>CM065460.1:24897013-26097013 GCA_032872475.1 Leptopilina myrica (nomen nudum) | reverse complement strand
TATAATATTTTGGGTATACAAAATGGCTATTTCAAAGGGATAGAAAAAACTTTATCTTTTTCTAACCCTAAAATTCTATCTCTTTCTATCATTTTACTTCCAGTAGGGATGATATCATGAATATATATGACATGAATACAATCATTTTTTGATCAATTTTAAAAGTAAATTAGTATAATATGTCAAAGAAGATGCATCCACCTAATCATCTGCTGTTGTCCAACTATCTGGTCAATTTTTTAATAAATTTCAAAGGTAAGTTAACATAGCCTGACAAAGACAAAGCACCAGCTTATCAACCACTATTATCCAAGTATCTCGCCATTATTTTGGACAATTCCAAAGTAAGTGAACCTACTCTGACCAAGACGATGCACCAGTAAATAAACTACAGATATCAAGTAATACGGTCATTTTTTAAATCAATTTCAAAGGTAAGTTAACATAACATGTCATAAACGATACAAATGATGATTATCTAATATTATCAAGATAACCTGTGGAGTGTTTGTACAATTTCAATGGTAAGTCAGCATAACCTGCTCAAGACGATACACCATCTACTAATAACCCTTATCTACTAATAATACTATAATATTATAATAATTAATAATACTAATATTGAAATAATAATATCCAAAGATATTCTATCGAATATTTAAACCATTTAAAGGGTAAGTAACAGAAGCTGTCATAAACGATACACCTGCTAATTATCTAATGTTATCCAAATATTCAGTCAAATGTTTGGACAATTTCAACGGTAAGTCAACGTAACCAGTCATCCACGATATACCTGCTAATTATGTAATGTTATCCAGATATTGAAATTGTCCAAACATTTGACTGAATATCTGGATAACATTAGCTAATTAGCAGGTGTATCGTGGATGACTGGTTACGTTGACTTACCGTTGAAATTGTTCGAATATTCGATAGCATATCATTAAATATCAGTGGGATATTAGTTGATGCATCCTCAGGTTATGTTGACTTACCTTTGAAATTGTCCAAAACATTCGACTCAATATCTGGATAACATTGGATGATTAGCAATGGTATTGTATTTGATAGATTATGTTGACTTACCTTAGATATAGTTTAAAATATTAACATGATACCTGGATAACCGCGGGTGATATGTAGATTCATGGTTTTGGCCAGGTTATGTTAACTTACCTTTGATATTGTTCAAATATTCGACAGGATATCTTTGGATATATGGGTATAATAAGTAGGTGCCGCATCGTCTAGGACAGGTTCTGTTGACTTATCCTTGAAATTGTCCAAAATAATAACCGAAAATCTGGATAACAGTGGGTGAGAAGCTGGTGCATATCTATTCCAAGGTTAATTTAACTTATGTACTTGAAATTGACCAAAATAATGTCCGGATACCTAGATAACAGGGTAATTAGCTAGTATATCGTCTTCGTCAGGTGGTGTTGACTTACTTGTGAAATTGTTTGAATATCTTTGGATATCATTGGGTTATTAGTAGGTGGTGTATCGTCTTGGGCAGGTTATGCTAACTTACCTTTGAAATTGTACAAACATTCCACATGATATCTTGATAATATTAGATAATCATCATTTGTATCGTTTATGACATGTTATGGTTACTAACCTTTGAAATTGTACCAAATTTTGACAAAATACTGTGGATCATACCGGGATAATCGTAGGTAATGTTATGGATAGATGGATACTTTGAAATTATTTTAATATTGTCAGGATATGTCAAATCTGCTGATTCTTCGTTTTTGACAGTTCAGGTTAAAAATATTTATGGTTTGCCTGGATAACCATAAATGATATTCTTGTAAATCGGTTTTCTTAGAATTTAACTTGTTTTGTGAACTTTCAGTATATTTTAGAAAATCATGATTCCGCGGAATATTGGCAGATTTACTCCGCGGAATCTCCACAGAGTTTACCAGTAATCTTTTCACGTGGGCATCATTAACACTTTTTTCTAGAACAATGTTTTTGGAGAAATGCAAGGTGAGTCATTTCGCTTCGGGCCGGGGTGTAATGGATCACTACCCAGGGCGTATTGAATCAGCAATGAAATTATAATTTTTATCATGAAATATTATTTAATATTGACAACTTTGGTTTCTATTGTACATTTATAACAAAGAATATTGAAAATGGGACATATTTAATTTAAACTTTAAACATTTTCATGTATTTTTCCAATTTTTTAATAGCTGTAGCAAAATAAAAAATTTATTCACTTAAAAAATCTATTCTGAATTTTTTTTAATCCAGGGTTATCATTGGTACCTATTAATATATAAATTGTAAGAATTTAAAGTTGACTAAATTATTTTATTAACATCCTGAGTCGAAATTTAAGCCCTACTTTAACCCTAGATTTTCAGGATTTGTTGAGAGTTAGGAGTAGTAAAGGAGGTTCTAACTTTAATGAAATTAAGACCCTACTTTGACTCCCAAAACCGGCGGAAAATTCCAAATCTTCCATTTAGAGAAGTAAAGGAGGGCCTATTTCCAATAATAATTAAGGTTGATGCATAAATTTCTATCTAATTTAATTTTGACCAATTTTTAAAAATAAAAATACACGGAAAAAATAAGTACATGAAAGATTACTTGACAGTACTTGACTTTTGGATGGGACAATAATTCTGTAAATATTTCATAGACAATCCTAGAATTTTTCATTGACTTATGTGAAACAATCACGAGTAGTGCTAGAATATCTAAAATATTCAATTGATTACTTTAAATATTCCAGCACTGCTTGCGATTACTTGACATAAGTCAATAAAAAATTCTAGGACTGTTTTTAAAATATTTACTGAATTATTGTCCCATCCAAAAGTCAAGTACTGTCAAGTAATCTTTCACGTACTTATTTTTTCCGTGTACCTTTTTAGAAAGGGTAATTTCATGTTTTAATTATTATTTATTATATAAACAAGGCTTTAATATAGTAATTTTTCCAAACAATAAATTAATTTATTAAAATCTTAATTAACTGTTGAAGTTAACGATCACTCCGAGTCAAGTCAATGGAAAAAATTAAAACAATTCCTTTAACGTTTTCAACAGCTAATCTGTCATCTTCAGGAACTACAATTTTATTAAATAAATTTAGACAATATGTTCAATGCAATATTAAAATGATAGTTTCTGAAAAGTACAGCTTTGCCTTTAAAAACGTTAAAAGAATTGAGGAGCTGGATTCTAGAACCGGCTCTTCGCTCGGAGCTCAAGCACTAATACCAGTCGGGTGGCAGTGAGTGGTCCAGAGGCGCTTACTGCTCACTGCTAAATAAGCACTTTTGAATTCTAAAGAATTTAAATTTACTTTTGTTCTCTTAGTACTTATATTACTTATTTTAGTTTAAATATTGTTTATAATAATAAAAAATTCTTGGAAACTACTATATTTGTGGAGTGTCCAAAAATAAAATAGCAAATGTTATTATTGAAACTTAATACGACTTTCTTTTCTTAAACATAAGATTTTCGAAATTCATATTTGTAGAAAAAACTGATTCTTTGAATGAAAGAAGACAAAGAAAAATGTCTGAACTTCATATATCATAACAAAGAAACAATTACGATTAAAAAAGGAAGAAAAACTGTCATGTACACTATAAAAATTTAAGGAGTTACCGGACTCGGGAGTTGGGTGTTAAATTTTAACTCCCTTTATTTAACTCCCCTGGCATTAACTCCTTAATGAATGCGAATTTTATAGAATCCCCTGGGGAGTTAAAATTTAACTCCCTGTTTCTACAGTGTACTAAAATCGACTACTGTGACTGCAATGTCATAAACTGCAATAACACAGGTAATTTTTAACAAAATCTATTTGTTTGGGGCTCGTTGAGCGCAGAATTTAATAGACTTAAACGTTACAGGAAAAGAAAATATATTTAAAATAAAATTCATGCCAAAAATATCAGTTAAAATTGAAAAATTGTTTAAAAAATTACATTTTCTTAACTTTGTAGGGATTTTTCTCATAGATACTAAAGGCGTTAATAGCAGTAAAGGAGACTCTATTTAGTGTTTAAATCCTCAAAGTAGGGTTTAAATTTCGACTCGAGATTTAAAAAAAACATGTAATTAAAATTCTTTCTTAATAAAATTTAACAACCTAGTCAGAAAAGTCGGAGTTCTTCCGATGCTTTCGACCGGCATGGTACAAAATCGGTGGAATAGACGGACATACACCGCACAAGAGTTGAGCCAGCGGAAAAAAGTTAGTACCGGCCCGGCACCAAAATTTTCTTGTGTTTTTTGACCTTCACAAGTGTTGAGCCGCAAAAAAATTGGTACCGGGCTAGTGCCGCCCCAGCATCAAAATTTACTTGTGTTTATTTTATCTGCTATGTATAAACTATATAAAATTCGTAAAATAACATTTTTCTCTTATCCCTCAGATTTTTTTAATTTGAATTTATTAAAAAAATTACTAAAATATCAGAAATTTTAATGGGTGCTGGCAATTGTTTACAATTTTATTTGTTTGATTTTTAAAAAATCATCACAGATGTATACACTACAATTCTCTAAAATAGTATTGATTTCTTACTCCTCAGATATTTTTTTTATTTCAAATTTACTCAAAAATCTATGGGAGGGTGCTGAGCGCGACTGCTAGCTTAAGCCGGCTAAATTAACAAATTGTCATTAATAATCTTATTGATTATTCATATTGTAATTCAAGTTTTTTACATTAATAAAAAAAGTAATTAACAATTTTGTTTCTAAAGAAAATAACTTTTTTCTTTTTTTAACATTCGTAGAACATTTTAAAACGTATTTGCCTTTTTGTTTCATTAAAAAATTTTGAAAATTGTCTGAAATATCGCGAGTTAAAGTGAAAAATGTCATTAATCCCAGGCGAAAAGTCAAACGAATGCCGGATCATCCAACCGTCAAGGATCCGCGCCGATTGAATTGGAGAGACGGAGAAGCATACTACTCTGGAAACACAGGAGAAGGGGGATCAGCTGATTCATCACAATACCGCATTATCTTCTGGAACGTCTTTGGTTTAAACAATTTCGACGATATTTTGGATAGTATTTCGGATAAAGATGTGATTTGTATGAGTGAAACATGGTCAACATCGGCTGCGATGTATGGTCGAGTCTTGCAGGCTTCTAACTTACACCTGATTTTCAGTTTCGCAAAAAAGGACCATGCAAAAGGACATAGAAAAGGAGGACTTCTTATTGCTGCAAATAAAGATAGATTTCAGGTAGAATTAATTAGCTTAACCGAGGAATTTATTTTTTTTGAATTAAAATGTAATAATAATTTTATAATAATTGGTTCAATATACAACAACCCAAGCACAATTATGGATAAATTTGTTTAAACAATTAAACAAACAATTTATTATATTTCTTCAAGTTGTCCAAATTTACCAATAATAGTTGGGGGGAGATATTAATTGTAGAATTGGAGAATTAAATGGTTTAGAAGATGAATTATTACTATATACTAAATTAAATGGCGAAAGACATTCTTTAGATAAAGTTGTAGATAAGAGAGGAAAATTGGTCTTGAAATGTTTTGAGGAACTTGGCATGTGTGTTTTGAATGGAAGAATGAAGGACGACTCACCGGCACAATATACGTTTATCAGGGAAAAAAGTTGTTCTATTATTGATTTAGTTTGGATTAATTCAGCTGGACTCCATTTAATTAAAAATTTTAAAATACTGAATATTGTAACAAAATCGGATCATTTCCCAATAGTAGCCTCGTTATTCACCGATAATTCGAATATCTCTTATTGTAATATAAATCAAGAATGTCAGATATTTAAATGGAACAAGGAGAAATCTGAATTGTTTAAAAATAACATTCGCTACCCTGTAAATACTGATGTCGACAAATTATCTATCGAAACGTTAACGCTGAACTTAATGAAGTCTATTAAAGACTCGGCTGTGTTATCGGAAATGGTCACTTTCACACCAAAAAGATATAGAGTTTCTAAGCCCTGGTTCGATAAAGAATGTAGGGAAAAAAAGAATCTATAAACTTTACTTAAGATGTGTAAACTTTCTTGCTTTAAAGAGAATGATATAGTAAAATATAACGATGCTAAAAAAGAATGTAATAAAATGCTATTAACTAAAAAACAGGTTTATAATGAAACTATTTTAGAATCTTTGAACAGGGTTAGGGGCTCTAGTCAATTTTGGAAAATAATTAATGGTTTCAGGACTCGGAAATATAGGGGAGACCGGGGCTAAACCGGACAAGTCAAATATTTCCGAAACCGTGAAGAATTTCAAATCGTGTAAATAACCTATAAACGCGCAATTTCGTGATACATATGCTGCATGAGGTTTTAGGGACGTGTCAATTTTCTTGTAATAATAGTTGCCGTTAATATGTGAAAATGTCATTTCTTGAGGTAAAAGTAAAAAAAATTTTTTTTCATTTTTTTGGGTTTTTATCGTTAAAATTAAAGTGCAAATATCATACGGCCATTTTTCTTTTAGCTCAAGGTGTACTGAGTATAGTAGAAAAAAAGTTTAATGGAAAACATTAAGAAGAAAAAATATATTGCAGGTTAATTATTAGATGACGGTGTGGAGCTGAATCGGACATCGTTATTAAAAACAACCAAATCTTTGAATTCTTTAATTTATTTTATATTAATTAACTATTTTATATTATATTCTTTGCTTAGAACCACTTTATAGTTTTTTGGTCAAAGACCAAATCCGTCCGGTTTAGCCCCGGTCTCCCCTACTACTGAAAATATTGAATTAAACATGTGGACAGAATTCTTAAAGTCTTTCTTTCCTCCCCTTGATACAGTTAATAATCTTCTTACTCATTATGATGTTATGTATAATCCCTTTGTGGACCCTGAGATTACCCTGGATGAAACCCTGACTAGTTTAAATCATTGCAAAAATGGAAAGTCACCTGGACCTGACGGTATCTCGTACGAATTCTTGAAAAACCTGTCTCCTAATTTAATATTATATCTCAATTCACTTTTTAATAAAATATTGAAAGACGAAAAAATGCCAAATTCATGGTCTCAGACTTACTTTAGTATGGTTTATAAAAAAGGTGATTTAAGTGATGCAACTGGCTATCGCCCTATAGCCCTAATTAATTGTATCACTAAGGTTTTTACACAAATATTGTTCAAAAGATTAAATAGGTGGTCGGAAGAGCTACGTATAATTCCGGAATGGCAGGCAGGTTTTCGAAGAAGGAGAGGATGCCCTGACCATATATTTACTCTAAATCGCTAGTTCAAAATAGATTAAATATGGATGGCAAGAAACTGTTTGTTTTGTTCATCGATTTCAAGTCTGCCTTTCCTTCATTGACCTTGAGATAAATTTAAGTAAAACAAAAATTGTAATCTTTAAAAAGGGAGGTCATTACAACAAAAACAATTAACTTAATTTCAAACACAGAGGCAATGAGGTTGAAATAGTTAAGAGTTATCCATATTTGGGAGTTCCATTTTCTTGTTCTGCGACATTTGCGATAGCGAAAGATGAATTTGAAAAAAGGGTAATTTGGCCATAAACACCACAATGTTATTAATGCATAAGATGAAATTGGATTCTTTTGTTCAAGTTGAAAAACTTCTCAAGAGCTTAGTGATTTCTGTATTAATGTACGTAGCCATGATTTGGGGATTGCGCTATATTGATTCGATTGAAAAAATACAAACCAGCTTTTTAAAAAGAATTCTTGATCTCACGAACAACACTCCTGCTTATGCAGTGAGAATTGAAACGGATAGAACTCATTTAACATGTCAAGTTTTTAAGCAATTATTAAACTGGATTGAGAAGATATTAAGTATGTCGGATGAACGTTACCCAAAAAAATGTTTTCTTAGATTGAGAGAATTGGATAAAATAAGAAGGGGTAATAATCGTAATAAATCAGATAAAAAATTTAACTGGGCTTTCCAAGTTAGAGATATATTTATAGAGATCGGGGAGGAAGAGAGGTGGAGAAATCTTACATTAACTTCATTACAAGAGAATAAGGCAAAATAGTTAGTATAAAGTTATGGCACAAATGAGGCTGATAAATAAATACCAACCTCGGTTAAGAGTAGGAAATAGTTTTTTTAGTTTTAAGAATAGAGAAATCTGTGATTTTTGTTATATAAAACTATACGATTGTGAATTTCTTTTCCATATTATGACACAATGCCCTAAGTTTTGTATGTCTGGAAAAATATAAGTAAAAACGAGGAAAAAAATGAAATAAAGGATGACTGGCTAAATGCTTTAGACAAACCTAATACAAAAAATATAAAAGTAGTTATAGAATTTTTGAATGATATTATAGAAGCTGATATATTTAAGTAAAATTTGTATAGAAAATATGGAAATTTTTGTAAACCGAACTCCTTTGTATAAATTTTGATTTAAAACAAATAAATGAAGTAATAAAGTAAGATGATGAAATTTATTCATTAGAGAGTGCTTTAATACTTTGGTATGTTATTTGGTTTTTATATCGTGCGTTTATGTCTGTGTGCTAAAAAAATCAAAACGACGTGAAACTTACGGTTGGGTCACTTTATATCGTGCAGGTTGGGACACACAATTTTACAATTATGGTGCGTTTTGGCATCGGAAATTCATTTGTTTAAGGTAGAGATGTGTGAAGAACGTCATTTTACAGTGAAAAAAATATATTCATGTTCGAAAAACGTTCGTAAAACATTTTAAAAAGTCTCATTTCACATCACCTTCGATGACGTATTGTAAACGTTTCGTGTACTGAGAACTTTTTTAGATTAATTTGTATATGAATTTTATATTTCCTTTTTCCATTTTCAAGTGCATTTCATCATTCTTCTGTAATTTGCGGGCCATTTTTAGAAATATTCCTTCATATCACATTGATTTTCTACAGTGGCCCGACCGTAACGACATTTTTTTAAAAATGTTTATAACTTTTCCAATTTTTGTCCAGACATTTTCTCATGTACAGAAGAAACATTCCACTTTAGAAGATCTTTCCAACCATATGTCAGAAAATGTGAAATTCGGCCTAGAACGGAAGTTATAGCACAAGTCAAAAAGTGTCCCGACCGTAATGACTCTCCCCTATTATTAAGATTTCACTTAATAATAATATGCTAAGAATATGGTTATTGTCATTGTTTTTTAAAACAATTTAATGTTTTCAAGGATAATTATTGTTTTTAATTAATACATTATTTAGAATCTTCAGAAATAGATTTTTTACAATTCCAAAATTTAGCTATAGTTTTATTGTTTTCAATAAAAATTAATAAATCAAAATGAATAAAATAATAATTATAGTAATAAAAATTTTTAATCCATTATGTTGCAAAACATTTTTTAGAAGAATTGTTTGAAGTTTAAATATTAAAAAAAGAATTAACAATACAAGAATATAAAATTTTATTGTAAAAATTAATGAATTTGAAAATAGGTTTTAATTATATTTTTTATTTATTAATTAACAAATAAATTAAGGAATTCAATTTTTTTGTTATATTCGAATTTCTTTAATAATTATAAGTAAAGTATACAACTAATTATTTATAAATATAGAAAATTTAATTATAAAAATAGTAAATAAATATAATAATAATAATAAAATAATTGAAAAAATTAAAATTTAAAAATATTGTATTAAATCACTAGATTTATTTACATAATATTCATAAAATGCTAAAATATTCCAAAGTATTTGTAAAATTATTATTTATTGTTGTATATAAGTTGCAAAAATTGTTTGCTTCGTAGCGGTATTGCATATTGACATTATTATGCTCACATCCGTATGCGAGCGAATTGCGTAGTGGTTAGCGTATTAGACTTCGGTGTGTAGATTAGGAATAGCTTGGGCCAATCATTAAAAAAACGAAAAATATGTTAAATGCACTCTTTATATATTCATATTCATTAATTCACAAGTTTTATTCTTCCCACATCTTCATTCTTACAATTAACAACTTAAACATATATCGGAAAATCTTACAATCATACGGGATTGAAACACCTACCTAACCATACAAACTAAATATATGCATAATTATAAATCGCACGCTTTTACATTAAGCATTAAGCCTCTCGGCTACGCAATCGATGAGGGAAATTTTTTATTTAAGAAACATCCCTTTCCAATGAAATAAATTGGATCATGCGTGAATTTTACTATGTAATTAATGAAAGTATGAATGTCAACAATATTCATAATATTGAATAAATAATATTGTCAACTAGTTTAAAGTTGATACGGTTATTAGAATTTAATAATAAATAAAAAACATTAATTTTTTCTTATTAACCTTGAAACATTTTTTAAGTTTGACACTCCTCATGGTAAATTTGATTATTCTTTTTTCCGTGTACAAAATAGTGAACTGATCCGGTTGTCTCGCGGACGAATGTCATTACAGTCTTACCGACGTCTGTACAGGCGCGGCACAATGCCAGTGGTGAATTTCCGCATGGGAATTTGCAGTTTTTAAAAACCAGTTTTTCTCAAATATTTCGAAAACTGTAATAGACAGAAATAAATATCAAAAGAAAAAAATATGCGCATTGAAATTTCCTGTAAGGATGTATATATAAATATTTAAATTCAGAAGCTGAATTTTGAGTGTCCAGGGGACTGAGATTTCGTCCGCTCAATTGACCTAAATTAGAATTGAATCAACTATCAAATGGTTTGCAATAGAAAAAGTTTAAATTTAAATTGGCCAAAACTACAATTTTTCTTTCTCGCACAATACCGTATTATATTATTCTTGAGCGAACCGCTAGTTTCAGTTATGAAAGGAGGTACAGAGTTACGAAACTTGAGGACGTAATATCAACGCGAACTAAAAGCTGTGTACCGTGTTTGTGTACCGTTAGATTTTCTCTCTGCGAGTCTGCACGCTCAAGACGGTCGTCACACTTCTTTTTTTCTCTCCTCTTTCTTTCTCTTTACTTTTGTTCATTTTTTTCTTTTTCAATCGTCATTCATTACCGTGACCGCAACATGAACTCTCTTCAGAAAATCAAAGATAAAAAACCGTTTTTGAATTGACTCACTTTTGAAGAATCAAGTTGTACTTCTGTTTAAGAAATCATTATACACATGTGTATAATGCTTCGTCGATAAAACGTTCCTGATGTTGGCGTCGACGCTCAACAACGAAAACTATTACAATTTCACTTCTTGCATTCACTGAAGAAAGAAAAAACTTTTTAAGAGTATTTTTTTAATCTTAAACCGTGGGAAAAATTGAGTTATTTTTTAGGTTTTGTGAACAAAATATATTTCGATGCTCATCGTCGACGCCAACTTTAAGAACCTTTGATAGAAAGAAATTTCGAGTCGAATTTTTATACTGGTGTAAAATAGTATATTTCGTAATGAGGACGAGCAGTTGACATTTTTTGTATCAGGACTTTTTTTGGAACAAACTGTAGGCGAAGCTTCGCTTCGATTTTCAATTTTTCAAAAGAAGATTATATGGACCCATTTTTGTCTAGAACATATGGGCAATTCCACGTGAGATTTTAGTCGACCTCTTAAAATCGGACAAAAATATTTTTTTTCTATTCTGTATCGAAAAAAAACAGATACGTATTTTTTTATTTTTGTTTAATTGTCAAAATTTTTGAGTTATGAATTTTCGAAATTTTGCATTTTTAATCGTAGACATATATTCAGTTGCTTATAAGTCCGAAAATATTGAGTTTAGAAAAAAGTTGTCAAAGAACAAAAGTTTAAGTTTTCTTTCGACTTTTAGGATATGAAAACAAAAAATTTTTTTTTTCATTTTTCATTAAAAAAATAAAAAAATTTTATAAACAAATTATTTTTTTTTAACTTTGGGTATAATAAATTTTTAATTTTCTTTTTTTAAAACATACCTGTAAATGATAAGAAGGTTTTGCAAAAAGTTTCAGAGTTGGCCTGACAAGTTTAATGGGTTAAAAAAAATAATTAAGCTGTCCGTGCAGGTCGAACGCTTGCTGCGTAATGGGATTTTTTTACAATTTACTATTAAAAATTGTCTAGAGCCTTCAAATTTTATCGGATTTTAATTATTATTACATTTGAAGGCTTTAGACAATTTTTAATAGTAAATTGTAAAAAAATCCCATTGCGCAGCAAGCGTTCGACCTGCACGGACAGCTTAATTATTTTTTTTAACCCATTAAACTTGTCAGGCCCACTCTGAAACTTTTTGCAAAACCTTCTTATCATTTACAGGTATGTTTTAAAAAAAGAAAATAAAAAATTTATCATACCCAAAGTTAAAAAAAATTAATTTGTTTATAAATTTTTTTTATTTTTTTAATATAAAATGAAAAAAAAAATTTTTTGTTTTCATTTCCTAAAAGTCGAAAGAAAACTAAAACTTTCGTTCTTTGACAACTTTTTTCTAAACTCAATATTTTCGGACTTATAAGCAACTGAATATAGGTCTATGATTAAAAATGCAAAATTTCGAAAATTCATAACTCAAAAATTTTGACAATTAAACAAAAATAAAAAAATACGTATCTGTTTTTTTCGATACAGAATAGAAAAAAAATATTTTTGGCCGATTTTAAGAGGTCGACTAAAATCTCACGTGGAATTGCCCATATGTATATTGAATTCTGAGCAAATGTCCACATGTGTGTGTGTGTGTGTGTGTGTGTGTAAATAAATATAATATCTCGGACAAATTTTATTGGATTGTCCTGAAATTTTGCAGATTTATTGCAGTCATTAATAACTAAAATCTGACACAAGGATTTCCAAATACATCTACACAATTTTTTTATACAATTTTTCAAAATTTGAAAAACAAATTTTTGTATTTTTTAAATAACATTTTTAATTTATTAATATTTTCATCAATTCTGGTCAAAATTACGTTTCTGACATTAAAACGAATCGATTAATGTATATAAAGTATATATTTCATTAAAATGTATAAAAGTAATCGCTATTTATATTTTTCAAAAAATGTAAAATTTTGAATTTCTTGAGATTGTTAAAATTTTATTTTAAAATAATTTCTATTCAATAAAATTATATCAGAAATCATTTGGATGTAACATCTCAAAAGCTCAAAATATTTTAGCAGATGTTTTACTATAAGAAAATAAAAAATATTAAAATCGTAGTGTTGCATTCGAGCGAGAAATCGCTCGAAAAAACGAGAATCTCGCGAAAAAAACAATGAAAACAATTGAATGTGATTTAACATTCAATTGAGGGGCTGGATGCTATAATGTGTTACGCGCCATTCACTTAACATGGCGCGTAACACATTATAGCATCCAGCCCCTCAATTGTTTTCATTGTCTTCTCCAGGAAATTTCTAGTTTTTTTCGAGTGATTTCTCGCTCGAATGCAACACTAGAAAATCGATTTTTTTTAGTATAAACCCTAACTCCCCTCATAAGTTTAATTTTCATAATTAAAGCGTTGGGTGCAAGAAGGGCGTATAACAAGAAACGATGAACAGAGATATTTCAAGTTAAAGTTTTAAAGTTTAACTGCCCAAAAGCTGTACATTCAATTTAAATAAACTTTTTTTTAATTAATTAGTCCTTTATTAAGCTATCAAATTCAAGTGTAAAATTAAAGGAAACTTGCAATTAACTATTAAATAAAAATATTTCTCAAAACTAATTTTTTACGCTCAGTTTGCACCAAACAACTCGCCTAACCACACAATGTTTTAGGCGTTAGTAAAAAAATTTCTAAAATTTTAAAAAAGAAAATAATTAAAGTTATACCATAAAAATCAAAATCACTTATGTATAGAAACTGAATTTTTAAACAAATAAAGATAAAAAAATATTACAGTAATTTGGAATTCACGCAAAAAAATAGTTTGGTCAAATTGACTAAACTAGGTTTTGTTGAAGAAAGTTTGGTTAATTGAAACAATCCCGAGTCGAAATTTAAACCCTACTTTAAGGATTTAAACACTGAATAGAGTCTCGTTTACTGCTATTATCGCCTTTAGCATCTATTTTACTGATATTTTAACCTACAGGTCTATCATATTTCAAGAAACTTATAATCCAGAACCCACTTTGACTCTCTTTTAACCTATTAGACCCTCTTTTTAATATGTTCACCCTACATTTATAAAACCTCGAAAACCCTACTTTCAATCCGTTCACCCTACATTCATTTATTCGACCAGTAAAACCCTACTTTCAGTCCTCTCAGCCTACATTATTTTATTTATTTAGTTTATAAGGCCCTACTTTTAATCTGTTCACCATGCATTTATAATTTACTATAATTGAAAAAATATTTCGTTCACTTCAAGTACAATGTACTTATATTTAAAAACAATTTTTGAAGTTACCTATCTTCCACGTTTGTTTTAGAAATCACGTAAGATAGAGGATTGTTTTGGAAACTACGTATCTTTCTGTTCCGTACAGAAACAACGTAACTCTGACTGTAGCTTTAGAATGTCTACTATTGTACTAAATAATATAATAATTTTATTTAAAAAATTACATTATTATTAAACATATATATTTTAATGCATCAACGTTAAAAAAATTCACTTAACAAACTATTAACTTTAAAATAATAGTAATAATAATACAAAGTAGACTATCTAAAGCAACTGTCAGAGTTACGTAGTTTCTATACGGAACAGAAGGATACGTAGTTTCCAAAACAATCCGCTAACTTACGTGATTTCTAAAACAAACGTGGAAGATAGGTAACTTCCAAAATGGTTTTCAAACATAAGTACATTATACTTGGAGTGAACGATTTAATAAATTATAATTCACTTAGTGAATATTTTTAGTAATTATTTAATCATGTAAACAAGTATTTTCGAATATTTTTCAGAAACTTTATTCAAGCTCTTTGTCATTAATAGGAATAGAAATAATAATAATCAGGGTTTATGCATAAAATTCTATGTAATTTAATTTTAACCCATTTTTAAATAAACGGATACCTTTTTAGGAAAGGGTAATTTCATGTTTCAATTATTATATACTTTATAAACAAGATTTTAATAATAGTAATAATAATAAAAATAATGATTTTATTACTGAGTTTCCAAATTAATTAACCGTTAAAGTTGACGATCACTCCGAGTCAATACAATTTAAGAAATAAAAACAACTTTTTTCCGTATATTTTTGTAGAATTTTCGATAACTTTTAAAAAACTCTTACCAACTCCAATTGGAGTTATCAGTTGAACAGTTTTCTATCATTTAAGAATTTTTTTTGTATAAAATTGATAAAAAATTGAAAATTAAGAAAATACAATAATAAGCTAATTATAAAAAATTATAATTTGTAAGTTTTTCAACATTATACTTTATTTTTCCTTTTATTATACTTATTTATGTTTCTTGTCATTCACAAAAACCTTTTAAAATTTTTATAATGTAAAAAAAGAAGAAAAGGCTTTTGATATTATTTGTCGTTTTAATAACCAAAATTCTTTAACCTATTTTTAATTTAATGCCTAATTCAAATAAAAAATTAAAACATAAAAATTGAATTTGGTTTTAGAATAATACAATCAGTTTAGTTAATCAAACCGAACTAAATGGAACCGAATTTGTTTGGTTGCTAGAAACCAAGTGTTCGGTCAGTCCTATTTTAACGAAAAAGTTCGGTTGAGGCAAACTAACTTTCTGTTGAACCAACCAAACATTTTTTTCGTATAATTGTTCAAAATTTATACTTTATTATTATTAACATCTCTATGAGGAAGCAAAGTGTTCATGAAATAATAATAATATAGTGTAAATGGGGTTTAAAAATACTAACTCAAATAAGAAAAGCGGGGCTAACCGAT
This sequence comes from Leptopilina myrica (nomen nudum), assembly GCA_032872475.1. NCBI lineage: Eukaryota > Metazoa > Arthropoda > Insecta > Hymenoptera > Figitidae > Leptopilina > Leptopilina myrica (nomen nudum). The sequence continues at coordinate 26,081,194 of CM065460.1, read as the reverse complement.
ACTAAACAATAACAAAGCATGCACTAAATGTGAAATACATCACTCTGTTGGGTCTATAGGGGAGATCGGAGCGTAATGGATCACTTGAATTTATTCGAAAGTGGTAAATCAGAGTAATTTCGGTTTTTGATCAAAATAATGTACTTGGCATACTGTAAGTTTGTACCAAGTTTCATTGTTATTCATTTATTATTGTTAAAAATATGGTAGAAAAAGTGATTTTGACGCTTGAAACTAAATTTTGGAAATTTTTTATTTTTTGTTATATCTTTTTCAAAATTACTAGTAAAAATTTTTTATATCAGGTTTTGAGCTTTGCACATTTGTTCGTGAAGAACAATTGACAATTTTTATTTAATACTTGGGTAAGACTCCGTCAGAAAATATGCGATTTGCATGGGGTCTTTGGATTAGGCTGCAATTTAGTTAAATTGTAGTATTGGATACTAGAAAGTAGTGTGCAAAATTTTTTTGAAATTTGTTAAAGTTACGCCATTTTGAATTTTTTTGTTATAATTTTCTAAATCTTAATATTTTCGGAAGTTTTCCATGAAATTTAATAAAATTTAGAAGGCTTATACTTGAAATCACGTTTCTTCTGACTATCACAGAACAAAAAAAAAAAAAAAATTTTGCCAAAAAAAAGTCAAAAAAATTTTTTTTAAATGTTTCGCCCGAGCGGGACAGATTTTTGAGTTTTCTTGTAAATTAATAAAATATTCCTTATAATTTCACCTTTTATTTAAAAAAAGGAATAGATGGAGACTCAAATAGTTTTCGAGATATTGCAATTGTTGTGGAAGCGCGACAACGTTTCGGTGCCAGCGCTGTTTCTGATTCTTACACTTTACTGTTCAAAATTGTCTAGAGCCTACAAATTTTATGCGATTTTGATGTTCTTGGTCTTAAATGAAAGGCGATAAATTTTCTAAGAGTTTCCCCGAAACCTGTTGTGCGAGGCGTCCCGGGCACTAAAACAGCGCTGGCACCGAAACGTTGTCGCGCTTCCACAAAAATTGCAATATCTCGAAAACTATTTGAGTCACCATCTATTTCTTTTTTTAAATGAAAGGTGAAATTATAAGGAATATTTTATTAATTTACAATAAAACTCAAAAATCTGTCCCGCTCGGGCAAAACATTAAAAAAAAATTTTTTTTTACTTTTTTTTGGCAAAATTTTTTTTTGTTTTGTTTTGTGATAGTCAGAAGAAACGTGATTTCAAGTATAATCCTTCCAAATTTTATTACATTTCATCGAAAACTTTCGGAAATATTAAGATTTAGAAAATTATAACAAAAAAATTCAAAATGGCGTAACTTTAACAAATTTCAAAATTTTCAAAAAATTTTTAGCACACTAGTTTCTAGTATCCAATACTACAATTTCACAAAATTACAGCCTAATCCAAAGACCCCATGCAAATCGCATATTTTCTGATGGAGTCTTACCCACTTAGGGTATTGATAAATAATAAAAAAATTTTCAACAAACAAATAAGTACCAATGAGTACCTTTTATAAAAAAATAACTGGAGAATACATTTTTTAAGGAAAAAGAGTTGCATTTCGCTACAACTTTTTAAAATTTGAAAATTGCATGAAAATGTTTAAATTTTAAATTAAATGTGCCCCATTTTCAATATTCTTTGTTATACATATACAATAGAAACCAAATTTGTCAATACCGTAACAATATTTGATGATCTAAATTATAATTTCAATGCTGATCCATTACGCCCCGGTCTTTCCTATTTACTTTTAAGTTCTTACGTAATTCGTCTTCTTTTTCTAGTATTTCCAGGAAATACAATAATGTCTGCAGGTTAGAAGCTTCCCATGGAATCTTCCTGGTAACTTCCTGGAAGCTTCCCATAGAAACTTTCTAAAAGTTATCAAGAATTTTCCAAAAATTGTTAAAAATTTTTTTTAGTAAAATTATTATTTAAAAAGATTTAAAAAATTTAAATGATTCAAATTTTGTATTCTTTTAAAATAAAAAAGTGGGTTTAATTTTTAAAAAAATTATCTTCACAACTACAACAAACATTAGGGTAAGAAGGACTCGAACCACCATAGGCCTCAAAAGTGTGCTGCTAGGATAGCCCTTTATGCGTTCAACCAAATCGACATTTGACTTTACGGGGTTAATTTATATATTATACATTTCATTATATCTTTGAGGAAACTTATTTCTTCTTAAGATAAATTCTTTAGAATTAAATTTTACGATATTTGGATAATTCGAACATTTTTCAATTAAATAACAAATTCAAAAATTAAATTAATATTTTATTTCACCTAAAGTCGTTGCAGCCTACTTTAGAAAAATCTCATAATTTGTACACATAATGATTAATGTCTATAGAATTAACTTTCGATAATTATTTTTAAAAAATGTTTTAATTAAAGTTATAATTATAATTTTTAAATTAAGTTGCACAGAAAAAAAGTTAATTTGACACCGATGAAAATTTAATAAAAAAACATGTAAATAATTTAGATAAAACAAATTTCTTGATTGATTTAAACAATGCACATTTTGAATAATATAAATTTTTATAAACCTTTTTAAATAATGATTTTACTAAAAAAAATTTTTAATAAATTTTGGAAACTTCCTGGTATCTTCCAGGAAGTTTCTACGGGAAACTTGCTGGAAGTTTCCTGGAAGTTTTTGTGCTATGTGGGTAGTTTTATTAAAAATTGAAAGTAGCAGATTATTACATGTTTGCAAATATAAAATATTTTTTTTTACTACATTGGAAAATTGACGGTTTCGCAGGAAAAACTTAGTTGCATTTTTATTGCATCTCATTTTGAGTACTACTTAATTTGAACAAATTATTATCTTCAAGTTGCTCAAAATGAGTATTACCTGTCGATAAATATTTTCAGAATGTTGCGTTGGTAACATTTGCAGTTTTATCATATTTTGCTATTTCATATATTTACTATGAAAAATATTACTTTTCATTAATTTGAAAATGTTTAATGTCATTTTACTTAACCCCTTGGCTGTCGACAAGATTTCCATTGTTTTGGCCAAAAGTGTGTTGTAAATTTTTATTTTTTTATTTTTATGAAACTTGGTATCCTAAGGTTTTAGGGATCGCTGATTACGAATCCAAGGTCGGTTTTTTAAAATTCAAAATGGCGGATCTAATATGGCAGACAATTTTTTTAAACTGATAGGATTCGCTTGAAAATGGTTACTCGGGGGTTTTCGGGGTCGCTGATTACAAATCCGCGGTCCGTTTTTCAAAGTTCAAAATGACGGTTCAAAATTACTAAAAATAAGCGGATTGGCTAGAAATAATATAATTTAAATTCTAATTAAAATTGGTACTCAATTTATTGGGTATCAGCTTAAATTTCAATTTTGATAATGTAAATTGAGATTTTTAATCAGAAAGGATAAAAACTGATGAGCAGTGAGTTCCAAGCAAATCCATACAATTTTGCTCCATGATTCTATCACATTGAAGTCGCCATTTTGAATTTTGAAAAACGGACCTCGGATTCGTAATCAGTAACGCCAGATTCATCTTCAACGACCCCCAAAACCCCCGCGTAACCATTTTCAAGCGAATCCGATCAATTTTAAAAAATTGTCCGCCATATTGGATTCGCCATTTTGAATGTTGAAAGACCGTCTTCGAATTCGTAATCAGCAAACCCAAAAACCCCCCGAGTAGAGATTTTCAGGCAAACCGGATCAATTTTTGAGAATGATGTCGGCCATATTGGATCCGCCATTTTGAATTTTGAAAAACTAACGCCGGATTCGTGTTCAGCGACCCCAAAAACCCCCGAGTAACCAGTTTCAGCGATTTTTAAGAAGTTTTAAACCACCTTTTTTAAGTTGCGCATATATGCGTCAAGAGCACTTTTGGCCAGTTTTAAATCCGCGCATATATGCGTCCGCGACAGTCAAGGGGTTAAAAATAAATTTATTAATTATTAAGTAACTTAATTAAAGTAAGTTAAGCATAACAGGATGAATAAATTTTGAATTTTAGCGCCATATTATAGCCACATGACAATGGCGCTATTAATTGCAATAAGTTATGTGAAATCAGTTTGGCACTACTGCTATGTCAACAAACATTTATAACCTAAAAATTTGATTTACTTTATTGAATAATTGTATACAAAATATATGTGAAATGAATATTACATAATATCTGATATGTCATTTACGCACCGGTAATTAAAATATTTTATGTTTTTATTGGATTAATCATTATTTGATGAAAATTGACATGTATCTTTTATACTCATAATTAATATGATTGGTCTTATTTTAAGTAAGTTTAATGTAATCTCAAAATGAGACGATGAGTCTCATTTTTGTTGCAACTCATTTTGAGTATCATACCCATGTTACGTCTCAAGGTATGAAACTAAACATAATCATAATTTACATATTTAATTCGGCCGGCATCTGTGATTCAACCTGATTTTTTCACAGAGCATAAAGCTCTGATTTTACGGGACAGGTTTTAAGAAAGAGTAACTGGTTAATTGAAATTCAATTACTAGAGTATTTATTTGAATCCTTTACAATTAGAATCAGAGAGAAAGAGTAGATCCAGATGTCTTCAAGACCACTGAAACAAAATTATAACTTGTAGAAGAAATCAAGAATTTAAATGGGGACAAAATTTTAGAATATTAGTTACTTACCTTTTTAAAATTATTCTTAGAGTCGTAGACCCAACATGTTAAAACCACCTTCACAATGAAGTCGAAGAAATGACGTTGCCTAGCGGAAACAGAGAATGCAATTTTTTCCCTTTGAATTGTTTTCGGGCCAGCAAAACGATCGGTCCGGTGTCCAGGTGTCGAATGTAAATTAGGTGTGCACCCCACAGTTTAAGAGTGACCGAATTATTTATATTCAGTCGATGTTGATATATTGCAGTTTTCAGAATATTAGAAATGTGCCTCATAGTAGAAATATTTTTCTTGAATAAATTTGACTTAGTTAACTTGATCGCGGTTGCTTGACTGATACGAAGAAGACACACGGGGATAGAACACGGCTTGTTAACTTGGTGGCGATTTTTAGACTGATGCGAAGAACGTAGATTTGATAATTCGAGGGTGACTTGTAGACTAGTGAAGTTGACGGCGTTTTCTGGACTACCGAATTTGGCGAGGGTGGCACCTTTTATACCTTGGCTTCTAATGGAAAGAAATGATAATGCCACCCACTTTTATTACCTTTGGGTCAGTTTTAATTTATCGATTAAATTAGGCGCGCGTGGTTGACCCTTGTTTTAGACAGTTGAACCACCTTGTAGAAGGGCGACAATCGTGGATGACCATATATGGTAAAGGTCGTTCAGGTGTCTGACAATTGGATCGATTTGTTTGGGTTATAAGAAAAAAGGGAGGATTCGCATTCCAACATTACAAATATCAAAACAAATACGTCGCGATGACGTGACACCCTACTCATTTTGAGACCAAGTTTTTTCTGTGCTGGTCTGACTGAGTCTAGAGCCAGAAGATTTTTCTTCACGGATTGTTAGTAAAATTCTTACTAAAACATTTGGTAACTTTTTACTAATTCAGATTTAGAGAGTAAAAATGTAGTTTTCTCATAGAAGTTATTGGTTATGACAATGTTTTTTTGAAAAAGATTGGTAGAGATTACAATAATTATATTAATGTAATGAGCAAAGTCACGATACATTGTATGGCGTGGGTTTGCTTTTTAGAAACTAAAAACTATAGGTGTCTCTTAATGCGTGTTGCATAATTGAGCGGCTGGATTCCATAAGGGCATGTAAATTTTTCGCGTCCTAAATCAAAGTCCCCTGGACACTCAAATTCAACTTCTGAATTTAAATGTTGAAAATATGAGCGATTCCATCTCAAGTGATCAAGGTGGAGAAAAATTTTTCTCCAATCGTAGGAAAACTTGGGGCTTTTGTAGTACTCATAGATAGTAATTTTTCGTGAAAATATTTTTTTACCTAGTCCAATATTTTCCGAGGGGGAGGGGGTTAAATTTTTGTGTTTTTCAGTACAATAGTTATTTCAATAATTTTTTACTCTTAAACAATTAAACATACAAATTTGACAAAGTACATTTTGGAAAGGTTTTTTCATCCTCTTTCGATTGGAAATTAGCATATTGAAAAAAAAATTTTTTTGACCCAAAAAAATCAAAATTAAAAATAAATTTCAATTTTTGAGGGAGATGGATACGATTTTTTTTTTTTTTTAAACGAAAGCTGAGGTTTTTTCCTAAAAGGACATATAAATGATAAAGTGGGACTAGAACGTTTAAACATTGAAAAAAAGAATTTTCTCCAAAACGGAGCTAAAAATCGGATTTAGAGCGCTCCGGCGAGTAGAAAACTCTTTTTTTCAATGTTTAAACGTTCTAGTCTCACTTTATCATTTATATGTCCTTTTAGGAAAAAACCTCAGCTTTCGTTTAAAAAAAAAAAAAATCGTATCCATCTCCCTCAAAAATTGAAATTTATTTTTAATTTTGATTTTTTTGGGTCAAAAAATTTTTTTTTCAATATGCTTATTTCCAATCGAAAGAGGATGAAAAAACCTTTCCAAAATGTACTTTGTCAAATTTGTATGTTTAATTGTTTAAGAGTAAAAAATTATTGAAATAACTATTGTACTGAAAAACACAAAAATTTAACCCCCTCCCCCTCGGAAAATATTGGACTAGGTAAAAAAATATTTTCACGAAAAATTACTATCTATGAGTACTACAAAAGCCCCAAGTTTTGCTACGATTGGAGAAAAATTTTTCTCCACCTTGATCACTTGAGATGGAATCGCTCATATATATAATATATAAAATATAAGGATATATATAATTTTAACATTTAAATTCAAAAGTTAAATTTAGAGTGTCCAGAGGTCTTCGATTTCGGCCGAGAAAAATTTACATGCCCTTATGGGATCCAGCCGCCCAATTTGAATTATAGATAAATACAACACCCCCTCTCAACACGTATTCACTTTAATGTCTTTAATGTTACTAATTCCCATCCTGGCACGACAATTCCGATGAGATAGCTTGAATAGACTTTTTGTGAGAATGTCTACTATCATTTCGTTCGTAGAAATGTACTCAACGTCCAGTTCTCCTTTCTCGAAGACTTCTCGTACGTAGTGGTATCGAATATCTACGTGTTTGCTGCGTGCATGGTATACTGGATTTTGAATGAGGTTTTGTGCTCTCTAATTATCACAGTAGATGAGAGTTGCGCCTTGATTTGAATCCAATTGTCCAAGTTCTGTTAGGAATTTTCGAAGGTATACTGTTTTCTTGGCTGCCTCTGATAAGGCTATGTACTCAGCCTCCATGCTTGATAAGGCGACTGATTTTTGCTTTCTTGATTTCCATACAATGGAACTTTCCGCCATTTGGAAAGTAAATCCTGTATACGATCGACGATCGTTAACGTTGGAACCCCAGTTAGCGTCAACATATACGACTAAGTCCTTTCCGGTTTTGGTGAATTAGAGTCAAGGGTCACGAGTTCCTTTTAGATAACGAAGAACGTGTTTTGCTTAACTCTAGTAAGCTTTTCCTGGATTTCAGTAAAACTTGCTTAATTCGCTTACTGTATGAGCAACATCGGGCCTCGTTGACACTGCTAAATACATTAGAGATCCGATTAATGATTGATAAGGGAAGTTTTTCATCTCGTTTATTTCATCTTCTGTACTCGGCTTTATTGATTTACTCAATTTGATATTTCCGTCCAGGGGCGCTGTCACGGGTTTTTCGTCCTGCATCCCAAATTTGTTAAGCGTATTGTCAATATACTTTTTCTGGTGCATGAAAATCGAATTTGAATTTGAGTCTTGCTGAAATTCAATACCTAGACAACAGTGTAGCTTGCCTAGATCCTTCATGTCGAATTTTTGAGCTAAAAATTTCTTTAATTTAGTAAATGATTGAACTGAATTAGCAGCGACGATTATATCACAATTTTTCCATTTGGATTAACGACACCGACGCCATTTCGAATGTTCATGTACGATTTACCGGACACACACACACATACACTGACCAACTGTAAAGGACGCTATGACGAATTTGAGGTAAACTTTCTCGCGTCTATAGTTTTGTTTCAATTTTGGCCAAACTTCTTAATTCACTTTACTACAACTGCAGTAACAGTGGGGCCTGGGCCCGTAACCTATTGGTTGTGACAATATTTTATTAAAAAAGATTGGTAGTGATTACAATAATTTTATTAATGTAATGAGCAAAGTCACGATACATTCTATGGCGTCGGTTTGCTTTTTAGAAACTAAAAATGTGTGTGAGTGTCAGTGTATACTATTTTGTATACTGAACTATAGGTATCTCTTAATGCGTGTTGCATAATTTGAATTATAGAAAAATACAACGAAGTCCTCTTGGAAACATGTTAAAAAAGACCTATGTAAGACACACTGAAAAAAAATTATACTGTCAATTCTACCACACGAGTATTGTTAAAGCGTATTTCTGAAAAATTAATTAATTATTATTAATTACTTTTATTAATAATTTCTCAGTTCAATAATATTAAAAATCTATAATTCAATAATATTTAACATATTGACCATTTATTTATATATTTTCAGAAAAATGTTGGATTTTTTTTTCTAATCGAATATAATTTTGATTTAATGTGAAATTTCAATTTTTTCTCCAATAGAAGAAAACAATGGAATGAAACGATTTTCTGTATTTGTGAGATGGAATAATATATATATATATATATATATATATATATATACTTTGTGTAGAGTAAATAGCAAGACATCAACTTTCTAGTACTTAAACCTGTAATAACTTAGTATTAAAAGTGATGCTGTCTCACCTCACTTCTTATTTTCTACAGAAAACTTTCCTTGTTACTTTGCACTTTTCTATATTTATTAATTTATTTTTACCCACTTTTACTTGTCAGCGATTAAAATTATTTCTCTCTGAAAGAAAATGATAAAATCTTTTAACATGAAAAATTTATTGAAAATTTACAGTTGGAAAATTTATTAAGTTTTATAAATTTTAATAATTTTTAAAATATAATTTTGTTTATATTTACATGAACGTATACATTTTTTAAGATTATTTTATATGGAAATATAATGTGGCGTGTATGTAAACTTTATTCTCTTTCCAAACATATGATGATAATTTAAATCGAAATAGCAGTAAAATAGTTGTTTTCTTCTTTTTAACTCGAAATTTTATCGTAGGAGAAAATTATGTATCAAGTGTGTTACAAGATCTATCCAGTCTAACGTTATTCGTTTAGCTGTTCTTCACTGGAATATATAGTTGATAATAATCTCTAATGCAGAAGTGTATTCAAACGTGCTACAACTTTTCAATCTCCACGTCTGAATTTCAAATTAAACTTTGTGAGAATTCATTAACACTTTAATACATATAATCAAATGAAAAATTAGCTTTAGGTAGTTTTAATATTTCTTTCACATTATAAAATAATTTTTAAAATGTTTATTTATATAAATATTGAATCAACTAAATAATTCCTAGTCTGTCATTTAAATAAACGTACAAATCTCATAATAATAACATATAGAAATAAATAAAATAAAGTAAATATTATAAACAAAATAATTGTTTTTGGTTACCATGTCGAACTTTTATAGACATACTTACTTCCTGGTAAGTATAATTTCAACATATAACCTGTACCTAAGAAACCCTTGATGTTCTTTTTCGTCCAGCGTAAGTATACTGAAAGACTTTATGTTTCAAAATTTAATACGATCATTTCAAACAGGAAAAAAAAATGTTTTTATGTTGCTTAATCGTATAAACGTATTTATTATTAATATGGTTCATACTAAAGATTAGTGCTGACCATACTAATTTTTAGTATTATTTTGTAAAAAGCTGATACATTCTTGTGATTAAATAACCTAAAAAATGACAATGTAGGGCTTATTTATTCTAATTTTGAAAAACCTATACCATACTTTTAAACTTCGTAGATCCTATATTCTGAAAGAAAATTTTTAATTATGTTTTATTGCATTACTACACGGAAAAAAAGGTTTGGTTAAAATAAACAAAAATTCGTTTTTGCCAACCGAACTGGATGGTTGACTATGGACTGATCAAACTCAGCGTTTACTGTGACCAAACTAGTTTGGTTCCACGCAGTTAGGTTTACGCAACCAAACTGTTCGTTTGGAAATACCATTTGAAGTTAGGTTATATGAAACAAATAATTTGGTTAAAACAACTCTACTTATAAATATTTTTTTGCTTGAAAAAATAAAGAAAATGTAAAATTTAATTGTTTTTAGCAAAGAGTAAAAATTCTGCGATTAGAAGAAAAGAAATTTTATTTTTAAAAATTTTATTTACTTTCTTTATAAAATACATCTCAGACTAACACATTTCTTTCCATTCGTAGAAATATTTTTTAAACATTCAACAGGACTTAATAGATTATTTATCAAAATATATAGATAAATACTGCTAATTTCAATTTCGTATGTTCTTAGATCGTCATCGAAACCATAAATTATTAAATTTAAGCAAACCAGACACATTTCCTGTCCATTTGTCAATATATTTTTCAAATCTGCATTTTTTAAGGAGCTTTTTATAATCCATTTCACGCAATTATTTTTGAGATAATAATTATTTAATAATTTTGATTTATTTAATTTTGGGTTTGTTAAAAATAAATTAATTCCCACTTAATGCACGAAACCACTACTTTAAAAACTAACATTTATTTTTTAGAAACACTTATCACTGCACTGAGAAATTATATTTTTCTACAACACTTTGTTTTAGAACCAAAGACTTCAAACGAAAACGAGATACTGCGAAATAACAGAAAATTTGAAAGATTCACACTAGTTGAAATGCCTTCTATATTTTCCGATATTTTACGAAAAGGGCCGATGTTAAAAACTATTTAAAAAAGGGACCGAAGTTATTTGAAAATTGGTAAGGGGACTTGACAGGATGAAAAGATTTCGTATCTGACAAAAGATATTTAGAAACTTGTCTTAAATGAAATTTTTAAAATTTCATAATATTAAAAACTTACTGCAATTATTATTAACAATCTAAAATTTTTTGTTTTAATGAAGTAAACTTTCAATTTATTTTATAGTAAAAAAATAACTAAAGTACTAATTTTTTTATTTTTATTAATTGTTAATAGATTTTCCTTTTAATAGAATACTTGATTTTTATTAAGATTTCTTTTTCATGAAAAACTAACCTGTTAGGTAACAATCCATTATTATTCTATGAAAAGTTATAGATATTTTACAATTGTTACATTTTAAAAAACATCAGTTTTTTTGTATTTTAAAAGAAAGTTTATGTAGCATTACAATAATGCATCATTATTGTTAATGTAATTATTAAAAACTTTAATTTTAATTGAAACAAAATGTTTTAGTGTTTTAATTTTTTTTAAATAAAGATATATAAAGTAATTTATTTATTAAAAAAAATTTTAAGTGCTGCAACAACAAACAATCGAAATTCTTAATTCTGTATAACAAATAAGAAGTCCGGAAATGATCTAAGTTAGCATTTGAAAAAGTGAGAATTGTCCCAATTCGGTCACTGTAACCCGAGAGTTTGGTTCAAACAACCAATTCTGCCTTAACCAAACGGTTCAGGTTGATACAACCAAACTGCGTAGGTTGAAATAACCATACCCTTTGTTTCTAATAACCTATCTAGCATCAACCATACTCAGTTTGGTTATTTCAGGGTATTTCAGGTCGGGTCGGGTCGAGCTTAGACAGTTTGGGTTTGGGCCGAGCTTGGGCCGTGTCAAGCTTATTTACATACCCGAAATATTTCGGGTACCCGACAGAATTCAAGGTTCTCGAAATTTTCGGGTATTCGACTTCATTCGGGTTTTCGAAATTTTCGGGTAGTCGACTACATTAAGGATCTCTAAATTTTTAGTTATACTCAATGAAGATGCGTGTATTCAAATTCGTTTGGATTCTGAGAATTTTTGGGTACCCGAATGCAATCAGGTTCTCGAAAATTTCTGGCATCCGAATTTTTAGAAAAGCCAAATGAATTCGGGTACTTGAACATTCCAGGTTACCTGAATATTTCGGACTTTACGACAATTTCAAGAAACCGAATGCATTCGTGTACCCGATACATCCAGAAAATTTAACCTCGGCCCGACCCGACCCGGCTTTTCGGGCTTTTTGAACACCTCTACTGAAAATGCAAAAAGTAGGCGAGACCGAAAAAGAAAGTAACAAAAATCAGTTTTTTTATTTTAGCGTTCAAACTATTTAACTAATAATTTTTGTTAATACGTTAATTGAAAGCTTGGACTTCCACCTGTTAAATAAAATTTGTAGTAGACATTTAGATTAAATAACCAGTTCACAGCATGACTTTTTCACGACCTGTGCATTTGTTAATTTCCTCCTAAACCCCGAGGAGGAAAGTAACAGCAACTAGGAGAAAAGTAACATTATAGAATATGGTTAATATTATATCATTTTAGGACTATAATTAATTTAAAATATTTTTATTATCAACTTAGAAAAATACAAGGATACTCAAAGTACAAAATATACATTTTTGATACTTTATTTAATACATATTCAACACATTTTGGTACATTAATGTCTCATAGATATTATCTTCTTATCTATTTCACATAGCATTTAATTTTAAAAATTGTCGTATATGTAATTTTAGATTATTAAAATGTGAAACAAAAGTACTAATTCTATGCTTTAAGGTAAATTAATAATTAATAGTAACGTAATAGCTTTCGCCAATTAAGAAAAATTGTCAAATTTTTTATGTTTCATATTTCTAGCATATAAAAAATTAAAAATAAAACATTAATCTTTTAAAACATGAAAATAACTTTATCTAAAGTTTAAAAGCAAAAATTAACAATTATGGAAAACATAGAATACTTTCCTCCTAACTCTCCTTCTCAACAAAAAAGTTAAAATTACACAAAAGTATTACACGTAATTAAGAAATACACTATTGCAACTTGAAGACAGATAATTAAGCTACGAAACCCCGAAAAGCACATTTTATAAAACTGTGTAATTACAAAAATATGAGGTTGTAAAAGTTGGAACGAAAACTTACTTTTGACGTATTTTTGTAACGTCACGTCACTAGCGGACTTCACTTAACCGGAAATGCACACTATGGAGAAGTTGTAAGGGGTACTACTGTCTAAATAAAAATTTAGACTCTTTATTTTCACTAATTTTTTTAAAAGATATTAGCGTTGTTACTTTCCTCCTCGGTCTCCCCTACATAAAATTAATAAAAACTGATTTTGCACATAAAATTCCACTTTTGCTCATCCCAAGTGTTTCAATTTAATCTGAGCAAACCCGTGTCAAAATTTAAACCCTACTTTGAGGATTTAAACACTAAATAGAGACTCTTTTACTTCTATTAACGTCTTTAGCATCTATTTTACTGATATTTTAACCTACAGGTCTATCATGTTTCAAGAAACTTATAATCCAGAACCCACTTTGACTCTCTTTTAACCTATTAGACCCTCTTTTTAATATGTTCACCCTACATTTATAAAACCTCGAAAACCCTACTTTCAATCCGTTCACCCTACATTCATTTATTCGACCAGTAAAACCCTACTTTCAGTCCTCTCAGCCTACATTATTTTATTTATTTAGTCTATAAGGCCCTACTTTTAATCTGTTCACCATGCATTTATAATTTACTATAATTGAAAAAATATTTCGTTCACTTCAAGTACAATGTACTTATATTTAAAAACAATTTTTAAAGTTACCTATCTTCCACGTTTGTTTTAGAAATCACGTAAGATAGAGGATTGTTTTGGAAACTACGTATCTTTCTGTTCCGTACAGAAACAACGTAACTCTGACTGTAGCTTTAGAATGTCTACTATTGTACTAAATAATATAATAATTTTATTTAAAAAATTACATTATTATTAAACATATATATTTTAATGCATCAACGTTAAAAAAATTCACTTAACAAAATATTAACTTTAAAATAATAGTAGTAATAATACAAAGTAGAGCCTCTAAAGCAATTGTTAGAGTTACGTAGTTTCTATACTGAACAGAAGGATACGTAGTTTCCAAAACAATCCGCTAACTTACCTGATTTCTAAAACAAACGTGGAAGATAGGTAACTGCCAAAATGGTTTTCAAACATAAGTACATTATACTTGGAGTGAACGATTTAATAAATTATAATTCACTTAGTGAATATTTTTAGTAATTATTTAATCATGTAAACAAGTATTTTCGAATATTTTTCAGAAACTTTATTCAAGCTCTTTGTCGTTAATAGGAATAGAAATAATAATAATAATCAGTGTTGATGCATAAAATTCTATTTAATTTAATTTTAACTAATTTTAAAATACACGAATACCTATTTAGGAAAGGGTAATTTCATGTTTTAATTATTATATACCTTATATACAAGATTTTAATAATAATAATAATAATAATAAAAATAATGATTCTATTACTGGGTTTCCAAATTAATTAAGTGTTAAAGTTGACGATCACTCCAAATCAATACAAATTAACTGAATTCCGTATGGAATTCTTTACGAAATTACATGCGGAATTTCCGTAGAGCGCTTTCTGTAGATTCGTTTTACGAGGGGTTTTCAAAAGCAAAGCTGTACTTTTCAGAAACTATAATTTTAATTTTGCAATGAACATATTGTCTAAATTTATTCAATAAAATTATAGTTCCTAAAGAGGACATATTAGCTGTTGAAAACATTAAAGGAATTGTTTTAATTTTTTCCATTGACTTGACTCGGAGTGATCGTTAACTTCAACACTTAATTAAAATGTTAATAAATTAATTTTTTGTTTGAAAAAATTACTTTATTAAAGTCTTGTTTATAAAATAAATAATAATTAAAACATGAAATTACTCTTTTCCTAAAAAGGTATTTTTTTATTTAAAAATTGAACAAATTAAATTAGATAGAAATTTATGTATTAGCCCTAATTATTATTATTATGGCCTTGTAGGGTCTAGGAGTATGAAAGTCGGTTATAAAAGGTTTTACAATGTAGGGTGTAGGAGAATGCTGCCGTGTGATATAAAAACTTAGTTAACTGACATTTTGGTGAAAAATGAGTTTTTGGTATCAATGAACTCGTAAAAAACTGCGTCTAATAGTTATAGTTTAAATTTTATTTGCAAATAATTGTTTGTAAAAAATTAATATTAAAAATTTGAGAAATTGCAGAAAATGAAAGAATATTAGATAAATTGTTAAGGGAAGTACTTTGCGTAGTCTAAAAAACAAACGAGGCTACGAGCTCGAATGTAAGATTTGAAGAAATTTGGCAACGAAAATCTCCCATCACGTCATGATTTTGAGAAAAGTGGGGGTAAATTTGCAAAAATCATGTTTTTCGCTGTTTTTGAAAATTTCAACCGGGTAAATCTGACGTGCTAGAGACTTGTCATTGGAGTCAAATGAACACTAGAACCCTGTACTTTAAGAAAATAAAGCAATATTGCTGATAACAAACTAAATTAGCCTTAAAAAATGATTTTTTTAACAGTTGTCAACATGGAAAAACCTTTAAGCAGCCTGCTCACCCGAAACATATGCGTTAGCGCCACCACTAAACTTGTTCATCTGCACTCCCAAACTGGGTGACCCACGTACCCAGTTAATATTCTCTAAACTTTTTGGGAAGTTTGTCTATCGAAAACGGTAACGCTACGCACCCAGTGGCAGGCGATCAGACTTTCCATGCAGTGAAAAGCGAAATATTGTGACAGTGGGGAGACAGACTTCTCAAACGTTTTTCCGTGAAGCATAAAAATTGACTGACACCTCCCGTAAATTAAACTATTTTGAAAAATGATTGGATTCGCTTAAAATTTGTTACTGAGGGGTTTTTGGGGTCGCCGATTACGAATATGTTGTTAGATTTTTAAAATTGAAAATGTCGGATCCAATATGGCAGACTTATTTTTCAAAATTGATCAAATTCACTTGAAACTTGTTACTCAGGGGTTTTTTTTGCTCCTAACGCATACCGCAAGCCTATAAACGCACCTACTTAAGCCGCACGGCCACTGAGACTTGGTGAGAACTAGGGTTAATCTACTATTTCAATGCCAGTGTCTTATGGTCTGTATCCAAATAACACATTTATTTGTCGAAATATTTTTTATTTTAATTAAATAAATGAAATATTTAAGTGAAATAAATAAACGAACGGTTTCAAGTAATTCATTTTTTTCGTTTTAAATAACTATTTAATTAATTGAAATATTTTGTTATTTCACGGAAAAAAATTTCTTGTGAAACACACAAAGTCTTTTGTAGAATATACGAATAGGTTAAGTTGTGCTTTATACTGGCGAGTTTAGTGTTTCCAACAAGCTGGTTTGGGTATAGCACAAACCAATCTGTAATAGCACCAAAAAATCCTGCAGTTCGTCTGCTACAGTTTGTGACACACACAGTCCTGGTTTGTGTATTTCCCAAACTCAGCCGTTTGTGGATATTACAACCGCGGATCATAGATGGCGCAGGAAATCTTGTAAATTTTACAGGAAATTTTTTTCCGTGTTGTCTTGATAAAATAGTCTAAAAATATTTTTTTTAAATAATAAATTCAATTCAAATTGTAATGCTTCATAAAGTCTTTAATATTGTTAATAATATTGATAATTAATTCTTAATATAATAAAAAGGATAAAGAGATAGAAATTTGGAGATAAAAAAATATAATATTTCGGGTATGGAAAGTGGCTATTTCAAAGGGATAGAAAAAACTTAATCTCTTTCTATCCACAAAATTCTATCTCTTTCTATCATTTTACTTCCAGTAGGGATGGTATATGGGTAGTTCTACAAACGAAGGAAGAAAATGGAAAAAATTTTGGCACAACAATTTTTTTTACGTTCAGATCTTAAAAAGTAATTTAAATTCAAGTTAATAGTGTTATCAAAGATACCCAAAAGTGGCCAGCCAAAAAATTACAAATTGCGAATTAAGTGTTAGATTTCCAAAATACAAAATGGAGGTTCCAATATGGCTGACGAATTTTGAAAAATTGCATGCAATTTACACAAAACTTGTTACTCGGGGGTTTTTGAGGTCGCTGATTGCAAATTAAGTGTTAGATTTCCAAAATTCAAAATGGCGGATCCAATATGGCTGACGAATTTTGAAAAATTACATGCAATTTACACAAAACTTGTTACCCGAGGGTTTTCGAGGTCGCTGATTATGAATCTGATGTCGAATTTCCAAAATTCAAAATGGCGGATTCAATAGGGCTAACAAATTTTAAAAAATTGCATGCAATTTACACGAAACTAGTTACTCGGAGATTTTCAAAATCGCTGATTATGAATTAAGTGTTAGATTTCAAAAATTAAAAAAGGGCGGATTGAATATGACCGACGAATTTTCAAAAATTGTATAAAACTTACACGGAACTTGTTGATTAACACTAAGGCACACCCTAATATCTAAGTGTCAGTTGAAATAAAAGTTTCCAAAAATTTGGTTTTAGTGACCCCAAAAGTGTCTGAATATACATTTTAGATAAATCCGACAATATTAAAAAAAATTTGGTTACCATATTGGATCCGCTATTTTGAATTTTGGAATTCTGACATCAGATTCGTAATCAGCGACCTCGAAAACCCCCGAGTAACAAAAGTTATAGAGATTCATGAATGATAAAGTCTAAATTAATAAATTGTTTATGAAATTTTTTTATAACCAATTGCGTTTGCTTAATAGCACAATTCCATAATTTAAATTATCTATAAAAGTGAATTTAAGTACTTAACAAAAAAACAATTTTTACATTCATTAAAATAAACGTTTTACATGAAAAAAGTACTTTTTTCATTTGTTAATAACAATATAAATATTTATGCAAAGTAAAAATTAAATATTAGTTTTTACTAACCTTTTACAAATTTAATTAGAATTATTTTTAAAAAAAAAATTTTTGAAAGGATTGAAAACTGTTGGCTATACGCTATTTTAAACATAAGCACGTGTGTATTCTAGCAGAATCTGCCAGGAAACTGAGAATTTTTGTCATTTTTCGTCTAAAAAATTGAAAAATAACGTTTAATAAGGAATTTCAGCTTACTGGTTAAAAGGGAATAAGGTTCTACGACACCTAGAGAAACAAAATTATAAAAATATAAAATATATTTTTTTTAAATGCGTGCCAGGAAACTGAGAATTTGTCTGACCATATGTCAATTTCGACCACAAAAACACAATTTTAGTTAATTGAACTGCAAATTAGGTATAATTCAAGTGTTATCATCTTTAGTTAACCTTTACTAATCACTGTGAAAAATAGTGAATTAATCAGAATAAAAATTCTTAATAATTTTAACGTATTTTATTGTGCCAGGAAACTGAGAATGTATTCGAGGACCAACATTCAATATAAAATTCTTTAAATAAAATTTAAACTAATGTAACAATAATTTAAATGTTTGTAAAGTACAACTATTTGAAATTATTATCCAAGTGTTCATTTGTATTTAAACACCGAAAAAAATAAAATCTCAGAGTGAGAAGAAAATTCCGCTCAACAATTATTTTCACATTTTATTTTCAATATACGAATATTCATCTGTAAAAAAGAGGAATTTTTGTTTATATTTGACAGTTTTTTAACTAAAAGATTAATTTTAATATTTCTTCTTTGATTGAAATTATTCCTCTAAAAATGAAACAAGTTTATACTAAAAAGAAGATTTTTAAGTTGCTTTTTGTTTTTCTGAATGCAACTTTAACCTGTCTAAAAAGTGACATTTAATAACAAATATAATAAAGGAAAATCCTCTCAATTATAAAAGAAAACTTTAGTGACCGTATATGAGAGGAAAAAATGCTGCAAAAGAAGAGGAATTCTCTGAATTTGAAAATACTTTTTTTTCGGTGAATGCTTAAAATAATATTTATACATTTTTTTAACTTTCATTTTCTCATTGGGACATGCTAGGAAACTGAGAATTTAGCACTTGAATGCTCATTTTTGCCAAAAAAAACTATTCGAAATCGGGTTACGTTTTGTGACATAATAGAAACCATTAAGTTTTACAATTCCCATAAAAAATAATTTTTTTTTTCAAATTTAATTTAATTTAATTTTTTGGGGTCGCTAATTTATATAGCCTAAAAAGTAAATAAGATATTACAAGCATTTTAAGTTTCCTATAAATGAAATCATTTCCATTATAGGGAAAAAAATATAGTTAAAGTTCTCTCTATTCCGAACTTTAATAAAAAAGGACAGTCCGTTTTCGATGAAGATTTCCGTTTATATAACAATGACGGTTAAAAATCTTTAAATAAAAAATTATACTACATCTTTGTCAAGTGAAACCAATAATACGAAATATAGTAATAATTAATAACTAATATTTAGAATTTTTACATTTGACTTCATATTCGAAACAAGTAATATTTTTTTAAATTGAAAAAAAACATCGCTAATCTCTTTTTATATCCTATTATCCCCTATCTATCTCTTTTTATACCTCTGTACTTTTAACTATTTTTATTTCTCTTTACTGCAAATTTTTATCCTTTTTATTATATAAAGAATTAATTAACTAATATTATTAACAATATTAAAGACTTTATGAAGTATTATAGTTTCAGTTGAATTTATTATTTAAAACAAATATTTTTAGAGTATTCGTACTTCTATTTATAACCTATTTTTAACAAATCAAGTTATTTATTTATTTATTATGAAATTATTATTTATTGTTTATATCTATATTTCATTTTACATTATTAACCAACATTATACACATAACACTTAAAACCAAAGTTGAAAAATCTCGCACGCAGAAAGGCTCGAACCCTGAACTTAGGGACGCAAGTCAAATACACATATCACTCAGCCACGCTAGTTTAGAAGCTATTTTTCTTAAACTACCTTTTCACTTTTGGGACTGTATTGATCTCTTTTTATCTCTTACTCTATCACTAATATCTCTCAGTTGAACTCCTTTTTAAAGTTTTAATTTCTCATTATTTATCATGAAATCGTCACGTAGCTAATTCAATGTACAGGAAGGAAATAGACTGCAGTTTATTGCAACCAATTGCAATTGAGTTAAAGGAATAAAAGTGATAAGTATTGTATGTACTGATATGTAATTGGGAGTAGAAAGCAGAAGAAGAGAATAGTATAAGGGCTTAAAGGAGCATAATAAATAACAAAATTAATGAGATAAAAGATAAAAAGGCCTTTTTCAATCGAATTGGAAAGAAATAGACTGATATAGAATAAAGGGGATAAAAATAAAAAAGTATGGTATTAGAATAAAGTTAGGATAAAAGGAAAAGAAAGTAGGTGATGGAAAGAGATATAGAATCGAAAGGTGATAGACTAAGATTAAATTCAAGGTGTAAATTGTGATAAGTGTGTACTAAAATTAAAATGTGGATAAAAAGAGATAAGAAGAGTATAAGAAAAATGTTATTCAAAAAGATTGAGAAGAAGAGAAGTTAAAAAGCGATAGTTGTAATAAAATTGGGTATAGAATTGAAATAGGGATAGAAAGGGAAAAAAGTGAATAGTAAGAGGATAAAAGGCGATAAAGTAAGGGTTATTAAAAGAGATTAAATAAAAAAGGAAGATAGAAAGAGATTGAGATTGATACACGCACAAATACATACATCCGGATATTTGTTTCTCTTGACGAAATATATATAGGGGATACCGAGGAGGAAAGTAACAACGTTAATATCTTTTAAAAAAATTAGTAAAAATAAAGAGTCTAAATTTTTTTTTAGTCAGTATGTACCCCCTACAACTTCTTCATAGTGTGCATTTCTGGTTAGGTGAAGTCCGCTAGTGACGTGACGTTACAAAAATACGTCAAAAGTAAGTTTTCGTTTTAATTTTCACAACCGCATATTTTTGTTATTACACAGTTTTATAAAATGTTCTCTTCGGGATTTTGTAGCTTAATTATCTGTCTTTAAGTTGCAATAGTGTATTTCTTAATTACGTGTAATACTTTTGTGTAATTTTAACTTTTTTGTTGAGAAGGAGAATGAGGAGGAAAGGAACACGTTGTTACTTTACTCCTCGCTTCAATATATTGTTCACACTTTATAAAATGAGTCAAGTAAATCATATTTAAAGTTACAGATTAACTTTTGTTCGTGAAATGTAATGAATTATAAGTAAATTGACTTTTGTTTTGACATATTAACATAACCTAAAAATGGTTTATTGAAGCAGGCAAGTTTTAATTCTGTGTTCTTATTTTGATTTATTCTATGTTTGCCATAATTGTTAATTTTTGCTTTTAAACTTTAGATAAAGTTATTTTCATGTTTTAAAAGATTAATGTTTTATTTTTAATTTTTTATATGCTAAAAATATGAAACATAAAAAATTTGACAATTTTTCTTAATTGGCGAAAGCTATTACGTTACTATTAATTATTAATTTACCTTAAAGCATAGAATTAGTACTTTTGTTTCACATTTTAATAATCTAAAATTACATATACGACAATTTTTAAAATTAAATGCTATGTGAAATAGATAAGAAGATAATATCTATGAGACATTAATGTACCAAAATGTGTTGAATATGTATTAAATAAAGTATCAAAAATGTATATTTTGTACTTTGAGTATCCTTGTATTTTTCTAAGTTGACAATAAAAATATTTTATATTAATAATAGTCTTAAAATGATATAATATTAACCATATTCTCTAATGTTACTTTTTTCCTCGGGAGTTAGGAGGAAAGTATCAAATGCAGAGGATGTGAAAAAGTTATGCTATGAACTGGTTATTTAATCTAAATGTCTAATACAAATTTTATTTAATAGGTAAAAGTCCAAGCTTTCAATTAATGCATTAACAACAATTATTCGTTAAATACTTTGAACGCTAAAATAAAAAATCTAATTTTTGTTACTTTCCTTCTCGGTGTTCCCTACTACAGTTGAAAATTTGTAAAAATATTTTATTTTAAGAAATTCCAAAATCGACATCCTTACAAGGCTTCTTTTTGAGAGGAAGCAAAATCAAATTGATGTAAAATGATATTTCGAAGGTTTGAAAATTATGTTAAATGGAAATTCAGAGGATTAATAATTATGACAAATATATAGTCATTCGGATTAACAAAATTTATGTCAAATAATTTTTCGACATATTAAAAATGATGTCAAAGGATAATTCTAATATCTAAATATTAGGATAAGGAACAGGCACGTAGCCAGAGGGGGCCCAGGGGCCCTGTTCCCCGAAATTTTTAACACATGTAAAAATTAATAAGCCTCTTTGTTAATTATTAAGATTTATTTATATTGAAATTATTAATATGGGAAAATATTATGCTGTTATAATCATAATTTAATATGTTTTTATTAAAACAATTTTTCCTTTTTTAAATGTAATTTAATTTTATCATTCTTATTTATTCATTTTTTTAAAATTATTATTAACAACATATATGCATTGCATATTTTGTATAAAATTCATTGTGATATAGGTGATTCTTCTGAAAGGCACCTGTTTTTTCCAAAAACTAAAAGATATTAATTTTCACATTTTCTGATTTTTTTTGTCATAGGTAGGTTTTAAATACGTTCAAAGATAAAAATCTGAGTTGCGCAAAATTAATTTTCAAATATAAGCATTACAGCATCATTTTAATATTAAGTGTTTTAAAGGTTAAATATACTGTAATCAATATTAGGTTTTTGTAAAAAAAATTCCTTTTAAATTTAATTTCTTTAATTTATTAAACTTTTAACATTATTTATTTTTATAATTTAATTAATTGTGTATTTAATAATTTATTTTCAACTATTTCATCTTTTAAAAAATAACTAATATATATATTTTTTTATTGAACGGAAAAAAAATTGTAATGCATTTTTTAATTTATCATTTTAAGTTCAAAATTGATATTTTCAGTAAAAAAAAATTTATTTATAATTATGATTTTATTATTTATCTAACTTACTAATTAATATATTATTTTTAAAAAATTAAAAATATTTTATTTTAAATAAAACGGAATTTTTTTTTACAATTCAAGGCTTAGGTAATTAAAAATAATTATTAAAAACAAAACAATATAACGCTTACAAAATATGAAAAAGGCTTTGGAGATGAATAGTTTGTCAAATATAAAATTCACGTTTTTATTAAATTTAAAAATATTGAAACATAATTTAACAAATTTTTTGAGCTACAACTTCAAATATTTATATATAGATTACGTATAACTAAAAAACAGTTTAAAAATATGATGTTTTTAACTGAAAAACGAGGCTTCGGAGATAAAATTGAATTTTTACTCCCATTGCCAGTAATTTTTAATTAATTATTTTAAAAATTTCTTTTGTTTTCTTTGAACTAAATATAAGTGAAAAATAAACGGTAGAAGCTAAGCTTTAATTTGATATACATTAAGACTATATTACAATATTTTTAATTATATAAAAAAATAATTAAAAATATGTATTATATTTAACCAAAACCAAAAGACAAAATTAAATAAATTTTTTTACTAAGAAAAACTTTAAATTTTAACATTTCAAGATTATGTAAAGATAATTAATGTTTCGTAGATTATGGATAAATTTTTTTTTTAATTTATACTCTACAAAATATCAATAAAAAGTTCATGCAAATATTGAATCTACCGTTGGAGACACGTGAAGTGGTCCCTTTCAGGAGAATCACCCATATATAATATAGTATGGCGACTAGTGTTTCCAAAAGCAAGTACGTTTCTTTTATTTTGACCATAGACTATTCCTCGAAAAAATTTGTGACTTCAAACGTGGACCCCCCCACCCGAAAAAAATTTCTGGCTACGGGCCTAATAAAGAATAATTTAAAATTATGTTTAATGGTATTAGAAATGTAGCCATGAAAGATTTCATGCAAGATTGAAATATTTCAATTTTTCATTGAATAGATTATAAGTTTCATTGAATGCCTGTGCGCATGCTCGAACTAAAATTTTGTTAGGTTATATATACATTCAAATTCGTACGAGCAGTTTATTGTTTATGCATATTGTTTATCGTCATTTTACACATTATTCCTATCATTAAAATAAAAAAACCGAAAAGAATTAGTATGAAATCAGTGTGTAAATATTGAAAGTGGACAACAAATAACAATGCTACAAGAATGTTAATTTCAATATTACTAAGTTTTAAGTACTTTTATGCTAAAAATTTGATTTTTACGTTTTATATGGACTGAATTTATAAATGCGATATTGAAAAACATTAAGAGTTAAACGTTATTACGTTAATAGAGTTTATTTAAATAGGTATAGTATTATTACGTTTTAAAATTTTAAGAAATACATATGTATTTATGCAAAAGAATAATAAGTATTTTATAGAATCATCAATACTTATTTGAAATAAAATAATACTCAGAAAGACGAAATGAATAAATTTAATTACAAAAAATGAACAGAATCCTCATTATGAATGCACGTAAGTTTATAGAATTAGTAATTTGTTTCTAAAAAATTTGAAATAAATACTTAAATATTAATAAAATAATAAATAATAATAGCATAATAAATAATAACAATAATAATAATAACGTTTTGAAAATTATGAAATTGAATTTTAGGGAATAATCATGTTCCCCGCCAATCGTTGTTCCAATATTATGTTAGTATATGCATGCGCGCAAGAAAACAGTTCCGACAAGCGTCGCCAGAGTGCATCCTAGTGATTTCTTCTCGATTGTGAGTTGTTTCACTGACTCTATAAGTACCTGCTCCTCTCCTGCACCTTTGCATTTACAAGAGGTTGAAAATTAAATCAATACATTAAATTAATTAAAAAGATTATTTAAAAAAATATATTTTTTAACAATTAATATTAATTAATAATTTAAGAAATCGATTTTCAAAGTCTTAGTTTTCTTGTTGGCTGCTCATAAAAAATCAAGCTTTTTCAACCACAACCCTTTGGGCACAGAAACGTCTTTCTTCTAGAAACGTTCCTAAAACGTTTTCAGAACGTTTCATGTCCAAATCTTAAAAGGGGGAATTCACTCGAATTTAAATGTAAGTAATTCGAATAGTTGAAATTTTAATAACTCGAAGAAATATGAAGACGATGATGTGAAATCGACATGAAATAGATTTCCGATTGGAACAATCGGTATGCACCATTTTTATTCAGGAATTAAATAATAGAACCGAAACTATAATACATTATAGGATAATTTAGGGAAGTAAAGGCGTTTCCGTTTATGGAATTCAAACAGACAGCTGCCTTTCGTCAATTCATGGCCTTGATCCGTCCGATTTCCATCTCTAAGATCGTTTAATACATATATATATATATGTATATGTAAGCGAGTACCGTTCGAATCTCCCGTTAGAATTGAAGAGAAGGCACAACTGATCCGGGAGAGAGAAGATCCACAAAGAGTATGACGGTGTATACAGTGTGTACAGTCACTTTACGGGCGGAGCCTGTTTTCAAACGGTCCGGAGAAAGTGCTAGGCTATTCATTTACTGACCTACATTACCCTTATTTCCTCTGCTGACAACCCCCATACAAACCACGTCTATTTACCATCTCTCTACTCTGTAACCGCTATAGAGCGCACAACTCACACTACAATCACGCGTGGAATTCTTCGATTGACCCACAAAAGTCATTGGACTTTTATTCGGCAGTTATGTAATCACAGACAGACGGATACACAAGGTGTCAATCGACCTTCGAAACACTTGAGCAGTTCCTAGAGGTCAAAGAACTCGGGGATATTTCAATTGCTAATGAATTGGTGGGAAAAAAATATTCTAATTTCAAATAATATGTCGCTTTTTTCGGGAAATTAATTCATTTTTTGATGTTGACAGAATTCAGGTTTTTTTCTGTTTGTTTGGTATTAACATTTGTCGAAAACTGCGAAAATAAATAAAATAATAATTTTAGAATGTAGAACATAATAAAAATAGAATAAAAAATAAAATTTATGGAATTCATTTCAATTATCAATGACCTGAACAACATTTTTTACCATAGTTTATAAAAATGCCATTAACCTTAACAGAGCAAAAAAAAAAGTTGAAATAAAATTAACATCGATAAATCGGACACCCTCAGTAATTGGTACACTTATCCTACTTTTTAATTTTTTTAATTAATTATTATTAATGTTATGTTTTACTTATTTTTTCTTTTCTCTAATTTTTTTATTTTTTCTACTTTTTTATTTTTGTTATTCCTTGTAAATTTAAAATTTTGCTATATTAGCAATCCGATATTCCAAATAAAAATCCTTTTTCTCCGTATAATTTTTTCAAATTAATGACCTGAATTAATTGACTCAAAGTATTAACGAGAAGGAGCAGAACTTTACGTTATTTTATTCTTTTTCTTTCTTAATTTATTTAGAATTTTTTCTTGATCACTACGAATTCCATCAAAAAAAATTATTGACGGGTCAGAATTCGTGAAATTTATAAACAATTAATTTAAAAGTTATAATGAAAATTATATTAGCGCAGTGTTGTGCATCAGCGCTGAATTTAGTTTTTGATCATTTTTAACAATTTTTAAGCTTTATAATTAAACAAAAATGTTAAATTGACAGTGTTTTGTTCATTTCGTAGTTCATTTCCCGCTTGGTTCATTTAAATCGGTTCATTCATTTAGGAGAAATTTTATTTTGTTTAAAAAGTTGCAAAAATATTAATTTTGCAATAACTTTTATAAAAAATAATTGTCTTTTCTGTTTTTTGGTGAACACATTCTTAAGGCCAAATAGAAATGTTTTTTCAACATTTCGATTTAAAAAAAATACTTTTTATTTTCTGTGAAAATTTCACGAATTCTGACCCTGACATTTTTCTTGGAATTTTTCAAATTTTCAATTCAAACATGAAATTTTAATTTTTAAATTCAATTACGTTTAACAATTAAAATTGCAAATTATCCAAAATTCGACTATTTTAGAAAAAAATATATGGTTATTTTTAAAAATTTGTGATAATTTAAAAATTTTTAATACAAATAAAAAATTAAATTAAATTAATTGAATAAAATTTAATTTGTTGTCAATTTAAAATACGTTGAATTGCAAAAACCTTTAGTAAAATAATTCATATACAACTTTTTTCTACAATTTTTTTTATTCTTCTGAATAAATAATCATTTAAATTAAAATAAATTTGTATTTATTAATTTTTATTTCAAAAGATAAAATTTCTAAAATGATCAAAAATAATTTTTTTAAATTTCATTAGAATTTTTTTAAAATAAATCTTCTATTTCAATTGTAATTATTGTAAAACTAAATAATCGATCCAATTCAATAGAGAAATTGGATATTAAAAAAGTTGTTGTAAATAGAAACACTAAATAATTCTGATTAAACGAAATTTATTAAGGTGGTTAGTTCAAGGATGCTAGTCAAAAGTAAACTTATTTTTCTAAAAGTTTAAAAAAGAGTTAAATTTTATAATAGGGTCATTCCATTATATTTCACCTAAAGTCGTTACGGCCTATTTTCAGAAAAACATGATAATTTGTAAAAATGATTTTTAATATCAGCACATTCCATTTTTGGCAAATTTTTATAAAATTATTCGTATTTGCTTTCGAATTTTAATTTTTAAGTGGAGGTGCAGGGAAAAAAGGTTATTTTGACAGCTCTGAAAATTTAATTAAAAAACACAAAAATAATTTAGATAGTATAAATGTTTTGATTGAAATTTAATCACAATAGTTCAATTTACTTATATAAATTGATTGCTATGTAAAAAAGTCCAAAATATTAGATGAAAATTGATTTTTAATCTTATCTGTCAAATGCCAAAATTCACCATATTTTTATTATATTTTTCTAGAAAGTTTGTAAATATTTAAAAATTTATTACTACTTAATATTAAGTACTTTCAAAGTACTTTCATATCATGAGTTGACTTTTTAATATTATTGTGTAGAAATATGAAAAATGTTACCTTGAATATTGAACTTTTCAGGATTTTCGGCGATTTACAACACTTCTAACTCCTCAGGTGCAAAATAAAAAAACCAATTTTTCTCCTTATATTTAAATTAGACCCTGTTTTCCATTCTGTCAAATTTTGGCGATGGATTTCGAACTATTTTATAGTTTTATTCAGTTTAGAAAATCAGCTTCGAAAAACGAAATAGAAGGTTAAAATGCAATGGCTATTAAGACAATTAACGACTTTAGGTAAAATATAATGGAATGACCCAATATAAAATAAAACATCACTTTTTTAAATAATATTCTTTATGTTACGACGTATAAATTTGTAAATGATAGAAAATTAAAAAAAATAGTAATGATTTAAAGAAAGTAGTGTTTCGTAGTTAGAGACGTGGCAACACTACAGTCGATTACTATGTGCTGTTTTGTAAACTTGATTTTTGT
Organism: Leptopilina myrica (nomen nudum); assembly: GCA_032872475.1. Classification (NCBI taxonomy): domain Eukaryota; kingdom Metazoa; phylum Arthropoda; class Insecta; order Hymenoptera; family Figitidae; genus Leptopilina; species Leptopilina myrica (nomen nudum). Next base: position 26,052,705 of record CM065460.1, on the reverse strand, counting down.
TTGAATTTTCGCGCAAAACATTTTTTTATAGAAACAGTTTTTTTGTAAAACAACTTTTTTAGAGAAAAATATTATTTTCCATAAACCTCTTTCTGTAAACAAAAAACAATTTTTATAAATAAATAATAAAATAAAACAAAATAAAAAACAAATAATAAAAAACTAAAGAAAGGTTTTTTATACAGAAAAACCCATGATTATTTTTGAGAAAAATTTGTCTGATTTTAATAAAATTATTATTTATAAATAAGGCTTTCAATTTACAAAATAAAATAAAGTCTTTCTTGCGAGTTTATTATTTAATAATATCTTATTGTTAAATAAAAAAAAATAATAACTTATGTTTGCATTGTTTATTATCGTTATTTCTTTCTTTTTTTAATTTTTTTTTAACAATGACATACATTTATATCAATTACGGAAATAAACAAACGAAAGGTACAAACAGAAAAAGAATTCTCAACTGTTTAATAAACATTTTTCTTTCATTAAATAATCGTTCAAAAATTGTAATAAAAACATTTTTTCCAGGTGACATTATCATAAAGTTATAATCTTTAATCTAAAGAGAAAATGAAAGACAAGAAAATGATACACAAATAGTGATTAAAACAGTAAGAAGTGTTTTTTGTCATTGAAATAAAATACACAAGGAATATGATGACACTTCACATGTACCGATATCGTACATCCGTTATCTCAGAAATAATGAGAGACCTTGGCATTATTTTCATGCTCACACGAGGTTACTTAACCGAGTTATGAAACTATAAAGTATTGTCTATACCGAGTAAAGATATAAATCATAGAAATCAAAAAACAATTATGTTTTCACATATTATGTATTCATTGCCATTTAATGTTTTCCAAAAAATTCTTTTTTTGTTCTTTATACGGAAAGTATATACTTTTTAGGTGTGATTATAAATTTCCGGGTTTGGTGAAAGAAAAAAAAGGAGAAAGAAACATTTCTCGAAGGCCAGGAGAGAAATGAAAGAAATGATTGCATAAACTCGCGGACCATACTCCGTGAAATTGTTTCGTGCAATGTTGTACATTTCTTTCCACTTGGGACATTGAACCACGATATACTATTCGAGGTCGATTAGAAGAGAGTCGTTGTAAAGTTAGAAGTTCTTAGCTACTCTCCCCGATACTGACACTTTCTCTTTAGGTGAATGTACAAGACACCCAACAACGATCCTCTCATTCCTTCCTTTTCAGTTTCTGTAATCGACTCTAAACGTAATTTGATTTTCCTAAAAAAAGGAAGGAAAAAAATGACAAAACTTGTTTTAACTAAAGTGTTAATTTAGTAGCTGCTAAATATTCAAGAGTAAATATTACCTAGAGTGGTAAAAATAGTTTCATTATTTTTTAAAACAAGTCATTTTCATTTTTGATGAAAATTTAATTATTCATCAAATTGTTAGAATGAACAATAAATAGTTGTGCCTACAATCTATGATTAAAATAACTAAAAATACTTCAATCTTCTCAAATAAAGCTATAGTTGATTTGTTATCACTAAAAATAAATCTACGAAAAAATAAAGCTAAAAGTAAAATACTTCTATGATCAAAAAATATTACGATTAATCAATACGTTCAAGGTAATTAATGAAAATTTATATAAATTTTCGCAATATTTCATAAAAATATGTTCCACATAAGTTACAATTAAAAATATTTATTATAGAATTTAATGGGAATTGATAGGAATTTTCACGATAATTCATAAAAATATGTTAAGCAAGAATTATCATTCAAATTTTGGATCTCGCAGTCATTTATGGAAATTTTTGCAGTAATTTATGAACATTTTGACGATAGTTTATAAAACCATGTAAAACACAAACGAGAACTAAAAAATTTAACGTCGGAAATTTATGCGATAATTTTTTAACATTTTGACGATTGTTTATTAAAATATGTAAAACATAAATTAGAAATTTTTAATTTAGTTTAATTAAATAATAATTTAACTAGATTACAGTTAAACACTCTTTATTAATTGTTTGTATAAAAGGTGTCGAAGATTAAAATGTATTGTCCTGTAGCTTCGATAGGGTAGTGGTTAGAGTGTTCCAGGCTAGAAGTCTATAGGTCGTAGGTTCGATTCCAGCAGTGTGGAATTTTATTTAGTTATAGGGTTGCGTTTATTCTGTGTCGTAAACATTAATTTGATTAAAAGTTAAAAGTTGGAGATTATTACATGTTTACAAATGCAAATTAATTTTTTTATTATATTAACATTTAATTTAAATAAACTTCTAATTTAGAAAGTATTTAATATCTATCTAGCGGTAAGCCAGCGCCTGTCTAGCCGCCTGTTTGGTCTGTCTAATCAGCGGCTGACCGTTTCTAGCGTTACACTTTTTGCCAACTTCTTACCCAAGTTTCAGGCCGAAGCCACTAGATTGTAACATAGTCGGTCTGGTCTGAATGAGGCCAGCGCAAGAAGATTTTTCTACACTATGGTACATCACCAGTACAGATTAAGAAAGACATGAATTACAATTATTATATGAATTATAATTTTAATCAATATTCGAATAAATTTTAATTTTAACTGATTCAAATAAAAAAGTTCACCTGAGCTACAATCAACATAAAATACTATGAACCTGAATTACTAGTAATTAAAATTAAAAAACTACTTGGTTCAATCGTATTTCATGTCCCCAATGATTGAAATAGTCTTTGATCAAATCAAATCAAGAATCAATTAGAGAATTAAAAATGACCTACACTGCAATTTATTCAAGATATCAATTATATAAACCATCGAGTAATATAACTAAATACCAAATCAACTTTTCATTCAAATTAATAGTGATCCAAATTACGGTCGATTCAATTCCCATCGTTTCAAGTACAAATGACCTATCCCACATAGCACAACATACCACAGTAAGGCTGGGGTAAGCTTATTTGCATGGCTTAAAGTAAACCTGAAGTGAACTTAAACATGGTAAACTAAAAAGATCCGCCATGATAGTAACGTTACATGTAAAGGTTGTAGTAAGTTTAGGTTGCAGTAATGTTATAAGTAAAGGTTGTAGTAACATTACATGTAAATATTGTAGTAAGGTTACACCTTAAGGTGGAGGTAACCTTAAATGGTAAGGTTATTGTAAGGTTATTATCATAATGTAAGGTTGAGGTAAGGTTATGGTAAGGTTATTATTTAAGATCAGTATTAAGAAAGTAATTTATAACTAAATAAATCTAAAATAAAAAATTAAGTTTGGTTCCCTACTATATTTTGTAATCCTTACATACTGCAGAAAATTGAAACATATTTTGGGGGAATGGGATTCGAACTCGGGATCAACGCATATAAGCCTAACATCCTAACTAACTGAGCTAAGTTGGGAACTGTCAAAGAGAAAATCAATTTTGCTTTTAAGGTGAATTAAAAAGATGAATAATTCTATAAAAGCAAAATTAGTCAAGTTGTCAAGTTTCCAAAATATAGAAGGGAACCAAACTTCATTTTTTATTTTATATTTATTTATTAACTATGTTATAAATTAGTTTGTAATTACTGATGTTAAGTAGTAGTCTTACCATAAACTTACTCCAACTTTACTATTAAAGTTTACCTCAATCTTAAGGTGAAACTTTACTACAACCTTTATGCAATACAAATAAGCTTACCACAGTCCTACTGTGCTATGTTGTGCTATGTGGGAATTAATGACCTGAACTTCTACTTAAATATTAAATTGACCGAATCTACAAATAATTTCAATTACCAATTACCTAACTTCCAAACAATTACAATTAAAAATTACATAAATTACCATTATCACAAGTAACAAATGACCTGATAAACTTACTCCAACCTTACTATTAAAGCTTACCTCAATCTTAAGGTGTAACTTTACTACAACCTTTATGCAATACAAATAAACTTACCACAGTTCTACTGTGCTATGTTGTGCTATGTGGGAATTAATGACCTGAACTTCTACTTAAATATTAAATTGACCGAATCTACAAATAATTTCAATTACCAATTACCTAACTTCCCAACAATTACAATTAAAAATTACATAAATTACCATTATCACAAGTAACAAATGACCTGAACTTATAACTACTGAAATTATTAATTGTCTGAATTACCACTGATCGAAATTACAACTGACAAATTACAACTGTTGTATTTAAAATTAATATTTAGCTGAACTACCGTCGTTTCAAATTACAAATTGTCTTAACGACAGTTAATTTAAATTACAAATAATCTTCTTTTCTGCGTCTATTAGAAATATCAATAAACTGCATTACTATTAGTACAGACTAACATTGACCTTAACACAAAATGTCAAAAATTCAAATTATTATATTATCGAAATATTAAGGGGCAATTGCAGTTGTAACGTCAAAAAATAGACATTTTTTCAAGATTATTTTTCTTGTAAACCATTAAACTTTTTTTAAAAATCGTTTTGTTTTCTAAAAGTACATAATTTAGATTTGAGTTAACAAAAAAAGAAGTTAAAAATATTAAGAAGTTCCAAAGTTATGTACCGTTAAAGTAAAGTCCTCCGAAAAAACAGAGTTTTGCGGTGACCAACACTATGGAAAGATGATTAGTCCGAAATTAAAAATCGAAACGGATTTACTTTTATTGAAAGATTATCTAGTCCTTAATCGAAGGATTTAAAAGGAAAAAAAATATTTGAAAAAATGGCGACCTGCCAAAGTTATCAAAAAAAAGAAAAAAATCGAACGTTTAACTTTGACAGGTCGCCATTTTTCCAAATATTTTTTTCCTTTTAAATCCTTCCATTAAAGACTAGATAATCTTTCAATAAAAGTAAATCCGTTTCGATTTTCAATTTCGGACTAATCAGATTTCCATAGTGTTAGTCACCGCAAAACTCTGTTTTTTCGAAGGACGTTACTTTAACGGTACATAACTTTGGAACTTCTTAATATTTTTAACTTCTTTTTTTTGTTAACTCAAATCTAAATGATGTACTTTTAGAAAAAAAATCGTTTTTTAAAAAAAGTTTAATGGTTTACAAGAAAAAAATTCTTGAAAAAATGTCTATTTTTTGACGTTACAACTGCAATTGCCCCCTTAAAATTGAAATCCAGGTGAAAACTATAAATAATCAAAACCATTCCGTTAAACTTGGTATTGACCTGAACTACCATATAGGTTTAAATTACAAGTTATCTGAACGACAATTTATTTAAATTATTATTCATCTTTATTACTGCCGTTTATTAAATATAACAATCGAATTAACAATTATTATTAGTACTAACTACCATTGACCTCAACTATTGTTAATTAAAATTACAATTGATTTAGTTTATCAAGTCTTTTGGTATCACTTTTATTTTGCACTTCAGTCAATTTAGTCATGTAGACAGGGAAATTAAAAAAAAATAAAAAAGATAAATTGAAGGCTTTGATGCAATAAGGGGACGTACGCTCTCTCCACGTATATTCAAGTCAGTCAAGCTTCCAAAATTTCGAAAAAAATGAAATTCAAATTTTCAAGTTTTAAAAAGTTCTACCTTATAGGAAATAAGAAGGTGCATCTTTTTTTCCTTAAAAATTTTTTTCTAAAACAAATATTTTTCATAATAAACTTGAAAAAATGAAAAATTTTGCTAATACAAAATCATTCAATTTTAAAACATGAATCATCAAATCTTGGGCAAATGTTGATGAATTTAATTCAAAAAAAATTGTGTACACTCGTTTGGGTTCATAGAAGACGATGACATAATAAAAATGTCAAAAAATGAAAATTTGTTTAAACATTTTTAATTGTAAATAGAGCTTTGTCACCAAACACGTTTTCTTAACTTTGACAACAAAAAGTCTGCGAGGAATTTTAATTTTGAACAAACTTCCAGTGACACATTTGTTGATTATCATGTAACAAAGATTTTTGGAAATTTTTAAAGAGATTCCTTATTTATTTACAGAAATATAAGAGTATTAACAAATACGGTGGCGCCGCCAGCTACATCCACTATGCGTAGATACTCAGCATAACAGCTGATAATAAAGGATTTTTCTTTGCAGAACATATAAACTTATATTTATAATAATATTTATTTATATAAATAAATAATAAATAAATTTATTTTATATAAATTATATATTTACTTATAAGAAAATGTTTTAAATATAGGAACATTGAAATGATAATTCGGCATTTGTTGATTCATTCAAAATTTTATTTTCACAAATAATTTTTGTTATTGTGCCTTTATATGTAAATTAAGTGTATAAATGTCTGTTTATGAAACGTTTACAAATTTTCACATATTTTTATTTGTGATTGAGTTGTAAGTAGTTAAAGTATTTCTGTTTCATAGTTGACACAAAAGGCCGAAAAAGGGTTGCAGATCCAACTAATTGGAAAATAAATGTTAGGAAGTGTTCTAGAAACAAGGTAATACTATTATTATTTAGATAGTGTAGATAGTTTACTGTATTGTTGTATTGTTTCACCGTATGTAAATGGTAAAAATTCAATTCTAAATAGATGAAAGTTTAATTTTATACTGTTTAAGTGTCTATTAAATTGTTCGAAGACATTTAATTGCATTCCACATTGAATATTGTTTTTAAAATATAATTTTTAAACACATTATTTAATCAATAAAAAAACTTATTTGTGAAAATAAAATTCGAAATTTTGGAAGCTTGACTGACTTGAATATACGTGGAGAGAGCGTACGTCCCCTTATTGCATCCAAGCCTTCAATTAAAAACTCATTTTTATATTTTTAGTAGAAATCATAAGCTGTCAAATGATATAAATTAACTTGGATTAAGAGAATAATTTCCTAGGTTTTTACTGATTTGATAAAAAGTGAGCGGGTTTATCCCAGTCTCCCCTACTTATGATTTAAATTTCTACTTGACCTGAACGACATTTAATTAAATTACTAATTCGTTTATTTACTATTTAAACAGCATTTACCCTAAAACCTTATATTTGGCAACATGATTTAAATTGCAATTGATTTTAGTCACCAGTAAGGTAAGTTACTTTTGAATTAGAAGGACCTAAACTACCATGGATTTAAACTATCAGTGTCCTAAAATATCCCTAGTAGAAATAACTAGTTACTGAATAAAAATTTGAATTGAAAAATGAATAATAATCCATTAAGAATTAAATCATTTTTCCATTAAAAGTTTCAAAATATAATTTCTCTTTTGGTAGACCAACAAATTTGTATCTGTTAACTTAATTAATAATACAATAATTTATATTTTAGAGCGAAAGGTTTTTTAATACTCACACTATTACTGAATTTAATGGAAACCACTAGAGAGTATTTGCAAGTTGCAATTATTACACTGTTGAAAACATAGTTCTCTTGAGTGAAAGTTCCCACTGCAATCATCTACGAGTCTACTGTTACTTTTTTGCACTATACCCACATACTTTCGCCGCAATTTTTTTTCTTATCTTTCCCATAAGTTTTCTATATATAGTTGGTGAGTTAAGGAAAACTGTGATAACATAAAAAGAAATAAAAAACAACAGGATGAGACCTCGCACTGTGTGTTCCACTTTTCTATTTAATACATTTAATTCTTCGTAATCACACTTATTAAGGAAGTGCATTAATTAATGTATCGTGATTGCATGGAACTTCATTTGTTTTACTTTTATTGCTTATTTTAATAAGGAAATTATTCACATGACAAGGCACCTCTTAATTTCATCTTTCTTATCTCTCGCTCTCTTAACGATTTTTTGTTATTATTTTTACTAATTTAATTAATTTAATTAATATTCTTAATATTATATTATTTATAATAATAATATTTAATATTTCATTATTATCTTTTCTAATTATACAGGCACACAAAAAAAAGTTTCTTGAACGAGAAACTACAATTGTATATTTTCATGTATTTTTTATTTTTTTTAAAGTTAGAATGTAATTTTTTTAGTGTTTAATTGAAGCGTTTTATGTAACATTATGTTGTGCAAAAACAACATAAGTCCATAAATCGAAATCGTGCAGGAATAAATAAAAACAGTTTTTCTGGTAAATGTTGAGATTTTTTTAATTCTGCTTTCTGCAATATATTCTACTAACTTATAAGTTTAAAAGTTCAATGTGATTAATTCATTATCTAATTGTTATAAACAATTAAAAAATAAACCCACATAGCACAATATCTTGCTGTAAGTTTGTGGTGTGGATTACACGTATAGTTTGTAAGGATAGGATGTATACTTGTGGTAAACTTAAGGTAAACTTTAAATTTCCGCCATTACGGTAAGCTTACAAGTAAAGGTTATTGTAAGTTTACAAGTAAAGGTTATTGTAAGCTTACAAGTAAAGTTTACTGTAAGCTTACAAGTAAAGGTTATTGTAAGCTTACAAGTAAAGGTTATTGTAAGCTTACAAGCAAAGATTACTGTAAGCTTACAAATAAAGGTTATTGTAAGCTTAAATGGTAAGGTTGTCGTAAGGTTACTATAGAGTTGTAAGGTTGAAGTAAGGTTGTAGTAAGGTTGTAGTAAGTTTACTAAATAAGGTAAATCTTTACAAAATAATTTATAATATAATTAAAAAATAAACAAAAAATATTTTTAAAAAATTTTTGGTCTTGCTCCATTTTGGAAATTTAACAAGCCCTTGAAAATCTTGAAAACAAATTTGGGACGACTGGGATTCGAACCCGGGATCGACGCGCATAAACCTAACATCCTAACTAACTGAGCTAAGTGGGGAACTGACAAAGAAAAAATAAATTTTGCTTTTAAAGAGTGAGTCATCTTCTTGATTCACCTTAAAAGCAAAATTGATTTTTTCTTTGTCGGTTTCCCACTTAGCTCAATTAGTTAGGATGTTAGGTTTATGCGCGTCGATCCCGGGTTCGAATCCCAGTCCTCCTAAATTTGTTTTCAAGATTTTCAACTGCATGTTAGATTTCCAAAATGGAGCAGGACCAGAAATATTTTTTTAAATTTTTTATTTACTTCTTAATTATATTATAAATTATTTTGTTATTATTTACCTTATTTAGTAAACTTACTACAACCTTACCTCAACCTTACAACTTTATAAATAACCTTACCACAACCTTACCATTTAAGCTTACAATAACCTTAATTTGTAAGCTTACAGTAAACTTTACTTGTAAGCTTACCGTAATGGCGGAAATGTAAAGTTTACCATAAGTTTACCACAAGTATACATCCTATCCTTACAAACTATACGTGTAATCCACACCACAAACTTACAGCAAGATATTGTGCTATGTGGGAAGCCATTAGAAAATCAATGCCGAAAGTGGTTCACTCTAAAAGTTGTTTACATTTTTTCTCTGCGATATTTAATTTAAAATCAAAAAATCAAAATTTTTCTTTATCTATATCATTATGTCTATCGTGTAAACTAGAAGAAAAAAAAATTCATTGAAAGATAACCAAATGACAGACTTTGACCATAATTTTTCTAATAATGATTATAATTTTGCTACTTAAATTGTTTATAACTTTTATAAATATTAATGGATCTTAAAAATCCTAGTTTACACGAAAACTACACATTCCAGGAACATGCTGTCCAAATTACAAGTTGTTTCGTTGAAAATTGTAAAAATGAGAGTGTAAACAAGTTGAAAATATGCAGTTTCAAGAAAAACGCGTTTAAAGTAAAATTTTTAATAACAAATATTATACACATCGATAAAAAAATTTATAGTTATCAGATGCACTTGATGTCAGTTTTTTCAAAATTCAAAATGGCGGACTTTTTTTTTAATAACGCAATTGACTTGAAAATCGTTACTCAGGGTTTTTTGGGATTGCTGCGATTACGAATCTAATATTAGTTTTTTTGGAACTTAATTATCAGAGTTACACCACTAAGGAGGGGGATGTTTTTCCTACCCTTCTACTTGGGAGATTATTTTTATCGCTTCAGACTATTTTTCCCGTATTCTTAGATAATTATAATAACCAAATATGAAAAAAAAGATTTTCAATTTGTTGAAAAAAAACACGGAAAAAAAGGAATTAACTGCAGCAGTAAACACATGTTTGCTGTAAAATCTCAGAAAATTAGTTACCACAGCAAACAATTCGCAGTGGCAGCGAACATGTTAGCTGTGACAGCAAACATTAGTAAGAATTTATGCGAGTTTGCTGTCATAGCAAAGTTTTTTTATCTCACAGCGAACTTTTTCGCTATCCCTATTTCAACGAACAAGTTTGCTGTGGCAGCAAATAGTTCGCTGTCACAGCAAACCCTTTCTATGCGTGAATCAGTGGAATCTCTCCTTAAAAATATTTAATAATAATATTAATAATTTTTTTAACATTTTATAAATAATAAAATTGCTTTAAGAATAAATTTTACAAAATTTTAATATTTTCTAATTTTAATAATTCAGTCAGCACTATATAACTTTTGCTTCCCTTAAGTGCATTTTATTTTTAATAAAAATTGTTTAATATAAATTATTAAAAATGTCAAGAATATCACAAGTAAATATAAGACTACCATATTACCAAATTGTAGAGCTTCATTTAGAGATAAATTTACAATAAAAAAGTGATTTTCGAAAAGATAAACTTGTGCGCATTCTGCACAAAACGCTTCAATTAATTAATTAATTAATTATTTTATTTATTAATTTACTAATTAATTAGAAAAAAGAGATTTTCTCTGAAATACCAAAATTTTTTCAGCTTGAAAAATACTAGAATATTATGATCTGTTACATCATATTGAATACAATAGTAGTAATATTAATAGAATCGGTCAATTGAACAAGAATAAGAATCATACGTAAGTGAGTCATCAAACGATTTTCTAATATTATATTTCTGGTTCTTAAATTTACATTATATTCGCATAACTATATTTAATCATCCAAAGCAGGCAGTTATAGTTTAACATTCGTTAAAATGGGAGAAGTGTCTGACCTACTCGACAAATGAATAGAATGGTTCCTCCTCCACTACCTCCTAAAAAAATAAAAATCGAGGTTAGAGAACTCCTAAATACAGTTACAAAATGGTTACCTAATGTTTATTTTCAGGTAAATTGATCGCTATTAGAACACGTGCTTTCTATGACGAAAACTTAAGTCACGATGAGAAAGACCTACATAACACGTTCTAAATTTTTCGTTTACAGTTATACCGTATTTTTTGAAAACTGCCTTTTTCTAGCGTCTCTGAATTCCGCGGCTTACATCAAATTATTTTTTGTATTTTCGATTTTGAATATTTATTATGTTGCATTATTTTATATTATAATTGTAATTATAATCGCAAAATTTTACGCTTATTTATATTTGCATTATTATGCAAATTTCAATTTTTCTTAATTTTAATTATCAACTTCAATTTTTATAAGTTTAAAAATTAAAAAATTGAAAAAAATGTTTGGCATAAATTAAAATTTTTTCATAAATTTTAATAAATTTTTCAGAAGAATTCAATTGATTTCAAAATAATTACAATTACGGTCAGCCGGGGTAAATCCGAACGCTAATTAAAATGTTTGAAAATCAAAGATGACACTCTTTTAGTACTTTGTCTCGTATTTGAAGAAAAAGAAGCTAAAAATTCATTTTATTATTTATAATTGTTTGTTATGAATACTAGAACAGAAACTATTTTTGATTTTTGCCTTCTGTTAACTTTTATTAATAATATCAGACCGTTCGTATTTACCCCGGAAAATTGGAAAACCGGGGTAAATCCGAACGGTATTTTCAATAATTTTTTCTTATATCAGAGCCACACAAAATTATTGATTTTATTTGATTACACTATTATTTTAACATTATAAAAGTACATAGAAAAAAGTTTTTCTTTCTATATGTATCCTCGTTAGTAATTAATAAGCAGAAACTTAATCTCCGTTCTCTCGAAGGAGTGTTCCACTTTTTTGCCAAATGGTTTGTGGAAAAAAGTTTTTCAGGATCTTAATAAAATTTAGTATTCAGGGGTTTTTGGGGTCACTGATCACCAATTTGAAGTCATTTTTTCAAAATTGAAAATGGCGGATCTAATATGGCGGACGAAAATTAAAAAATTCATTGGATTCGCTCGAAAATTGTTACTCGGGGGATTTCAGGGTCGCTGATTACGAATTTAGAATTAGTTTTTTAAAATTCAAAATGGCGAATCGAATATGGCGGACGAAAATTAAAAAATTCATTGGATTCGCTCGAAAATCGTTACTCGGGGGTTTTCAGGGTTGCTGATTACGAATTTGAAGTCAGTTTCTCAAAATTTAAAAAATTACTTAAAAATTAAAAGAAGCGGATTAAAATTTCTAAAACTGGAGGAATTCGTATGAAATTTGTGTATCATATTGTACCCGCCATTCTAAACGATGAAGCTATGATGCCCAATTCGTCATCAGTGACCCCGAAAACCACCATGTAACGACTTTCGAGCGAATCCAATAAATTTTTTAATTTTTGTCCTCCATATTGGATCCGCCATTTTGAATTTTAAAAATCTGACTTCAAATTCGTATTCAGCGACCCCGAAAACCCCCAAGTGGCAAGATTCAAACAAATTTGATCATTTTTAAAAATAAGTTTTAGGAAAGTCTGCCATATTGAATCCGCCATTTTGAATTTAAAAAATTTGACTTTTATTTTTGTATTTACATTCAATCACTCCAAAATACTTTCTGTACCAAGTTTTGCAAAAATCCGTTATGATTTGATAAAGTTATTGAAGGTTTTAATTGTGTAATGCATTTTAATTTTTAACCTGTTTGATTTTTGTATTTATATATGATGCATTATTACGTAATAGGTTTATTATCGTATTTTTCTTGAGTTTTTATATAAGTTTAACAATTGCAATACTTTAAATTTATTTTCCCTAAGATTTTTCTGAAATACAGTGGCGTTCGTATTTACCCTGGTATTTTAGGAAAGTTGCAAAGTATCGGGGTAAATACGAACGCTAAGTTTCCTGCGATTGTAATTTATCAAAAATTTTTGCTACCCCATAAAATTGTTCTATAGAAGTGAAGCAACAACTTCATGCACCAGAATACCGGAAGTATTGTCTTTTAAAAGAAAAAACTTATGTTATTGTTGAAACTTACTAAAAGCGTTCGGATTTACCCCGGCTGACCCTAAATTCCTCAATATGATTTAAATTTTTTTCATATAATTAAATTTGCATTTTTATAAATTTAATTATTCTTTAATTAAATTCGTCGAAAGAAACCAATTATTTTCAAAAAATGTGTATAAATTTTTGTAGAAGAATTCAATATTATCTTTTTCAGTATTAACCCATTAACGTCTAAATGCACTGAATTTTTAGACTGACTTCAAACTTAAATATTTTCTAATAAACTTATTATTTTCTCTTTGACAAATAATTTTTTTGCATTAAAGTGTCCTCTATCCGAATATGATATTTAAAAATTAATATAAAATTGCTTAACAATATTTTTTTGCATATAATTAAAAAATTGCACAATTTTTTTAAGGTTTTTTATTACAAATTCTTAAATTTTAAAGTCAACAAATTTTTTTGACAGCTAACATTACCATAAATCGTGCACTCGATTGTTATGCTTTCAAAAAATATATATTTACTTTTTGAATTTAAACATTTGATTTTTCAAAATGGTGCCTAAAAACTCAAAAATTTTTGAAAATTTGAAATTTGCACCGAAAAAAAATTTCAACTTTAGACTATTCCTCTTTTTTTGTAGCATTTTTTTTCTCTTACATATGGACACTAAAGTTTTCATTTCTAATTAAGAGGATTTTCCTCTTTTATATTTTCCATTAAATTACACTTTTGAAACAGTTTGAAGCTGCGTTATCGCTATTATAATCATGATTAATTTCAAGTTTCTTTTGTGAAACAAAATAATTTAGCTATTAAAGGTTCATGTAAAGGTTTCTGTAGCGGAACACTGTCCCGTGGGGGTCCCGGGCGCAGAATAGGCCCCCTGCGATCGGCTGCATGTCGTAAAAGGCGACTAAAAGAGACTCGGAGTGGTGCCATGCTTGCGGGTAGTACTCGGTTCGTCCCAGGCTACCTTATAGAGTATTGGCTTACGATGATGATGGGCAGTGCCGTGACGGCCCGGCAGGTCTAATATTGACCGTCGAACCTAACTTGCCGAAGCAAGGGTGGTAAGACTCTTAATCGGTACTCTTACCGGAGTACAAATGGTAGCACGGGGACCGGTCCGAGCCCGGGGACTTGCCAAAAGGCTTGTTCCTTCCGGTCATTGGGTTGGACTCGTGCGGGCAGTGGTTATAGCCTACATCGCTTAGGCTAGGGGCGTCCATGAACAGACTGTTGCTCCGGCAACGGACGTAGTAGTGGCGCTTCGACATGTGAGATGTGGTGCCAACTCGGGCTGTTACCTGCAGAGTGACCAGGGATTGGAAAGGTCCCGCCCTAAACCGAAGGGCCGTAAACGTTCTTACTCAACTTTGCGGGCTCGGTAGATGGTCACATGATGGCCATCGGCGCTGGAGAGCGTAAATCTCTCCCCGTTACGCTCGTAGGCGAGCCGTGTGGGTATACCTGTATAGGGAGGTCCTGCACGTATACTCTAAATAGGCGCTGTAGCGGAACACTTGCAGGAACCTGTATAAGAAACTTTGTAGAGGTTCCTGTACAGGAACCTTTGCAGTTTTGTAAACTGCAGGTACTTAAGTGTAAATGATCCTGTAAGGGACCCGTAAAAGATCCTATACGGTTTCTTCAATTAATTTATTTATATTTTTAACTCCTGCGCAGCAGTTTTCTATGAGTTTTTCGAATGCGCAAACCATTTTTCTGACCAACAGTGTTATACGGGCCTAACATATTAAAGTATAAGGTTTATGTCTGTTAAATGCTGCGTAACATAAAAAACATGTAAAACTTAACATTTAAAAAATTAAAAAGTTTCCTGTAGAGGATCCTGCAAGAGTTCCTGTACAGTACCCTTGCAGGAACATTTAATAGCTAAAGTTCCTGCATCGGAACCTACACAGGATCCCTAGAGGATCCTGAACGGGGATTTTAAGCTGAGTTTTTTACTTCCAGATTATTGTTAATGCAAGATCTTACAAATGATTTTAAAAAGTAAACTGCCCAAGATGCTATGTTGTTGTTTGTTTCGGTACATGGGATAACACGCTTGATCTTATTAAGGTTCATTAGGGAACCCTGGGTAGTAGCGTTCTTTAATTAGAAAAACTGTTTTGTTGATTCGATGGATATCTCTTCATTTAAATTTCAGTTCTTATTATTTTAAAGTACAAAATTTAATGGCTTAAAATCTAATCTTAAAAGCTTTATTATTTGAAACTTTTAAGAGTTTTAAATTTAAACTTAATAGCTAAAAATTTTAGTTTTCCAGCTTTAAAATTCAATCACAAAAGGTTTAAAGATTGAAACTTGATAGCTTTAAGTTTTAATTTTAAATTAATTTTTTGTTCTGCATGCGCGATAAACTCGACTTTCCGTGTATACAATTTTCGAACTCGGTCAGGAATTTACAACTTTCCGCCCTTGCCACACAATATACTATTTTTCAAACTTAAAAGCTCGAATATTTAAGATACAATATTGAATGCTTCAGGTTTAAAATTTAAAAGATCTATTTTTTACCTTATTGAAAGCTTTAAGGTTTGAAACTTAAAAGTCTTAAGGTTAGAAACTTGAAAGCTTGAAACTTTTTTCATTTAAAGAAGATTGTGACCGTATCATAACCTCAAAATCTGTCAAATTTAAAAAATGATTTCTAAGGCAAACAAAAATCACATAAATATTAATTATAAACACACTAAGAAAATTTTATATTAAAAATCCTAATATACTAGATATTAAGAAAAGATGGTACTTCATAACATCTAAATGTTATGGTTTTATATCTCAGATGTTAACAGGTATAATCTACAAATTTAATGTTATGTTTGAACATGTCTTTTCCAATATCTGTAAATATTAAATTTAAACATCTAAAATGTTTATGTATTTGACTGTCACAGATATTGACCGACATTCATTTTTAAAAAATTGTTTCCAAAATTTTTTTTCCAGAAAATAACCAGCAAATTTTAAATGAAGAAGTTGAAATTTATGAAAGAGGTTTAAAATTTAGTTTCGCTCATTTGTCTAACATAAATATTACTATTAATAAAAATTAGATTTTTTTTCACTCCCAGTTATTGCTGTAACATCATAGTAATATTTTGATTTTAATAAAATAAGAGTAAATTTAACTTGAAATTTTAAAAAATTAATAGTTTAAATTTATTATGCATAAAAAAATTTTTTTGCAGTTGTTGGACAAAATAGTATGCGCAACTTGTGGAAACAGCGATTTTCACTAGCGAGAAATCGCCCTTGTTCTCCACTCGTTGCACAATCTACTATTGTTAACAATATATTTTTTATCATTTATTATTTTTTCTTTTAAGATCAAATAAAAATTGCAATTTTCAACCAATTTTTATAAACAATAGGTCATTTAATTCAGTGAAACATTCTCTACAATCATTATTTTTTTAATATTGTTAAAAGTATGTTTCTGAAAAATTAAAAAGAAAACCTTGTTTATTTATTAAATAATTTTTTAACAACTTACTTTTAACAATATTAACAAGATAACGATTTTAGAGAAAGTTTCACTGATTAAAATGAGGTATAAAAATGGTATTATAAAAATTGGTTAAAAATTGCAATTTTTTCTGATCTGAAAGAAAAATAATTAAATGTTAAAATATCATTGTTGACAAACTATTTGGCCTAAAAATAATTTTTTTCGAAAATTGTAAAACTAGATCTTTAACATTTGTTTGTAATTGATATATTTATTTTATTTTTGTTTGCGTTAGAATATAATTTTTATTTTTTACAGATTTTGAGGATATGTTACGGTGATCATCCTCCTTAAACTTGAAAGCTTCAAAATTTAATCTTCATTGCTTTAACAAGTTGGTAAACTGAATGCTTTAAAATTCAAACTGTAAAACATTAAAATTCAGTTTTAATGTTTTAAAGGTTTAAACTTCAGAACTTAAGAGTTGACTTAACTTGAAAACTTAAAATCTTTAAAGACTAAAATACAAGATTTTTTATCAGAAAGATGATTTGAGACAATGGTAGATTGGATATTATAGTTATTGTGCAGGCAAATTTGAATACATATATCGTCTCGTCTCGAAAGATATATCTCTCTTTCTCTCAAGTGTCGCGAATTTTATGAATCATTAGGGCGTTAAAAAAATAATAAAAGGAGAAAAATATTGTTAAGTCGTGTCGAGGTGAAAGAGAGACGGCACTGAATATTGGGGTCAAGTGCTTCGATGGTAGGCAGAGACCTACTTTCCTTTAACTAGACTTAGACCACTGTGAAATAGTAACTCTGTGTTCCGCGGCACATAATATTATCCACGCAACGGACCTTTCTAATCGTGGCCCGTATTTAGAGTGGTAAAGAATTATTATCCTCTTTACTTTAAAGTGTTACGTGGCAGAGCAAGAAGTTCGCTTTATCTTATTCGATCCGCCTGACACCTGTTATCGTTTTCGACGCGATTTCCATTTCCAACCAATTCATATAGATATACTATATTCACAACAATAAACGCAATTCAAAAGCCTTTTTCATGCTATAAGTTTTATAGCGTCAAAATTTCATTATTCGAAAAATACGCCTGGATTTTATTGTGATAAAAATTAATAAATGATAATGAGAAAATTATAAATTTACGCTTTAATAATCAGTTATAAAAAACATAAGTTTTTTTTAAATAATTAGGTAGATTTAACTATTTTGAAACAGTTTCTATAAGTAATTAAAGTTAATTAATTGTGCTGAGTTAAAAGCAAACTACCCGTGTTGAAATTTCAATGTGGTACTGTTAGGGGCCGTAGAAGTTTACCCTTTTAATATTATGGCCCAAATAGGTCAAATTGCTAGGGACCCAACAAGTTTCGTTACGCAAAATATTGTAGGGTCCGTTAGTGGAAAACTAATGTGTCCCGAAGCAGGAACCCCTTATAATGCCCTGCTAATTACAATGACCCCCATTGGGGCCCTATTAGCGCTCTTGAAATATTTGTACCTCTGAATTTTAAAAATATGTTGCCGACATAACCGCTATAAAATTTTTCTCTACAATTTTTTTCCACACGGAAAAAAAATACGTAAAATTTTCATTAACTCAGCGCTTGACTTTTGGATAGGACACAAAGTACTAGAAAAATTCTAGGACTTTTGCAGGAGAGTTCTAACAGCAGTTAATGAAAATTTCTAACACCTTCCTTGAGAATTTCATTGCTGACTGTCAAAAAAATCTGTAAAATGAAAAAAAAATAATTTCCACTTGTTCCCACAGTTTTTCTGAAATTCACGAATTCGTTCAAATTTTTGGATAATTAATCACACAGAACAATGAACAATTGTTGTATGACTTTTCGACGTCTATCAACACTCGCGAACTATAACCTATAATACACATGTTATTCGCGTATAACCTAAATAATAAACACACACTTAAACACTTACACTCGCGAACTAACCTACACTGAGAAAAAAATACTGCTGGTTCAATAGCACCGATGCTATTGAATTTAATTTGTTTGAAGCAATAATTTCTGTATTGAATTAAGAAAACATTTGTTAAAATATAATAATTAATAAATTAGAACTAGAAGCATAATGTTGTCTAATAAAACATGCAAAATGGTTGAGATGAGGGGTTGATACAATTTATTTTAAAAAAAATTTATTTGTTTGAAATAAGTGTGGCAATTATTTCAAATAAAATTTTGTTAAATTTATAAATAGTATTTACAATTTGTATAGATGTACATTTTAGACGATGCAATATGCTTTGGAATCAAAAGCACGTGCTTTTGTTATTACAAACTATGTATTCGAATATAAGATAAAATTTTCAAAATTCAAAATGGCGGATCCAATATGGCGACCAAAAATTTTAAATTTGTTAAATTTTCTTTAAACTTTTTACTCGGGGGTTTTAAGTGTCGCTGATCATGAACATGAAGACAGATTTGAAAAATTCAAAATGGCGGATCCAATATGGCGTAAAAAATCCTTAAAATTTACCGGATTTACTTCAAACTTGTTACTCGGGGGTTTTCAGGGCCGCTGATTATGAATCTGAAGTCAGATTTAAAAATTTTTATATGGCTTCTGTTATTGATAAACAATGTATGATTTATAAAGATTTTCTTTAAAATTAAGAATTAGTATTATTTTATTAGTAACAGTAATGAAATGGAATTATAATAGAATAAATATCAGTTGTATGTAATTTATGTGTTCTTTACTGGTACACTTGAACTCTATTATGGTAAGAAATACTTGACTTATACTAACATTTTACTAACTAACTAACATTACGAAAAAGTAAATATAAATACAATGAAATACAAAACATCGTAATTTCAAACTCATTAAGTTATAAAAAATGATTTAAGAAGCTTATTTTTTTACTTTTAATAAGTTTTTAGCTTCGGATGTTAATTCTATAACTTTTTTTTCTTTACTTATTCTTAGGCTACTTATGAAAGGATCTGATGAAACCAATAAATTGTGGATTACATCTTCATTGCATTTCGTGCGACTACACATACGACTATTGAAGGCTCGAGCTTGTTTATAAATTTTGTTATTCGCTTCAAGTGCTTCTTCAGAAAGAGATCCTGATGATAATCCTAATGCTTGTATTATGCTCCAACCGTGAATCAACACTTTGTGCACAGATGGAGGAAGTGGGATTTTATAGATTTCTGTATCATATATTTTCGAGCCAATTTTACTTCTTTATTATCTCCTCTTGCTTGATGTTCTTTGAAATCCAGATTATATGCAATGTGCAAAATATGCTCAATGAACCTTATTCGGCAATGTAAAGGGTGTAAACCAAACTGAAAATACTCTTCTTGAATGGGTAGCTTTTGCACATACTCCAAGTTATTTGTTTTTTTTGGTTCAACATTGCATAAATTGCATGATTAAGTAGATTATTCATAAAGATAAACACAAAATTAAATTCTATATATGGGTCATTCTCACAATCGGGACAAATGACCCGTACATTAGATTTTTTTAAATAAATAATAATAATTTTTCAAAACTTTTACCTCCTAATAATAGCATTCATCATGATTTAATCGGATCCTCTGAAAAATAAATAAAAAATTTGAAATATTTAGAGATACACATGTTTATATAGTATAAAATCTCCCTTCCGTTACTGTTTATAAAGAAAGTTTCATTTATAAAAGAGGTATTATATTAATTTTGAAATATTAAAAAAATTTTTGCCGGGTAAAATCTACTTATTATTCTATTTGTAATTGATTTATCAAGAATAAAGTAAAATATTTGTGAGGTATTTTTTCTTAGAATTAAATTCGTTTTGTGCAGAAATAAAACTCCCCTCCGTTACCACTCACAAATATAATTATAAAATATAGAAAAAAACGACAGCATAAAAATAAATAAATCAAAACTCTTTGTAGTGTCAGTATAGTTATGGTCATTACATAAAATGATGAAATGAAAAGAAAATAGTCAGTTTTAAAAGGACTTTTAGTGTGTCAGTGTTCATCGACATAATAAAAACTCCCCTTCGTTACCGCAATAAATTTAGTTTTTTGAAAGTAAATAATAATAATTGTTAATAATTTTATTCACATTGTTTTATTTAAAAACAAAGAAAACTAAAAATGTTATTAATTTATTTATAAAATTGATTTTTTTGCAACACAATGAACATATTTCGAAGCTGTCTTATAAAAGAAAACTCCCCTCCGTTACCGATGGTATATTTCCATTATACAGTACCTAAATTGCAGACTTTATTAATCATGGGATTCGTTTGAAATTCGTTACTCGGGGGTTTTCGGGGTCGCTGATTACGAATCCGATGTCAGTTCTTAAAAATCCAAAATGGCGGATTCAATATAGCGGACACTTTTTTAAAAAATTCATCGTATTTGCTTGAAACTCGTTACTCGGGGGTTTTCGGTGTCGCTAATTACGAATCCGATATCAGTTTTTCAAAATCCAAAATGGCGGATCCAATCTGGTGGACACTTTTTTGAAAAATTCATCGTATTTGCTTGAAACTCGTTACTCGGGGGTTTTCGGTGTCGCTAATTACGAATCCGATATCAGTTTTTCAAAATCCAAAATGGCGGATCCAATCTGGTGGACACTTTTTTGAAAAATTCATCGTATTTGCTTGAAACTCGTTACTCGGGGGTTTTCAGCGTCGCTAATTACGAATCCGATATCAGTTTTCCAAAATCCAAAATGGCGGATCCAATCTGGTGGACACATTTTTGAAACATTCATCGGATTCGGTTAAAACTTGTTTCTCTGAGTTTTTCGGGGTCGCTGATTACGAATCCGATACTAGTTTTTAAAAATCCAAAATGGCGGATTCATCAAGAATAAAGTAAAATATTTGAGAGGTATTTTTTTCTAGAATTGAATTAGTTTTGTCCACCGCACGAAATTCCCAACCATTACGGGATACAAACATAATAAAATTTATTTTTGAAATTAGCAACCCTAAAAATACACGAGTATCTACTTTAAAATTATCCCAATTATTTCTTAAAAGCGTCCACCATATTAGATCCGACATTTTGGATTTTGGAAAACTGATATCGGATTCGTAATTAGCGACACCGAAAACCCCCGAGTAACGAGTTTCAAGCAAATACGATGAATATTTCAAAAAAGTGTCCGCCATATTGAATCCACCATTTTGGATTTTTAAAAACTGATATCGGATTCGTAATTAGCGACACCGAAAACCCCCGAGTAACGAGTTTCAAGCAAATCCGATGAATTTTTCATAAAAGTGTCCGCCATATTTAATGCGCCATTTTGGATTTTTAAAAACTGATATCGGATTCGTAATCAGCGACCACGAAAACCCCCGAGTAACGAATTTTATGTAATTTCCATCAATTTTTAAAATATTTTAGTTGCGATAAATTTTCAACAAAAATTCTGAATAAAAACATTAATTTTAAATAATAATGTTAATAAAGATTGTAACCACGTATTTTATAGGTTTATTAAGATCCCCCTTTTGCCACAGGATTAATAATAAAAGTGATTTTTCAACTTTTTTTTATAAAATTTCAATTTTGAATTTGCCCCTTTCTAGAGATTGACCCATATATAGCTATTTTGATGTATCTGAAAAATATAAGGTTATAGTTAGAAATCATAATCTTCAAAGATTTTTGAAAATAACATGCAAATGTTATTCTTACCGGATAATTATAAAATTTATTATCTATTTCAGAAAATAAATATTAATTTAACGATTTGAGTTTTTTTAAAATCATTAAAAAATGACTGATAACTTCGTATATATATATATATATATATATTGATTTGAGTTTTGTTTATCATATGTCAAACTATACTATGAAGTAAGCTACATAACAAAAATAAAACAAATAAACGTTCATTTAAGGTGAGATTACACTGATTTTAAGGTTTCTTTTCAACGACTTTTTTAATAGGAAAAAATGTTTGTTTTAAAAAATAAAAATAAAAAAAGTTATACTTTAATAATCTATCTCAAAGTACTCTCATTTCATGTTCACACGTTCATTAATATCTAAAGTGTGATGTATTCTTTTTAAAATTATGTGTTATTCAAACTATAGCATCATGCTATGAAATTGATAGCATATTCTATTGATTTGAAAGAACATGCTATTAAATTTATAACAGATTTAATTATGGGAATGAAATGCATTTTTTGATATTATAGCATTTTTGTTAATACTATAATTTCTGTAATAATATTGTATAACATTTATTTAAATCTGTAGTGCAGTAATCAATAGCACATGTTATTGAACCAACAGTATTTGTATTCGAACGATATTGAAAATGCCGTTCTTATATACTACATGGCGAAATTTTTCACAACCTGTGAGACATGACATTTCACTGAAAACTCATTCATATGTATCATTCTGCTATGTGAGAAACACAAAATCAAAAATATTTTTTCGAAGTCAGTTCTTGAACACTAATATTAATACTATTTGTTTTCATAAAAGAACAGCAAGTCTCACTTGAAACTAATATAAAAGTGGAAACAGATGATCAGCTGACATTTACCTTGCGAATAAACGTGCAACGCACAGTGCGCATACTCTACAGAATTTTTGAGAGCAGTCAATTAATTTTTCACGTATACTTTGCAAAACTGAATAAAGGAATTTTGGTTAAACATTAAAAATACTGTTGTCATACTAGTACTAGAATAATTCTAAAACTTTTTTCAATTTTTCCCTGATTTTTTTAAATCATTCATAATATTCTGTGACACGTAATAAATTTTCAAGATTCGGAGGTTATGTTGTGTATGTATACTATCGGCACTGACTGGAACCATTATAGGGGGTTTCTTTCGTATGCCACAATTATTAGGTTATCCGGGCAACATTTCTTATAAATTAAATCAAACTGATTAAAGGCTTTGATTCAAAAAAATTAGAAACAATTTTTTGTGGAATACGTGCAAATTTACAGATTTTTATGTTTTTGAATAAGGAATTTTTTGAAATTATTATTATTATGCCGTTAAGATATTAATTATAACGGACGATTTATAAATCAAGTAATATGGTTTTGAAGATTTACGTATGCTCTGATTCTTTAGAAAGTTGTGTCATTTCCGAAGAGAAAAACAAAATCGACACCAAGTGTGTGTGTATAATATTAATTTTCTGGATTCTAATTAGATAGAAATATTCATAAATAAGAATTACGATATTATTTAGTTAATTTCTCCTTCTTCTTCATTTTGTACTGTGAATTAATTTTTTTTTAATTATTTTTTCATAATAAAAACATTAATTATTATGTTGGGTTTAAATTGAATTTGACGCCAGCACTTTGTATTCCGTATACTCGCTTGACTCCAGTATTCATGTCTGTCTACGACCGTAAGAGTGGGTACTTCCTCCCTCTATAACTATAGACTCTCGGCGATCACAAAACGTGCAAACAGCGCATATATATATATATATATAGATATATAATGAACTTTCGATTTCTCGTTCTTGAATCATTGTGTTTTCTTTATTACTCCCACAATAAACATAAACTCAATAGGTTATGGTTACCAGTACACATTTACCGCGTAAAACCGCGTCCTTTTAATTTTGTGGAAGCTATGAAATTGTCATATGAAAAGAACGGGAGAATTCGGAAAATGGCGACACAAGTGTCTTTGAAGAAAATAAGAAACGTTTCATTCTGAAGTGATAGACTAGAAATTATCGATCGTGAAGCTGTTTTCTCTTTATTTATTTAAAATAAGTGACATAAATACTGTGATTTGTGATTTATATAAATATCGATCAAGATTTTGGATTTGTCTCTATTTCATCATTCAAGAACATGACTGAGCTGCAGAAAACGAGTGTGCTTGCCAGAGTTGTGGAACGTTGCCGGAATGCCTTACTTATCGACATAAATGGTTATTTGACCACACAAGCAAAAATGAACGATGAATCCTTTGAGATTGTATTTTCTACTGGCGAATCAGCTGTTTGAGTACGTAATGCAAATAATAATTTACTTTCTATCGATTAACGAAACGAGTATAACGATTTATTACGATTTTCTCTATTAAATTTCAATTGATACATAAAAATAAAAATCTAGCTAGTTATACCAAATAAAATTAATTTCACAAAATTGGCGTCGCAAATATAGATTAATGATTTGAGAAATGGTTTTTTCTGTAAATATCAAAACGAGGAACACTGAGAAAAATAAAGTTTGAAAAACTGGGAGTCAATATTGAAAAAACAGGACTCAGTCCAGTAAAAATACATTAATTCATTTCCATCAAGCATCTTAGGGTATTGCGTATAGTGTATAAAAGGCCTTAGTTCCAAATGTCACTGTAAAGAGCATTGAAACACAGGCGAAGATTATAAGGCGCGCTGCAGTGTGCATAGTAGAGAAACTGGACTCAGTCCTCTACTTCGAAATTTTTACAATAAAGAAACGCAGGCGCGGAACCTGTCAAAATAAATGGCCGACGCAACGCGAAACGAGTGTTTCCTTGTATTCATTTCGTCAACTTTACATAAAAAAACAATAACCAATCATTAAAAAAAAGAAAAATATGTTCAATGCACTCTTCATATAGGGTAAATGTACCAATTGTCGAGGGTGGTTCCTATTGTCGAGTAAACAATCTTCGAAATTTATTTAAACATTGTAGCACATTGTAAATAGAAAAAAGTGATGAATATTAATTTTCTTATGCATTATAAATGTGAAAAAATTTTATTAATATTAGATCCACAAAGAAATGTGACATTCTTGACAATATTTTTTGGTTATTACCATGGCAACATCGACAAATGGGACACCCTCGGCAATTGGTACACTTACCCTATTCATATTCATTAATTCACAAGTTTTATTCTTCCCACTTTTTCATACTTACAATTAACAATTTAAACATATCGGAAAATTTTACAATCATACGGGATTGAAACACCTACCTAACCATACAACTAAATATACGCATAATTATAAATCGCACGCTTTTACATTAAGCATTAAGCCTCACGGCTACGCAATCGATAGGGGAAATTTCCTATTCTAATAAAAATAATTCTCAGGAAAAGCGTTGCAACTGTTATAACAAATACGAAAATCGACTTCATTCAAATAATAAACGACCTTTTAAGTCGAAAGATTTGCAAATCAAACCCTCGAAGAGACAAAATCTAGCATAATTAAGTGTACTAACAAGAATAACGAAGCTGAATTGAACAAAACAACTAAGTTGAACACAACGATTGAAAATAACGATGCTGAAAAGATTCCATTCACGAATGACGAAAATAACGAAACGATTGTAGGAACTAACGAAAAATTACAGAATAATAAAATCGATATAAATCCTTCTGTTGACAATGAGAGTAAAAAGAATCTAAACGAAGGCATTACGAATAATCACATTGCTTTTACAGATTTTGATACACATCTAACCAGCAGAAAAATAACAAAGGACCCCGCACACAAAGCATTATATTACGGGCCCGGTTAAATTGGCTATAACTTTAGTATGTTGTAGTTAAAGACCTTCTGATAAAAAAATGTTAATAGCAAAAGTCTCAAAAATCAATATTTTTTTAGATAACTGATGTTATATGTTAAAAAAACACCAAATTATGCATTCAGAAAATAATTCATTTTATGCATCTTTTGTGTGTTTTCTATTGCCTGTAAGAAAACTAGTAACCCGCGTAAAAAAATGTTGGCTCTCTCAAGACTGGAGACTTGGTTGAAGCTAAAAATTCATCTAAAACTTAAGACTTGCTGAAGGCTCTCTTTAATCTCGAGACTTGGTTAAAGCTAAAAACACCCCTAAAGCTCAAAGCTCGCTCAAGGCTCAAGACTTGCTTAAAGCTAAAAGTTCCCCTAAAACTCAAGAATCGCTCAAGGCTCAAGACTTGGTTAAAGATAAAAATTCCCTTAAAGCTCAAGCGAGCCTTGAACTTTAGGTGAACAGCTTCAATCAAGTCTCGAGCATGGTTTTGCCATGGTAGAGACGGTGGTTTATTTATCCACGGTTTTGGCAAGCTTTAATGTGAAATATAAATGATAAGTTCATTTGCCTCTCTTTATCCAGACATTTTCCAGACCCTGGAAGATAATCATTATCAAGGGTAGTGCCAGAAATACATTTAATTTGCCCAAGTGTAACGCAGAAAAATATAGGAAAGCCGATCTCTGATTGTAAACAAAAAATATTTTAGAGAATATGTGATGAATTGTTAATTTTGAATTATACAGTATGTTCTCATAGAACATTTTTATGGTTGTAATACTTGGTAGACTCTAACCTATGGATTTTATAAGTAATGTAGCAAAAGTGTTGGGAACTAAAAGAATTTATTAAGATTTATGTCGCAAATTGTGCTGTTTCTCAATTCAAGAGGCCTCTTCTATACATCTAGACTTTGTTATTACCCTTGGTTCATTTGCAGTAATAGTATAACATTGATGTTAAACCTTAAGAAGAATAAGTGTTTGTTGTATGTATCATTCGGGTTGTTAATATAGAACTAACATACCCGATTAGTTGCTGCAACCACATTTTAGTTGTCTCAACAATTGAGTTTGTTGTTACAGCAAAAAGGTAAAGTGGTTTTGTTACTATAACAGTTCTAAATAGTTGAGACAATTTAAATCTTGTTACAGCAACTAATCCGATATATTAACAAGCCGAATAATACATACAACAATCCCTTTTTCTCCGTGCTGCTTCAGAAATTCTGGCATCTTACGACGGTATTCTAAGTTTTCTAGAAACTGTAAAACATCTCTATAACTTCTATCAACAATGACAATATCACCTTATCTAAACCTGTCTCAAATACCTACATCTTCGTCTTCCAATTACAGATAAAATAGCTATCTATTTGTGTACTTTTGAATGAGTTTCAAAAGATCATCACATAAGTTATTTCTAAGTTTTGTCTAAGTCATGCAATTGTTAACGTGTTATAACGCTACAACTTTTAAATTCATCTTCTGATATTATTGGTTCGTCCTTGAAATCATAATCATTTGTGCTGCTTAAGTTAAAACGAAAACATTAATTCTGCAGTTAATCGAAAGTTGCTTTAATGCTCCTCGATTATTACAAAATATATACACATTATTCCTTTTTAACTAGAGGAGATTTAATCTTATGCAATATAAATGTTCTAATAAATGTATCTCCATATTTATAATTGTCTAACATCTAAAAGAGATTTATTGAATAAACAAGCAATAAAAATAAATAAGTGCAGTTAATTCGCAGTCATTTATTATTTGATTTGTCAAACCAATTAACCACTTCACTGGCAGGGCGTTCCAAATGGCGCTCCACGCGCCGAGGCCCAGACTGGCAAAAACACCGAAATGGCGTTCCTAAAAAACTCTTTTTTTTAAAGAGTGTACACCACATTTAACTATTGTAAAGCAATATTTCTATAATTTAGACATTAGGGAACAAGATTATCACAACAAAAATTTTAGTGTTTGTGATTTTCAACGTTTTTCCGAACGTTCAAATCGGCTATTTTTAATAATTTTCAACAAATGGTGTTCCACTTTTTTTCAATTTTTACACTATAAAACTTGTATTTTTATTAAAAAAAGATATTTATATTACAATATTATAATATAATAATATAATTATTAATAATATATATAAATATAACATATATAAATAACTATTATTTATTATTATGAATGGTAATATTATACGTATATGTTTTTGCCAGTCTGGGCCTCGGCGCGTGGAACGCCATTTGGAACGCCCTGCCAGTGAAGTGGTTAATACAATATCATTTTTTAATGTGTTCTCTAAATTAATGTTAGCTCTGTATTCGTTAGTGTTTATTATTTCAATTGATTTGATTATAATTTATTTATATTAACAAAAAATATTGGTAATATTTTTGAAATGGCAGGGCTCAATCGTTTAAACTGTTATATATGCAACGCAAGGCATAACCAACGTGTTATGGTACGCATCTTTGGAGACGAAATTGAGCAAAAACGTCAAATCGCTATTTTTCGTCGCGAATCTCTTAATAGACCTCCTGAAGAAGTACAGGTTAACAGTCGTATCTGTTTTAACTGTAATCAAAGTATAAATACAGAGATACGTTTATTAGAAGAGGATCAAGAATGCATAAGATTAAATCTGGTCAAATTGAGAAGGAATAATGTATGCATATTTTGTAATAATCACGAAGAATTAGTACGACTTTCGATCAACTGCAGAATTAATGTTTTTATTTTGAAAAATATATTTATTCCAGAATCTGTTAGATGTTGTGCTTTTCATTTAGATGACAATGGATTAATCCCACAATTATTACTAAACGGATTACAATTCATAAATCGACCTTATCGTTTAGGAGGTAGACAATTACAAGCTTTTTTATATGGTTTACGTGATTTAAGCAGCAGACATGATTATAATTTCAATGACGAAGAAACTTTTTCAGAAGATGAATTTAAAAGTTTTAGCCCAATAACACGTCAACAATTTCACGATTTGTATACAAACTATGTAGTCCCAGTTCCTGAACCTGGTCGAAATACAGTTCGAAATGTTAGCAAAAAACATCTTCTTACATTTCTCTGTAAAATGCGGCAAAACTTAAGTGATGATTTTTTGAAAGTCATTTTTAAATATACAAGTAGGCAAGCTGTTTCGTCTGTAATTGCTACTGTAAGAAAATCACTAATGTTAAGGTTTGTACCTCAGAATATTGGGATAAACGCTACTACTCGAGAACAATTTATTGAAAATCATGTAACAGATTTTGCAAATAGACTCTATAATCCTAATCCTGATGTTCCTGTTGCAATTGTAGTCATCGATGGAACATACGTTTATACGCATAAGGCAAGTAATTTTCAAGCGTTGAGACAGACTTACTCTGTACACAAAGGGCGTCATTTAATTAAACCGGCCTTACTTGTAGCTCCAAACGGTTATATCTTAGATATTCATGGCCCCTATTTCTCAGACTCTCGAAATAATGATGCAGCAATGCTTCAAAATGAGTTGGAGCACAACAATGCAGGTCTTCGAGATTGGTTTAGAGAAGGTGATATCGTCATTGTTGATAGGGGGTATAGAGATGTTTTACCATTGCTAGAAAACTTAGGAATCCATCATAGAATGCCACCATTTCTTGAGCGAGGTCAACGACAGCTTGATACTATTGATGCAAATGAATCCAGGCTGATAACGAAGTCAAGATGGACTGTAGAAGCAAGAAATGGACATATTAAAATGGTATTCAAGTTCTTCCAAGCAACTATTTCTATGGACCATGCCATTAATATCGGAGACTTTTATAAAATTGCAGGCGCTATTCTTAATAAATACAGAGAAGTTATAAATATGGCTGGAGCAACAGCACAACTTGCGACACAGATCTTGGAAGAATCATTACAACCGAATGTCATTCAAGCAAGAGTGGAAAATGGTAATCTGCAAAGAAGAAACGCACAGTGGGTTCGTCTAAATGCAGAGCAGGTGCCTCACTTTTCAAGACTTTCGCTACATTACCTACAGGACCTAACGATTAGCGTCTATCAAGTAAGTCTTGCACCTGGTTACATTCAAGACAAACTTCTCAGAGAACATAATGAAGAATTCCAGATTGATGAAATGTTGAATGAAAGAGGCTTCATTAGAATACGGATTTATTCTCGCTTCAGAAATGCTACAAAATATCAAATATTTATAGCGTTTGGGCCTCAAAACAATGATGAAGAAAATGATGAATATGAGTTAATACTAGGATACTATTGTACGTGTAAAACTGGAACTAGAACTCTTGGGTGCTGTGCACATGTCGCCAGCGTTTTATGGTTTTTTGGATTTGCAACACGATGCTCATGTGAAGTATCCATCAACAGCGTTGCTTGAAAGCATAACAGATGCAGGTAACAGAAATTAAAAGCACACCTGTCTTTTTAATGTTTTAGTGTTTCTCATTACGTTACTTGTTACTTTTCATTTTTATATAAAAATAAAAAAGTAAAAAAAAAATAAAAAATTACAAAAGTAGAAAAAAATCGTAGCATGGTCGTCTCGTTTCTGCAGTGGAATTTTCGTTGAAAAGCATTCACAAAAAAGCTTTAAAATAATTGAATTATATTTTTAAGACTATTTTATTCTACTTTAAAAATTAAAACTAAAAAATTGTCTAAACCTTAGGACTAAACTAAAACCTTGTCTAAAACTTAGAATTCAACTAAGACAAGGGTAACTTAAGGTTCAAGATTCACTTGAAGATAAAGGTTTCTTAAGGCGCACTTAAGGCTGCTCATTTTTTAAAGCCATAAACGCGTCTAAAATTAAACATTCTTCTAAGACTCGCTTAAGACTAAAGAGCTGTTTGAGCCTGGAAGCTCCTCCAAGATTATGAATTGGACTAAGATGTACAGCTCGCTCAAGGCTTGTCTGAAGATTTAACTTTGCTTATGACCTTGTTTTGTACTAAAACATTTCTTGCGATGTAGGTAAGCGATGTAGGATAGCATTAAATGTCTCAAGCCAATCTTGTGTCTTAGACGAATTTTTAGCTTCAAAGAAGTATTTAGGCTGAAGCGAGCCTTATGAGTTAAGTCCTAAGTTTTAGATAATTTTTTAGCATCAAACAAGACTTGAGCCTTAAGTAAGCCTTGAGGAAGCTTTGAGCTAGCTTTGAGGTAGCCAACGTTTTTTTTTCGCGGGTAGTATTGTAGATTCTTTATTAAATCCTTACTCAATTGGTTTAAGTATCTTTAGGACAACAGAGATTGGCTTTTCTATTTTAACCTACTTTGCAAATGTACTCGACAGACAATTAAAATATTGTACCAGTTTTTCTTCCTAGAACACACAACTAAACAGTACTGGTTTCTTCATACGAATCTAGTACTGCATTTTCATCTTTAAATCCTTGCTCAATTGGTAAAAGATTTTCCAGGACAGCAGAGATTCATTTTCCTATATTAATCCTACTTAACACATTTACTGCATTGACATTAAGTATTTATTACTAGTTTTCTCACAAGAAATAGAAAACACACAAAAGATGCGTAAAGTGGATTATTGCTGAATGCATAATTTGGTGTTTTTTTAACATATAACATCAGTTATCTAAAAAAATATTGATTTTTGAGACTTTTGCTATTAACATTTTTTTATCAGAAGGTCTTTAACTACAACATACTAAAGTTATAGCCAATTTAACCGGGCCCGTAATATAATGCTTTGTGTGCGGGGTCCTTTGGATGAACTTGCATCTGTTGATCTGTTGGAGAATGATTTTGTCTTAAGTAAATCATTTACTGATTCTGTAAAGACAAGTAAAGCAATGCTGTGGCACGTACGAATGGGCCACGCATCGGTCGATTATTTGAGAAAACTGCCAAACTTGTGGAAAGACAATAAGGATTTGCAATCTGTAGTCTTTGACGATAATATAAGAGATTGTGAAATTGGTGCATTAACAAAAATGGCCAAATTACCTTTCCAAACCCAAAGAAGCAGAGCAGTTAGACCGTTGCAAATTATACACTTCGATGTCATGGGAAAGATCTTTCCATCTACCCACCCTTTTGTTTATCATTATATCTCTGTGTTTATTGATGACTATTCACGAATGGCCTTGGTATACCCGATGAAAACTAAAGATGCCACTGGTCATTGTTTAGAACGATTTATCATGTCTGCGCGAAATTTATTAGGAACGAATCAGAAAATTTGTTACCTTCGATCCGATCAAGGTACTGAGTATATAGGAGGCTATACCAAAGAGGTATTAGCTCGTGAGGGTATTGAAAATCAAACAGCCTGTCCAGATACTCCTCAACATAATAAAGCTTCTGAACGGTTTAATCAAACAATTCAGAAAAAGATATGATCCATTATGTTTGACTCGAAGCATCCTTCAACCATGTGGGATTTAACCTTGAGAGCAGCCGTGTATTTTTACAATCGGACCAAAGAAAACCAAATTCGAAGTTTTCTGCTAGAGCTGTCCGAGGAGTTCTGGTTGGATATACCGGCTCAGGTTACATCTTTCTGATTCCTGAATCGGACAAGTTCTTCAAATCACAAAATGTAAGATTTAACGAAAAAATGGTCTATGGTGACAAATATGAAAAAGACTCTATTCGAGGCTGGCCTGGTTCCGAAAGATTACTATTCAAAAACGAATGGTTTTTGAAATTTGAACAGGATGAAGTAGAAAAATTGACAAACGATTGTAAGCTTTCAGGTTCGGAGAGATAAATCAAACGAAAACCTGGCAAACCACGCAAACGACAATTCGAAACGGAGGGAGAAGTTGAAATCGATTCGAACAAACGACAAAAGATTAAACCAAGGATTGTTAGAGAACCTTACAACACTCGCAGCCGAAAAGTTGTTAATACGAGTTTTGCAAATTTCTTGAATGTTACTCCTTTCTCGGAGACTTACGAGTTTCCTCCATTAGAAGAAGTGTTTCTGAGCACAAAAGACAATTCAAGAGACGAAATCTTATTTTGTCTACATGCAAAAATAAACAACGATTCTCTAACATTTGAACAAGCTTTAGAGTCGAAAAAAATGAATAGATTCGTGCAATAAACGACGAATTGAATTCCTTGAAAAAGAATGAAGTATGGACTATTGTAGATCGACCTAGGCTTGGGAAAAATGTCAAAAAACCCAATATCATTGATTCCAAATGGGTTTTTAAACAAAAAGGGGACGGCAGCAGTGTCACAAAATTTAAAGCAAGACTAGTTATACGAGGTTTCAAAGATACGAATTTGTACGACTTAAAGGAAACGTATGCTCCCGTTTCCAGATTAACTCTTGTTCGGACAGTCTTGGCAATGATTAACTTTTACGATTTAGAAGTTTGTCAACTCGATGTGAAGACTGCCTTTCTAAATGGAATAATCAAAGACGAAGTTTACATGGCAATTCCTGAGGGAATGAAAGTATCGAACGAAACACGGCAGACGAAAGTGTGTAAAATACCCAGGGATCTCTATGGATTGAGAATCAGTCCTAAACGATGGAACGAAAGATTTATCGAAGTCGCGAACTCTATGGGATTGACAAACGATCAATATGATCCTTGTCTGTTTACATACAGTTCTGGCGAAACGAAAGTCATTTTGCTAATATATGTCGATGACATATTATTGGCGAGTAGCAACAAGAAATTGTTGTATAAGATCAAAATTGGATTTATAGAAGCTTTCGAAATGACTGATCTTGGAGAGCCAAAATGCTTCTTAGGTATGAATATACAGAGAAACGAGAGTTATGACGATTGATCAGGAGAGATTCGTTGACAAAATCCTAATAAAGTTTGGTTTTGAGAATGAATTTCCCCAAAACACTCCCATGATCACACGACAAGTTGCAAGTTACGGAAGGCGACAACGTGAAAACGACAGCGATGGCACAGACGAGGGTACTTTAAACATTCCATACAGAGAGGCTGTTGGTAGTTTGTTGTATTTGGCTGGTGCAACCCGTCCAGACATTACCTTCGCTGTGAACGTGCTCAGTAGGTATCAAATTGACCCAACGGAAAACGAATGGAATCTGGTTGAACGAGTGTTTAAATATTTGAAAGGAACGAAATCTTTGGGATTAAAATATCTAGGTAGACAAAGCGGTTTATTAGCCTATTCTGATGCCAGTTTCGCTGATTGCAAATCGTCTGTTTCGACTTGTAGTTACATCATAAAACTTTATGGCTACACAATTGTTTGGCGTGTAACTAAGCAAAGTTATGTTGCTCTGTCTACTTGCCAGGCCGAGTACGTGGCTATGAGTCAGACTTGCCAAGAACTTGTTGCCATCAATAAGTCTCTGATGCGATTGAACAACGAAAGTTTTCTTCCAGCTACTTTACGATGTGATAATGAAGCAGCCACAATTTGTGCTCAAACGAGTGGAAGCAACAAATTAAGACACATGACAGAAGTCCATACGGATTATGTTCAAGAATGTGTTAAATATAATCGAGTAGGTCTCGAGTGGGTTCCTTCGAAAAAGCAGGTCGCTGACATAATGATGAAACCCTTGAGTTAAGAACCACATACCACCTTGAGAGACAAGACTTTGAATAACGATAGTTTTTAAATTTCCTCCTAAAAGATTTTTTGACGGCTGTTTTTCTAACTGTTTTAAATGTTTTTGAGTATTAATATTTTTTTTGATTCTAGGTAATCAATAACTGGAGCTTTCCATGGTTTGAAAATTATAAATTAAAAGTTTTAAGTTTTTTTATTTCATTTTATATTTTTTTATATATAACTTCGAGTTTGTTTTCTACGAATATATTTATATTTACGTTTTACAATTATATAACAAAAAAATTAATTATGTAATATTAAGTTTGTAATGGAGTCAATCTCAGGAGGGAGTGTTGGGTTTAAATTGAATTTGGCGCCAGCACTTTGTATTCCGTATACTCGCTTGACTCCAGTATTCATGTCTGTCTACGTCTGTAAGAATGCGAACTTCCTCCCTCTATAACTATTGACTCTCGACGATCACAAAACGTGCGAACAGCGTATATATATATATATATATATATAATAAACTTTTGATTTCTCTTTCTTGAACCATTGTGTTTTCTTTATTACTCCCACAATTAACATAAACTCAATAGGTTATTATAGTCATAAAATAATTTAATAATAATAGTATTGACACTAATAATATTAAGAATATTAATAATAATTTTGCTTGCTCTGAAAGGAAGCCTTGTAGTGATGTGGATTTTCGATTTTCTTAAAAACACAGGCCTAAAAATTTTAGACCCAGAAAACAAACAAGTCATTTCCAAAGTATTTTCTTACCCTGAATCCAAAACTGGCAGCGAAATTGCTCTATCACGTCAGGATTCCAAGATATTCTAACCTAAAAGAGTGAAAAAGGCCATTTTAAGGAACATTCGTCTCTTAATAAAATTTACAAATTTTTTTTAATATTCGAACGAGTTTGAAAAGAAAGTAACATTATTCACCTTTCAAAATTTTCTAGACCCGATCCGATTCGACTTTCATTCTCTAAGATACAATAATTTAAAGTTTTGGGTTACACGACCTACCAACTCTCAAGGAACAGAAAAATAATTAAAAAGAACTTTAACTTCAGCATTATTATATTCTTGAAGTCTTTTGGCTAGCTAATTTTCAAAATTCAAAATGGCTGATCAAATATGGCGGACATATTTTTTAAAAATTCAACGAATTCGCTTGAAACTTTTTACACGGGGGTTTTTGGGTTTACTAATTACATAGCCGATACCAGATTTTCGAAATTCAAAATGGCGGATATATTTTTTAAAAATTTGAAATATTACTGAAATTTTTCTCTTTATTTCTGTATTGTATTGTCCTTATTTGAACTCAGTGTGTCATTGAAATCAACATTTATTTCATTTTCGATAATATAATTATCAACGTCGATAGCATTTGCCATTTCTTTTTCAGCTTCCCTTTTGTCTATTTTAGCTCCAGTAATATTAGAAACGTCAGCATAGACTATTTTATTGGTATTGCTTCCTCATACTGAGGAAGTATTGTAATACCAAAATTTTTCTGGTTCGATTTTTTAACATATCTTTATGTTATTTGACCTCAGGAGTTCAAAAAAGACATTTTTACAAAATGTCATTCCGTGTGTGTGTGTACCTTGAGATAGATTAATAAAGTTTAACTATTTATTTTTTTTATTTTTAATTTTTCAAAAAAACGTTTTTTGTCCATAACTTTAAAAAAATGTTAGAACACCTATAAATGTTTTTCTTTAATTTTTTAGAGTTTTTTAGACGCATCTTTTGAAAGTATTAAATAAAGAGAAAAAAATATTACAGCACTTAAGAATAATTGTCCAAAATTTATACTTTATTGTTATTAACATTTCTATGAGGAAGAAAAGTGTTCATGAAATAAACACAACAAGATTTACGAAAACGAATGAAATTAGTACCAAAATTATAACAAAAATTTATAACTTGGCAGCGGTCTTTAATATTATACGTGTAATGTCACACAAATCAAACAAGTTGTGAATTAAGATGTTCATTACATGAACATTTTGCTTCCTCTTTACGATAAGCAAAAAATTTGCTTTAAAGTGAATTTTTTCATTTTATTTAATTCTATTAATGCTAATAAAATATATTCTTTTTATACATCAATCGATTCGTCTTGATGAAATGAAGATTTTTAGTTTGTTTTTAAGTCTAGATTAACATTTTATTATAAAGCAACATAATTTTTAAGAAGGAAATAAATTTCTAATAAAAGTGCGAATTTTTGGTTTTAATTATGTTTAATTCTATAAATTCAAATAAAATATATACTTTATAAATACCAATCGATCCGTTTTAATGCAACGGCTAAGATTATTGATAAACATGAGTAAAATCTTTTTGTACTGGAATATAATTTTGATGAAAGAACTAAATTTTTGATAAAAAAGGTAATTTTTTTGCTTTAATTGTCATTACCTCTATATACTCTCATACAATTTATACTTTATATATACTAATCGATTCGTCTTGATGCAAAGAAGAAGATTTTATTGTATATTAACTTCAATATTCAATTAAAAAAAAAATTTTTGAAAAAAGTAAAAAAAATATTTTTTTAAATAGATTTTTTAATGTCCATCAATCCATTTCGAGATATTTTTATGATAAATATTCCTAGCAATTTTCAGCCGAATTCGTTGAAACCTCTTCGAGTTATCGTGTTCATAAAAAACGGGATCCACACACACATATACACACACACACATACATACATCCGGACAATTGTTCAGGGGCTTAAATAACATAGTCCTAAACGGAGAAAAATTCCAATCGATTATAGCATGGACTTTCTCACTCTATTTTTCCATAGACTCAGTATGCGAAAGTTGCAATAGATGGTGTGAAAATCGCATGGACCCATGCGATTTTGGCATGGATTCCAAGCAAATTACGCGTAGTTGTGTCTGTGCGTTATTCGGTTCGGCTGCCCATGCTCAATTAGTATGATATTTCTCTCCGTGTATATAGACGAAAATTTATTTGAAGGATTATTAAAAATTTTATAAATTAAACGACTACAAAGCTTCCTCACGAGGAAGCAAAAAGCAATCACTAACATGCTTAAAAGGTTTATGCTATAATAATTGGTTCAATAACAATAATAAATGAATACAAATACGAAAGGTCTGCATTTGGCCACATATCTCACCTAGGTGGGTAAGTTATTATTATTTATTATAACAATTATTATAAAAAATGTGAATGCGGACCTAATATGTTTCTCTGATTAATTTGAGACAAGAAAATAATTGCAAATATTTTTTTACGTGTTAAATAGCCTTGATTCTTGTAATGAAAAATTTTGTCAAGTGGTTTGAAAATTTTTAGACACTTTTAGCAATCTGAAATTTTTACATTA
Source organism: Leptopilina myrica (nomen nudum) (assembly GCA_032872475.1). NCBI lineage: Eukaryota > Metazoa > Arthropoda > Insecta > Hymenoptera > Figitidae > Leptopilina > Leptopilina myrica (nomen nudum). The sequence continues at coordinate 26,014,657 of CM065460.1, read as the reverse complement.
TTATAACTAATAACCCCGAGATGCCAGAGGGCTAGGACTGTGCAGAAAAATTGTTGAGCAACAGGTATAAAAAGGACCAATAATACATAAATATAATTTCTTCCATATTGGAGATCTCAGAAAGTGGGCATCTATCCGCACATTACCCTAACATCATCAGAGTCGCTATAAACGAACTCAAAAACCCTCAAGTAAAGAGTTTCAAGCGATTCTGTTAAGTTTTAAAAAAATATTTCCACCTTATTAGATCCGCCATTTTGAAGTTCGAAAATCTAACATCGGATTTGTAATAAGCGACCTTAAAAACCCACGAGTAAAGAGTTTCAAGCAAATCCATAAAATATTTGAACAAATATATCCGCAACATTAGATCCGCCCTTTTGAATTTCGAAAATCTGGCATCGGCTTTGTAATTAGTAACCTCAAAAACCCCCCGCGGGTAAAAAGTTTCAAGCGAATTCGTTGAATTTTTAAAAAATATGTCCGCCATATTTGATCAGCCATTTTGAATTTTGAAAGTCTGACAACGGTTTCGTAATTAGCGAGTTAATGACTTCAAGAATATAATAATTCTGACGTTAAAGTTCTTTTCCATTATTTTTCTGTTCCTTGAGAGTTGGTAGATAGTGTAACATTACTTTATCTACCAAAAACTTTAAATTGTTGTATCTTAGAGAAAGAAAGTCGGATCGGATCGGGTCTAGAAAATTTTGAAAGTTGAACAATTTTACTTTCTTTTAAAACTTGTTCTAATGTTAAAAAAATTTTTTGTAAATTTTATTGAGTCGAATGTTGTCAAAAATAGCCTTTTTCACTCTTTTAAGTTAGAATAGGGGAGACTGAGGCGTAATGGATCACTTCAATTTATTCAAAAGTGGTAAATCAGAGTAATTTCGGGGTTTGATCAAAATAATGTACTTAGCATACTGTAAGTTTGTACCAAGTTAAATTGTTATTTATTTATTATTATTTTATTGTTGTTTTATTATATTGTAAAAATATAATAGAAAAGTGATTTTGACGCTTGAAAGTAAATTTTTGAAATCTTTGTTTTTTTGTTATATATTTTTTAAAATTACTTGTAAAAAATTTTTGTTTATCAGGTTTTGAGCTTTAAACATTTGTTCTTAAAGAATAATTGACAATTTTTGTTTAATACTTACGGTATTGATAAAAAATAACAAAATTTTCAACAAAAACCTCCGGGGCGTAATGGATCACTTAGGCCTATCTATTAAGAAAAACCCATTATATTTAAAATATTATTAAAATGATAAACAATGATAACCCTTTATAAAAAAATAACTGGAAAATAGATTTTTTAAATAAATTGATTTTGCATTTCGCTACAACTTTTTAAAATTTGAAAATTGCATGAAAATGTTTAAAGTTTAAATAAAATATGTTCCATTTTCAATATTTTTTGTCATTAATGTACAATAGAAACCAAAATTGTCAATTTTAAATAATATTTCATGATAAAAATTAAAATTTCATTGTGGAAGAAATGGCTATCCTTGCATTTCTCCAAAAACATTGTTCTAGAAAAAAGAGTATAAGTGATATTATGTCGTACTTTTTTTAAATTGAAAGCTGAGATGTTAGGCTAAGTTTTCAACATGATGAAATTTTTATTAAAGCAAGAATGACGAAGTTAAGCATTAAAAAGTGAAAAGTGGTCCATTTCGCCCCGGTCTCGCCTATCTCAGAATCCTGACGTGATAGAGCAATTTTGCTGCCAGTTTGGATTCAGGGTAACAAAATACATCGGAAATGACTAATCCGGTTTCTGGGTCTGACAAAATCTTAAATTTTGTAGGCTTGTGAAATCAATTATTTTAGAAATTTTCAAGTGTAGTATATATATATATATATATATATATATATATATATATATATATATATATATATCGTAAAAAAACAAATGTCCGGATGTATGTGTGTATATAGATGTGTTTGTATAATATTAAAAATAATTTTTACTATTTCTGTTTAATTTCTATTAACATTTTTCTCTATTTTTGAACAGAAATTTTTAAACTTTATTTTTAATAATCTTTATACAATTTGTAAAAAGAAAGTATTATTTGAATTTAAGTCATTACTTTTTTGCGCACAATTTTTCGTTTCTTAAAGTGTGTTTTAAAGTTTCCAAAAGTTATTGGCCCTGAACTTGAAACGGAGAACGATATTATAAAAAGAAACCGTGACTGTCAGTTTGAACTTCGTTTCTCTCTGATGATTTCTGGACTCGGATCAATGTCTTCGAAAGTTTCGTCAGGGTCGCTCTCGAAATTCGTTCTCGTGCACCAAAAACATAGTTCACGTATTACAATGTTAATTTGTTTCATCATAAAAGAGTTCATTGACACGCATATTTTTTTTCTTTTATTTATAATATTATTCATTCTCTCAATTTAATTTCATAAAACATTCTCTTAATATTTTTTACTATTAGAAGTTTAATAGAAAATACTTTCTTATAATTTAAATCAGAAATCTAATAAATAATTTTTTTTATATTTTCTTCGTTTCGAAATTTAATACATATTTAAATCTATATATATATATATATATATATATATATATATATATATATATATATATATATATATATATAAGATGAGACTTTTGTCTGTACATTGCTCAGAACTTGAAATTTTACACATAATTATTCGTTTTAAGCATCCAGGATTCCAAAAATGCCAATAAAAAATTTCGTGTATGTATGTATGTATGTATGTCCGTATGTCACAGAATCTTTGTTCGCGAATCATTAAAAAACGGCTTAACCGTTTGAAACCAAATTTGGCAGAATGTTTGAGCTGAGGCCAAGGAAGGTTTTTAAATTTACAGATTTGAAAAATATTAATTAGAACGGGAGATATTCAATTTTTTCAAAAAATTTTCAAATTTTCCTTTTTTTTAAAATGCTTTCAAACTTTGTATAATTGAGTATAACATGTTATTTAATCACATTCTAGAATAGATTTGCCAAAAAAATGTCCTATAACTAAGATAAAAGTATAAACATGATTTTAAAAAAATTCAAAAAATTGCAAATATCCAAATTTTATATTTTTTAATGATAAATGGTAAACAATATTTTAAAATTCACATATTTTACGAAAATACTCTTCGAGGGGATTTTGTTTTTACAAATACTTTTAACAGGGGTTCTACCAACTGGAAAAAACGGTAAATATTCAGGAATTTAATTTAATCGGGAAAAATTATGAATTCATCTTGCAATATATAAAAAATAAATTATTTAATGATAAAAAGTCAATAACTGTTTTAAAATAGTAATATTTTTATAATGAAATAGTTAATGGTAGCTAATTATTATTTCTCCAGTCAAATTAAATTCCCCATTATTTCCTATTTTTCGAGACTGGTAGACACACTACTGAATGTATCAGCTGTAGAAACTAAAATCCGTCGAAGACGGGTACGACAGCTAGTTTTAAATTAAAAATGTAATATATTGTTAAATTGCAAAAATATAAAATAAATTAAACATTTACTAAATAAATAAATATTTTATAAAATACGTAATTAAAAAATATTCCAAAAAAATATAAAATAGGTTTAAAAAATTATTCCTTGTAATAAAGAAGAGAGAAAATTTTTACTATTAAAAAAGACCAGGATACAAATTTTTAAGTAAAAATAAAATACGATTGTTGGAAAATAAAATTTTTTTCTTGTAGAAGGAAAGAGTTATAAAATTCAAAAAATTTATTTTTTTATCTCTATTCATTCTTTCACCGCATGTGTTAAGTAATCCCTCATGAGAATATATTAGTTGCATAATGTTATAAATATTTACGACGATATTTGTTTACAATAATTCTTTTCCGGTAATTCACGTAACGTATTATCATTTCTCTGCAAACAATTAACGATTTGAATAATAGTAAATAATTATTAATTGCTTTTGAACAAGAGAAGAAAGACTATATCGCCCTATAAGTATTTTTTTGAATTTAAAATTAAAATTCCTTAAACTTAAATTACATTAAAGATTTCTTAATAAAATTCTAAGAGAATATTCCTTTCAATAGTGAATTGAAAGAAAAATTAATTTATTTTAATAAACTGATTTTGTTATAAATTAATTTATTTGAAGTTATTAAGGTAAATATTTACTTCAATCAAATAATTTTCATTCATATCAATATTAATAATTAAATAATTAATTTTATTAATAAAAATTTTCTACTACATTTTTCACAGAATAATTTGCTTTAAAATTACTCTGAGATACAATTTCTGCGATTAAAGTAACTAAACTGAAAAAAATTTATTTTATTCATATTGTATTCTAATATATTTGTGACTTTATAATTATTTATAATCAAATTTAGATACTTTGACAATTATTATAAATTTTAATTTAAGCACGGAAAAACTTTGTTCAAGAGTCATTACTAAACTTATTAAAGAACTCAGGATATGGAAATAATACAAGAAATGCTACAAAACCATAGATTGAAACATTATTTTAAGCTGTTCGGGGATAACTGTCGTAAATTTCTGGACTACTTGTTGAATTTTCTTGAAAAAGTCCTGAACTGGTTTAAGAATAGAAAAATGTAAAATTAGCGAAAAAAATTTGCCCGCGTGAGTAGTCGAACTTAAGACCTCGAGACTCAAGATCGCTCCGCCTTATGCCACTCGGCTGCAGGGACGCATTACGATACTTTAGTCTTAGATCGTTTTAAAGCGTTTAAAGCCAAGTGGCGCTGTATACAGTAATGTCCGAAATTGTCAGTTCACCCATTTTTAAAGGAATGAAAAAAATTTTTTAACATTAATTTTATGAAAACTAAAATTTCATTCGGTTTATATTTTGAAAGACGATAAAATTTTGAAAAGAATAAGATCTTACAGAAGTCATTTGACAAATATTTTTTCAAGATATTCCTAAAAATCGTAATTTTCAATGTTTTACAAAAATTTGAATAACTTTTAAAATAATAAACGCTTTTTAATAATATTAGGCTTATTTTAAAGGTCATTTTCTATGGAATAAGAATTACATATAGTCATTAACCTGCAATTTTTTTCTTGGAATAAGCATGACGTCAAAATTGGACAAAAAAATTGGAAAAATTTGAAATCATTTTTTGTACTAAAAACTATTCTAAAACATATATAAAACATGATATGATGTAGATTTTTCAAGAAAATTTAATAAAAAAATTTATTTAAATTTTACAAATTCTTTTTCTTTTAATAATATTATTTCAAATTTTTCAAATTTTTTTGTCCAACTTTGACGTCATGCTTATTCCAAGAAAAAAATTGCAGGTTACTGACTATAAGTAATTCTTATTCCATAGAAAATGACCTTTAAAATAAGCCTAAGATTATTAAAAAGAGTTCATTATTTTAGAAGTTATTCAAATTTTTGTAAAACATTGAAAATTACGTTTTTTAGGAATATCTTGAAAAAATATTTGTCAAATGACTTCTGTAAGGTCTTATTCTTTTCAAAATTTTATCGTCTTTCAAAATATAAACCGAATGAAATTTTAGTTTTCATAAAATTAATGTTAAAAAATTTTTTTCATTCCTTTAAAAATGGGTGGACTGACAATTTCGGACGGTACTGTACCTATTGGTTAGGCTACGTCTTCTTTCTTAAATAGTTCGAGACTTTTTCAGCGCGCAGTGACTGAAGAACTCAGTCGCAGCGTCAAGAACAATAATTTCCAAGCCATTAGAAAAACACCTGAAAATTCTTTAATGAATATTGAACTTTTCTAAAACAAGTTCTAAATTTTTCCCATATCCTGAGTTCTTGAATAAATTTAGTAATGACTCTTGAAAAAAGTTTTTCCGTGAGGGAACAAATAAGAAAAATTGATCAATTAGATAATAGAACTAAAAACAAATTTAAGGAAGTAAGTGAGGATGCAGCGGAGAATAAAAACATGTGGAATGCTTAGGAGGAAAAGTGGAAGGAGAAGAAGCAGGATGAGGAAGATTGAATACCTTGATGATGTAGAGTAAAGAGGAGAGGGAGAGTACAAGAAAAGAGGTGGCAAAGATGAAGGTGTGAATGGAGAGTCTGGAAAGGCAGGAAGAAGAAATGGGAGAGTAAAGGAGGTAACAGAGAGGACGAATGAGAAAGAAAGGTGGGGGAATTAAATAGAAAGATGGACCAAATGGAAAAAGAAAAAAGAAGGAGCAAAATTGTGATTATAAGAGCTGGAAGGAACAGATAAAGAAATTATTGGGAAAGATATGGGTAAACGTAGAAGTTAAAAATGTAAGAGGAGTGGGCGCCAGTCCTAAAGAACACTAAAAATTCACAAAGGGGACAAAACAGAATATTAAATAATTCGGAATAAACAAAGGCCTCTAGGATAATTACTGGCAATCATTTAAAGTAAATTAAATTAATTTATTATCAACACATTAGCACAGGAAATAAAACAAAATAAACAAATACAAGAAATGACAAATCCTTTTGAGACAAACTAATTACTAATTCACAAGGCTACCAAGCTAAGTATTAATAATTCTTGTATTTATCTCAAGAAAAAATAAAAAAAAATTAACACTCCAATTTAATCTTCCTAACATGTGACCAGGCTAACTACTGTCCCATAGCTGGAAAATAGTAGAGGGGGTGGTTCGATGTTAAATTTACTTATTCAATTAATAATGAAAAGACAAATTAGTTATTTCTATAATAACAATTTATTCAATAGTTACTCCGAAATATAAATTGAATTTAACATAATAATTTTAAAAAGAAGAAAAATTAAAGGAAAGAAAAGATTCCTTTCGTTTTATGATTTGGATTCTGAGTAAAAAAAAATAAACTTGAGAAAGTCAGGTTATGATCGATTGTGGTTAAAATTTTTGAAACATTGATATCCATTTTTCCCTTTGGAAACTAAATGAAGAATATTAAGTAACACAATTACAAATCATCAAGATATCTTACTTTAAGAAATTCTTGACAAGTTTTCATAAGACGCAAAACAACTCCTTACTTGAAAATAAATCCCTCGGAAAATGAAATTTTGTTGACTGGAATCTCCAAATCAATGTCTCCAAAGAATTGATTTTAATAATCTCTTATCAATTTTAGTCTCGAATAATTTAATTTTTTTAAATTACAAAAGCAAAAATAAAAATATTAACAACACAAACGTCATTTTGTCAAGAAATCCCAAAAAAGTATGAAAAAGTTGTTATTGTTTGTTTTCTCCTAGAAAACATGTTGCCAACCAAAAAAATTTTAATATTACTCTAGTATACACAATAGTTCGCTACAATATTACAGTCTTCTAATTGGTCAATGTTTCAATAAAAGGAAATCTTCCAATTATTCTAATGTATATATATATGTGACGTTTCACGTTAAGCGGGCCACCCCGATGGCCAAAATTGAGAGCTTCCAATAAAATTGCTTATACCTAAAAATTAATCGTATATATAAGTACTTTCGAAAAATATGTGGCCTTTTCAAAAATCCAAAATGGTGGCCAAAATATAACCTATAAATGTGTCTAAATTCAAAAACAGAGGCCTAAAAGTGCTAATAAAGAGGAATTAAATAAGGAAATCACCTATGTATTGGCGGTAAAATTAGCATTAGGATACATACTTTATATTCCATAAGAAATAACGGTAATTTAATATCGGTTTTCAGAAAATAAATACGGCGGATCCAATATGGTGGACAACAAATTTTTTAATGCATTGGATTTACTTGAAATATGTTACTCGGGAGTTTTCGGGGTCGCTGATGACGAATCTGATGTTAATTTTCAAAAATTCAAAATGGCGGTCCAATATGGCGGACAAAATTTTTTTTAATTTATTAGATTTAATTGAAAGTTGTTACTCGGGGGTTTTTGGGATCGCTGATACCGAATCTGTTGTTAATTTTCAGAAATTCAAAATGGTGGATCAAATATCGCGGACAAAAAATTTTTTAATTTATCAGATTTCATTGAAAGTTGTTACTCGGGGGTTTATGGGGTCGCTGATACGGAATCTGATGTTGATTTTCAGAAAGTTTTATACGGTGCGTTAAAATTTTTTTTTTTAAGTTTATAATGTGTTAGATAATTCTTGCCTGTATTCGTCATTCAAAGGGACGAGATTGGGATTTAAGATTAAAGCAAGTGCAGAGAGATCTCAACGAATTGCCGAACAAAACAACATGAAAAAGTCGTTACACACTTTCCGAAATCATCCAAAACGAAATTCGAACCAAGATAATAATTTTGATCTAAAGAAACATATGATATTATTTTTACAAACTGACATTTTTAAAATTCAAAAAATAAGAATTTTCTTTATTTCTATTAATCGTTAATGCCTAAACGTTTCAGGGGGTTTCTCAATCTTTTTGGTCTTGAACGCGATTCATCATAGTCCGAGTTGGTCTTCGATGGTTCCGTTTCCGAATTGCTCTTGACGCATTTCGTATCGTCATTTTCGGAAGTTGATGAGTCTGAATTCGAGTCCATCTCGATCAAATCCACTGAGCTGTCAGGATTCCTTATTTTTAGTTGGCTAACGTGTAAGGTTGATGCGTATCTTCTGTCTAGGTCATCCTTTTGGAGTGTAGCGACTCCATAAGTGTCGCCTGGTTTAACTTTCGTTATGACAAATGGTTTGTATCTTGCTCGAACCTTCGATGATTCTCCCGGTGCATATTTTGCTGCTTGCATCATGACTATATCGCCTATTTCGAATTTGACGTTTTTTACTCGGTTTTTGTCGAATCGTGTTATATATTCATTTTGTCCTTCTTCAATCTTGGTTCGAATTTCGTTTTGGATGATTTTGGAAAGTGTGTAACGGCTGTCATAGTCTAACGTGAGCTTCCTTAGTTCACCTTCATCATGTAGATTTATAAATCAGTAGAGCGTTTCAAATGGACTTTTTCCTGTTGTTTTGTTCGGCAATTCGTTGAGATCTCTCTGCACTTGCTTTAATCTTAAATCCCAATCGCGTCCCTTTGAATGACGAATGCAGACAAGAATTACCTAACACATTATAAACTTAAAAAAAAATTTTTAACGCACCGTATAAAACTTTCTGAAAATCAACATCAGATTCCGTATCAGCGACCCCATAAACCCCCGAGTAACAACTTTCAATGAAATCTGATAAATTAAAAAATTTTTTGTCCGCGATATTTGATCCGCCATTTTGAATTTCTGAAAATTAACATCAGATTCGTCATCAGCGACCCCGAAAACTCCCGAGTAACATATTTCAAGTAAATCCAATGCATTAAAAATTTGTTGTCCACCATATTGGATCCGCCGTATTTATTTTCTGAAAACCGATATTAAATTACCGTTATTGCTTATGGAATATAAAGTATGTACCCTAATGCTAATTTTACCGCCAATACATAGGTGATTTCCTTATTTAATTCCTCTTTATTAGCACTTTTAGGCCTCTGTTTTTGAATTTAGACACATTTATAGGTTATATTTTGGCCACCATTTTGGATTTTTGGAAAAGCCACATATTTTTCGAAAGTACTTATATATACGATTTGACTTGATACATGTGATTATGTTCTTTTATTAATTCCTGAAATTGTAACAAACGATGTTTTGGAAAAATTCTACAAGATATAAATTCAATTAATCGACACAGTACAAGATAATATTTCCAAACATTATTGTCAAGAGGTACATAATCACCTACTAAAAAATGAAAACATAAAACGAATGTTTTGATTTTGTTGACAGACACGAAATTGAAGATTTCTTAAAATTTGAAAATTGTAATTTGAACCCTTCCGAAGGGTATAAAAAATTTGTTTTAAAATATATTTTTGAAAATCCTTCTGTCTGATTCTTGGTATTCATTACCATAATACACCTACAAAATCTTATCAAAATCCATCAAGATGTGCAAGAGAAAATTTGTCCACAAGAATCGGTGACATACACACACACATACATACACACATACATCCGGACATTTGTTCCTCTCGACGAATTATATATATATACTACACTTGAAAATTTGTAAAAATAATTGATTCTAAAAAATTCTGAAATCGACATCACTATAAGGCTTCCTTTATGAGGAAGCAAAAAGAGAATTAAGGATAATTAAACTTATTGTAAGCAATGTAAATTTAACACTCCTCAAGTCTAGTTCTATACAAAAGAGTGTCAAATTTTTCAAGTTTCACACTCCTCAGGGTAAATTTGATTATTCTTTTTTCTCCGTGTATAGCGGGAAAATGGGCCATTTACAAAAATTTGCCTGTTTAATTAATAATTAAAATTATCGAGTAATTGAAAATAATTGCCAATATTTCTCATTAGTTTCAATCAACTACGTTATTGTTTTTTTATTTGTTGCCTAAAATTTCTCTCGTGTGAATAGAGAAAAGTTAATATGTTATAAAATTTGTAACATGTCAAATATATAACTTCTGTTCTGATGAGACAATTGTTTTCTTGCTGTAATGATTATTATTAAATAGTCTAGGAAACTTTTTTGTGTATCTAATGTATATATATATACATATATAATTTTTTTAAATTTCAAAACGTGTGGAATAATAATACGGAACAACTTAGTCATATTTACTAAAAAAATGCCTCTCCATATTTCTTCCGCACAGAAAGTTATGTGAAAGCCTTTCGTTCCACAACATAGGCAACAGCGTTTCTTCTATAATCGGATACAGAATTACGTTAATAGTTACACGTAAGGACTTGCATAAATTTTAAAAACCTTCTTTTCTTATTAAATTATTATTATTCACAGTTTTTGCGTAATTTTATATTATTACAGAAATTATAGTATTAACGAAAAATGCTATAATATAAAAAAATGCATTTTTTCATACCTATAATTAAATCTGTTATAAATTTAATAGCATGTACTTTTAAATCAATAGAATATGCTATCAATTTCATAGCATGATGCTACAGTTTGAATAACACATAATTTTAAAAAGAATACATCATGCTTTAGATTTTAATGAATTAAAATTTAATTTTATAGCACAATTCTATAGTTTGAGTAACACATAATTTTAAAAAGAATACATCACACTTTAGATTTTAATGAATTAAAATTCGATTTTTTAGCATAATTCTATAGTTTCAAATATAAAATATTATTCTTTTGAAAAAATATTTTGAGAAATAGACATATTTTTGCTCTTTTACATCTTGTTACGTATTTCAAAATACACTTTTTTGTAATTCTACATACAATATATACAATTTGAGATATAACTTATAAGTTTATAACTCAACCTAAAATTAAATTTTATTGTAACATATACTTAACATACTATTTAACATTATACATACATACATACATACATTATACATATCATAATACATTTAAATGATGTTGATTTGAATTTCCTTATATACAAAAGTGATGAAACTATCACCGCTTGTGAGAGAAAAAATTAATATTTCAAGTGTGTGTAGTGTATATTTAGTAACCAATCACAAAACAAAGATATATTCCCGGGAAAATTTAAATTTCAAACTCCTCTTTCAAGTATTTCCAAAACATTAACATGAAATTTTTCAAATTAAAACAGATGATTTACTAAAATATCAATTAATGAATTATCTTAATTTGAATAAAACAATACCTAATACTTTTAACTCAAATAAGTATGACTACAATTTTACTGCATGGTACTGTCAATTTTATAGCACGGTACTGTAAATTTTATAGCATGGTGCTGTCAATTTTATAGAATATGTCTGCTTTTGAACGTATTTGAATACATAGTTTGTAATAACAAAAGCACGTGCTATTGATTCAAAAGCATATTGCATCGTCTAAAATGTACATTTATACAAATTGTAAATACTATTTAATAATTTAACAAAGTTTGATTTGAAATAATTGCAACACTTATTTCAAACAAATAAATATTTTTTAAATTAAATTGTATCAACCCCTCATCTCAAACATTTTGCATGTTTTAATAGACAACATTATGCTTCTAGTTCTAAATTATGAATTATTATATTTTAACAAATATTTTCTTAATTCAATACAGAAATTATTGCTTTAAACAAATTAAATTCAATAGCATCGGTGCTATTGAACCAACAGTATTTTTTTCTCAGTGTACGTTTGTATAATTTTAAATTAAGAGGACATTCCAGTTCAATTTTCAGTTGATACCACTGACCACTAATTTTAAAATGTGTCAAATCTTTGAAACTTTTATGTTTGTAGTATGAACAGTTAATCTTATTTAGCAAGAGGATGCACATGCGCAGTAAGCGTAAGATTTCTGCTGTATTGGTATGAATTTGTACGATATGAGTATAAAAGATCTACCTTTAGACGCATGAGACGTCGTATACTACGATTGCAAGAGAACCATGCTTTTTCGGTATAGTTTCATGCAACTGTAGCAGGAACGTCCATACAAACTTATCATAGAAGGGCTCCATACTACAAACGCTTGATTTTTTTTCCGTGTGCTTTTTAAAAAGGAAGGTGTCTTGCATAAAAATCAACTTAAATTTTTACATGGTAAAAAAATAAAATTTGCTTATTAATTTTTGACACTTATCAACTGTGAAGAATATATGTCGCTAATAGAATTAATCTTTTGTGTTAAAAACACTAGTATACAAGTAATTAAATGTAATAAATCTCCCTTTTTAAAGATGGACAACCTTATTGACAGTTGTCAACTGTCAATATTACATAATACTAACTGACAGATTAGTTCGGTCGGATAAATGCCTCGCTTGGCGGACGTTGTAAGACCAAGGGTTCCTTGGTTTGCGCCTATGTGGCTTGGATTTGGGATGCAGGTCTCCTTCCCAGATTGAAAAGAGCATAACGACTATTAAGTCTAATTTACAACTAAAGAACTGCAAGTTTAACTAATTTCTTTGAAACGAATTGTAAATCTAAGTGTAGTTTTAAATAAAAAAATTTCTTTAGAATAAATATTTAAAATAATAATTTTGTAAACGAATCAATAATAAATATTATTTTCGAATATGTACATGTTTATTATTGCGAATTTTCTTAATGGAATCATAGTTATTGATATAATATCAATTTGTGTTAGGTGAAAATTACTTTCATTATAGAAAGTAATTTTTAAATGTTGAATTCGTTAAAGACTTAAAATAAATTTTAGAGAAATTTGATTTTACTCAATACCTGTGAGCGGTCAATAATATACCCTTTATCTCCCTAGGGCTATAATGGTTTCTTTATTGACTGCTGGGTTATAAGAGGGAACTTAGTACGCGCCTGTACAGGTAGATAAAGTGACCATAATACGCCTGAGTTGTATAAAATTGTATATCCTTTTCTACACAACTGCTACTGCCATAAGAATCTCTTCGTCTAAAAATCTTACTGTTCCTTACTTCGTCTTTTTATAAAACTGAGATAAAACTATCTTCCTTTAAATTTAACCATGAATTTCTTTCTCTTTTTAAAGTATAGTGCATAAGAATGTCTTCTTTTACCTAATTTGCATATCTACTCGTTTCAAATAAGGATCATAAATAGGTGAAAGATCGCTTAACCCCCGCGTGGAAGAGGAAGTTTGGGCGAAATCCAGCAAAGTATGGGAAAGTTCGGTAAAGTGTGGCAAAGTGCAGGTATAACCTTGTTTGGTAAGCACTTGCAGTAGTTCAAAATGTCCGATCGCCTTACAGTGCGAACAAACGCTGCGCAAAATATTTGGCCCACCGCTTCACTGTTAGCAAAATGTTTTGCGCATCGGTTGGTCCGACTGTAGGGAATCGGCCATTTTAGAGTGCTGCCAGTGGTTGCCAAACGAGGGTTTTGCATGTACGTATAAAGAAAAATTAATTTTTTCATTATCCCATACTTTGCCAACTATTCCCGTCTTTTTGCTAAACTCCAGAAATTGAGATTTTTAATTTTTGACAAAAAATATTTTAAAAAACAATTTTTTTCATTCTTTTATACTTTGGCGACATTTCCCGACTTTTGCCAAACTCCAAAAATTAAAATTTTTAATTTTCAAAGAAAATACTTTTAAAAAATCAATTTTTTCATTATCCTAAACTTTTCCGACTTTTTGCCAAACTCCAAAAATTGAGATTATTTTTAATTTTCGACAAAAAATATTTTAAAAAATCAATGTTTTATTCTCTTATACTTATTTTCTTGTTCCTGTACTTTTCCTAAGTGTCCGCCTACTATAATTATTGTTATTAATCACGTACATTCCAAAATGTGGGAAACGCTCATTAGCCATTCTTTGCCGAACTTTCCCATACTTTGCTGGATTTCGCCCAAACTTTCATTTCCTCGCGGGCCCTAATTGAAAATTAGGGCATAATCTATTACGAACTCTACGTTTTATCAGAGGTAAAATTTAACGGTCTTTTTAAAAAACTTAACAGATAGGTAACATAATTTAGCCGGCTGAAGCTAGCAGTCGCGCTCAGCACCCTCACATAGATTTAAACATTCTCATCACAAGAGAAGGTTTTGATCGAAGATTGACACATAATTTTTATAATTTTATTATTGCATTTATTATTAGAATTATAATATTATAACATTTTTTTAATTATTAATAAATATTTTTATTAATTGTCAAGAACATTTTAAGGTAATTTGCATATATATATATATTTTTTTTTAAATAAATTATTTTTACGCAGTATATTATAATAAAGGTAATCAGGAATGTATCAACTATTTTAAATCACATAATCTTTAAATAAATTCTCGAAACTTCCTGGAAGTTTTTGTGCTATGTGGGAACGAATTTGACTACACAAATCTTCAATAATTTATCGAATATTTGTAATTATGTATTTTTCCGAATTTTTCATTGCGAAATTAAGAACTTGAATATCTTCAAGCTTTATAAATTAGAAAATTCGGATTTTTCAAGGACTGAGTATAACAGAAAATTTGGAGGACCTAAATGTAGTCGGCTATCCGAAAATTTTAAAAAACCGAATGAAGTCGAGTACCCGAAAACTTCTAGAACCCGACTTTAGTCGGGTACCTGAAAGATTTCGGGTATATAAATAAGCTTGACCCGGCACGAGCTCAGGCACAACCGGAACTGACTAAGCTCGATCCGACCTGATAAGTGAAATGACCTGATCGGGTTTTTTGCACACCTCTAATAAATTATCATAATTTATATTTCATATTTAAAGATTATGTGATTTAAAATAGTTGATACATCCCTGATTTCCTTCATTACAAAATACTGCGTAAAACAATTTATTTAAAAAAATATAGATGAGCGATTCCATGTCAAGTGATCAAGGTAGAGAAAAATTTTTCTCCAATCGCAGCAAAACTTAGGGCTTTTGTAGTACTCATAGATAGTAATTTTTCGTGAAAATATTTTTTTACCTAGTCCAATATTTTCCGAGGAGGAGGGGGTTAAATTTTTGTGTTTTTCAGTACAATGCTTATTTCAATAATTTTTTACTCTTAAACAATTAAACACACAAATTTGACAAAGTACATTTTGGAAAGGTTTTTTCATGCTCTTTTGATTGGAAATAAGCATTTTGAAAAAATGAATTTTCTCCAAAACGGAGCTAAAAACCGGGTTTAGAGCGCTCCGGCGAGTAGAAAACTCTTTTTTTCAATGTTTAAACATTCTAGTCCCACTTTATCATTTATATGTCCTTTTAGGAAAAAACCTCAGCTTTCGTTAAAAAAAAAAAATCGTATCTCTCTCCCCCAAAAATTGAAATTTATTTTTAATTTCGATTTTTTTGGTAAAAATTTTTTTTTCAAAATGCTTATTTCCAATCGAAAGAGCATGAAAAAACCTTTCCAAAATGTACTTTGTCAAATTTGTATGTTTAATTGTTTAAGAGTAAAAAATGATTGAAATAAACATTACACCAAAAGACCCCTTGATCACTTGACGTGGAATCGCTCATATGCAAATTACCTTAAAACACAATAATGTCCGCAGGTTAGAAGCTTTCCATGGAAACTTCCTGGTAACTTCCTGGAAGCTTCCCATAGAAACTTTCTCGAAACTTCCTGGAAGTTACCAAGAAGTTTCCAAAAATTATTAAACATTTTTTTAGTAAAATTATTATTCAAAAAGGTTTAAAACAACTTAAATTATTTAAATTTTGCATTGTTTTAAAATAAAAAGTGGGTTTAACACAACTACAGCACACATGACGGTAAGACGGACTCGAACCTCCATAGGGGTCAAAAGTGTGCTGCTGGGATAGCCCTTCATGCGCTCAACCAAGTCGACACTTGATTTCACAGGGTTGATTTATATATTATATTATATCTATGAGGATTTTTGGAAACTTCCTGGTTAACTTCCAGGAAGTTTCCAAAAAGTTTCTATGGGAACATTTCCGCGGACCAGACTCCTGTTAGGAAGTCTTGTGTGGGAGGAATTGTATTGCTCACCTAGTGTGCCCTGTGCTGATCGTACTTCTTCTTATTCCCTCCCACCGGACTCCTGTTAGAGAGTCTTATGTGGGAGGGGTGTTATTGGTGCCTCTCCACCCCAGCTCCTTCCTCTCAATAACAAAGCGGCAGAACCTAGACAAGTGGGGGTATGCCGTCCGACCTGTAAGCCTATGAGCTGAGGCGGGCCACTGGACCACTCCGCCGACCCCCGCATTGAGTTCTGCGCGTTCCCTGGAGTAGATGGGGCACTCAGCCAGAACGTGTTGCATGGTTTCCTCAGGGTCACAACAGTCGCAGGCCGGTCTGCCACCGAGACGGAACCCCCAGAGTTTGGAGGCGAAGTCCCCGTGACCGGTCAGCATCTGCGTCATGTGGTATCCCAGAGAAATCCATCCCCTACTCAGGCGTTCGCCAATGTTAGGGAGAAACTGATGCGTAACCCTTCCCATGGTGTCCCGCAACAAGATCTCCTGACACAGGTGAAGTCACATTCTCCTCACCTCACCCTTGGATCTGTTACCGATATCCTCCCCATTTATCGACAGTTGTCCAAATCGGAATCCGTGTCGCCGGCGAATACTATAGAACGCCTCCATCGAATGTCACCTCCCCACCAAGCGACGGAACAAAGGCTCTTAGAAAGACCTCTGCCCCGTCAGCCAGGGAGGCGGCAGCCTCGCCGCGTTCATCCCTTACTGTCTGAAATATTGTCTCTGTCCTCAGTTTGTTTTTCTGTGTCTTGTAGACGATACCCCAAGGCTCGCGGTTTCCGACATCTGTGACGAATTCACGCCAAGATTGTCGGTTCGCGCGTCTGGCCCTCTTTTTCAGCTCATCCTTTTTCTGAATATACAACTCTCGCCTCCCCGCTCGCGTCAGAGGATTCTTTTCTCGTTGCAACATCCCCCGCATGCGGAGGACCTCCCGCTTGAGAAGCGTGAGTTCCTTCGTCCACCAGGGATGCGCCCTACTGTGCCATCTTCTTCTGGTCATCGATGCCTTACACGCCTTATGGAGCGCTTTTGTTATGTCCCTCGTGAAGGATTCTATTTCTTCTACTGTTTCAAGCCGAGCATCAGCGATATGCCCCATTCCTCCGTAAGGATTCTTTGGAACACATCCGGCTTAATCTTTTTAATATTGTACTTTGTCGGGCGTTGGCTTTGATTAACTGAATCTGTCCTTCCTGTCGGCCCAACATTGATTTTAAAGTCAATGAGGGCGTAGTCACTGGTTGTTTCGTCAGTGCGTACGTGCCAATTGGTCATGTGCGGAAGCAGACCGTCGGTCACCATAGTCACATCAATACACGAAGCCCCCCGCGAGCTTCTGAATGTGGGGGTACTGCCACTGTTTAGAATGTGCAGTCCGTGCGCAACAACAAAGTCCTCCACAAGTTCACCCCTTTCACGCAGGTCACATGCTGGTTACTTAGGTGGCCAAGCTGAGTAATGCTTGTCCGTGGGTTGTAGACCAGGACAGCAGTTCTCATCGATCTGCAGCCACGGATTGTCGTGCTTCTAATTCCGCAGCCAAGCCTGACAAAGTCACCGCTCTCTGCAGTGTTTGGTTCTTGCACAAAGGTCATGTCAATACGCTTCTTTCGAAGAAAGTCGCACAGCTGTGTCACTGTCCTCAGAGCAGTTCTTTGATGTGTGGCCGAAGCCCAAGCATCTATAGCATCGCATAACGTTTGAGAGGTTATGAACGGAGCACCGGTTCCACCCCACAAAGATTTTTCCTTCTTTGCAGAGCATTTCATGAAGCGAGGGGGAAACAGAGGCCACCCAACTCACCGTTCTGCCCTCCTTAGGTCCCATTCTGTACCTCAAGCGGAAGTCTTCCTTAAACGAGTACAGGGTATGGGACTCAAGAAGGCCCTTGTTAAGGGTGTAGATGGCCTCGAAGACCTCCAATTCTGATCCGATGCCCCGTATCATGACCTCCGGATTCCTTTTTTCCAGGAGGGTCGCTGTGAGGCCTTTATCAGCAAGTGCTGTGCTGCGCATGACTTTTGCTGCCTCCGTCTCATCGGTGGTTTCCACGAAGAAACCGGTGGAGCACATCCTACGCAGCCCGCACACCCGAATCCCCTCCTTTGTCTGATCAAGGGTAGAGGTAATCGCCTTTTTTAACTCCTTGCCCGTGCTCCCACCCGCATATGACCGTGGGTGGGAGAAGCCTTTTATTGGCGTTCCCCTCCGACCTCCCGCCGGTCTTCTTGCTCTTCTTTTTAATGACCTGTGAAAACTCTCTTTCAGAGTGCCGATCAGCTGGGAGTGCTCCAACATGCGAGTCGGTCTCCGCAGGGGCCGACGGACCAGCTGGCAACGCGCCACTCCCACGGCTCCTAAGAGTCCGCGAGCGAGGCTCCGCCACCACAGGGCCATCGGCAACCGCGGTCCGCCTCGCAATGTTCGCATATGTGAATTGGGGTGCTGCGGGGGGTGACGCTTTTTGCATCACACACCCCCCTTCAATCGCTTCTTCCATTCTAGCGATTCGCCCCTCTAAACGGGAGCTCATAAGCAGGAGCTCGGTCACTACGTCATGCATGTCCCCCATTCTGCCGCAAATGACGGTCATCTGCTGACGCGAGATTTTGTTTGTCTCGCTCAAGCAGTACGCCGTCATTCCTTTCTGCAGTTGCGATGCCCGGCCGCGGAGAGTACCCAAGGGAGAAGGGATGTCAGAAAGCCACCCTTTATTGGAAGTGGGAGCTACACAAATAAATTTAGCTCTAGGCTGAGAGCCCACAAGATCATCGCCACCAAGGACACTCCCCTTATCGGAGGAGGACCGGAGTGGGACCATACTAGGGTTCAGCCCAGTCTCCGTCCTCCTCCGAGGTCGCGAAATCTCGCCGGAGTCGTCATCACTTTTGCGCCCATAATGCGAACTTAATTTTTTGTCCAAACTGCATGGAAAGTATGGCATTGAGGGCAGCATGATTAAACCCTCATTTTAGTTAAAAATTAAACCCTATATGGGTGATTCTTCTGAAAGTAGCACTTTTAAATTTCAGTTTTTTAATTTATTTTTTTCTTCAATTATATGGTTTTTTCTATTAAAATTACTTAATTTCATACTCAAGAGTAAGATTTTTCGGTTGCGCAAAATAAATTCTTAAAAATATTAAAGTTTTTCTCCTTTTAAAATATTATTGATGCTGGATTAAATTAATTTTATTTAATTGGCGAGCTTTTTTATTATAAATCCACGCTAATGTCGTTCACGAAATCGAAAATAAAATTACACTGCTTAAAAATTAATAATTTGCATATTTTAATACAAAATATATTTAATTCGATTAAAATATACACTCGGGTCGCAAAGTTTCAGTACATTTTGACTGTTTACTTGTAAATGCTCGCTCCACTTCAAATTCAAATATTTCTGTAAAAATAGATGCAACAGCTATCAAACAAGGATCATTTTAAAGCTCAATAAATTTAGAGTCAAATAGGCAAAAAAAATAACCAATTTAATATTGTAAATTTGAAAATATAATTCTTTAAAGTTAGAGATTTTTTATGAAAATTGCGATTTCGTAATCTGGAGTTCAAGCGAACGCCAATTGAAGAAAAAATTTTTTTAAGACTTGACAGTTGTACAATAACAAGTACAAATTCCATTCTTTAATTCTAGACAAAAATCATTTACAAATATGAAGTATTTTTTTCAAATTGTATAAAAATAATTTCTCTTGCTCTAAATTTTTCGAAGAATATAAATTGCAAATTCGTCGTCTCTATTCATTTGTTTTATCAATTAACCACACTTTTGAAAAATATTGAACCTCTTGACTGTAGTAAATTTAAATTATTTACATGAAATTTATCCCTCTTCTTATAATGTTACAAATTTTAACTCGCATTATTACTTATTTTATTTCAAGGTGCAATTTTTTTAAATTTTACAATAAAAAAGAGATGTACATTTTTCAAAAATTTGGTTAATTGATAAAACAAGTGAACAGAAATGACGAACTTGCAATTTATATTCCTTGAAAACTTTAGAAAGCAAGACTAATTATTTTTACAGAATTTAAGGCAAATATTGAATACTTATAAAAGATTTTGGTCTCGAATTAAAGAGTGAAATTTGTACATTATATTGTAAAACTGTCAAATCTTAAAGAAATTTTTTCATTAATTGGCGTTCACTTAAACACCAGATTACGAAATCGCAATTTTCATAAAAAATCTCTAACTTTAAAGAATTATATTATCAAATTTACAATATTAAATTGGTTATTTTTTTGCCTATTTGACTCTAAATTTATTGAGCTTTAAAATGATCCTAGTTTGATAGCTGTAGCATCTATTTTTACAGAAATATTTGAATTTGAAGTAAAGCGAGCATTTACAAGTAAAAGTCCAAATGTACTGAAACTTTGCGACCCGAGTGTAAATTTATTTAAAATATTTGATTTAATGGTAATTTGGGTTAATTTTTTCAAAGCAATTCAGGTAAATACTAAAAACAAAAGAAAAACTAGCATATTTCAAGGAAAAGGCTTCGGAGATGAAAAATAAATTTTCTTTCACATTTATATACATTAGGGCGCAATTAAAATATGTTTTTTAGTGAAATATAAAAATCTCACACCCTCATTTTATATTACCATCGAAATATTCTGTTAAATTTACTTCTACATTCAGTTATTTATTAAAAAGGAAGGCTTCGGAGACGAAATAAATTTTTACTCGAAGAAAAGTGTAAATTTCGATTATTTATAACAGCAATAATTTTTATCCTTTTTACAGATAAAATATAGAAAAATTAAACCTCAGATTATCAGCTTTATTTTAATATGCATTAAAATTTTGTTTAAGACATTTTTAATGTATAAAATTTAAAATGATAAATAAGTGCTAAATTTTTACTATGGAAATTGATAATAATTATTAAAGAGTAGATTTTGTAAAATTAATCGAGACATCAAAAATGTCACTTTCAGAAGAATGACCCATATAAATGTTGACTCTTTGAAGTCTATAATGATAAAAGCAGGAACCGATGCAGAATCCAGATCGGAATTCTGACAGAATCCTTATAGGAATTCCAATCAAAATTCCGATCGGAATTCCGACAAGATTCTTTTTGGAATTCCAACAGAATTCTTCTAGGAATTCCAATCAAAACTCCGATTTCTGACGGAATTCCGATCCCATTGAAATTTTCAGAATCCAGATCGAAATTATGACAGAATTCTTATAGGAATTCCAATCCAAATTCCCATTTCTGACGAAATTCCGATCCCATCGGAATTTTAAGAATTCAGATCGGAATTCTAAAACAATTATTACAGGAATTCTAATCAAAATTTCGATCGGAATTCCGAAAAAATTCTTTTTGGAATTCTAATCAAAATTCCGATCGGAATTTGTGTCGACTCGAAACTAAATTCAGTTAGTTAATTTAGTTTCGTGGTGACTCAGAAACTGAAACGAAACTAAACTTTGGAGACGGTCTCTGGTTATATTATATTCTATTTTGAGCAATAAGCTTTATTTATTAACTAATTTCTACAGAAAAAAATAAAGAATTAACATACGGGCGTAAAATACTTACAGAGCGGGAGGAATGTGCTACTTTGCGCCCGCCTTAAGTGCCCGAAATGATATTCTTTCCGTGCAGGTGGGACAAAAGTATGTTTTTGATATTGTTTCACATTCATGAAATATGTTGTGTGTGAGGAAAAACTGAAATTACATTTTTTGTTTCGAATGACGTTTAGCAGAGAAAAGTGTCTTTCTCATGATGAAAAAGGGAGTTCATTTTTTTCACCTTTTCTTTTTTTCACAAATAAAAAATCGTGCGTGCATTGAATGATACGCACATTTGTTTGTGTTTATAATATAGACGTTTCGCGGTTAGAACTTGATCTTTGCCTTTATACTTCACGGTGCAGTTAACTTTCTAGCAAACTAGTTTGCATTTTTCGAACCAATTTGTTTGAATTCAACTCTTGATAAAATTTCACCACTAGTTCATCAGTAAATTCAATTGTACAATTTGCTTTTTTAAATCTAATAAGTCTTATATAATTAATAAGTATATATAAATACAGAAAATTTAATTAAAACCCTCTCTCACTGGAAGTTTTAAATTCTTTATGTAGAAAAGTTTGGTAATTATTTAGAATCACGGCTTTTGCGAATTTTAGAGATAAATGATTAATTCTTTTTGGAAAGGCTTTCATTCACCAAGAAAATGAAAAAGTTACTTACAGAACGCCAGGGCTGGGAAACAAATTTTTTTTTGGTTTTTGACGTTTTACTTGGTAAATATTAAAAATTTCGAAAAATGTTCTACATAAAAGTTGTAGATCTTGTTAAGATGCACATTTCATGTTACATGCAATTTTTTCATAAATTGAGTATTTTTCGAGAAAAACACAAAAAACGGAAAATAACCGTAGAAACGTTTTAATGCAGAAGGGAGTCAAATTAACTTCATAGATGGTACTAGAAAGCATCCAACTTAGACCAGACCCCTCTCCAACGTTTAAAAAAGGCGTTTTGAAGGTGCATCCACAACATATCGCTCAAAGGCAGGCGAAGCCCGCCGCACCTGATTTCCTTCAACATATTAATGCAGAAAGGGAGTCAAATCCGTTGGAGAGGTGTCTGGACTAAGTTAGACATCTTGTAGTACCAACTAGAAAGTTGATTTGACTCCCTTCTGCATTAAAACGTAGAAGGAAATCAGGTGCGGCGTGCTTCGGCTGCCTTTGAGTGATGTGTTGTGGATGCACCTTCAAAACGCCTTTTTTTAAACGTTGGAGGAGGCTCTGGTCTAAGTTAGATACCTTTTAGTACAAACTAGGAACTAAATTTGACTCCCTTCTGCATTAAACGTTAAAGGAAATCAGGAGCGGCGGGCTTCGACCGCCTTTGAGTGATGTGTTGTGGATGCACCTTCAAAACGCCTTTTTTAAACGTTGGAGAGTGGTCTGGTCTAAGTTGGATGCTTTCTAGTACCATCTATGAAGTTAATTTGACTCCCTTCTGCATTAAAACGTTTCTACGGTTATTTTCCGTTTTTTGTGTTTTTCTCGAAAAATACTCAATTTATGAAAAAATTGCATGTAACATGAAATGTGCATCTTAACAAGATCTACAACTTTTATGTAGAACATTTTTCGAAATTTTTAATATTTACCAAGTAAAACGTCAAAAACCAAAAAAAAATTTGTTTCCCAGCCCTGGCGTTCTGTAAGTAACTTTTTCATTTTCTTGGTGAATGAAAGCCTTTCCAAAAAGAATTAATCATTTATCTCTAAAATTCGCAAAAGCCGTGATTCTAAATAATTACCAAAAGTTTTGCAAAATTTTGGTCCACGAGTATCATTGAATTTGCATCGTTGTTTTCTTATTAATTGCAATTTAATATAAAAATTTTTACCCAATTCCGCACCTCCCAGTTTTTGCCGCGTATATAAAAAATATTTTTCAAAAAATTATAATATTTTGAAGGAATTATTTGAAAGTATCAGGATCACTAAACAATAATAATTTTTTAAATATTTTAATTTTTTGTAAAATATAAGCATATAAATGATAAAAGTTCTAAAAAAAATTCACTTTTTCATCTATAAAAAATATATTAAAGAAAACACATAATTTAACATGTAAATGTAAAAAAATGAATAGAATTTCTTAAGACTGATTTAATTTAATTGATAGAAACAATTAATGGTAAGAAATAATAATAGAAAAATAATTTTGAAATTTAACTGACCAATGGCATAATTTTAAAATTTTCATTCACTAAATGGGATAAAACGAAATCATTAAATTGAATAAATTGTAACAAATGTAAAGCATCTGTGATTATAGCTGGTAGTATATTCTTAGCACTTTACCATATTGTCACGATTTTTAATAGTACATTATGCAACAAGGGAGGTAATTCCGAGTTTGTGTACCGAGCACAATATTGAAAAACGAGGATATCTCCCTTGTTGCATACTTTGCTTTATACAACAAAGGCGTATTATGGTAACTCTATGCTACCTGAATCGGTGCATGCTAAGTTCTCCCATATAACCCAGCTGGTCAATACAGTAACCATTATTGCCCTAGGGAGATAAAGAGTACTTTATTGACCTTTGAACGATCAATAATATACCATACACATTTCGTTGCTAAAAGTAACTGAAGCATTTCTATATTTTTTTATTTCCGCTATTGGATATTCTGAAACTTTAATAAGTTTGTGCCATTTTATGACACAAAAAATACGTCATGTTTAAGTTTCTATGTGATAAATTTATTTGAGCACGGAATCTTAAAGAGCGACCCTAGAAACATAAAGAAATGCTTCAGTTACTTTCGGGGGACATTTTCTGCACATAAAAATATTTTTCAAATTAAGCACAAAATGTCTGAGGTTTCTGGCGTAATTGGGTTATGTATACTATGAATTCTGAAATTAAATACTATTAAAATAAATAAATAATTACAGTTAAAAAGAAAATTAGAAGGTTTTGGTTGAAAATCATCTATTCAGAAATTCTAAATCTCCATTTTCAAGATTTGTACAAAATAATAATTAAGTTATTTTTGTTCTTAAATTTAAAAAATATCATAATTTTTTGCACAATATAACAAAAAATTTTGTAAAAAATAACATGAATAAAATAGCACAAATCCTCCTGCATTAGGCTAAACAGAACTTTTTCAACTAGAAAATAATATTAAAAATATAGGAAACGATCTGTTTTGAATGAAAATAATTGTTAAAAAACCAAAATTAATAAAACAAAATAATAAATTTAGGATATCTGTTCTATACCTATAAAACAAATTCAATAGTAAATTATTAATAAATAGTAATTCAAAAAACTTCTTTCAAAACTTCAAAAATAGTTGATTTAGCATTAGGTTTTATTTAAAATTTTTTAAATATTTTAGAAATAATTGAATAATTATTTTAAAAAGAATTTAATTGAACCTTTTTCAATAATTTTGTTACCAAAAGAACTATTTCAAATTTATTATAAATTTAATTATTATTCTGTATGAAAGTCTAAAATATAATACAAAAAGACAATGATTTGCAAATGTTTTAATTTTTTAAATATTAATTATTACAAATTATTTTAAAATTATCAGTTGTCATGGTTACATCTAATCAATTTCTCGTCTTTACTGATTTCAAAGTATTTTATTATAATTTATTTTTAAATTATTAAAAATTTTGCACATGGGCATGGGTAAGACTCCGTCAAAAAATATGCGATTTGTATGGGGTCTTTAGATTAGGCTGTAATTTAGTGAAATTGTAGTATTAGATACTAGAAACTAGTGTGCCAAAATTTTTTTGAAAATTTTGAAATTTGTTGAAGTTACGCCATTTTGAATTTTTTTGTTATAATTTTTTTAAATTTTAATATTTCCGAAAGTTTTCGATAAAATTTAATAAAATTTGGAAGGCTTATACTTAAAATCATGTTTCTTCTGTCTATCACAGAACAAAACAAAAAAAAATTTTTTTGCCCAAAAAAAGTAAAAAAAATTTTTTGAAACTGTTTTGCCCGAGCGGGACCGATTTTTGAGTTTTCTTGTCAATTAATAAAATATTCCTTATAATTTCACCTTTCATTTAAAAAAAATCGATGGAGACTCAAATAGTTTTCGAGAAATTGCAATTTTTGTGGAAGCGTGACCACGTTTCAGTGTCAGTGCCTGGGACGCCTCGCACAGTAGAATTCTTACACTTTACAGTTCAAAATTGTCTAGAGCCTAAAAATTTTATCCGATTTTGATGTTCTTGGTCTTAAATGAAAGGAGATAAATTTTCTAAGAGTTTCCCCGAAACCCGTTGTTTCAATATTTAATTGTTTATATATTTTTTTGTTACTCAAAGTTAACAATTAACAAAAATTTTGAAAAAAATTGTGTTTATTTTTTATTTTTTCATTTCTCATGATCGAAATCAATTTAAATTAGTCTAGTATGACCACTCGATAATTACTAATGCATAATTCAGTTTATTTAAATAATTTCGTTAATTAACAAATAGATAACTCTGGTCCTTCTTAAAAAAAATTAAATGTTTTTCAGCCAAATTTATGTTTGTTTAAGTAACTTATGTCTATTTTGTTAAAAAATTATTTTAAAGTTAATAATTATCATTGTTATTGACAATTATTAAAAAAATTGTATTTTTTACAGACAAATTTATGTTTATATAAATAAAGATATAAATAAGTAATAAAAAAATTAATAATTAATTTTAAATTTATATTTTATATAAAAATATTTGTTAATAACAATAATAATTGTTAACTTTAAAATTATTTTTAAACAAAATAGACATAAATTACTTAACTAAACATAAGTTTGGCTGAAAAACATTTAATTTTTTTTTAAGAAGGACCAGAGTTACCTATTTGTTAATTAACGAAATTATTTAAATAAACTGAATTATGCGTTAGTAATTATCGAGTGGTCATACTAGACTAATTTAAATTAATTTCGATCATAAGAAATGAAAAAATAAACACGATATTTTTCAAAATTTTTGTAAATTGTTAACTTTGAGTAACAAAAAAATATATAAACAATTAAAAATTGAAACAACGGGTTTTGGGGAAACTCTTAGAAAATTTATCTCCTTTCATTTAAGACCAAGAACATCAAAATCGGATAAAATTTTTAGGCTCTAGACAATTTTGAACTGTAAAGTGTTATTTTCAAAAAAATTTTGGCACACTAGTTTCTAGTATCCAATACTACAATTTCACCAAATTACAGCCTAATTCAAATACCCCATGCAAATCGCATATTTTCTGACGGAGTCTTACCCACATTACTGTCTTTCTTTTTTATATTTTAGACATTTTTATAAAATTTCAGCTCAATTTATTAAATATTTAAAGAGGAAAGTAATTGAAAAAAATTAATATTTAGAACCTAACAATCACACGATGGTAAAAATAATCGAATTTAAATAAATTAAATTAAAATTATTAAAAAATTTCCAAATAGTTCCCCCAGTATAAAGGCTAAAATTTATTATGTGATATCCAATGAACGAAAAGC
Organism: Leptopilina myrica (nomen nudum); assembly: GCA_032872475.1. Lineage (NCBI taxonomy): Eukaryota > Metazoa > Arthropoda > Insecta > Hymenoptera > Figitidae > Leptopilina > Leptopilina myrica (nomen nudum). The sequence continues at coordinate 25,987,184 of CM065460.1, read as the reverse complement.
GAATATGTACTTAGAAGCTAATAACAATTTTCCTAACGATTACCCTACTTTCTTTTCCGCAACTATAATCATTTTTTGTCATTAAAAGATTACACAGCATCATATTTATCTCGTCTCGAGAATCAGTGAGTGAATGTGAGAGAGGGAAGAAAAATGAAGAAGATTCCCCTCAAAATTGAAGGTTTCAGTTGACTTCTCGTAAAATAATATTACAAGCTGGTTTTCTCCCCTCCCCCTTTTTGCGTACATTCTGCAATCTCTTTTGCCGACTTGTACACAGGACACCTTGAGGTAGGTCCTGAAGATGGAATTTCAGGGACATGGAGGGTAATTGCCCATGTACATAATAGAGTGGAGTGGGAGTGAATGAAGGCACTCCTGATGAAACTATGGACAAAGGGGAAAACGGAAAGATAAAGAGTCGAGGTGAAGGCAAAGGAGGAAGGTCTGCTTTTTTCAAGGAGTGGGAATTTATGGTTAAAAAGAAAAGAAAAAAAGAAGTGGGGAGGGTGAGATCGGAACTGCGTCATCGTTGCACTTTCTTCTCCTGCAAAAGAGAATAATGCGGCTCTGCGTGCGTGCACTTCACCTTTCTCTTTCTCTCGTAGATTATAATCCAAGATCGTGACTGACAACTTCCGAACCTATCTTTTTATTTTGTCGTTTTAACGTTGTATTACATTTTCTTAATTTTTATTTTCGTCTATTTTTTGCCTCTACACATTTCCCTTTTTTATTCTTTCTATTTTTCTATTCCACCTATTTTCTATTTTTTCACATCCCACTTTTCTCATTTTATTTTTTTCTTCTTTCTATTCTGTTTTTAAAATTTTTATATTGCGAATTATCGAAATTGACATTTATTCTTTATTTTCCTAATTTTTTAAACTTCCAAATGACAGAACAATTTTTTTGCTTCAATATTTAGAAAAATTACTATACTGAAATTAAAAAATGTTAGTTGAACGTTTCTTATTCTTTCTATTTTTTCATTTTTATATTTCATTTGTCAAAAAATCACTTAACTGCATTTATTAAACTAAAATTAAGTTAAAAAAATTAATAAAATTTATATTTAGATTTACTTTAGATTTATAGGAGAGACTGAGGCTAAATGTTAAATTTTGCAAAAATGATTTCTTTTATACAATAAATCCGCTTAGATGCAAGTATGTATAAATCAACATTGTATAGTACAACTTGTTTCCTGCTCTCTAAATCTGAATTAGTAAAAAGTTACTAATGAAATGGTGAAAAGTCGTCCACTAAATGATTTAGTAATAATTCTACTAACAATTAGTAAAAATTAGTAAAATTTTACTAATTCTTGGTAGAATTCTACTAATTCGGATTTAGAGAGTGAACAACTTTTAATAAAAAAGTTTTTAATATTTTTGCGAAAAATACATGTTATGTCGTTTAATTTTTTTTTAAATTTAGCCCCATGTTGGAGTTGAAGGTCAAACGGCTAGGAATAAATGTTTAATTATAATTATATTTCTAGCCTAGGGGATACCGGGCATAATGGTTAGCGTAAAAATAGCTTTTCATTCTCTGTTGTTCTATTCGGCATTTTGGATTTAATTAAATGTTTATCTCTTAGAAAAGTTACATCTTGGAAGTAGACTTAGATTATCCCGATGAGTTGCATGAGAAACACAGTGATTTTCCATTTTATCCGGAACGCTCGAAACCACCTGGGTCAAAACAGGAGAAGCTCCTAACTACCCTCCTACCGAAACGAAAGCTCGTTCTTCATTATCGTGCCTTAAAACAAGCTATTTCCAACGGTCTCGTGTTAGTTAAAATTGATCGCGTCTTAAAATTCGAACAATCTACATGGTTGAAAAGTTACATTGACTTTAACACTACACAAAGAACAAATGCAAACAATGAATTTGAGAAAAACTTGTTTAAATTAATGAACAACGCGGTATTTGGCAAAACAATGGAGAACGTGCGAAAACATGTTGATATTAAACTCTTGACAAAGTGGGAGGGTAGATATGGTGCCGAAGCTTTAATTTCCAAACCTAATTTCCACAGCAGAGCCATTTTCACTGAAAACTTGGTTGCTGTGGAACTTAGAAAAATGGAAGTTCTAATGAACAAACGCCTTTATATTGGTTTAACAGTGCTAGATGTTTCAAAAACGCTAATCTATGACTTTCATTACAACTATATGCAGAAAAAATATAAAAAGAAATTAAAATTATTGTACACTGACACCGATAGCCTTATTTATGAAATCAAGTGCTCTGACATTTACACTCTGATATTTACAAGTTTGATACTTCTGATTACCCCGCTAATGACGTGTATAATATTCCGCAAGCCAACAAAAAGGTTCTAGGGCTCATGAAAGATGAATGTTGTGGAAAAATTGTAACAGAATTTGTTGGCTTGCGGAGCAAAATGTACAGCGTTCGCGTAGAAGACAAAGATTTCATAAAAAAGGCTAAAGGTGTCAAAGCAGGAGTTGTCAAGAAAAATATCGACTTTGATGATTATGTTTATTGTCTTCGAAATGTTAAAATGCAATCTAGAACTCAGTATACTATCAGATCGAATCTTCACAAAGTAAAAACTTTAAAACAAACGAAAATTGCTTCAAGTCCTTATGACGACAAAAGATACTTAACAGAAAACAGCACCGACACCCTCGCATGGGGTCATTGTAAAATTCTTGAAATTGATGAAGATGATGAGAATCGACTATTGTAAAAAAAATTAAATAAATGTTACCGAAAAAGGAGGAGGAGGAAATGATGTTTGAATAAAAGATCTTCATTTTATTTTATGTCTACTTTATTTAAAAAAACCTTAATCTAGTTACATTAACTTATTTTAACAATATTTTAACAGTATTTTAACTTATTTTAACGTTATTTTAACCTATTTTAATCTTACTTTAACTATATTTTAACTTCTTTTAACTATATTCTAACTTATTTTAACTTTTTTAAACTACATTTTAACTTATTTTAACGTTACTTTAACTATACTTTAACTATATTACATATCAGATTTTTTATCCAACTATTGTGTGAGCTATCAAATCCAAGCCATTTCACGTATACATCATTACCACGAGTCTTGAGAATTTTTTCTACAAGGTAAACATCTGGATATTGGACTTTCAGCAACTCTTCTTCATAGAAACCACCTTCGATGGGTTGATTTTGGTAATCTTTCAGCTTGTATGTAACTGGTTTTGTTGATTTAACTTTCTCCACAGTAAATATTTTTGTTGTCCAGTTGGGAGTATATCCTTTCTCAAATATGTTTTTGTATTTGCTAACTCGAACTCTGTCTCCAACTTTGAATTTTGATCTTTTCAGCGGAATTCTACGTAGTTTACGAATGCGTCTCAGCAGTTCTCTTGTATCTTTTTCGGTGACATCATTAGGTTTCATGCCAATAGTATGATGTTTTTTATTATTGTACTTTGATATGAGAGTTGGTAAAAGATTAATCCATTTATAATTGCCTTGCAAGCTAAATTCAGGCCACATCATATTTTTTAGAGTGCGGTTAAATCTTTCATCAATTGAGGCTTTTAAATTACTATAGGTAGAATAGAGATTTATGTTAAATTCTTGCATTAAACTCTTAAATTCAGAATTATAAAATTCTTTGCCTCTATCAGTAAGCAAATATTTTGGAATTCGGCCTTGTTTTAGGATAGTTTTCATGGCTAAAGAAATATTCTTTCCATTCTTACTTTTTACAGCTATAGCCCAGTCATATTTGGGCACACGACTTGCAAGAGGCCGTGACAAAGGATGTCCAAACACATCAATGCTCATTTTAATACTAAGCTCTATTTGTTTATACTCTTCTAATATATAATGTGAGCTTTGCGTAGTTCTTCGATGATTGACATAATTTCATTATTATGACTCAGATTTCCAGCTTGCTGCGATGCTACTAGCAGGCGTAATCGGTCAACTAATTCATTTAGATCGTCCCAATAAATGTAGTCTGGGTTAAATTGTTTCTTTGCTTAAATTGAGGTAATTTTTTTCCAATCTTCTTTAAAACACCAATAACCATACTTTGGTGTACTCTTAAAAAGTTTTGAAATGACATCAGTATATTTAGAACTCCTAGTTACGTTGACAAGTCCACTGGAACTATAATTTTTTTGGTGTGCATTTGTAGCTACAAGAATTTCTATATAATTTTCCAAATCATCTGGACTTATTAATGCTTGATTAGGTTTTTGTCTAAATAAAAGTTCAAGCAACCCAGCAGATTTTAAATATTTTTTCTTTCCAGCAAGTTGAATATGTGAACCTTCTAAATTAACTAGTGTATCTCCAATTATAAAAGATCCATTAGGAAGCTTACGTACTCCATAAATCATATCCAAATACAGTTTCCTGTTTTTATTTAATAATTGAATAAATTTATTTGTCAAATTTCCAAAATTAAGTTCTTCTTCTTGTTGAAAGTTGTTGCTATTATCAAGTAGAGTGTCATTGAGTAGTGTTAAGCAAATTCTTCTTCCTCATCGACAGCAGTGGAGAAAGAAAAATCATTTTCATCTTCTTTTTTAACTTTTTCTTTTTTAATATTTTTGAAAGGTATGTCAGTTACTTTAACCAATTTTTCAAGAGGTGTTACTAATGGTTCAAGAGTTTCTTTTAATACTGTTTCTGCAGCCTCTGTACCCATTTTGAGTAAACTATGTTTTCGCCTAATAGCATCACTTGCTTTTGCTATTTGACAAAGCGTTTCTTGCCCTTTTCGATATATGTTTTCTTTAAGACAGGATAATCTATACTAATTAAAAATTCGATAAACTTCTTGTATTTATAGTGAAATGAAGCAATGAAATCCTCTTCTATATATTCCTTCATTAAAGTTACGGTCCTTATCAATAACAACAAATCCATATTTGTCAGATTTCCAACATTCTGAACATAAATCGCGAAATTGAGTATCTACATGTCTGCCCATACAAAAGAAAGCTCTAACATTGTCTTGCTTTTCACAAGCAATGTCATCAAAAACGAATATTCATATTCACTAAATGGAAAATATTCAACACCATCTACCCCACTGATTACATTTTCAAGAAATTTATATTTAGGTTGCTGCAGAGATTTAGAGTAGAGGTAAATATTTTAAAAACTTAGACCATTTGGATGTGTTATTAGGGAAAGAAGAGCATTTGTTTTACCACAATTTGAGGGGCCACAGAAAACTGCTTGAATGCTGTCTGAAAATAGACTGACATGGCGTTTAATCTTTTTTTCATTAGTCTCAACATCTATACTAGATATTGGCATTGCGACGGGTTGTTTCATGAACTGCATCTTGACAGTAACTGCCCTAAAAACTATAAATACCTAGCTTTTATAGTTAATTTTGTCAGTTTCACGTCAACCATTGTAGAGTGAAGAATGATTCTGCATCAGGAGATAAAAAATGGTCGCTATCCAGGAAAAGGTTTAATCAATCGTATTATCAATAGTTTACCGTTTGAGTTTCACTTACCAGGATACCAATTCTGTGGCCCAGGTACAAATCTGGCGAAACGTTTAGCTCGCGGTGATCAAGGAGTTAATCCACTAGACGCTGCATGCAAACAACACGACATTGCATATTCGCAAAATCGTGAAAATATTCAAGCGAGAAACGAAGCAGATAAAGTATTAGCTAAAAAAGCGTTGGAACATGTTAAAGCTAGAGATTCTAGTGTTTATATTTATTTATTTAAATACTGATCAGTCAAAGTTAAATATATATATATATATATATAACTAAGTAGTACTGATTTTTAGGTCTGTTAAGTTTTAAAGTCGTCTACAATATTTTGAAACTTTTAAACTAAATCATAATCTTCAACTCTTAAGTATTTAGAGAGATACATAAATCGTAGTTAGCATTCTTAAGAAAAGATCACTTTTTTTGTTACATAAAAAAATCAGAATTATTAAGTGATAAATATTAAGGTTTATTAATAAGTTTAATTTTTTTTATTTTAACTAATCAGTATTTAAATAACTGCAATTACAAGTTCTGAAATGAATTTTATAAACCGTCATATATATATATATATATTACTAAGTAATAGTTTTTTTTTAATTTTAGATTAGTTTTAAATAAGTCATAATCTTCAACTCTTAAGTGTTTAGATATATACATAAATCGTAGTTAGCATTCTTAAAAATAAAAAAAGATGCAATTAAGGAAGCTCTCCAGCTGCTACTCTGGAAAAAAGATTCACTTTTAATTTCTCAAAATAAAAAGAAAATTTTAAGACAATCTTTTTTGTTCTAAAAGAGCATCAGCTGCAGAATTTCTTTAAAAGAAAAAAAATAAAAGCAAAAGAAATAAAAGTATAAGAAAGAAATAAATAAATGTAAAAGAAAAAAAATCCGTTGAGAAAATTTTAGAGCGACAATTATTTTAAAACTTATAATGAAAATTATATTAGCGCAGTGTTGTGCATCAGCGCTGAATTTAGTTTCTGATAATTTTTAACAATTTTTAAGGTTACATAATTAAACAAAAATGTTAATTTGACAGTGTTTTGTTCATTTCGTAGTTAAAAATAATGTTTTAATTCTGAAAATCATCAAAATCGCATCTCCGTTCAATAATATAATAGTACTTGACTGTGAGCTGGACCTGGGTGTATTTGACTTTGAGATAGACCGTGAACATGACTGTGAGATTGACCGTGAGCTTGACTGTGCGATGGACCTGACTGTACTTGACCGTGAGGTTTACTGTGAGATTGACCGTGAGATTGACCGTGAGCTTGACTCTGTAGATGTGGAAATGTAAAAATGTTCTGAACTCGACTGTCAGGATTTAACTGAAAAAATTAAATATTAAAAAAGAAGTAATTAGTATAAGCGTATTAAATTATTCTAACATAGAAAAAAATTAAACTTAAACAGAATCTAACCTGAATTATCAGCAATCATTTGTTAATTTTTTTCTATGTTAGAATAATGCAATACACGCTTATAATAATTATCACTTATTTAAATTATTTCTTACGTAGGTTTGAATCCATACCAGTAGCCGGCACAGACAACAATCACTGTTGCAAAAGAAAGGATTATATAAATTCTAAAACAAAAAGAAACATGTGACAAATTGAGGTTAGAATATTTTTAATTACAGAATAGAAATTAATTATATGCAATTTAAAAAAAATTCTATATAAAAGAAAAAACATGTGACAAAGTGAGGTTAGAATATTTTAATTACAGAAAAAAAATTAATTATATGCAATTTAAAAAAAAATTTAATTATATTTAAAAGAAAAAAACAAGAAACATGTAAGGTTAGAATATTTTAATTACAGAAAAAATTAATTATATGCAATTTCAAAAAAATTGTAATTATATTTAAAAAAAAAACTAGAAACATGTGACAAAGTGAGGTTAGAATATTTGAATTACAGAAAAAAATTAATTATATGCAATTTAAAAAAAATTTAATTATATTTAAAAGGAAAAAAACATACCATTTTTGCAATTTTTTTCCTTTTTTCACTACTTCTCTGAATACAAATAATTATAAAAAAGTCCTTCACGTTATGGCACCGTGACCGTTCTTGTGAAAAAGCTGATTCGAAAAGAGCACTGCCGACAACTTTAAATTCCTCTATTTAGTTCTAAAGGTAGTTTCACAGTTCGCTGTTGCGAACTTATTTGCATTACTAAACAGGCAGCAGCGCACTGCGAAAGTACCTTTAATATTACTTTCAAACCACAATTAGGGCCTTGTTGTGACAGCCATCTTCATTTTTTATTTCTTTCAGTAATCGCAAATCGAAATTTGAAATTAATAAAATCCAAGCGGCTTAAAAGAATATGACGAAATTAAACTATTATTTAAAGCAACAGACTTTCACTTGATTGACAGTGGCGCTATCTATTAGTGGCAACCTACAGAAAATATAGTAAATTTTGAGCATAAAATTTAAAATCACCCCGACCAATAGAGTTGAAATTTCGAAAATATAATCTAAATATCCCGCCAAGGGCGTTTGAATTGGACTAAAAAATAAAATAGCGCCATCTAGCGCTGGCAGCCGGAACTCGATCGGTAAGGTAGAACATTTCAAGCCACTTGAAATTTCAACAATTTAAATTTTCTGCCAAGGATGTTCGTCGGTGGCGTCATCTAGCGGTAGCAGCCGGAACTCAGTCGGTAAGGTAGAGTATTCCTCTAACCCACCAGAAATCGAGCAATTAAGAAATCTACCTTACCGACGGTAGGTAAGTGGTCCCGTACTCCCCTAGCTCTACTACTATCGTGATGTCAGCACAATGTGTTTACATTCAAGTCAATGTAGAGGCAGCATTATATGGGCAAATCCACAAAACTGTTATCTTTTATGATACTCGAACCGAACACTTAAAACTCCGTATTATTGTACATTGAAACTTATTGTTTAACCCTTTAAGGACCAAATGTACAAAAATTTTACCTGAACTTTGACAGAACTTTTTGGAATGAAAACGAAGTGATAAAAATTTTCAAATATACATTTCTTAAAGCTTTGAAACCGTTCTTTCGAATGCCGCAATAAAAAATATTGTGACTTTATAATAAACAAATTACATACAATTAATTAACAAAAAAACACGATTTTTTAATCATCGGATTCACTTGAAACTTGTTACTCGGAGGTTCTTGGGGTCGCTGATTACGAATATGATAGTAGTTTTTAAAAATTAAAAATGGCGGATCCAATATGGCGGACATTTTTATTCGTAACTTCATCGGATTCACTTGAAAATTGTTACTCGGGGATTTTTGGAGATCGATGATCATAGTTTACACGTTCTTTAGCCGTCAAAACGTCTCCCTTAGTAATGACGTTTTCAACTCTCACCGCGTGGAGGTAAACGTAAATTTTGGAGTCTTATTTTTTAAAAATTTTTTATCTTTTTTTGTTTGTTTTGTTTTTTTTTTGTTTTTTTTGTTTTTATTTTTTATCTTTTTTTTGTTTTTTTAAAATTTGTTTCCCAATACATTTCTCTATTTTTAAATTCACAACTGTCATTAGAGCAATATTTTCTTTTTTGCCTTGTTTCTAATTTGTGGTCTTTATGATTACCAATTTTCTTTTTTTCTAAATAATTTTTTGATATGCTTAACTGCATTGTTCAGTAAAACAGCATTCGAAAGAGAAAATTGAATTATTCTCATAAGAACTAGCCAATTCCATTTCTTACTTCTTACGAATGCTTTTTTACTGAACAATGCAGTTGATAAACAAGACAGGAAAATGTCACTAAAAGAGTTTGCTCTAAGCATGTCAAAAAATTATTTAGAAAAAAAGGAAATCGGTAATCTTAAAAACCCCAAATTAGAAACAATGCAAAAAAGAAAATATTGCTCTAATGACAGTTGTGGTATAAGAATATTCTTGCACTGTAACATGTGCAAATCGTACTTTTCTAAAGAATGTTTCTTTGAACATGAGAAGTGAATTTAAAATTAGAGAAATGTATTGGGAAACAAATAAAAAAACAAAAAAAAAGATAAGAAAATAAAAAACAAAAAAAAGATAAAAAATAAAAACACAAAAAAAGATAATAAATAAAAACAAAGAAACAAAACAAAAAAAAGTTATAAAATTTTTAAATAAGACTCTCCAAAATTTACGTTTACCTCCACGCGATGAGAGTTGAAAACGTCATTACTAAGAGAGACGTTTTGACGGCTAAAGAACGTGTAAACCATGATCAGCGACCCCAAAAACCCCCGAGTAACAAGTTTCAAGTGAATCCGATGAAGTTACGAACAAAATGTCCGCCATATTGGATCCGCCATTTTTAATTTTTAAAAACTACTATCATATTCGTAATCAGCGACCCCAAAAACCCCCGAGTAACAAGTTTCAAGTGAATCCGATAAAGTTACGAATAAAATGTCCGCCATAATGGATCCGCCATTTTGAATTTTTGAAAACTGTTATCATTTTCGTAATCAGCGACCCCGAAAACCTCCGAGTAACCAGTTTCAAGTGAATCCGATGATGTTTTGAAAAAATGTGCACTTGGTGTATATTATTTATTAAAAAGTCAACTTTGAACGCCATTTTTAATCCGCCATTTTGTTTTTATTTTTAATGTTACCACATTTTAGGTTGGACATTTTTGACGCGATATTTATACCTTTGAGATGTATTTCTTTGCCATAAATTATTTTAAATAATTGATTTCTAATAAAAATTCTTTAAAAAATCGTTTTTTTGTTAATTAATTGTATGTAGTTTGTTTATTTATAAAGTTACAATATTTTTTATTGCGGCATTCGAAAGAACGCTTTCAGAGCTTTAAGAAACGTATATTTTAACATTTTTATCTCTTCGTTTTCATTCTTGAAAGTTCTGTCAAAGTTCAGGTAAAATTTTTGTACATTTGGTCCTTAAAAGGTTAATCATATTTTCCTAAATTATATACTAAGTAATATTTATGTACAGTATTAGAACAAAATATTAATTTGTCAATTAATTTTATGAGTTTAAAATGGAAAAAATGGTTGAATTTCATTTGAAACTCTCAGAGTTCAATAAGTTTATAAATAGACAATAAAAAATCGAACATTTTAAAACCTTTTTCGTTAGTGTGTCTATATTTGTATTCCTTTAAAAACAATTTAAAGATGTTAATGCAAATCGTGATTTTATTTAAATTTTTACATTTTTGAAAGGGACAACTATAATTTTACATTAAACAAGTCCATTTATAGTGTAATCGAAGCATTGCCTCATAGATATTTAAAAAACAGTATGCCGTTCAAGGATTTTCTAACTATCAATTTTATTAAGTTAAGAATATGATTAAAATTCAGAAGTTGAATTGTTAAAAATCAAAAACTTCAATTACTCAATTTAAATTTAAACTTTAAATTCGTAATCAGCGACCCCAAAAACCCCCGAGTAACGAGTTTCAATCAAATCCAACTATTTTAATTTGTCATTCGTCATAATGGAGCCGCCATTTTGAATTTTGGTCGAAAACTGTACCATTCCAGGAATTTGTTATAAATTGTACCATTTTAATTAATGTTTTTAAAACATACCATTTCGAGAAAAAGCGTTTTTTGCTTTTTTTCAAGTTTGTCAACACAGCTGCTTAGGGTGACCGTTATTTTGCAAAGGTTGGAATTTCTTAGGTCAAACCTTATTTTTGACATCGGATTCGTATTCAGCACATCAAAAACCATAAATATTAATGTCGTCAAGGCAAAAGATTAATTAAAAAAAAGTTCTCATACAAAATTTATAAAAGTGCACTAATCCTATGTTAAACCCCATTTAAACTTTAACCCTTCGGTGGCACGGGATAATATTGATCGATTAGGCTTTTCTTGTGCATAGCTCATTTTTTTCACATTCTAAAGCAAATTGTGCCCGGCGACCTAAGAAATTCCAACCTTCGCAAAATAACGGTCACCCTACTGCTGCTAGTCATAAAATAAGGTTATGCATTTTTAAACAACTGTATTTTAAATATACTCTTGTTCATGTTTTCAATGTATTAATTCAAAATCTATAATCATTTAAATTAATTGCTTGTTAATCGTTAGAAATTCTTTAGTGAAACGCTCTTATAGATCTTCATCGAAATGGTATGTTTTATAACAAACTTTTGAAATGGTATAGTTTATAATGAATTCTTGAAATAGTACAGTTTTTTACTAAGCCGACGACTAATATTAAATTAATTCGAACTTTCTTTTTTTTATATTACAGTTTATTCTATTGTAATGTTTTTATTTTTTATAGTTTGCTTTCTTGGAAGTGTGAAATGGTATTTCAATAGTCGAAATTAAAATTGTTAAAAATTATTCAAATAAAAGTAAATTATAAATGATAAAAAAATTATTTTGTAGAAACAAAAAACAGATGATAATTTTGATAATAAGAAATATACTTTCAGTTAAATTTTAAGTAAAATAAATTAAAAATAAGGTTAAACGAGTAGGGTCAGCCAAGGTAAATCCGAACGCTAATTATTTCAGCTTAATTAAAATTTAAAAAAATAAGTTAGACATGAGAATTTTTACCTCAGATCCTCTTCAAGAGATTCTAAGTATTATCCCATTTCCCGTTTGTTAATTAGCAACAGCATAAACAAAGATAACGAGTATTGCAAAAATATTTGAAAATCAAAGATGACACTCTTTCAGTACTTTGTCTCGTATTTGAAGAAAAAGAAGCTAAAAATTCATTTTATTATTTATAATTGTTTGTTATGAATACTAGAACAGAAACTATTTTTGATTTTTGCCTTCTGTTAACTTTTATTAATAATATCAGACCGTTCGTATTTACCGCGGAAAATTGGGAAACCGGGGTAAATCCGAACGGTATTTTCAATAATTTTTTCTTATATCAGAGCCACACAAAATTATTGATTTTATTTGATTATACTATTATTTTAACATTATAAAAGTACATAGAAAAAAGTTTTTCTTTGTATATGTATCCTCGTTAGTAATTAATAAGCAGAAACTTAATCTCCGTTCTCTCGAAGGAGTGTTCCACTTTTTTGCCAAATGGTTTGTTGAAAAAAGTTTTTCAGGATCTTAATAAAATTTAGTATTCTGGGGTTTTTGGGGTCACTGATTACCAATTTGAAGTCAGTTTTTCAAAATTCAAAATGGCGGATCCAATATGGCGGACGAAAATTAAAAAATTTATTGGATTCGCTCGAAAATTGTTACTCGGGGGATTTCAGGGTCGCTGATTACGAATTTAGAGATAGTTTTTTAAAATTCAAAATAGCGGATCCAATATGGCGGACGAAAATTAAAAAATTCATTGCATTCGCTCGAAAATCGTTACTCGGGGGTTTTCAGGGTTGCTGATTACGAATTTAAAGTCAGTTTCTCAAAATTTAAAAAATTACTTAAAAATTAAAAGAAGCGGATTAAAATTTCTAAAACTGGAGGAATTCGTATGAAATTTGTGTATCATATTGTACCCGCCATTCTGAAGGATGAAGCTCTGATGCCCAATTCGTCATCAGCGACCCCGAAAACCCCCAAGTAACGATTTTCGAGCGAATCCAATTAATTTTTTAATTTTTGTCCGCCATATTGGATTCGCCATTTTGAATTTAAAAATCTGACTTCAAATTCGTATTCAGCGACCCCGAAAACCCCCCAAGTGGCAAGATTCAAACAAATTTGATCATTTTTAAAAATAAGTTTTAGGAAAGTCTGCCATATTGAATCCGCCATTTTGAATTTAAAAAATTTGACTTTTATTTTTGTATTTACATTCAATCACTCCAAAATACTTTCTGTACCAAGTTTTGCAAAAATCCGTTATGATTTGATAAAGTTATTGAAGGTTTTAATTGTGTAATGCATTTTAATTTTTAACCTGTTTGATTTTTGTATTTATATATGATGCATTATTACGTAATAGGTTTATTAGCGTATTTTTTGAGTTTTTATATAAGTTTAACAATTGCAATACTTTACATTTATTTTCCCTAAGATTTTTCTGAAATACAGTGGCGTTTGTATTTACCCCGGTATTTTAGGAAAGTTGCAAAGTATCGGGGTAAATACGAACGCTAAGTTACCTGCGATTGTAATTTATCAAACAATTTTGCTACCCCATAAAATTGTTCTATGGAAGTAAAGCAACAACTTCATGCACCAGAATACCGGAAGTATTGTCTTTTAAAAGAAAAAACTTATGTTATTGTTGAAACTTCTTAAAAGCGTTCGGATTTACCCCGGCTGACCCTACAAGTGTACTTTTGCATACTAAAACACAGAAAAGGCACAGTTAATTCTTGGGAAACGTTAGACACATTGGAAACTAGAATGGTAGGTGTTCGTATTAAAGAACATAAAAATTCTATTTCTAATGTAATCTCTACCCATAATGACTTTTTTAGACACACATTTGATTGGGAAAATTTTATCATACTAGATACAGAAACTAACGACAAAAAACGTTTAATATCAGAAATGATCCATATTAATTTACAAAAATATCCGGTTAATAAAAAGGAAGATGTACAAAGTCTTAATAATTGCTATAATCACTTTATAAACGAAATGAAATATTATTAATCTATTTTGATTCACCCTAACGTTTCCTGAATTTTGTTTACTGTCACGGTCATTCATCTCACGTCATGTCAGTTAGTTATAATTCGAAAATAATATACATCTTATTTACCAGTGTCCAATTGTAATCGCCACGACAAAGACGTTCCTTTGGAATGTTTTTCAAATTTTATTTTATTTTTTCGGTAAAAAACTGTTTTTATAATTATTAATTTTATGTTTTTTTAATAATGTAATTTAATTTAAATATTATTTTTTGTTAAATAAATTATAGTTTCTGAAGAGGGCAACTGCGCTGTCGAAACGTTAAACAACATTTGTTGTTTCATTTTAAACACCTGGCTCGGAATGATCGTTAAATTCAGTGTTTAGTAACTATTTTTTCATTTTATTTATTTCATTTTAAATTTTAATTAAAAACTTGCATTGAAAATTAATCACTTCGATATTAATTATTTTTTGGGTTTATTAGTTTAATTACAAATAACACAAGACTGCAAAAAAATAAAAATTGCCGTTGTTAGAGGTCGAGAAGTGATTTCCCGCAGTAATTGGTACGCTGAATCTGGCAACGAGAATCTCCCATCACGTCATGATTTTCAGAAAAATGGGAGTGAATTTCCAAAAATCATGTTTTTTGCTGTTTTTGAAAATTTTTTACCGGGTAAACCCGACGTGCTAGAGACTTGTCATAAAGGTCAAATTAAAGCCTGAACCCTTTACTTTAAGAAAATAAAGCGATATTGCTGACAACAAACTGAATTAGCCTTAAAAAAATGATTTTTTTTGACAGTTGTCAAGCATAAAAATTGACTGACAGTGTCCGTAAATTAAAATATTTTGAAAAATGATTGGATTCGCTTAAAAGTTGTTACTGAGGGGTTTTTGGGGTCGCGGATTACAAATATGTTGTTAGATTTAAAAAATTGAAAATGTCGGATCCAATATGGCGGACTTATTTTTCAAAATTGATCAAATTCACTTGAAACTTGTTACTCAGGGGTTTTTGGGGTCGTTTATTATGAATCGAACTACAGATTTTTTATTTTTATATCACATTTGTAATCAACGACCCAGATAATCCCAAAGTAATAAATTCTAAGCGAAACCAATCATTTTTTAAAACAGTTGTATTCACCGACTGTGTGAGTCAATTTTTTATGCTTGCCAACTGTTAAAACTGTCCTTAAAGTACAGGGTTCAGGCTTTAATTTGACTCATATGACAAGTCTCTAGCACGTCGGATTTACCCGGTAGAAATTTTTAAAAATAGCGAAAAACACGATTTTCGGAAATTTTCCCCCACTTTTCTCAAAATCCTGACGTGATGGGAGGTTTTCGTTGCCAGATTCGGATTCAGCGCACCAAATACTACGCGGAAAAGTGTTTGGGACAGTATCTGTACCTTTCAGTGCATTTGTTATTCCTGTCTAAAAATTTTACTTTTCAATTAACTTCTCACTTATTATTTTCTATTTTTTTATATGAAGTGAAGTTAATTGTTGGATACATTTTTTGAAAGGTATAGTATGTGCACCTTACATTTTTCCGTGTACGGGACATCACTTCTCGATCTCAGACAACGGCAATTTTTATTTTTTTGTAGGCTTGTGTATTCACTTCGATTTCAATTATTTTTAATTTTTTAATTAATAATTTTAATTAAATTTAATTAATTAATTAATAATTTAATAATTTTTTTTTTAAATTTTCGAGATATGAATTTTCGAAATTTTGGATTTTTCAAAGCAGACCTATTTTCAATAGCTTATAACCTTGAAAGTATTGAGTTTCGAAAAAGTTGTCAAAGAAAGAAAGTTTTGGTTTTTCTTAAACTTTTAAAAGATTTTTTAAAAAAATTTTTAAAATTTTTTTATAAACAAATTAATTTATTTTTAATTTGGGCGCGATTAATTTTTTTTTTCTTATTTATTTATACCTGCCAATATACAGAAGATTTTTAAAAAAGATCCGAGATGGGACGACTCATAGTTTTCTTTCTATAAATTTTTTTTAGAACGAAATATATGAATTAGTAAACCTAATAGCTTATAATTTTTAAAATTTTGAGTTTAGAAAAAAGTTGTCAAAGAAAGAAAGTTTTGGTTTTTCTTCAACTTTTAAAAGATTTTTAAAAAAATATTTTTAAAGATTTTTAAAAAAATATTTTAAAAAATTTTTTAGAAAAAAAAATTATTTTTTTATAAACAAATTAATTAAAAAATTTATAGAACGAAAACTATGAGTCGGCCCATCTCGGATCTTTTTAAAAAATCTTCTGTATATTGGCAGGTATAAATAAATAAGAAGAAAATAAAAATTAATCGCGCCAAAATTAAAAATAAATTAATTTGTTTATAAAAAAATAATTTTTTTTTCTAAAAAAAATACTTTCAAGGTTATAAGCTATTGAAAATAGGTCTGCTTTGAAAAGCATTTTATGGAAAAATAAAAAAATACGTATTTAATATTTTTCTATAAGAAACGAGAAAAAAATATGTTTATCCGATTCTAAAATGTCATAGAAAAATTTCACGTGGAATTGCTCATATACAGATTAAATAATAATTTCATTATTTTATATAACCCTTAGCATGTAAAATATTCACTCGCATGTGGGACCAAACTGACCGTCCCCTCGCCTTTGACGTATCTATTTAAATCGCACGACGATCTCAATGTGTGAATGTGACTCCTAGCGACAAACTGACTTATGTAAGTATTTACCAAGTACGGCAGTATAGAGAATTGTATCAACTACAGTTCAAAAATTTTTTTCAACATTTTTTAAACATTAATATTTTCTTAAGTGATAAATAATTAAACATTTCACAAACATGCAACAATTGAAGCATTCGCAGCAATTTACCACTTACCCTATATTAAAAATTAAATATTAGGTATCCATCATTTAATAGAATAACAGCCTTCTTAAGTAATTAAAAAGTTATTAATTTATTATTTATTAAACGAAATTAGTCTGACGAAGACACGCTACTACTACTTATGAATAAATTTAAAAGACGGAAATGAAACATCGAAAAAAATTTATTTAGCAATTAAAATAATTTTTTTTAATTTAATAATTTAACAAATTATCCAATTTTTTAAGTTTTTCTGTAAAAAACACTTTATCTATCTAAAAAATTGATGGTAATTTTTACACATTTTCCATTCCAGAGAAATAGTTAAAAATAACTAAATGAAATTTTTCACTTTCAAAATTCGTCTGATATAAATATGCTTTTACTACTGAAAACTGCTAGTCTAGAATTACGAAAAATTCAAAATATCAAAAGTTATTTATTTATGAAAATTGTTTCTATTTTTATCTTTTTTCTTCCTTTATATATTTTTTTCCTTTCAGTTCTCCCTTTTTTCCTTTTTTATTTTTACTCACTCTTTTATGTCGCTATTTATTTTTCAATCAAAATAATGTTTAATAAATGCAAAAATTCTTTAAACAAAAAAATAAATTTACGAAATTTATCAACATTGAATTTTTTAAATTTGTATTTACGATTTTTATTTTCATTTACTGATAAATTATATTTACCATTTTTTAAAATGATTTTAATACAAATATTTATTTATTTATTTGTAACAATGTACGGGCTCACAAAATAAAAACGCCCTTTCGTGCATGAGCACTAAAATTTTACAAACTTAATATTTAAAATATAAGAAATAAAAATTAATCAAAAACAAAAATTGTTAGTTAATCAATAACATAATGAGAAAAAAAAGATAGAAAAATAATAAAAAAAAGAATTGAACTGAAATAAATTAAATCGGTCGTTTACATACAATGATTTTATTAGCCTAAAATTAATTAACGAAACACACTAGTACATTTTGACAGTGAGATACCAAAAAAATCAAGAGCATGACAGTATTCATTGCCGTGTTTACAAATTCTATTTATTACTGAGTACTCAAAGTATTTCGTTCTGCTAAACTTCGTTTTGAACAATTTTTAGTTTCCTGATCCTTGACTTCTCAAATTTCTAGTGGGCACATCTAAATTTATGTTAGACAGAATCGTGGGACAATCTATGTACCCATTAATAATTTTAAATAAAAATAAAAGGTCTGAATAAAGAAGCCTTGATGAAAATTTTGGTATCAATAACTTTTTTCTTAATTCTGTGTAATCATGACTCAGAGGATCGATATAAATATCAGCCTTTCTTGCCGCAAAGCGAAGAAATCTGTTTTGAACACGCTCGAGTTTCAAAAGTTGAAAATCTTGGTACGGTACCCAAATTATTGCTGCAGATTCTAAATTAGATCTGACCAATGAAAAATAAAGGGATCTAATTACTTTAATATTTTTGAAATCAGAGGCATTTCTAAAGATGAAACCAAGCATTTTAAGTGTTTTTGTGACAGTTTCTTTAATATGCGTATCAAAAGTTAAATCTGAGAAAAAAGTAGCTCCCAGATCACTTACACTAGATACCCTTTGCAGCTGGACACCACCGATACTATAATCATACAGAATAATATCGCTATTTCTTGTAAAAGACATCACACTGCACTTGTTAACATTAAATTCAAGTTTATTATCGGATGACCATTGTAATAAATTTTTTATATCATTTTAAACGTATAAATATGTTTAGTTTTCAGGAGTAAAAGTGTTTTTTAGTCAATGTTTGAAATTCGTGATTGTTTAGATAATAGGGTCATTTGAGGTAATTGTAAACAAGAGGTAAATATAAACAGTAGAACTTTTAGATAAATTTAATGCAAAAAAGATTGAAAATCAAAATTTTACTGTTTCAATATTTTGTCTCGCATTTGCATAAAAATAAAATAAAAAAACAAATTAAAATTTTTCATTCTTCCTTATTAATGCCTTTACAAAAATTGACTTTGATTTTCGTCAATTTAGTTAATAAATAATTAAGTGTTTACATTTACCCCCAGAAATTCGAAAACTCAGGGTAAATGGAAATAGAACTTGAACTACATTTTAATAGAAAATAATTGAATAAATTTGCTTCTATTTCACAATTTTATTACTTTGGCAATAACTTGTTTCTTAAACCTCGCTTAACAACAGTGGTGTTTACATTTACCCCGTGTCGTGAGGAAATTTTTCGGGAAATGTTTTAAACTGGTTCGAGAGTAACTTTGAGTCTAACTTCGCGGGACAAAGAGACTCTAAGGCTTCAACGGTTCAAGGACCATATGACAAGGACGACAAGGCGTAGGAATTTGGCGACGCTCAAGGAAAGCGCGGTTTTCCAAGGGATGACTTGGGCAGTCGCCGTTTTGGGTCCAAAGTGTAAAGATGCACTTTATTTGGTCGAGAACGCGGCATTCTAGAAAATAATATTTTATTGCTGATCCGTGTATCCTGATGCGAGCTTCAAGAAATAAATTAATTGTTTATTTAGAAGCTGTGTTTGATTTATTTATTAAATCGATATTATTATCATTATTTATTTATTATCGTGGTAAAAACTATTCACCACACCCGAATTTTAAGAAAATTTTAAAATCTCGGGGTAGATGTAAACAGTCAGTTTTAGGCAATTTAGGTGCATCAATATTGTTTTGTACTTCATAAAATTTTTCTAGGGAAGTAAAGTTACAAGTTCACGCAAAAAAAAATCCGTCCATTTTACGTTTTAACAAAAAAAACTAATATTTTTGGTGAAACATAGATGTACCCCAAAAGACCTTATTTAGTAATTTTAATTTAGAAATTAATAATTATCGAATAAATTTTTTTCTATATTAATTCTATTTATAATTTTAATCTTTTACAATTATTAATTCTTCGGAATTTTTTCGAAATTCCAAAAATATTTATTTTTATCAACTGCACAATTAACATTTTTCCTCGAAATTTGTTGTTTAAAAGTCCATAACGATTAATTACAATTACTATCAACATATACACTATCACTGGCTGTTATAGACACTAATCAATAATAATCCTGCCCTTGTTAAATGTATTTATCAATAAAAAAAATGTTTTTCTCTCTAAATATACATATGTAAAAATAATAATAAGTGGATAGTATATTTTAAAGAGAAAAAAATATAGTCATAAGCATATAAGTGTATTTCTTCTTTTTTTGTCATACAGAATCGATGGTAAACAAGAGATAAAAAAATTACGTCACAGACCAACAAAGTCAGATTATTATACATATGAGAGAGACAATAATTAATTTGAGTCTCTCTTGGTCTTTATTCTGTCAACTAATAATCATAAGGAAGTTTCGATTTGCAAAACAAATCGCTATCTGTACAAAGTTCCAGGGTCGTACGTAGATCATTACGAGGAAAACTATATGTAACAATGACTGAGAAATATTATAATACGTAACTAGAATAATACCGAAGGATGAAATGTCATACCAATGTAGTTACGTTTTTTCCTTATTTTTTTCTCCAATAAAAAGAGCAGCGTATCGTTAAGTTATTTTAATTCATTTACACATGATTCATCATACGTAAGAGCTGATAAATTTACGAACTTACAACGTTTATATATAGTTATATATTGCAAACTATCCGTAGTGTATGTTTCACAGCAAGTCAAAATATTTTCCTTTTCTTCTTTTTGTTGAAAAAGAAAAAAAATTACTTGTGGTCTTAATCACTAGACGATAACGATTTTAAAAGAAAAATGAGTCATTGTGGGAGAGTGTTCTACTTTCCCATATGCGATTTTTGTTAACTTTAGATGATTTTAAAGTTCCAAACATTCAAAAGCTGGAAATTTGTTTATTATTTTTAGAAATTAAATTTTTATTGGAATAATTTTTGAATTGCTATTACAGAAATTATTTAATTAGTTGTAATATTTTATATTATTCTGAACTTCAGAATGTAGGGTCAGCCGGGGTAAATTCGAACGCTTTTAGTAAGTTTCAAAAATAACATAAGTTTTTTCTTTTAAAAGACAATACTTCCGGTATTCTGGTGCATGAAGTTGTTGCTTTACTTCCATAGAACAATTTTATGGGGTAGCAAAAATTTTTGATAAATTACAATAGCAGGAAACTTAGCGTTCGTACAGAAACTTGGTACAGAAAGTATTTTGGAGTGATTGAATGTAAATACAAAAATAAAAGTCAAATTTTTTAAATTCAAAATGGCGGATTCAATATGTCAGACTTTCCTAAAACTTATTTTTAAAAATGATCAAATTTGTTTGAATCTTGCCACTTGGGGGGTTTTCGGGGTCGCTGAATACGAATTTGAAGTCAAATTTTTAAAATTCAAAATGGCGAATCCAATATGGCGGACAAAAATTAAAAAATTCATTGGATTCGCTCGAAAATCGTTACTTGGGGGTTTTCGGGGTCGCTGATGACGAATTGGGCATCAGAGCTTCATCCTTCAGAATGGCGGGTACAATATGATACACAAATTTCATACGAATTCCTCCAGTTTTAGAAATTTTAATCCGTTTCTTTTAATTTTTAAGTAATTTTTTAAATTTTGAGAAACTGACATCAAATTCGTAATCAGCAACCCTGAAAACCCCCGAGTAACGATTTTCGAGCGAATGCAATGAATTTTTTAATTTTCGTCCGCCATATTGGATCCGCTATTTTGAATTTTAAAAAACTATCTCTAAATTCGTAATCAGCGACCCTGAAATCCCCCGAGTAACAATTTTCGAGCGAATCCAATAAATTTTTTAATTTTCGTCCGCCATATTGGATCCGCCATTTTGAATTTTGAAAAACTGACTTCAAATTGGTAATCAGTGACCCCAAAAACCCCAGAATACTAAATTTTATTAAGATCCTGAAAAACTTTTTTCAACAAACCATTTGTCAAAAAAGTGAAACACTCCTTTGAGAGAACGGAGATTAAGTTTCTGCTTATTAATTACTAACGAGGATACATATAGAAAGAAAAACTTTTTTCTATGTACTTTTATAATGTTAAAATAATAGTATAATCAAATAAAATCAATAATTTTGTGTGGCTCTGATATAAGAAAAAATTATTGAAAATACCGTTCGGATTTACCCCGGTTTTTTAATTTTCCGCGGTAAATACGAACGGTCTGATATTATTAATAAGAGTTAACAGAAGGCAAAAATCAAAAATAGTTTCTGTTCTAGTATTCATAACAAACAATTATAAATAATAAAATGAATTTTTAGCTTCTTTTTCTTCAAATACGAGACAAAGTACTGAAAGAGTGTCATCTTTGATTTTCAAATATTTTTGCAATACTCGTTATCTTTGTTTATGCTGTAGCTAATTAACAAACGGGAAATGGGATAATACTTAGAAGGGCGATGCCTAAGTTAGTCCCGTGAGGGCAAGCAGCTTATCCCTACCATGCGGCACACCAAGTCGAAACTGAGTCCCGAGCGACCCTCGCAGCGGGGGCGCTCGGACCCTCAACCCTCATTAAGGAAAAACTCCTAATGACTTTTTATATAAAAATATAAATTTTTTAAATATTAACATTTTTAATTTTTTATTAACATATTCAAATTCCTTATTTTCTCACGATTTCATACATATGTTATAATACAAAAAAATGTTAAAATTTAACAAATTCATTATTTTTATCAATTTGATGCTATTTTTTAATATAGAATGGGAGTGAAATTTACTTTCTAGTTGGTACTAGAAGGTACCCAACCCATAACCAACCCCCCTACAACATTTAAAAAAAAATCTTTTTTATATTATTTTTATGAATTTAATGCTATTTTTTAATATAGAATGGGAGTCAAATTTACTTCCTAGTTGGTACTAGAAGGTACCCAACCCATAACAAACCCCCCCTACAACATTTAAAAAAAAACTTTTTTATAGAATTTTTCCCTTCACATTTTTTCCAGGCTTAGGACTGGCAGTAATTTGTTAAATTTTAACATTTTTTTGTATTATAACATATGTATGAAATCGTGAGAAAATAAGGAATTTGAATATGTTATTAAAAAATTAAGAATGTTAATATTTAAAAAATTTATATTTTTATATAAAAAGTAATTAAGAGTTTTCCTTAATGAGGCTCAAGGGTCCGAGAGCCCCCGCTGCGAGGGTCGCTCGGGACTCAGTTTCGACTTGGTGTGTCGCATGGTGGGGATAAGCGCTTCCCCTCACGGGACTATCTTGGACACTGCCCACTTAGAATCTCTTGAAGAGGGTCTGAGGTAAAAATTCTCATGTCTAACTTATTTTTTAAAATTTTAATGAAGCTGAAATAATTAGCGTTCGGATTTACCCTGCGTTCGGATTTACCCCGGCTGACCCTACAAAATTTATATAGTTCTAAAAAATTCAAAAAGAAACCCACTTGGAAAAATTGCCGGGAATTGGACTGATAAATTCCTAGGAACTTTTTCATCTGGGAATAAAATTTTTTATTCTTAAATTAAATTTGAATTACACTAAATTTGTGATACTGTTAAAAAAATTAATTAATTAAATTCATATTTATTTAATTTTATTTTTAATTTCATTTTTTGGCAAAGTTCCAAACATACAAAAGAAATAAATTTGTATATATTTTTTTGAAATTAAATTTTTATTACAATAATTTTGCATTGCTATTTTTATTTATTTTTTGATCAATTTAAATTTTAATTACACTAATTTTGTGTGACTAACTAAAAAGTATGAATTTAATTTAATTAGGTACATTTGTTCTATTTATCAAAGTTCTAACAACTCAAAATGAGGAATTTTTTTGTCATGAAGCTTTTTCAATCTAATCAAAGTGAATAGCCATAAGCCGGTTCATTTTTTGTCATTTCTTGCTACTGCTCTTTCTTCTCACTCAAAAGAAGAAGAGAATAAAATTCCACTAACCTCATCAGAAAAAAATTCGGCTTTAGAATATTTGGAGAAAAATTTAAAAACTTATGGCCTAGATAAACAACTCAAATATTTCATTGGAGCGGACCCATTCAAGGACCATTAGGAAGTGAAAAGTCTGCTAAATTAGTTTTATTATTTAAATTTTTAATATAAAAAAAGTGGAAAAAATTATGAAAATCCTAATGTAATAATTATTAGTTTTTATTAATTTTATAGAAGTTATTTAAAGATTAAACATCAGTATCAGTTTCTTAAAATTTTTAAAACAAACATTTTTATTATAACAAGAATTTATATACGTATTACATAATTGTAATTGATTTTTACCCTTATTTTAGAAAGACTTTCTTATTAAAAAAAGAAGTATTCCCAGGCGCGAAAGACTATTGCTGACGATGGGTTGAAGCTTAATTGAGTCTTGAATGTCCAGCGTGGGTAACCCAGAGTTAAAGCAGTCTTTATAACACTCTTACTCAATATTGGTTCAATTTGGGATGCCAATGTTCGTCCCATGCGAAAAATGTAAAATGTACGATTTTAAAAATAAGTACGACGTCAATATTTTAACATAAGCTCACCTACAAGATGTTCTGAGTATTGCAAATATTTTATTTTGACAATTATCAATGCCATAGTGTAAGTTATCTATTAATGCAAAAAAGATTGAAAATCAAAATTTTTACTGTTTCAATATTTTGTCTCGCATTTGCATAAAAATAAAATAAAAAAACAAATTAAAATTTTTCATTCTTCCTTATTAATGCCTTAACAAAAATTGACTTTGATTTTTGATTTTCGTCAATTTAGTTAATAAATAATTAAGTGTTTACATTTACCCCCAGAAATTCGAAAACTCAGGGTAAATGGAAATAGAACTTGAACTACATTTTAAAAGAAAATAATTGAATAAATTTGCTTCTATTTCACAATTTTATGACTTTGGCAATAACTTTTTTTTAAATCTCGCTTAACTACAGTGGTGTTTGCATTTATCCCGAATTTTAGGAAAATTTCAAAATCTCGGGATAAATGTAAACAGTCAGTTTTAGGCGATTCAGGTGTATCAATATTTTTTGTACTTCATAAAATTTGTCTAGGGAAGTAAAGCTACAAGTTCATGCAAAAAAAATCGGTCCATTTTACGTTTTAAACCCTTGACTGCCGCGAACGCATATATGCGCGGATTTAAAACTGTCCAAAAGTGCTCTTGACGTATATATGCGCTACTTAAAAAAGGTAGTTTAAAACTTCTTAAAAATCGCTGAAACTGGTTACTCGAAGGTTTTTGGGGTCGCTGAACACGAATCCGGCGTTAGTTTTTCAAAATTCAATATGGCGGATCCAATATGGCCGACATCATTCTCAAAAATTGATCTGATTTGCCTGAAAATCTCTACTCGGGGGGTTTTCGGGTTTGCTGATTACGAATTCGAGGTCGGTTTTTCAAAATTCAAAATGGCGGATCCAATATGGCGGACAATTTTTCAAAACTAATTAGATTCGCTTGAAAATGGTTACGCGGGGGTTTTGGGGGTCGTTGAACACGAATCTGGCGTTAGTTTTTCAAAATTCAAAATGCCGGATCTAATATGGCAAACATTATTTTGAAAAATTGATCCAATTTGCCTGAAAATCTTTACTCGGGGTGTTTTCGGGGTTACTGATTACGAATCTGAGGTCCGTTTTTTCAAAATTCAAAATGGCGACTTCAATCCGCTCATTTTTAGTAATTTCGAGACGCCAATTGGAATTTTGAAAACGTACCGCGGATTTGTAATCAGCGACCCCGAAAACCCCCGAGTAACCATTTTCAAGCGAATCCGATTAGTTTTGAAAAATTGTCCGCCATATTTAATCCGCCATTTTGAATTTTGAAAAACTAACGCCAGATTCGTATTCAGCGACCCCGAAAACCCCCGAGTAACCATTTTCAAGCGAATCCTATAAGTTTAAAAAAATTGTCTGCCATATTGGATCCGCCATTTTGAATTTTATAAAACCGACCTTGGATTCGTAATCAGTTATCACTAAAACATTAGGATACCAAGTTTCATAAAAATAAAAAAATAAAAATTTATAACACACTTTTGGCCAAAACAGTGAAAATCTCGTCGACATCCAAGGGTTTAACAAAAAAAACTAATGTTTTTGGTGAAACATAGATATTCCGTTTACATTTACCCCAAATAAGCCTACTATAATTAATATTAAGATATCAAGTGGTAAATAATTATTAATATTTCTTTAGTGTATAACATTTTTATTAATTATATAGGATTTATATAAATAAACTTAAATCATATATTTTTTTCTTGCACAGTCTTAAATTATTATTTACAAAGTTCAAGAATTTCGTTTATCTAAAAAATTTTCAGATAAACGAAAACAAAACTCTTGAACTTTAAAAATAATAATTTTACACTGTACAAGAATAAAATAACATAATTTAACTTAAAAAATTATCATAAAAAGTATTTTAATATTAAATAATTTATAAATAATTATATATAATATTGTTCAGTGCACACGGTAATAAAGAAACTGAATATTGTATCTTCGTTCACGAAGATTGACTGAGTCTTGAATCGAGCATGGAACGAACATTGGTGTCCCATGGTAAACCAATGTTGAGTGAGAGTTTATACGACTCTAGTATCGATATAGTAGATTAAGCAAAATCCTTTACAGTCTTTGTTGGCCGTGCGTTAAAAGCGTCCTGCTCCTACTAACTCACTAATGCTCAACCAATATTGACCAATGCTTAGTCAACACCGTCAAAAAAGTCCTATAGAATGACTCTATAGAACTTTTTTGACTTGGAATCTTCACAAAGACTGAACTCGGCGTCACTTTGCGCCTGGGGATCTAATAACTTAATAATTAAAATAAGTAATTTTAAATTAAGTATACTGTCCCTGATTATTATTACAATAATTTTACTGTAATATTTTAGTATAAAATTACAGTAATCTTACTGTAATGTAATAAGTTAGGTAGGGTTCGAATTTTTTTATTTAATTTCATATTGTGACACCATACCAACACTTTGACACTAATTTTAAATACTTAACCTAAACTTAATTAATTATAACTATCGAGTTTAACTTCGCAGGAGTTATTTAATCACTTTTTCATAATCAAATTCTTTTATTGTATTTACGTTATCTTATTGCTTTATTTTATCAATCCCGACTAAATAACATTTAATACAACTACGTTTTTACAAATCTATTGTACCCAAATCTTATTTTATCTAAACTTACAAATTTTATATAAAATGACTAAACCAGCAGCCATTCACAAGTCTCTAAGCCATATTCTTTGAAACTCTAGAAGCATCCTCCCCAATCGCTTAGAACTGGAGACCCTCTCTGGTAATACAGAACCGTCCAAACAGTAGAGGAGGAGGAGTTTTACTAGTGGTTCGAAAAGAGATCAAGATTCATATTTCTAACACCTTTACACACCACGTCAATGACTTACAGAGTGATTGATTGTTTTTTCGCTTGAAACATTCACCATGGATTGTGAATTGTTTGTTTCTAATGATTCCATCCCCATTAGATTCCTGGACGCCAATGTTATAGGCAGCAACCTGGATCTAATATTTTGTTCTTCCTCCTAGCAACAGAGATAACTCCTGCAGAGATTTATATGTCTTTTATCGACCACCTTAAGCAAGGCCTCATGGAAGCAGGAGCTTTAATACCTAAAACTAAATCTATAAGATTCATTTCTAAGCCACTCTGGTAAATTTCTACATGTGACAAACTTTTTTTCTCTTAGGAGGGAGAATTTTAAATCGTCTCAATAAAATCAATCAGTGATTAACAGAGAGGAATTTAAACGCAGAAATAAAGAAGTCTCATAGGAAACAATAGTATATTGCGTGTCAAGTGGAAGACGACGGCCGTAGACGAGTTCGGAAACATTGCACAAATCACGAAAAACGTCTTCTACGTGAAACGCACGATTCTTTTTGCAACGAATATACATTCAAATACACATTAATTTTATGTCGCGAGGGGATTCGGGGGGTCCCCCCCCGACGGGGTCCAGGGGCAGAGCCCCGGTCGCGGGGCTCGGGGGGCGAAGCCCCCTGACCACAAATAAACCATTTAAAAATAATAAATTAATTAACTTTCAATTTGAAAAGAGCCAGGTTATAAAATAATAATTAATTCAAAACATTCGCATTTAATCTCTGTATTTCCTGCATCAAAATTTATCATGTTCGATATCCTGTCGGCGGATTTTTTCTTGTATCCTAATGATTTGTCTACGTATCCCTGTGCAACCGTAGCTGATTTCCAACCACCAAATCACTGTAATTCTAAAATGTTTGATCCAGAGTCTGCAAACAGTGTCGCCGATGTTCTTCGGAACGAATGTCCTGTGTAGGTTTCAGGTTCGGTGAGGTTCTAGAATTTTGCTATTTCACACGGCATTTTTGCAATTTTATTAATGCCAATGACTTGAATTGTGCATCGACCTTTTTGAAAATTTAAGAAAAAATTTTCCCTCGGTGCGTTTTTTGGTCGAAGAGCGAGATATTTATCCACAATAGCAACGAACTCCGAGTTAATAGTAAATGATCTGGGTTTGTTTGTCTTCGTCTCAGGGATTCTAACCTGAAATAATTCCCCTTGCTTTTTAATGTCCTGTATTTTGACCTTATATATTTCGTTTTTCCTACAGCAACCACTGATACCGAAAATAAGTACAACCTGAAAATATAGAAAATTCTGTTCAATTGTATAGATAATATAATCACTGAATAATGTTCCTAAATTCTATCATTTTATAATCAGTGAAACTTTGTAAATTGTAAATAAAATTGTGTAAATACTGTAAATAGTTTAATAATTTAATTATTTTAATTTCATTAAAATATTAATTTAAATAATTCAATAAGTTTACTAATTGAGTATCATTTGGAAAAGGATTCAATCTATCATTAATCTATAGTTAATTAAAAAGGAATTTAATAAATGTTTTGTGTACAAAGTTTTAATAGTGTTTTATATTCATTCCTTATAAACTATTCTCACCTTTGTTGCAAGATATATTTCATCTGGAGCGTTTTGTAAAAACTTCTGAACATCCTCAGCCGAAAATATTTTTGCTTTCTTTCCATGATAACCACGACTAAAATTGCTTAGAAGAGCGTATAAACTTTTGTACTCCTTGATCTGAATGCCTTCATAAATTGCAATTGTGCTTTTAAGCATTGAATATTGAGACCAGAGCGTAGGTGGTTTAGAAGTTTTTATCATTTCTTTCAAATAAACAATTATACAATTTTCGGACGTAATTGCTTTATTTTTAGACTTCCAAGTCGAGAATTTTTTATAAGCTAGCTCATAGAGCCCCTTAGACTTTTCGGGCAACAAATCTAGTGTAGCCAGTTGAGCTGCTTCTCGAATTTCTGGGGGTGTACACTGAAAATCTTTATAATCTTCATTTTCTTTCGAACTTTCCATAATTGTACAAGACGAGTGAAATAAAATAAAACTTACAAAACGTGTTACAACTATAATAATTTAACGTGACAAAGAGGTTAGACTTCAACGTGACAATGAGGTTTGTGTTTAGCTTAGCACGAAATATTAAAACGCGTACGAAATGAAGTCTTTTCGTGTTTGTGACGTCACAGCGATGTTATAATGAGATATTTCGTACCTCTCTGTTCACACCAGCTAAAAAACGATATTTTACGTTCGCTCGAGGATCATGAAATAGTACCTTTTTAATGATTGAGTTGTGAAAAGATCTTTAGCTTTTAAGGAATTTTGTGAGAACATGTCCCCATCTAGAGGTATGTCTACCCTATGGAGAACTGTCAAAGCGCTATTTTCTCGATCAGGAGAACTTCACACAAACATCTGAAAAGACCCATCCACTCCAGAATTTATTAAGATTCGGAGGGATATACTTAGAGAGGATTCCCTCCAGTCGAAATCCCATATTTGCCCACTCCTAGTCACCTCGGTGAAGATTTTCCACCCTTTTAAAAGAATGAATTGCAACACGCCATTTCATCATCTAAGCCAAAGCAGCAGCAGACTTTGATGGCATCACTGCTGATGTGATAACATTTTTAGGACCAATATAACAGGAATTCCTCTTAATATTGTTTAACAGAATGCTTTTGCATTCCTCTTTTCTATCTTTGTGGCTATGTACCAGAGTTATTGCTTTACCGAAACCAGGTGGAAAGGGGTTTCGCCCCATAGCTCTCACCTCGGTTCTATCAAAGGTTTTTGAAAAACAAACTCAGGGGCGCTTGGAACACCATGTGGAGAGGCGGGGCTTGATTCTTTCCTACCAGTTTGGATTTAGAAAGCACAGATCAGCGGTTGGCTGTGTGGTATTTTTTGTCACAGATACCCTAATCGGCTTTGCAGATTCAGAGCATACTCTGGCCGTGTCTATTGATATCAAGGGTGCTTTTAACAACTTTTACTCCCTCATTCTAAATACAATGCTTAGAGATTTCGATTTCCACCTCTGTTTTGTAAACTTCATTAATCACATGACCAGAAAAAGATTCGTCTGTTTTAATGTTGACGGATCAAATTTAAAAGTCTGTGGTGTTGGAGTCCCACAGGGTGGAGTCCTGTCACCCCTTTTATTTAATTTATACCTGAGAAAATTGGAGCAATATCTTCCACCTAACATGAAGGCTGTCATGTACGCTGACGACCTTCTGCTTTATGTGAAATTTTCTTCTATTGCTAACCTTTCCACTGATGTTTCCGTGGCTCTGGAGAGTCTGTCTGCTTGGCTTGGAACATTGGGAATGGATGTCGCCCCGCAAAAAATGGTTTGTTACATTTTCACAAAATCCCGATCATCTTATGAAAATTTATCAATAAAACTAGGCTCTACCTCGATCACATGTGATTCCACAATGAAACACCTGGGCATACTTTTGGACCGGAAACTAAAATGGACACCGCATATAAGGATGCTAGCTAATGAAGCAACGAAGGCACTCGTTATCCTCAGAATCATAACAAGGGCCACCTGGGGTATTTTTCTCATGCTGGCATTGACAGTTTATAAAAATTTAATAAGAGCTAACCTAGACTGGGGTTCTCCCCTGTTCGCTAATTATACTATGACCTTCCTAAAATGTCTAGACAGAGTGCAGTTTGGAGCTCTCAGAATGGCACTGGGTTGTATGAAATCAACATCCATCCCGGTCCTTCTGTCGGAGGCCGGCGAGCCCCCTTTCGCTTCGTAGAACATTCTTGATAAACTCGTTTATCCATCACAATTATTCGTGGTCTGATAACTTGTTAAATCCCCTTTTGCATATTCTTAACAGGAAACTAAAAATTACAACTCAAACAAAAGCTTATAACAAGATACCTCTCTTCCAACTTTGTTCTCAGATATTTTTCCTGTTGGGCCTCGGTTTCAGATCCGTTAGACCTGCTTATTTTGATTGGTTCTCGGGGGTCCTATCATCCTATCCATGTCCTTCTGACCACAATACACCCGAGGTATTCTTCAGAGAAATACATTCTACTGAATCCTATATATACAGATTCTTCCTTAAACCCTGCAAATGGAATGTCTACAGATGCTTAATATGACGAAAATTTCAATACACCCAACGTGCTCCTCTCCAACAGCACATTACGATTTTAACAGCTAAACTTTATGCCATCTAGTCAGCGATCACATACGCGATTGAACACGACAAATCACGTACTCTTATAGTTATAGACTCGTTGTCCTCCGTCCAGAGACTCAAGAATTGTCTACTATATAAAAACAATTTATACATCATATATAACATTCTAGAATGAAACCTGAAAATGAATGTCTTTGCTCCTGATAGGAAAGCTTGGCTTTCTTATCTCTGGCCTTACTCAGAGCGAGATCTGACGGAGCACAGATACTTCTCAAGAGTATCCTTTCAAGCAGACAGGCCCTGGTTTCTGGATCTTAACCTCCCGAGGAGTTGGATAAACATAGTCACTCGACTGAGAACGGGATACACTCTAACGAGTGAGCATTTGAAGAGAATTAATTGGATTGGAGCGACAGGCTGCGATTGTGGCGAAGAACATCGTTCCTTTACTCATTTATTGATTATTCCTCAAGTTTTGCACCAGCAAGACATTATTTTTTGAGATTCTAGTACAACAAATTTCCCAATTTAGTCCCCAACTCGGCAGACGTTGACGAGCTCGTATTCTCTCCCAATGGGTAAGTGGTCATGGACCACTGGAACCAGCCTTACGTATAAATACGGTTCTTACCGCTTGCTTGCTGGAGAGATCTATCTACATGAAAACCTACAGGTCAAGCCTCGACGATAAATCTCCCATCTCCTTCCCCTTAAAATTTAAATCAATCTAAGGGCAGTTTTGACCTGATTTTAACCTACAGGTAATTTTCTAAGGACGCCTTACAGTATATTTACGATAACGACAGGTCAGAGTATTTGTCATTTTTGACCTACTTTTAACATACAGTTCAAATTCTAGGTCCCTCTATAATATATTTAAAGTAACTCCAGGTTGATTAGTAGACCTGGATACGTCAGAATCTATGTCAAATTTGACCAAAATTTTTCCTCAAGGTGAAAAAGAGGCAAAATAACGACCGTTACGTTACGTCAAAATCTACGTGTAATTTGACACAATTATTAACTGCAGAGTAAAAAGCGGCACAATAACGACCGTTATATTACGTTAAAATGTATGTGCTAAATTTAAGTCAAATTTGACTTATTTTGACCTATAGATTAAAAGGCGTCTCACATTAAATCCATTATGATGTCCATAACATAGAATTCCGCCAAAAAGCATTTTACGTAGTTAAATTCAATGAATTTGGTTTACTAAACTCAATTAAAATTTCAGATTCTTCTTTTAATATTTCCTTTTATAGTTTATTGTAAAATTATATTATATAAACAAATGGAGATAGGGAGTTATTATGTATAGGGAATTCTATGCCTTCCTTATAATCAAATTCTAAGAATTTTTCTACTAACACAATTAAAAATTTCAGATTCTTTTTTTAAATATTTCCTTTAAATAATTATTGTAACTTATTATGATAAATTTTATATAACAATTAAAATAAATATAAAAAATACAGAATATATATATATATATATATATATATATATGTGCATCTACACTTATCGGGACAAAATTGTATGTGTATCTGTCACTAATGGGTCATTTTGCACTTATCGGGTCTGACCTAATAAGTCTATATATGTGTAACACCACTTATCGGGTCTGAAACGTTAAGGGCCATTAATTCATTATACTGCATCCTTCCTCCAAAATACTTTATATTTATTATTAATAACCTAAACGTCAAAATTTGACAAACAATTCCCGCAACCCTCAAAATTTAGGTCAATTTTGAGGGCATTTTTTACCTAAACGTCAAAATTTGACAAACAATTCCCGCAACCCTTAAAATTTAGGTCAATTTTGAGGGCATTTTTGACGTAGCCGTCAAAATTTGACAATTTCCGCTACCCTCAAAATTTAGGTGAATTTTGAGGGCAGGTTTGACGTAAATGTCAAAAATTGTAAAAGAATGTCTGCTACCCTCAAAATTTAGGTCAATTTTAGGGCAGTTTTGACCTACGGGTAAAAAGAGGCCCACAAGCGTCTCTTACATTACGTCGAAATCTACATGTAATTTTATATTCTTCTTTTACCTACATGTCATAAATGACCAAATAATGGCCCTTAATTTATGTCAAAATTTATGTCAGATTTGATTTATTGTTAAAGCTGCAAGTAAAAAGGGTCGTAATAATGCCTTTAATGATACTGCAAAATCTATGCCATATTTAACTAATTTTTTTATCTTTAGGTACACTCAGATGCATTAATGCTGTCCTTCCGGTTTGACGGTATTTTGCAAAGTCGTATGATTTCTATCAAAATATTTTTAGTTCATGACATATGAGAACATTCGTATGTCACGAACTAAGAATATTTGATAGAAATGACACGACTTTTCAAAATTCATTTTAAACCGGAAGGACAGCATTAATGCATCTGAGTGTATAAAGAAGTATCTATAAGGGCACCATGAGATCATAATCATGTCTGTAAAGTAAAATTCTTTTTAGCACCGTGGCACCATAAGTGTTACTGTACGTACTGTGAATTTCCCTTTAAAGTCACATGTTACAGCCTTGTCCCAAAAAGTTATTTCAATAAAGGCCTAGGACTTTAATGAAATCTCTATCGCATTGTGATTGGCTGACAGCCGTCACGTGATCACTTTATTGTCCAATTAAGGTACATATCTGTTCTGTTCGTTCTGTTATTGTCATTGTAATCTCAAAGTCTGTCAATTTGTTCCGTGAATCTCTGGATTTGTGTTATAAAAAATGAGTGCTTCTGTCGACGATGATATCCCTCAGGATATTTTAGATGAAGTTAAGATTATTTCAATGGACTTATTACCAAAAAAATCGAAAGAACTCTATACTGCCACTTACCAGAAATTTCTCAATTGGCAAACTAAAAAGCAGATTAAAACAGTTTCCGAAGAAATAATGCTTGTTTATTTCAATGAAATGTCAGCAAGCAAAAAACCAACGTCATTATGGTCAACGTACTCGATGTTGAACTGCACGTTGAAATTAAA
Organism: Leptopilina myrica (nomen nudum); assembly: GCA_032872475.1. Taxonomy (NCBI): domain Eukaryota; kingdom Metazoa; phylum Arthropoda; class Insecta; order Hymenoptera; family Figitidae; genus Leptopilina; species Leptopilina myrica (nomen nudum). The sequence continues at coordinate 25,952,639 of CM065460.1, read as the reverse complement.
TGATAAAATAGACATTTCTAAATACGCGAAATTGATCTCCTTTTTGAAGAAGAAATTTAAGGGATATCTGCCTAAAAAATCAAAAGTATTTAGTGGCGAAGAAATAAAAAAGTTTTTCGTTGACGCTCCTGACGAGAAACATTTGCTACAAAAAGTAAGTAGAAATATAAATTTATTAAAAGCGTGTATATTTCTAACCTCAACTTTCAAGTAACAACAACATATTTATTATAGGATTTAAATTTAATTGGAAACTGAAAAAAAAATTTATTTGATTCAAATACCATTTAATTGACTCAAAAATTATTTAGTTCATGTAAATATTTATTTAATAATAGTCAAATAATTTAGTATTTGAACCAATAGCCTGTCGGAAATATGAGTTGTACAATTTAACAACAAATGATGTCCATGATTATAACTCGCTGTTCAAAATTGACATTACTGAAACAAAAACAGACAAACCACGATCCTTCGTAGTTTCAAATGTGCTTCCAGCAAATGACCACGCTCAAGCTTCTGCTTTTCAAATCGCGGATAAAACAATATTAAATTTTAATAATTGTCCCAATCTACAAGTTTTCGCATTGACAGATATGTAAAATTGTACTTAAAACATTTGAATAAATATGTTAATTAAAACAACCCATTGCTTAAAAAAAATGTTAAATAAATAAGGAAATACGAAATTCATTTCAATAAAAGCATGCGTTAACTAACCTCAATTTTCTTTAAATTACTAAAAGTAGCATTAAAAATTAATCTTTTGAGTCGGTTTTATGTAGTCGGGGGGCTCCGCCCCCGAACCACCTGCTCAGGGCTCTGCCCCTGGACCCCGTCGGGGGAAACCCCCCGAACCCTCACGCAACCAACCATTTATGAATCCTTGATAGTATATCAGTCGAAATTGTTTGTGACAAAGTGTCTGTATTTTTTCTTGACTTATGGTCACTAATGTGCTAAAAAATAGTATGTTACACTCGGACCCTTCGTGGCGCTTTTGAACTCGTATGAGTTTAAAACTATTTTAAGTGCTTTCTTTTAGTATCGACTGATAAGCAATTTAAAGAAAAATAATGTTGTAAGGGTTGAACATGGGTGTAAGGGTTGAGCCACTGTAGAAAATCAATGAAATATTTAGGTAAATGGTTAAAAATATCCTTCAAATAATAGAATGACACTTGAAAATGAGAAAAGGAACCATGAAATTAAAATAAAATTCCATATTGTGCATTTTTGCATAACATTAGATATTTTATTTCTTAAAAATGAAATCAAACATTTTTAAATTAAAACAATAAAAAAAGATTATCGAAAAAATTGTTTTCCAATTTTTCGTTAGAAATAAAGTTTTTGACACCTCCTTAAGTCAAAAAATGAATTTCTGTTGCAAGTACGCTTCGTAATTGCAATATTTTGGGCGGCTCAACCCTTACGACACCGCCTGGCTCAACGCCAACTCACGCGTCGTTTTGCGACATACCACACAGAACACTAACGAGTCACACAAAACCCCAAATTTCTTTTCACATTTTCGTATAACATCTTAATAAACAATTTCAATGAATTTACTTTGTCTTTGGCATATTTCTTCTACATTTACTTCTCTTTTCTTAAAACCACAAAAAAGTTTCTGTTGAGCGTACAACAATGACTCGTAAAAAACAAAAGTATACGTTCCGTGCGGTTTATATAGTTTCTAAAATGTGATTTTAGTGCTTGGTTTGGACATAGCCTTAAACATTTTGACAATCGACAGGTGTCAAATGAGTTGCTAACTTTAATAAAAATCAGTTTTTAAATAGTTTTAAATCAATTATGAAAACACGGTTCTGTGGTTAAGTTTAGTTCATATTTATGTATTTATTACACTGAGAAAAAAATACATTTGGTTCAATAGCACCGATGCTATTGAATTTAATTTGTTTGAATCAATAATTTCTGTAATGAATTAAGAAAATATTTGTTAAAATATAATAATTCATAATTTAGAACTAGAAGCATAATGTTGTTCAATAAAACATGCAAAATAGTTGAGATGAGGGGTTGATACAATTTAATTAAAAAAATATTTATTTGTTTGAAATAAGTGTTGCAATTATTTCAAATAAAACTTTGTTAAATTAATAAATAGTATTTACAATTTGTGTAGATGTACATTTTAGACAATGCAATATGCTTTTGAATCAAAAGCACGTGCTTTTGTTATTACAAACTATGTATTCAAATTCTTTCAAAAGCAGATGCTATAAAATTGACAGCACCATGCTATAAAATTGACAGTACCGTGCTATAAAATTGACAGCACCATGCTATAAAATTGACAGTACCGTGCTATAAAATTGACAGTACCGTGCAGTAAAATTGTAGTCATACTTATTTGAGTTAAAAGGTATTGTCTTTCTTTCTGAAAGGAGACGAAAAAACAAATGACATCTATCAGCTCGACATGCATCACTATTAATTACAATGAAATCACATTTTTTAGAAACTTTTTTTCTTGGACCGTCTTTGGACCACAAGCGATTTCTAGCTGAACTGCGAAGGGGTTAAACAATTAAACATACAAATTTGACAAAGTACATTTTGGAAAGGTTGTTTTATCCTCTTTCAATTGGAAATAAGCATTTTAAAAAAAAAATTTTGACCCAAAAAAATCAAAATTAATAAATTTCAATTTTTGGGGGAGAGAGATACGATTTTATTAACGAAAGCTGAGGTTTTTTCTAAAAGGACATATAAATGATAACGAGGGACTAGAATGTTTAAACATTGAAAAAAAGAATGTTCTCTAAAACGGAGCTAAAAACCGGGTTTAGAGCGCTCCGGCGAGTAGAAAACTCTTTTTTTCAATGTTTAAACCTTCTAGTCTCACTTTATCATTTATATGTCCTTTTAGGAAAAAACCTCAGCTTTCGTTAAAAAAAAATTGGGTCTTTCTCCCCCAAAAATTGAAATTTATTTTTAATTTTGATTTTTTTGGGTCAAAAATTTTTTTTTTTTAAATGCTTATTTCCAATCGAAAGAGCATGAAATAACCTTTCCAAAATGTACTTTGTCAAATTTGTATGTTTAATTGTTTAAGAGTAAAAAATTATTGAAATAAACATTACACCAAAAGACCCCTTGATCACTTGACGCGGAATCCCTCCAATATAACTTATATTATCGCTAAAATAGTAACTGTTTTACGCGCATGCGGTAAAAAGTTGTTCCCATCAATTTTGAGTTATTTCTACACAGTTTTTTTCTTTTGGATATTAAAGTTGAGGGTTTGAGTTCTTATTTAATTTACATTTAAACCTTTTATCACGTCGCGTTCTTTTTTTATAGAGGTTCAAAAAGTGCCAAAAATGCCATTTTTTGGCACTTTGACACTATTTTTCTCAAAATTGAGACGTGATGAGATAATTTAACTTGTAGATTCGTAATCTACGTCAAAAACCGTGTAAGAATTACTTTTGTTTATTCTTGTAGCAAAATTTTGTCGAACAGTGTTATAAATCGATTGTATAAAAAGATGCATTTATTTAAAAAAAATAAAAACAAGAAAAAAGAAAGATTGACTGAAGTTTTCTAATCAGATTGGCTACGCGAGGCATATTATCACACCTAAATCTATTGATTCGCAGTTGTGTATATTGCAATCATTGAGGATTTGTGCAATAATAATTGCAAAACATTAATATATATATATACACACATACATATGTGAATGTATGAGTTGAGTTTGGGTCAATCCGTGGGAACCACTTCGCGCATTTTTCTATATGGAAACTTTGTGTGCGGCAAACAGTAATTATTATCTCCAAGTAGATTGTGCTATTTTTCGTGTAGCGTTGTTTCGCGGTGTGTCGTTACGTCTGCATATTCGCTTATACAGGATTATAAGCAAATCGAGTATTGCATATAATGATAGAACGTCCAACGTCCTTCCGGCAGGACCAAAAAGACTCAGGTGAGTCCGTCCGAAATCGCTAAATAAAACTAACATGGATTGACATAAACAGAAAGTAATATATATCGTTGGAAAGGTGATGAAACAAGCTTTCAGCGCCTGTAAATGTCGAGCTTGTAAGTTCAAACCGTAGAGCAGGGTTGCTTAAAGAAGTTGAATTTTCCAAAAATTCATATAATTTTTAGTCACAAAATGATGGAACCCGGTCCTGCCGGCAGGACGCTTTTCGCTTTGTTTAAAAGGCTACCAAGCTTAGGCATATAAATTTAGAAACTTGATATTTACATCATTGGAAAGCTTGTTTCATTACCTTTCCAACGATATATTTGTTTTTGTATTTATCTGCTTCCATATTAAGTTTATAAAGAAAATTTGAAGAGAGTTTTTATTCAATTGGTCGCAATTTTGCTGATTAACATTAAACATTAAATTTTTTTAAATTAAACAAATAGGTTTCATTCTTTGATCGTTTCTGAAGAAAAAGAGACTAGACCGGCCAAAATATATTGATTTTTGTGGATTTTACATTAAATTTACGAAAAAATGTTTTTTTTACTTCTTAGAAACAGCAAGTTTTAGGGCATTGAAAAATGGTTTAATATTATTATTTTGAAAAGTCAAATATATGGATTTTTTCGTCTACTTTAATCCCAAGGAGTTCCGGAAAAGAAAAATTTAATTCCCTTTTTTTAAGCCTTATTTTTGGAACATCCTTCCGGCAGGACGGGCGCTTGGACGTTCTATCATTAAAAACTATTATAGAAATTCATTTATTGCTAAGACTTTTATGTCCTTGCCTATTTAAAATATATTCGTTGTTTTTTATATTGAAAGATTCAAGGTTTAGCTTGATTTAATTTTTTCTTTTGATTTGGATAGTGTTTTCTTATTTTAGTGACTTTTTCTAATCATTTGTTCTGTTGATTGTTTTAAGTTGTGATTTTATTTATTTTTCTCTTATATTTTAAAAGGTTAGTGTACTATTATTTTAGCGACTTTTTCTTATCATTTGTTTTGTTTCAAATTTTAAGGTCTCATTTGAATAATTTATTTATATTAAATTAGAAGGTTAGTGTTCTTTGATCTTAGTCTTTTTCTTTGTTTTGTTTATAGTTTCAAGATTTGGTTTTACTTCTTTGAACCATTTGATTCGAAACGAAAGGCAATAATGGATTATGAAGAACAACTATTTAGACATAAGTGTATAAATCCATTTAAAAAAGAGAAACACCTTAGAAGAACAAGTTTGTTTTCTATTTCGCAAAGTTTAATAGATAAGTAAAAGCAGACCTTAAAACTATAAACAAAACAAAGAAAAAGACTAAGATCAAAGAACACTTACCTTCTAAATAATTAAAAATAAATTATTCAAATGAGACCTTAAAATTAGAAACATAACAAATGATAAGAAAAAGTTGCGAAAATAATAGTACACTAACCTTTTAAAATAAAAGAGAAAAATAAATTAAATCACAACTTAAAACAATCAACAGAACAAATGATTAGAAAAAGTCACTAAAATAAGAAAACACTATCCAATTCAAAAGAAAAAAGTAAATCAAACTAAACCTTAAACCTTTCAATATAAAAAAAATTTGGAAAGAATTGAACTAAAAATTTTTTTTGGGTGGATTTTTGATGTGATTTCCACTATATGTAAAATCAAAAATTAATTCAGATAATAAAATATAAAATCAAAAATAAATTTTTATAATTATAATGTAATATTATAATTAATAATTAATATAATAATATTTGCAATGACAAATGAAAGAAAAATGATAACTGATTTATTAATAAATAAAAAATGCAAGAGAAAAAAATTGTGAGTATATATTGATAATGAAAGTTACACCACCCCATTACACTACTTAATTGAGAATCAAATCGTTTCGCAACAACTGTATGGTTACTTGTGATTAAATATCAATGCAACTCGTTGATTCTATGATTACATGGTTACTTGAGAAAGTTCATACATGTATTACGAGAAAGTTATAATTCAGCAAGGCCATGGACGAAGGAATCTAATTCTAGTTAGAAGAAAACGAGAGAGAGTATTTATTGTATTAATTTTACACATTGTATTTCAAGGTATTGATCCGCAAAGAAAATTGATATTGAAAAGTACCGAATTGATACCAGAAAGTTCACTATTGTTAGCAAAAGTACCACATTTATCACGATGACGCAGAATAAATACTATTTTTTAAAATAAATTATTAGCAATTTTAAATCGGTTTCATATTCCTGTCTTCTTTATTCACTGAAATAATACGACTATATATTATTTGATAAAAAAAATTTTTTTTTTTATTTATTATGAAATATGTGAAGGCTTCACCATGAGGATTCTGTGATTCCCTGTACAAAGTTGACGCTTTAAACGTAAAAAAAATGAAAAAAAGTATAAAATTTTTTTCTTTCGTAGTGAAACACTATTGAGGGAACTAAATTGTTGCTTGTACTAAAGAATAGGGGAGGGTAGGCTACATTGAACCGGGTATTTTCTAAAGTCCAAGAACTAATTAAATTTTACAAATTTGGATCAGGTTTTTGTATCAACATTAAGCTGAAGTACTCCTTTAGTTAATATACACGTTACAAACACAAATTATTATGATTAAATAATTAAATTTAATTTTTTTCTAACAAGTTACACTTTTCTTATTTTGAAGAATCTGTGTCTACATTGAACCACCTTTAATAAAACACTACAATTTACTTCAAAAATAATATTTCCACTTACACATTGTAAAAAATATTATTTTTCACTTGAAAAAATAGAAAATTGTTGTTAAAGAGTTATTATTTGTTAATATAGGAGATTAATATATTTTGATGTCAGGTTAGGTAGGTAAAGTGACAGTTTGAGTTTATCTCGTTCACAATTGTGATGAAAGCTTGTCTTCTAGTATTTTTCTTACTAATTAGTAGAGCAGACAACTTTACCACTCTTAAAATTGAAAATTCTTTGCTTTTTCGGGTGGTTCAATGATGCCGCACTCACTGCATTCACAACAAAAATTGTTTATAATTAATTTATGTAAGGCATAAATTCTTTATCACATCGGAATATTGAAGTTGACACCCTAAGCGACATAAATCACAAGTTTACTAATTTTTAAAACTTCCTATTTGAATAAAAAAAATTCATTATATTTCTACAAAATTTTTTGTTTTGTACGTGAAAAACAGTTTTTTTCGTTTTTCTTTGTAAATAATAAACCTACATGCTCGAAATTTTTGGACGTAGTCGCTTTCGGTAATACTAATTTATATATTAAATAAAAAAAAATTCCACTCAGTCATTTCTTGGAAAATTAAAGTGGTTCACTGTTGACGCTGGTTCAATGTAGCCTACTCTCCCCTACCGAAATTCTGATTTTATTTTTATGAAATATTTCAATTTTTTAAAAAGGCTTCACCATGACGCACAAAACTGGGAACAAGAAATAATATCAGAAAAAAACATTTAAAAAAATAATTTTTTTTACAACCAATTTAATTTTTTCAATTTTACACACTTAGATATTAAAAAAATGTTATCAATCATTATTTTTATTTGAGAAGTTGACTAAAAATATTTATTTTTGTTTTGTAACTAACCCTTGGGACAGGCTTCACCATGACGATTTGGCTCTTAAATTTGCTTTCAAAAAAAACATTTAAGTAATCTTAGAAATTAAAGTGGCTATAGGTTTTTGTTTGTTATCACCAGAGTTACTTTTTTACGTTGGATTCATTACCATATGTGCAATATGTTTCTTAAAAAACACTAGGGACATGAAGTTGTTGGTTTCGTGGAGAATCATCCTAATATTGTTTTTCTGATAATGACAAACATTTTTATTTCGTTATTAAAAAAAAATTTATTTAATTAAAATTCAATCCCGAATTATTATTTTCATTACTACAACCATTGTTTAAATGATTTTTTATGTTTTTTATTATTGTAGATTATGTAAATGTAATATTATAAATTAAAAACCAAACGGTCCGGTTTACTCCAGGGGGTGGGGTAAACCGGACCGTTTGCAAAATTTTTTAAAGTTAACACAGCAACTATATCATAGCAATATATTGGGACATCCAAGGGATATCTTAAGTCATTCTAGGGATATCTTGGGATATACTAGGTATATTTTTTGGATGTCTAGAGGATATCTTATGGGTATCCCTAGACAAACAAAATTGTTATAAACATTAGAGGGTGCTGAGCGCGACTGCTAGTTTTAGTCGGCTCATTCTAAATCCGGAACGCTTCCCACTACACTATTCATGCACTTAGAATTTTTAATTTTTGAACACACACTAGAATGTCTAGTTAAAATGTAGTATTTAATTAGATATTTTATATAATTAAAAATACACAAACTTAAAAAAGCTTCCAAAAAATGTTAACAAATATTTTTTTTTTACATTGTTTATTTATAACATTTGTCAACACATGTACGAAGTAATATGTACATTGTAATATTAAAGATTTATTATTATTAAAATCTTGAAAAAAATTCTGCAGTGCTAGTAAATTTCAATCTATGTCTATTCTATAAAAGAAAAAAAACTAAATTCCTGAAACGCAAAAAAGATGACTTGAAATATTTCAAGTACTGACTATCATACAATAATATCCTTTTTAGAACGTTTAAAGTATAGGTAGACCCTTAATTTTTCATTATATGTTTCTACAACTATTCTTAAAAACAAAACTTAATTATATTTGAAATAATATTAATGAATTTTTTTACATTAAAAATATTAAAACCTATTTTAACTTTCTGTATTTTTCTCTTTAACTTTCTTTGAGCGTAAGGCTTTGTAAACCTTCTACTCCTTTGCTATTGGAGGTTGGAGTGTTTCTGTCAAATTCTAGACCATATCTAGACGGTCTTCATCTTGATACCGCTTTTACTGGACGGACTTATTTGACTTAGAATTTTTCTAATAAGACCTTCTTTTAAGTTACTGGTTTGAGATTTGATGGACCGTCTAGTTTAGATGAACTTGATGATATTGCTAATCGGGAAATCATTGTAAGCTCGGTTGTCGGCTAAGTTCGTTTTTTCTTAATTACTTTCTCACAAAAATGTGTTGTGTACAAACTATTTTTTAGAATGTTGTGTTATATTTGTAGTACATCATTCTTTAAACGAATTTTAATGAAAAATTTTGTTAGGTCCAAACCAAACCCAAAACGAAGTTAGCCGACAGACGAACTTACCCAAATCTCCCATAAAACAGCTGAACTGTAAAAAGCTACAAAAATTTTTTTTCTTCAGTGTACTTGGACAAAGTTTGGATCAACCCAACTTGGCTCCAACTGGGTTTTCACAAAGTATTCTCAAACTGAAATTTAATTGTATTTTCTGCTATAAGTCAATAACAATTTTGAGAAAAAATATGAAAAATAAAACTTTAGTTATAGTTATGTTGATACTAAATTAATATTCCGTATGGAAATTTTCTCAAATGTCAGTCTGGGTTACTATTTAAGGAAAAATAAGAAAATTGAAAACTTTAGTTGATTACAACAACATTTATTAATAATATGTTCCATGGATAAATAAATTTAATGTAAAGCTCAGAGTTAATAATTTATAAAACTAAGTTTGTTTCGTAATTATATGTTTAAATAATAATGAGAATTTAAAACTTTACTACACACACGTCGTTAGCATATAGTGGTTAGAGCGTTAGTCTATAAGTCCGTAGGTTGTTGGTTCGATTCTCCTCGTGCGCAGTTTTGTTTATTTTATAGGCTTGTGTTATTTCTAGAATTAAGTTATATAAGTTTAACTAAATAGAGGAATAATAATTTAAAAAAAGGAAACTACATTTATTTATATTGTTTACTCTTTTATTGCTAAATTATTAATAATGAATAATTAACAACTATATATACAAAACTAGTTTGGGCGTTGATTGGGTTGCCCACTTTGGAGATTGGGAACCCCAGTTGGGACCACATTGGAGCCCAACCGACTTTTCTACACGAGCTATGAAAATAGTAAAAGAATAGAAATAGTAAAAATAATGCAAGATTAATTATAGAATGGAAATAGTACAAAAACGATATTGGGAAAACACGATAATTAGACTAAAATAAAAGGAAATGCGTTCTTTTGTTATTTATTAAAAATACAAACATCTCTCTTTTGCGAGATGATACAAATGATAACGAAATCGTTCAATGCTAATGCAGTTGGTTTTTAGAAAGAGTGCATAAGTGATAAGATTGCAGACATCATTTTTTATCAATGTTTATTCTTTTGTGCCAAAATGATAAAAAAGAAACCAATTCTTTTCTGCTCATATTATTATAATCGTTTCTTCCTATTTTGAATTTCTATATAAAATATTTAATTGAAGTTCATTCAATTTCTTATCAAAACTTTGTCACGTTTCGAATTTATAATTATTTCTTTAGAACACAATTTTTATCGATGACGACAATTTTTTCTTTTTTTACTCGTCACGCAATATTTGGAAACATATGTGCTTATTACAGTTTGAATATGCTATTAAATACGGAAATGCATTGAAAATAAAGTACGAAAAAAAGTAAATCTAAAGAAATTAAATTCAAAGGAATTAATTATTATTAGTTAATTACTTATTAGTATTTATTTATTTGTTTCACCTACTAACAATACTCAGAATACTAAAAATATAAATAAATAAGTATATATATATAATATATATAAATAAGATAGATACACATCTGCTTTTGAACGACTGTAATTCCTAAATGGTATTATATAAAATTTCTAGAGGTGTGCAAAAAGCCCGAAAAGCCGGGTCGGGTCGGGTCGAATTTTTTTCGGGTCGGGTCGGGCTCGGGTTTTCTCGATGTATCGGGTACCCGATATTTTCGAGTACCCGAATTCATTCGGGTTCTCGAAAAATTCGGGTACCCGAATTTATTCGGGTTCCCGAAAAATCCGGGTACCCGAGAATTCTGAGAACCCCAACGAATTTGAGTACACAAAACTTCGAAAATATGTCGAATATTTGTAGTTATGCATTTTCTCAAATGTTTTATTACTAAATTAAGAACTTGAATACTCCCAAGTTATATAAATTCGAGAATTCGAACTTTTTAAGGTTTAGAGCATACCCGAAAATTTCGAGAAACCGAATGCAGTCGGGTACCCGAAAATTTCGAGAACCCGAATTTAGTCGGGTACCCGAAAGATTTCGGGTATTTAAACAAGCTTGACCCGGCCCGAACCCGAACTGTCTAAGCCCGACCCGACCCGAAAAGTGAAAAGCCCGAAATTACCCGGTCGGGTTTCGGGTTTCGGGCTTTTTGCACACCTCTACAAATTTCCAAATTTAATTTCTTATAAAACATTTTTTTTAATTTAAGGGTCTGTTCAAAAAATACGTAACGCTTTAGGGGGAGGGGGTGGACAAGCTATTTGTTACGGTCAGCAGAAAAAATGGCGCTAATGTATACAACATTGCGTTATATGGGGGAGGGGGGGTCCAAATTGTAGAAAAATAGCGTTACGTATTTTTTGAACGGCCCCTAAAATATTTTAAGGAAAAGTTAATTACGTTAATTACGATTTTTAACTAGATTATTTAAAAAATTTTGTTAAAAAATTTGCATAATTTCTATTTTTTATTATAATTTTTAACGAAATTCTAAGTATTGTTAGAATTTTTGTTTAATTACCTTTATTAGAAACAGAATTTTTTAGAAAATAACCTTTATTAGAAAAAAGAAAATTATAAAATCACCTTCATTAGAAAACAGTTTTTTAGAAATTTAACTTTAGTAAAAAAAAAATTTTTTAAAATAAAAAATTAGAAAAACTGTACCCAACCTAATAAAGAATTTAGAGCAGAAGGGAAAGTGTTTAATCTTTATAATAATTTTTTTTAAATTAATATAATCTACAATTAACATAATTAGCAAAGAGGTTTTTGTATACTTAAACAACTCAGATCTGAAACTGTAAGGAAGGTTAATCTTTATTTTAATATTTGAATGTAAACTACATGTCATCCAGGAATTGAGACAGATAGAGATTCTAGCTGATTCAGTATTCAATTGATTCCGGTGTTTTCTCATCATTAATCCAACTTTCGAAAATAGGCGTTCTCCCGGGACGGAAGTCGCTTGAATGCTGAAGAGATCTCTGGCCATGCGACTTAAATTGTGATACCTATTTTGATTTTGCTTCCACCATAGACCACAGAAACCTGTTTAAAAAACGTAAGAATATTGAATTCATCATTTTCATTAGCTCGTTCTGTTCTGTTTCCTGATGGCAATTGACTACGTATGCAAGACATCGAAAATGCAAATCTGTGGCATTCAAATTCATACCAAAAGTCGTATTTAGTAGTTTCACAAGCTGTTCCATAAAAGTGGTATTCACTGACGCGTTGTCCACAGCTATTGCTTGTAACTTCTCTTCTAAACCCTTTTCTTTCGAAACTTCTAAAAATAAAAGCGGCGATATCATTGCCTGTGTGTTTTCCATTTGATGGTACGAAATCAATTACCAAAGACCTCAAATTGACGTCCATCCATCAACAGTGTATGACATTTTCAAAGTATTATTTCGTAAAATTGCTAATACAATTTTTTTGTTTTTTTCATAGTGAGATAAAAATAGCGATTTCAATTTATTGCGTTGAGGTAATTAAGCTGCATTATTCAAATACTCAAAAACACTTCTCGATTCAGCGTCGCCGAAAAAGTTAAATGGGAAGCACTTTTTTGCAAACATCGTCACTAATAATTGTTGGAAGGTTTCTTGAGTGAAAGTTATTTATAAAATTAGAAAAATTTTTGTAATTAAAAAAAAATTTCTTGCTACAAAATAAAAATTTATATTTACTGTAATTTTAATAGTATTTTTTGCTCATTTATTAATTAACATGAAACTGAAATGATATCTAGTTTCAAACAGATTTATTAAAATTGTTAATTGCTTTTATGATTAGCTATATGTGGACGTCCACATGAAAAGGGCCCATTTTGTCGGTTCTAGTTTTCGAGTTATTTGCAATTTAATACTTTTTTGAGAAAAACCTTAATTTTTTTTATTTTTTATTATTAATCTACATGTTTTGACAAGTCAAATCATGAGCTTTTAATTAATTTATCGATAATTTAAGTGTTTAACTTTATTGGTTCTTTAGAAAAAGAAAAGGGCCCATTTTGTCGGTCCTTTGCAAAAATATTCCGTATTTTTGAAATGGAGGATCAAAAAAATTAAAATCTCTTGATTTGTCATCTTTAAAGTACCCTGAACTCAAAACAATTATTATCTGAATAACTTCCGAGAAGAACCAGAGATATTAATATTAGAGTCATTGATTACGTAGTCGTAGATGTAAAAAATGTCGATATTTCGTCAAAATTTCATAATAAAACATATTAAAAATTTTTAAATAATTTTAATTTCTATTCTTTACCTTCAAATGACACAATAAAATTGTTCCCAATCATTAATCTTGTACAAAAATGGTTTACTAATAAGAAAATCGCCTTTTTAGAAAAGGGCCCATTTTGTCGGTTTTTCGTATTTTCAAACAGAAAGGGGGGTGGGGTGGTTTTAAAAATTTTAAACCTATTGGTTTTTCATCTTTATGGTGCCCTGGAGTGACAACAATTATTATCTGAATAACTTTCCAGAAGAACCAGTGATATTGATGTTAGAGTCTTTGATTACGTAGTCGTAGAAGTGAAAATTTCGATATTTCTGCAAATTATTCATAATAGAGACTTTTAAAAAATTTTTAAAAAGTTTAATTTTTATTCTCTATCTTCAAATGACACAATAAAATCGTTTCCAATCATAAACCTTGTAAGAAAATGGTTTATTAATAAGAAAATCGTCTTTTTTAGAAAAGGGCCCATTTTGTCGGTTTTATGTATTTTTAAAATTAAGGGAGGGGGTGGTGGTTTTAAAAATTTGAAACTTATTGGTTTTTCATCTTTAAGGTGCCATGGACTGAAAACAATTATTATCTGAATTACTTCCCAGAAGAACCGGAGATATCACAATTAATAGGTATCACAATCATTAATTCCGTTTTTCTCGAAATGAAGTATTTGTCACTATAAACTTTGAAATTCTGTAACTCATCGAATTTTTGACCAAAAAAGTTGTATGACCATTTCAAATTTTCGTAATTTTGCAAGCAATTCGCCCATATAGATAAGTCCAATAGTGCCAAAATGGGCCCTTTTCATGTGGACGTCGACATATAGTAAAAGAAATTAAATAATTTTTAAGAGGAAGGGCCAGTGAAATTTTAATCCATCGTAATTTATATAATTCACAATTTTTATTTCTTTCTGATGATATTTAGAATTTAATTATAATCTAGCATGAAATCTTAAAAAACAAGTAATTAATCAATAATTCTTTTAATAACAATCAAATTTTTCAAAAAATTAAAATTAAAAAAAAATTAAATTGATATTATTTAATTAAATTGATATTTAGAATTTAATTTTAATCTACCATGAAAACTTAAGAAACAAATAATTAATTAATAATTCTTTTAATAACAATAAAAATTTTAAACAACAAAAAATTTTAAAAATAAAAAATGTTATTTTAGAATTTCTATTATTTTTTATTTAAATCTTTAATGACGCTAGAATTATGGAAATTAAAATTAAAACAATGTTAACATTAATTAGATAAAAAATAACTTTTGAAAAATAGGTGTTGGAGAAACATGATTTTATATTATTAACCTTTTTTCCTGCAGAACCCGATGAGTTGCAACCATAAATATCTGTAAATACATCGTTGTGGTGATTTTCTAAATGAAGCATTAAACCAGAAGTGTTACAATTCTTCATCTTAATAATTCGTTCTACATTTTTTTCGCGGCAAAGTTTGCAAATTCCTTCCTTATTTCGTATATCGACATTTTTAATTTCAAAATTCGTTTTCAGTCTTTTACTGCGTTCACTTTTGTTTTACGTTTCACTGCTTTAAAAATTTTATTTGTTATTCATAGAGTAATAAAACTTTAATTAATTTTTTTGATAAACTAAAAATGAACAGAATTTTTATAGGTTAATAAACAAAAAGAAATTGTTTACCTATCTGACAACGAATCAGCTTTTCTTTTATTGAAAGTCAATTCGTCCATTTTTGGAGTCAAATACATATTTTCGATGATAGAAACTCAATATATTAAAAATTATCTTTGAAAAATCAAAAAAGTTTCATCTGTCAAAGTGATAATTTTAAAAATCAATATTGTACAATATATCGCTTGTCTCATTTGACAAAACAAAGAAATACAGTTAATGGAACAACAAAATAAAATTCAATATTTTGTTCACAAGATCAATTCAATAACAATCGATAATACTCAATAATCAAGAATATTGCATCTTGACATTCATCACTATATTTGGTGTAAATGTAAACAGTAGATGTTTCAGCTAAATTTGCAAATTTAAAAATAAGTACGACATCAATATTTTTAACTCAGCTCACCTACAAATTATTGGATCCGCCATTTTAAAATTTAAAAATTCAATTTTAGATTCTTATTCAGCAACCTTAAGAACTTCTTCTTACTAAGTTGAATGAAATCTATTAAAATTTGTTGAAGTTATTCAAGTTTTTACATTACTAATTTTGTAATGGTTGATTGTTTATTTTATGATATATAACTTGTTTCTTAAACCTCGCTTAATTACAGTGGTGTTTACATTTACCCCGAATTTTACAAAATTTTCAAAATCTCGGGATAAATGTAAACAGTCAGTTTTAGGCGATTAAGGTGCATCAATATTTTTTTGCACCTCATAAAATTTTTCTAGGGAAGTAAAGCAACAAGATCATGCAAAAAAATCCGTTTGTTTTACCTTTTAAGAAACAAACTAATGTTTTTGGTGAAAAATAGATATTCCGTTTATATTTACCCCAAATGACTCTTAATGTCATTTGAAATAAATATTATTCAAAAATAATTTTAATTCTATTATTATTTTGTTACTAAAGTTATAAATTGTATTATTTTTAATGATTAAAATAGGTCTGGATTATTGTCTTCAAAATTTTTAGTCATTGCTTTTACTTGGACCTTATAAGTAACAGAATACACAGCACTGGCATGGATAGTCACGAAGTAGCATAAGGAGCTTCCACTCTTCGTGAAAAGTGTTTTCAACTATTCTTTTCTGATTGACGTCATGGGTTAGTTAGCGACAAGAATCCATCTAACGTGAAAATGTACAACTCTAAAATTTTTCTCCTTTTCGTCTGCTAAACGCAACATGCACGCGCAGATCAACGCAGTCTTTTTTGAATTTCGTAAATTCACATATCCGCCATTTGCAATGGCGGATCTCTCACCTGAGTTGTAGCAGTTTTCCCACAAGAGCGCTTGTTTCGCTAACTAACCACGAGCCGAACAGAAAAGAAAAATCGTCATCAAAATATTTCAAACTATCCATTGAGTGGAAGCTCCTTATACTACTTCGTGGATATAGTATATACTATCACTCAATATTGCTTCAACATGGGTTACCAATGTTCGTCCCATGCTCGATTCAAGACTCTGTCAATGTTTGTAAATGTAGCTTTAACATTTAATCTTAATTCAAGATTAAATCGATCTTGATACAATATTCAGTTTATTTATTACCGTGTGTACTGAACAATATTAAATGTAAATATTTATAAATAATTTAATAATAAAATATTTTGTATGACAATTATTTATATTATTTAAAAATTATTACTATTAATAATTATTTAAAAAACCGCTGCGAAGTTATACATTTTTGTTATAATTTTGGTGTTCAATTAATTTGTTTTCGTGAATCTCGTTGTGTTCATTTCATGAAGACTTTGCTTTCTCATAGAGATGTTAATAATAAAAAAGTATAAATTTTTAACAATTATTCTTAATTGCTGTAATATTTTTTTCTCTTTATTGGATTAAAAATTCAGTTTCAATAAATAAACGATTTTGATTTTTATGGTATATTATAACTTGAATTATTTTATTTTTAAAAATTTTAGAAATGATTTGGAAAATGATATTTTTCAACGTTTCAAAGTTACTTCCACAGTAAAATTTTTTTTTAAATTTCCATTACAATTTCTGTTTTTCAAATATGAATAACTTCTTTATTTCTAATCGAATTATCTTCAAAAATAGGTTAATCGAAGCGTTTTTTAATGCTCTACAAGATGATAATGATAGTTTTAAAGCTACTTCTACATTTTTCAACGAAATTTTAAAAAAGTATTATTTTTCAAAATTTTTGATTTTTAAAAGTTTAATATCTCCGGTGAATATGGACAAATGTTCATTAAGGGCTCAAAAGATGCGTCTAAAAGAACTCTACAAAATTATAGAAAAACATTCATACACTGAGAGAAGTCCAAGGCGTAATAGTTCCCGCTAGCTGTCGCTATGCGCTACTCTGCTTGTAGCGTTTAAGTTGTTCCGAATCTGGTGCTGAGACGCCCCGAATCCAGTCAAACATTGTTCTCGCATGTAAAAGAACAACTGGTGGCAAACACTAAAAGTTCTGAGTAATCTCGCTTTGGGACGTTCCACGTTTCGCATCGGGGCATGAGACGTTCCGATTCCAGAGTTCACATAAAAACATTCAAAAGTACATCTCAAGGCTCGCATGGGACGTATTAGTTCCCGGACTTCTCTCAGTGTAGGTGACCTAACATTTTTTTAAAGTTATGGGCAAAAAACGGCTTTTTGAAAAATAAATAAAAGAAAAAAAGTATGTAGTTAAACTTTATTGATCTGTCTCAAAGTACTCTCATTTTATGTCCTCAGATAATACCTATAATTTTAAAAAAATTCAGTTTAAAAGTTCGGTTCCTTTGTACCTCTTTGTTAAAAAGTACAAGATTAATATACTTACCAGAGAGGATTGGAGAAATGAACTGGCAACCATTCCAACTGATTGTGAAGACTTTAATGTTTAAAGTTTAACTAGACAAAGGAATGAAAAAGGCTAAGTTATAATTTAACTTAATTTATTCCTATAACTTGATCAATTTACAGTACATCCAATTACAATAAATCCATCAGATTTTTGAACATACAAAAGTGGTAAAATACATAATGGTACTTGATTATCTTAAAATCAATAGCAACATAAAAAGGAGAGCTCGAGGTAATCAATCAAAATTATAATAACCTGAAAAAATAAGTCAAAAGCAACAATCAACGTAAACTAAATCAAAACCCGACCAAAATTGCACGTCCAGTGGAAGGTCATCTGCAAACGGCTACGGCTTCCTTTCAAGTCCCCCGTATCGTGAGTAGGGAAGGAGAAAACAGTACCAGGTTGACTGGTTCCTCAAAATTAGTAATAAAGGAAAGAATTGTAAAGACGTAGAGATAATCCTCAAAACAATTACTTCATAACAGGGTACATTTCAGGTAAACGAAATATACAATAGACCACCGCACACAATAAAAATTGAAAAGGACGCAGTATTTGAGGTTAACCACGTTTTTTCATCGAATTTTATCATGTCTTTGAATCAATTACGATGAGATAAAGGTTACGTAAAGGAGAAATTAAAACGTTTTCTTGATAGTAATGTTATCGTACCAGATAAAGAAGAACTCGATTTGCGATTGGAAAAACTAGAAGATATTCTCAAGGAGTTCATTCAAGCACATTAATACGTCAATATTCGAAATAACGGACGAAAACGAGAATCTCACAGCAGATAATCCGGAGGATATAGAATTCGAGAAGAATTATATCTATATAAGAACTCAATTATACCAAATAGCAAGTAAGTTTAAAACACCAGAACTAACGGTTAATGTAAGTAATCATGAAAATAATAACATTTTTACTAGTGTATTGGAAAAACGAGCAGCGTTGCTTGAGCGTTTTAATATGGACAGGGTACAAACTCGAGAGTCTAAAAATTCAATTGCCTCAAATAAAATTACCGGAATGGTTAAAAAGCATGGTAAAATCGAATAATGGAAAAACTTTTTTGATATGTTTAAATCTCTTATTCATAACAGTAAAGAATTATCTAATATTAAAAAATTGCAATATTTGTCAATATTCCCTGAAGTGCGCTACAAGTGATTGAGGCCATCCAAGCACGAAGTAGTATAAGGAGACCTCACGCGACAAAAAAAACTGCACATATTTGGGGAGACAGAGATCTCAGAGATTGCACCGCTAACAGAGGTTGCTCCTCTGTGGTTAAAGTATTGTACTAACATTTTTCGTCTGCTACTGTATATGAACATAACCTACAAATTAAAGAAATACGACGAAGTGTAATGGCGACCATGGTTGAAGGTACCGTCCCATGACGGCGTAAAAGCGTCGTCGTAAAGCAGAAACCATGCGATAGAAAGAGATAAACAGATATCACGTTCTCACTCACTCACATGGTTTCTGCTTTACGTCGACGCTTTTACGCCGTCATGGGACGGTACCTTTACATTTCAGCCGTAATGGCGCAACCTCTGCTAGTGGTGCAAATACTCATAACTCTAACCCCCCTAAAATGTGTTGATTTTTGCCGCTGCTAAACATTGGCGTGAGGTCTCCTTATACTACTTCGTGAATCCAAGCATCAGATATAAATTACATGATAGCATGGAAATTATTACAAGAGAGTCAGAATTCCTGAAAGGAGCTACCCAAAACCTTTTAAATTTGTTGGCTTATTGACCGATTTTAATTTTTCAAGTGCATTTTATTTGTCTTGAAATGAAGTATAACTGACAATATTTTCGATAAAAATATTTCATTTTAGTGCAAAATGCAATTGTTTATTTATGAACAATTAAAAATAAATACTGTTCTGGATGATATTTTAAGTTTAAAAAATTACTAAAATGTTCTTAATAAATCACTAAAAAATATCCCGTTGAAAAAAATGGCACGAAGTTTTAAATTGCTTAATTTTAAGCATTTGAGCCGCGGTGCAGTGCGCGACTCTGGTCCTTATTAAGCGTTCGCGCGCGTGTTATTGTTTCTGATCGCTGAAATGACTGCGCTTCTCAAACACTACATTTATGTTGGAAATAAATTTATTTTAACGTAATTTTTACATTTAATTTTTTTTAATGGAACATTTAATTAATTATTTTTGTTGAATGGTAATTACAGATGTGTTGTATAAATTGTTAAAATATTGAATTGTTGAATTTTCTTTGAAATGAAAAAAATGAGCGAACTAGAGTTAAAATTTGGATTGGATTTAAACATTTTTAAGATAAACATAAACCAATCTAAAAAACAAACAACGATCTACAAACAATAAAACGATCTAAAAAACAAACAACGATCTTAAATATTTTTTCTTGAAAATTTGTAATTTATTAATTAAAACTTTTTATACCTGTACTAATAACTGTTTCTAAAGAATAGTTTACATTTGGAATTATTGTTAAACATGTTTAAATCCAATCCAAATTTTAACTCTAGTTCGCTTATTATTTTTTTTTAATTTCAAAGAAAATTCAATAATTCGATATTTTAACAATTTATGCAACACATCTGTAATTACTATTCAGCAAAAAGAATGAATTAAATGTTTCATTAAGAAAATTAAATGTCAAAATTACGATAAAATAAATTTATTTCCAACATAATTGTAGTATTTGAGAAGCGCAGTCGTTTCAGCGATCAGAAACAATAACACGCGCGCGAACGCTCAATAAGGACCAGAGTCGCGCACTGCACCGCGGCACAAATGCTGAAAATTAATCAATTTAAAACTTCTATCCTTTTTTTCAACGGGATATTTTTTAGTGGCTTATTAAGAACATTTTAGTAATTTTTTCAACTTAAATTATCATCCAGAACACTATTTATTTTTAATTGTTTATAAATAAACAATTGCATTTTGCACTAAAATTTAATATTTTTATCTGAAAATATTGTCAGTTATACTTGATTTCAAGTCAAATAAAATGCAACTTGAAAAATTAAAATCGATCAATAGGTTTTTGAGAAATTCATTCATTTAATTAAATACGTTTAAAATTTTTAAAAGTTAATAACATTAACAAAAAAAATTTTTTTTGGCAAAATTTCTTATATAAAATACTATTAAAATAACCACATTAGTCCGAAAAAAATTAAAAGTTTGATACAAGAAACTAACGAAATACAAAGTAAAAATCTACCTAACTTCTCGAAACAGGAATCTTTGTCAGTCATAGAGAAAAAATGCAAAGATTTTCTTGATAAAACGACTTCTCGAGACACAACGGGTCGTTTTGAAGTACGTGTACCACTCAAAGTAGATGTATTAGTCTTAGGCGAATCAAATAAATATTGCGATTAAAAGTTTACTTTATTTAGAAAATCGTTTTGAAAAGAATCTAGAATTGAAGGAAAGCTATTGTGATTTCATGAGAACTTATTTAGAATAAGGACATATGGCTATATATGCCATTTTTGGTAGTAGGATCGATTCCAAACTTTCTAAAACAGATAAAACCAAAAACAAAGTGACATTCTCTTCGTTAGATATTTCTTTAGGTGTGGAACCTCAAAAAATTGGAATTCCCCCCCCCCATTTTTTAAAGAGTACTTTTTCCTCAAAATATCCAAAAAAGGTGTTTTTATTCAGAATTTCTCTTATCAAAAAGAGGAGTTGGAAATTTTCCAGTTTTTGAGGTTCCACTTATAGGCATGATGACGCTGAATCAAAACCCGTTTTATCTTTTAAAATTGCTTCAGAAGAACTCGAGATATCACTCTTACCAGTTCAAAAAAGACATTTTAAGAAAAACACATTTAAAGTTTTTGTTCATAAGTTTCGACATTTTTTTTAAATTATCAAATTTGATTAAAAATCGTTAATCGGGAATCAGTTATCATACGGCAAGCCGTATGGCCTGAACCGAGCAATCAAAAATTCAAAAATTAATTTCTCGAAAATATCGAAAAACACATCTTCACAAATTTAAATACTTTTTAAGGACATTCCAAGGTTTAATAAAAATATTTTTTTAAAAAATTAGTTATTCCCTTCATGAAAAAAACAACTTTAAAAAATAATTGTTTAAACAAATTAACCAACAGTTTACAAGATAAAAATTCCTGAATAAAGTGACCAAAAAGGTTAATTAACAACATCTTGCAAAATAATTAAAATTTTGCAATATCCTTGAGTGTACTTTAAAAGCACCCTAAACACAACAAATTAACCAAGTATAAACAAAATCTGAGATTCAAAAGTTCTTCCAGCTATGGAACGCCCCTAATTACAAATATGGAATCAAATTTTTAAAATTCAAAATGACGGATCCAATATGGCGGACATTTTTTCCAAAATCATTGGATTTGCTTGAAAATCATTGCGTGAGGGGTTTAGGGTCGCTGATTACGAATATGACATCAATTTTTTAAAATTAAAAATGGCGGATGCAATATGGTGGACAAAAAAAATTAAACAAAAAAATTAAAAAATTTTTATCTCTGCTATTTTAAATCCGCCATATTGAATTTTGAAAATTTGATATCTAATTTGTGATGAGCAACACCAAATACATTTTTGTTTATCTTTTTAAAAAAATGCAAATGAGAAAACATTTAAATCATGCGATTTTTTATCAGCATACAAAAACATCTTTAACATGGCGAAGAATAAGAATGTATAATTTTTGTTTTACTTCGAATTTTGCAATAATATTTCAGGACAGAATTCTTGACACTTTAAGAAATCCGAAAATAAAAACAAAAAAAATCTATTTTTTTGACACGTTAAACTGGAATGTACCCTTCTGGCTTGTTGCCAGAAGAAGATCTCCTCAAAAACTTTTTAGCGACAACGCCACAAATGTTACAAGATGCAATCGATAATTAAAAGAAATATACGAGTTTTTGAGGAATGAGAAAAATATTATAACGGATACTTTGTCACAAGAAGCATGTAATGGACTTCTCATTACTTACTTATTAGAATTTTGATAATTTTAATAAAAAGAGGTTTTCTGCGAATTATTTTCAATTCTTTAGGCAGGATTCCATATTTTTATTTGATTATAATCAAATTGAATAAAAAATACAAAACTGAGAATAATCCTGAAAAAACAGATCGATTAGAAAACAATTAAACACAAAATTACCTATATCGGAAGGAAAAACTTTTAAAAGGGAGAGTTGAACAAATTATTATAAAATAATAATTGATTCAACAACTATCTTTAAAAATAAAACCTGACTATTTATTGAAGTTTAAGATCATCCACATACTTTACATATTTTAGGCACGTATACACATAATTTCGTTCATACTATCAAGGCATTTGGTTTTACTTTTTCTACTTACTTGGGATTATACCCTTACACGCGTAATTTACGTATCCTTTACATAACACACAATACATAAAGTATTGCTAATATTATTAATATTCAAGACATTGTTGGTGCTGCATGAACTGTAGATCCTTTTATTATCTTCAAGGTTACTGAAGGTTTGTAGCGTCTGCACTCTTCACTTTACAGAATATTCTCACATTATTTAATTGAGTTCGTTAATAAATTCTGAAGACGGTAGTGTCCGCGTTTAAAGAGTTGATCTATCAGTAGTTGTCCACACGCTGAACTGTATGTCGTAAATATTTTTCTCTTCTAAGAGTTCACTAAAACGTTTCTTCAATTCCATAATATGAGGGCATTCACTACATTCACCTAAATAGCAGTTTTCATTGGGACTTTTGCATAAAATTTGTCCTAGGCAATCTTTGTAATTGGCTAGAATCATCTCAGAATCTTTAGTAAGATTCTTAAAGAAGGAGTTGCTTCTGGATAAGTTCTCTGCCCTTGTCACTTTTCACAGATACAACATCCTTAATACCGGGCATGATTCTACTATTCTCTTCACTATTATAAAATTCATAAATTTGTTTCTCAGTAATTTCCGGCAATGATTTACCCTTCCTAGCAGTTGTTTCTTCTAGAACACTCTTTAATGCTTTCAATTCTATTCCCTTTTCAGGGAAGTACCTTGAGCAGTTGAATTCACGAGAAATTTGACTTATTGTCCACGAATCTGGTACTGTAGTCAAAATTGATAATCTAAAAGGGTCATTAACTTCAAGAGAAAAGAATTTATCTTTTAACCCATTTAACACCTCTTCCAATTCAACCAATCGTTGTGATTTTGTATTTGATTGAAATTCAGTTTTAAATAATAAAGCTTCCTTTGATGCTATAGATAAATTCTGCAGCATTGCGTGTATACTTGATGATACAGTAGCATCGTTATTAATTTCAGAGTTTTTTATTTTCCTGCATGCCGCACAAATTATTGCAATATTCGGGATTTTCGGAAATTTTCTTTGCAAACCACTCGAAATTAGTCGCAGATCTTTTCCTTTATGAGGTATTACATTGTAAGTAATACATGTACGTTGGACATATTCACAGTAAATATTATGAAATTAAAATTCCAGAATTTTCAAGCCAAAAATATCCAATTCCAATTGAAAATAGAATAAATTTTCTGACCTAATTAAAAAACATGCTTTTAAACTTCAAGAGTTAATTTTTAAATATTCTACAGGTGACAATAATCACAAGCAGTTTAAATAAAGTATGCAACTGAGGTTTGTTGGACAATTAAAATCGTAAATCTTAGAATATGATTGTATATGATCATTTTTGCAAAGAGAGAAAGAACACAAAAATTACCGGGTGATTTTTTGACAAAAAATACTGGAATACTTTCTGGCAGTGATTTTCAGATTTTTTCACTTTCAAAACTCCTGGTAAATATTTGTAATTTTTTCCAAGACTAATCTTAAAAAATGTTAGTTACTGGAAAAATCCACTCCATCACAAAACTAACCATATATGAGGATACAATAAAAATATTCTTTAGTTTTATATTAAAATTTGGTTATAATGTTAAAAACAACAATTCTAAAAATATTGATAATTCTATTTGCAAGTTTACTTAACCCTTTTAAAAATAATTTACCTTTTTAAGGTTCTCCACGTTTTTCAATCTCTGTGCCTCTCTCTGTTTATATACAGAATTCCACCATTTTATCCTAAATTAATTCTTAGCACTGGGATATATCTCGTTAATTAAAAAATGTAACCATACAGCGGTGTCAAGAATTCAAACTGTTGAATGTGATAGAATGTTTTGAACACTGATTTTGACGTTTAAAAAAGTGAAAATCATTGTCAGATAGTTTATTCATATTTCTATTCGGTGATATAGAAAATTTTTATTAAATTTTTCAAAATTCCGATAATTTATTTAATTTAATACTTTTTTAAATAAAATATTGTATTCAGAATCTTATTTTAATCATATAACAATGTAAAAATACGCAATGAGCAATACTGCGTTTATAAGAAGAAGATATAACCGAGAACATAATTGCTAACATCAAATAATAAATTTTTTTTCGATTTTTAGAATTTTTAATAAAATAATATTAAATTCACAAATTTTGCCACTTGACATTCGAAAGCTTACATTTTTCTGCACATTTTGAGTATAAGTACATAATTTTTGAATTAAATTTAAAGTGGGCAGTACGGACGTAAAACTGAGGAAGAATGCCCAATATAGATTTTTATTTATTTATTAATGTTTATAAAAAATACTGTTCATACTTACAATACAATTCGGCAATTCGGCACAACACATTTTTTCCCCCATTTAAAAAAAACAAAAACTTAATTCTTTTATGTTTATAAACATTTAAAAGTAGATATTATAAAAGTGAGAGACACTGCAGCACACAACTAACAATAACAAATTAGCAGAAGAACTTGGGCCCCCTACAAAAGTGGCGCCTCTACTGGCGTGGAATAATTAAAGCTCCACGCAAATACGTACAAAAGTACGAAAAACAGACGGGTCTGATCATGCGCTACAGACTTGGAAGGTTTAACGTTAGGACGCTTCTTAATTGGAGAATCGATGGTCCGTGGAGTACGTCAGTTCAATGCAAGCAAAATCTAAATAAAAGACACATGAAAAGGAAATTGCGGTTAACGATCTTGTGCTTATTCGAGATGAGAACGTCGCTGCACCCCGGTCAAGACTCTGTAACTCGTGTTGATTTGAAATATTAACAAGGTTAAATTCTACTTTACCAACAGAACTGAATAGACGCGTTTGAATTTCTTTTGTGAATGTTTGTAGTTCTTTTTATCACTCTGCGTCCAGAATGATTCAAGTTGCAATCTTTGTGTATACAGTTAATACTATTATAATAATTTTAGTGTATCAGAAAGAAACGATGTACTGCTTAAATCGTATTAACATAATGATTTCGAATTTAGGATCAACGTTTTGTAAATATTAATTTGTTAAATTAGTTAATTTTACAAAAAGAAATTACCATTTGAATGTTCTGTTTAGGGTTTTTGGTTATAAATCACGCCTTTGTTAGAATCAGACCCATGTGGAAAAAGAGTGGTCATATCTTCTTGATGTAGAAGAGTGAAATACAAAATTGTCACTGGATATGCACTTAAGAATAAAATGTAGTAAAACGCCATTTTCAAAATTTTCTCCGCCTTTAAAAAAATCTGTGCGAGCGATCCCACATAGCACAAAAACTTCTAAAAAACTTCCAGGAAGTGTCCCGTGTGAACCTTCAAAAGTTACTCTTGGTAAGTTCCTGGAAATTTCCAGGAAATACAATAATGTCCGCAAGTTAGAAGCATCCCATGGAAACTTCCTGGAAGATTCACATAAAAACTTTCTAAAAACTTCCCATAGAAACTTCCTGGAAGTTACCAGAAAAATTTTTTTTAAATATTTTAAAGAAATAATTATTAAAAAATTATTAAAAACTTTTTTTAGTGAAATTATTATTTAAAAAAGGGACCCGAACTACCATAGGCCTCAAAAGTGTGCTGCTGGGATAGCGCTTTATGCACTCAACCAAATCGCCACTTGTCTTCACAGGGCTAATTTATATATTAGGGGAGACTGGGGCGAAAAGTTAAATTTTGCATAAATGATTTTTTTTGCAATATAATCCACTTAGATGCAAATATTTGTATATCAATATTGTAGGGCAACTTGTCCTCTAAAACTTTCAATAAAAAAGTTCCTGATATTTTTGCATAAAATACATGTTTTGTCCTTTTTTGAAAATTTTGTTTTTTTTAACTTTTCGCCCCATGCTGGGGCGAAAAGTTAAATTCTATTTTTAGCCTGCTAAAACTATTTTCTGATAGGTGATAAGTATTAGATAAGTTAAAGTATACGTAAACAAGTAAGTTAGTAAATAAAAGATCTATGTTTATTTAACAAAATCTTTAGAATAGTTGTAAAGTTAAAAAATTGAAATTTAAAAAAAAAATTTTTTTTGTTTATTTCATGTGAACGGTCTTCTTTTTTGACAGACTACTTGCCCAATGTTAAATAAATAATTTTTAAACAAATAAACCCAAAAAAACGAAAAATAAAAAAAATTTAAATACATCTAAAAATACATTTAACTCTTCGCCCCAGGGTTCGTTTTTGGCTTTAACAACAAATATAAAAAATCTGACTAAAGATATTTAGCAAATACCTTTAGGTATCTCTTCAGGGGACCCAAATAATGAAGTAAAAAAATCGCGGTGAGGATAAATGCAAAAAATATACTTAAAAGTTGATATTTTCTTTTTCGAAAAAATTTTCAAAAGTAGGTTGAAAAAAAACTTTCAATATAGACACCACAATAATTAACAGAATTGCACACAACTCCGTACATTTATTTAGGGTGATAATACCCTTCTATAATTAAAATTACAATGCTCTAACTATTCCCGTTCGAAAGGTAATGAATTTTAACGGTTTTGGCAGTTTAACTTTTCGCCCCAGTCTCCCCTATATATTTCATTAAATCTTTGAGGATTTTTAGGAACAGTCTGGTAACTTCTAGAAGGTTTCTAGAAAGTTTCAATGGGAAGCTTCTAGGAAGTTACTAGGAAGTTTCCATGGGATGCTTCTAACTTGCGGACATTATTGTATTTCCTGGAAATTTCCAGAAAGTTACGGAGGGTAACTTCCGAAGGTTCCCACGGAAACTTCCTGGAAGTTTTTGTGCTTTGTGGGAGGGCATTCTCTCTTCGAACAGAGTATAAATATACGTATTATATATGCGTAAATGTACGTAAATATATATATGGGACGTTTCACATTAAGCGGGCCACCCCGATGGCCAAAATTGAAAGCTTCCAAAAAAATTGCTTTTACCCAAAAATTATTCATATATATAAGGGGCATTCCATGTCAAGTGATCAAGGTGGAGAAAAATTTTTCTCCAATCGTAGCAAAACTTGGGGCTTTTATAGTACTCATAGATAGTAATTTTTCGTGAAAATATTTTTTTAACTAGTCCAATATTTTCTGAGGGGAGGGGGTAAAATTTTTGTGTTTTTCAGTACAATGCTTATTTCAAAAATTTTTTACTCTTAAACAATTAAACATACAAATTTGACAAAGTACATTTTGGAAACATTTTTTCATGCTCTTTCGATTGAAAAAAAGCATTTTTAAAAAAATTTTGACCCAAAAAAATCAAAATTAAAAATAAATTTCAATTTTTGGGGGAGAAAGACTCATTTTTTTTACAAAAGTGTCTAAATTCAAAAACAGAGGTCTAAAAGTGCTAATAAAGAGGAATTAAATAAGAAAATCTCCTATGTATTGGCGGTAATATTAGCATTACGATACATACTTTGTATTCCATAAGCAATAACGGTAGTTTGATATCGGTTTTAAAAAATAAATATGTCGGATCCAATATGGTGGACAAAATTTTTTTTAATGCATCGGATTTGCTTGAAAGTTGTTACTCGCAGGTTTTCGGGATTGCTGATGCCGAATCTAATGTTAATTTTCAGAAATTTAAAATGGCGGATCTAATATGGCGGATAATTTTTTTTTAAATAATCAGATTTAATTGAAAGTTGTTACTTGGAGGTTTTTGGGGTCGCTGATACCAAATCTGATGTTAATTTTTAGAAATTCGAAATTTATTTTTATTTTTATAATACATTATTTAAATAATTTTCAAGATCTTTTTATAAAATGATTATAATAATTTAAAATATGTAAAAACATATTGAAATTGACTCAAGCTAAAACATAGTCTTATGATATTCTTTAAACCAAATATTAGGCATAATAAATAAATCAATTGAATTAATTTATTAATGTTAATCATAATAATAATTTATTACCAATAATTAAATTGAATTAAAAACTGAATTTTACTATGATTTTTAAAAGTTGAGGAAAAAAATTTAGTTTTACTTAATTTAAAAAAATTTTTAATCGGGTACCACTTAGTGAAAAAAATTAAAATCCTAGGTGGCGCATCATTTGTTTCAAGCAAATGTGATAAATTTTTCAATTTCATGCGTAATGAGTGGCCCCAGAAGCACATAATTACTAAATTTCAAGCAAATAAAAAAATAATCAGTTACTGGATACATTGTGCTTCAGTTGGAATGATGCGCCATTCAGGAATTTAATTTTTTTCACTATGTGGTACCCGATTAAACAAATTTTGAAAAATATTTCTTAAAAGTACACCTTTATGAGAACTTTTTGTAAAACTTCCAAAATAGTATCTCCAAATTAAGAACATTTTTGAAAATTAAGAAAAAAAATTTCGAGGGTTTCTTATGGGCAAAATTTTTTGAAGTTCCTCTTATGGATTTATATAACTCGCATATATTTGATTAAAATCAATTAAGTGGTTTTCGCGAAAAAACAAATTTTTGATTTTTCTTTCTCCCTCCATAACTCTTACAATAAAAAAATTTTTGAAAAAATAATTGGTGAAAAATTTTATCTTAATGCTGCCAATATGTAACAAAAATTTCAAACATTTTTAAGATGGGGCAGATTTTGCATGCTTACTCCGTTAGGCCCTTTTTACAACTATTCTTTGAAATTATTTAAACAAATAATTGTTATTCATTAACTCTTTTTCATTGCACCTTGAAAGATGTGGTTTTTATCTAATTTTGCAATTTATAAAGCTTATTATAATAACCAATAAATATTAAATGTCAAATCGATATTTCAGCAACTGTTAAATAATTGTAAAATATGTAATATATACATGACAAATTACAGTTAAATATTTATTTGAATAATTATTGAGATAACAATTTTCCGAAAATTCTTTATTCAATACATAAATGAATTTTTCGAGATACACTGTAAAAAATGAATAAATATCCACAATAACCTAGTTACATTATTGTTTAAACAATTGAGGAGTAATTAATTGATGTTTTTGAATTTTTGCTTCCTCATAGAGGAAGTATCTGTATTTAGGGTAACTAATAACATATCTGAAGTAAAATTTGAAAAAATCAATATGGCGGATCAAATATAGCGGAAAACTTTTTTAAATTTATGCCACTAGAATGAAAGTTGTCACTTGAGGTAACAACTTTTTTCAATTCATTAGATTTCTGTAAAATTTGAAAAAAACGTTAAAAAGGTCTCTGAGTTTTACAGGGTTGACACTGTCATTATTTTTAAAATAATGACTACATTACATTTGTACTTAAAAATTTTTTTTTTCATTATAATAGATTTTTATTGCTTAACACAGTAATGAAATAACTATTTTGTATCTGAGGAAGTAAATGAAAAAAATCTAGCATTAAATGATCTCTTCATTTAGGAGATAAAATCTTTGTATTCTTTTTTTTTCATTTCTTTAAGTCTTTTTTATTTTCGATACTTTTAATGTGAATGGTATTAAACATTAAATTGCAATTATTTTTTAGGTATTAAAGAATACCGTATGTAATCCACGATTTTTAATAAATTACAGTGCTTACAAAGTATTTCTGCAAAAATTGTTATTACTTGCAGGGAAAATCTGGATGTTGTTTTATGTAGAATGTATGAAAACCATGTAAATCTGAAAGCATTAATCATAATTTTCAAAGAATTAGATATTTTTTTCGAGTGTTACTTTTCGATACCTTTTGGACAGCTTTTGCTATTGTTTCCGCTAAACCCCTTTTAAAACTGCTTTTCTTTCTTAGTGAATCGTTTTAAAACAACTAAATTTATTAGCGATTTTCTTAGTTATTTATGAATCTGGAAAAACGGTTAGAATTGACAATGCCTGACGATCAGGTAACCTTAAATTCGAAAATTGTTTTTAGTTCGTTGAGCATTTCTTTAAGTATAATGTCTGATTCGATCATTCTCTTGAATCATCAGTACTTAAAATCAATGTTAGAGAAATGATCATTATTGTTACAGTCTTATTTTTATCTCTTCTTTGCTTTTGTCACTATGTTGACCATAAAGATTGTAATGTGAATTAAAGTGTAGTTGGTAAAAGTTAGTCGATTTTAAATTCATTTCTGCAAGGTATCACAAATCATTACTCAATTTTTTTACTTTTAACAAATAAACACTATAACTATTCACTTGACGCAATAAAATTTACAAAACAAATGAACATTCTGTTGCTAAGTTTCCTGTTTATTTTATTAACTTGACAACTAAACATTCGTCACTTCTTTTAATCGTAATTTACATTAATGAATACTGGTTCTAAAGTTTGTTCTACGAATTTTTTGCGTTATATGAATTGTTATTAGTAGTTATTTGTACAAAGTGTAGATGATTTGAGTTGTGATTTGTGATATACTACAGTATTGTATTTAAAATGCCAAAAGCTTTGTCATATACACATTTCGATGGATGTTGCAATCCGTATGATCAAAATGGACACACAGGCAAAGGAATGCGTGTTTTATCGAAAAATTTAAAACTTAAGTTTACCAATGTTTCGGAAGACGATAAATCCAGTTTTATTAGAATTTAAATTCTAATGAGTCAAGAGAGAGATCGCCACGAGAAGTTGAACTTGAAGAAATGCTTAATGGACTGAATGAAAAATTTTCAAATTTAAATTTATCTGATCCGCAAAGATTATCCATTTTAACTGTTCTTCCAGATTCTTAGAGTGCTAAGAAAATTGCTGAGGAATTTGGTTGTTCTAAACAATTTGCTAAAAAAGCAAAGTAGCTGAAAGCTTCAAAAGGCGTTTTAGCGGAAACAACAGCAAGAGCTGGCAGGAAATTGCCTGAAGTAACAGTAGAAAAAATTACGGAATTTTACGAAAATGACATTAACAGCCAAATAATGCCTGGGGTAAAAGATGTTAAATCAGTTAAAGAAGAAGGCAAACGAATTTTAAAACAAAAACGTCTATTGCTTCTCGATTTAAATGGCCTATATGCAACATTCAAAGAAGTACACCCTGATTATCCTGTAAGTTTTAGTAAGTTTGCTGAAATGCGTCCTAAGCACTGTGTACTTATGGGAAGTAGTGGATCACATACAGTCTGTCTTTGCACCCACCACCAAAATTGTAATTTAATGTTCGATGCAATTGACATTGAAAGTTTAACAAATGAATCAGAAAAGCCGATGAAGAATTATAACGGCTGTTTATTTCAAATAATATGTAAAAATGCAACTCCTGCATGCTATCTTGATGAGTGCGAACATTGTCCTGGAACTGGAGAGCTATCCAATCATTTGCTAAAGTGTTTTCAGGAAAATAATATTTTTCAAGTGATATTTAGTCAATGGACAGGAACTGACAGATGTACCTTAAACACCCTCCTACTTTCTTCTGATGACTTCGTTGAAGAATTATGTCACAAGCTTGAAAATTTAAAATCGCATTCGTTTATTACAAAACAACAAGCTGAGTACTTCGAAAATCGGAAAAATAATCTTCGTGACAATCAAGTTCTAGTGACATTAGATTTTTCAGAAAATTACAAGTATGTGATACAAGATGCAGTACTGTCTTCACTGTTGTTTGCTATTTCAAAAAGAATTCAACTTTAGAACACAAAAGTTTCGTTTTCTTATCTGACAGCACTCAACATGACACTTCTGCAGTCTAATTCTAAACATGTCGTCCACCACATTGGACCCGCCATTTTGATTCATCCTCATGGTTTACAAAATTTCGAATTTAGAATCTATTTTTAAAATGCTGTTTAGCACCATCACTGAAATAAATAATTTCTTTTACATCCATAATCTTCTTTATTTCTGGAATTAAAAGACGTTGAATCGTGTAGACTGCGGAAGTGTTAAGATAGCATGCAGGAGTTGCATTTTCACATATTATTTGAAATAAACAGTCGTTATAATTCATGACAAATTTTCGATCCTTTCGAAACATTGGGAAACTTAAGTTTTAAATTTTTCGATAAAACACGCATTCCTTTGCCTGTGTGTCCATTTTGATCATACGCATTGCAACATCCATTGAAATGTGTATTTGGCAAAGCTTTTGGCATTTTAAATACAATACTGTAGTATATCACAAATCACAACTCAAATCATCTACACTTTGTACAAATAACTACTAATAACAATTCATATAACGCAAAAAATTCGTAGAACAAACTTTAGAACCAGTATTCATTAATGTAAATTACGATTAAAAGAAGTCACGAATGTTTAGTTGTCAAGTTAATAAAATAAACAGGAAACTTAGCAACAGAATGTTCATTTGTTTTGTAAATTTTATTGCGTCAAGTGAATAGTTATAGTGTTTATTTGTTAAAAGTAAAAAAATTGAGTAATGATTTGTGATACCTTGCAGAATTGAATTTAAAATCGACTAACTTTTACCAACTACACTTTAATTCACATTACAATCTTTATGGTCAACATAGTGACAAAAGCAAAGAAGAGATAAAAATAAGACTGTAACAATAATGATCATTTCTCTAACATTGATTTTAAGTACTGATGATTCAAGAGAATGATCGAATCAGACATTATACTTAAAGAAATGCTCAACGAACTAAAAACAATTTTCGAATTTAAGGTTACCTGATCGTCAGGCATTGTCAATTCTAACCGTTTTTCCAGATTCATAAATAACTAAGAAAATCGCTAATAAATTTAGTTGTTTTAAAACGATTCACTAAGAAAGAAAAGCAGTTTTAAAAGGGGTTTAGCGGAAACAATAGCAAAAGCTGTCCAAAAGGTATCGAAAAGTAACACTCGAAAAAAATATCTAATTCTTTGAAAATTATGATTAATGCTTTCAGATTAACATGGTTTTCATACATTCTACATAAAACAACATCCAGATTTTCCCTGCAAGTAATAACAATTTTTGCAGAAATACTTTGTAAGCACTGTAATTTATTAAAAATCGTGGATTACATACGGTATTCTTTAATACCTAAAAAATAATTGCAATTTAATGTTTAATACCATTCACATTAAAAGTATCGAAAATAAAAAAGACTTAAAGAAATGAAAAAAAAAGAATACAAAGATTTTATCTCCTAAATGAAGAGATCATTTAATGCTAGATTTTTTTCATTTACTTCTTCAGATACAAAATAGTTATTTCATTACTGTGTTAAGCAATAAAAATCTATTATAATGAAAAAAAAAAAATTTTAAGTACAAATGTAATGTAGTCATTATTTTAAAAATAATGACAGTGTCAACCCTGTAAAACACAGAGACCTTTTTAACGTTTTTTTCAAATTTTACAGAAATCTAATGAATTGAAAAAAGTTGTTACCTCAAGTGACAACTTTCATTCTAGTGGCATAAATTTAAAAAAGTTTTCCGCTATATTTGATCCGCCATATTGATTTTTTCAAATTTTACTTCAGATATGTTATTAGTTACCCTAAAAACGCCCAGATATAAAGTTTCATAAAAATCAACAACTTTTTAAAATTTCAAACGCCATATTGGATTCTCCATTTTGAATTTTTGAAATCTGACTTCAGATTTGTAATCAGCGACCCCAAGAACCCCCGAGTAACGAGTTTCATGTAAATCGCATGCATTTTAAACATGTCGTCCACCATATTGGACCGGCCATTTTGAATTATGAAAAACTGCCACTTGGCATTTAAAAGTATTTATTTTTAACTAACTTTTAAGCCTACAACTGATTATTTAAACACAGACCATTTTTGGCGAGCAGGGGGGTAACGGTGACAAAGAATGCCTCCTATATATATGAATAATTTTTGGGTATAAGCAATTTTTTTGGAAGCTTTCAATTTTGGCCATCGGGGTAGCCCGCTTAACGTGAAACATCCCATATATATATATAATTTGTCTTTGACATAAGCTTTGATGTCCTATTTGGCGCTCCTATTTAAGGGAGCAAGGTCTGACCTGTAGGTAAAACACAGATCAAATTCTGACGTCATGTGATGGCCCACATTAAGGCCCCTTTTAAAACCCGTAGCTTAAAAAAATAGGTAAAATTAAACATGGAATTTGACATAATATAAGGGACCACTTTTTGACATATAGGCCCATAAACAGGTCAAATCAAACATGGATGTTGCCATAATATAAGAGCTCACATGAAGATCACTTTTAATCTATAGGTAAAAAAATAGGTCAAAATATACATAGATTTAACGTAATGTGAGGCCATTATTTATGCTCTTTTTGACCTATATTTCAAATTAGGCATAGATTTTGACGTAATGTGACGCCATTATTTATCCTCCTTTTGACATATAGGTAAAAAATAGGTCAAATTAGACATAGATTTTGACGTAATGTGAGGCCGTTATTTATCCTTCTTTTAAACCTATAGGTAAAAAAATAGTTTAAATTAGACATAGATTTTGACGTAATGTGAGGCCGTTATTTATCCTAACTCTGCGGCGGCGAAATGTTTTTATATAGTCTCAGTTTATAACAACATTCATTAATTAAAATTTAGGTTAAATTTTATTTACCTTTTTATCTGTAGGACGAAAATAACTCCTCTACGCCGGTCTCAAGCCCGGGACACTACTTTGGTGGAGAGGAGGAGGGATATCAGGGTCTAGGTAATATAAATATTATCTAGTGGGTTTGGCGCGCCTAATGCTACATAGCCAGGTATGGGTATACGCTGCTCATATCTAAATACCGTAATTTACAGGTACACTTCAACGACCTCTCTAAGGCGTGACAGTGGAACGTTGTGTACTTCTAAACCGGGGGCTTGGTTTTACCGCCTAACCACAAGACTCAGGACCCTCTATATGGTTCTTCCTAATTCCAAGCTTTTAGCCGTGCGGTGACGGGATGGACGATTGGGGGCTTCCAATTATTAACACGAATGCTGATTATTTGTGAATAATGTTTGATAATTGCTTTCCCTTACTTAAAGGTGGTGGATGGGGTGTGTTGCAGGTCTAGCTTTTTCATGTTTATTGTATTTAATTCCATCCTCATTTACTTTATTTTATTTTAAGCTAGATCTGTGGTGCATCTTATCTGCTGGCATTTCAACACTGTCTGATGGGTGAGGGGTACGAACCAGATGATGGAAAAAAATAAATTAGCCTCGGCAGCCACAGGTTAGGTTAGGGAAGAGAGGGGTGACCTAAAGAAGCATCCACACTCCCCCCCCCCCTAGTGTCAACGAAGTATAGAAATTTTTTAAAAATATTTTTCTCATTTGAAAACTTTTGACAATTATAATTCTTTCTATAGAAACATTCGTATCATTATAACAGTGGGTGTCTTCGTTTTTTATAATTAGTATATAAAATATTTTAATAAGTAAAAAAAGTATACAGATAAATTTTCTGTTAGTCAAAAATAATACATTTTTTAAAACACATTAAATAATTAACAACGTCGCAGTAAATATTATTTTATCGATGGTTATAACATCTATAATCTTAATTCTAATCAGTCTTTTAATTTGTTTTTTTAAAATAATGTGTAGTCTAAGTAAATGCTAAAGTTTATTATTTAATTAATATAACATTATGACTTTATAAATATCACACCTGAGCTCATTTTGATTTTCGTCTTTATTTTAATTCACATATGTTATTTAATTTAACAAATTGCGTTGTTGCTAATCTATTTTTTTAATTCCCCCCTGTTTTAGCGTAAAAATTTTCGCAGCACGAGGTGATCAGTCTCGCGTATCAGCGAATTAGAGCAATACCAAGGATAGGGAATTTTTTAATTTGATAGAGACATTTCTGGCAACTGTCAATTCTAAACGTCATATTTTTGGGACCCTTTCACAAAATTGATGGAATAAAATTTGATCGCTTTGTAGGGATATCCCATTGATTTGTACTTTCTGGAGTTATTGCAGCCTCAGGGAAGCTCGACAACGGCTCAGGAACTGTGACTAATTTTTTCCTCTTTAGAATAGATGGTTTTCTCCGCAAATGTGCTCAATCTGATTAGTGTACTGCGATATGAAAGAGATCTGAAATAGTTGTCTTAAGTTAGTTTTATCATTTTTTCTCGCTTTTTTGAATTATGCAGAAAAATCAATAGAGGGGCCTGAAATTTAGCTGCGTTTCTCAAGCTTCGGCGATAAAAATTAACCATGCCTAGAAATCGACGGAGGTCAGAGACGGTTTTTGGTTTAGGGAAATTAATAATTGCATCAACTTTTTCCTTTGTAGGCCTGATACCATGTTGATCAATTAACCCCTTGACAGTCCATGGCCCATATATAACCACAAAAAGTCGTGTCACCTTTACGTCTGTGGCCATATATGTCCATCTCAAAAATAAAATACTAAACATAATTCGATTTGAATGGCCAAGTGCATATTAAAGTTTTTGGGGTCGCTGAATCCGAATTTTAAATCAGATTTTCAAATCACATTTTTTAGAAACTTTTTTTTCTTGGACTGCTTTTGGACCACAAACAATTTTTAGCTGGACTGCGAAGGGGTTAAATAGCCTAAAAATCCAATTTCCATTTTTCCGAACTAACACTTCGATTCATTAATTCTCAGATTATATTTCTTTAAACGATTGAAAACTAAACGAAGGTGTTTTTCATGTTCATAACGATTACGAGACGAGATCAATATATCGTCGATGTACACAAAGACGAAGTCTAACTTATGCAGAGCCATGCACCACGTTCCATCCTTCTTTAATTTCATTAAAATAGGGGTTGCCCAGGGACTACCGAATAAGAACGGCATGAAGAACGAGAGCGATCGGAATACGGGCTGGAACTACATTATCGTCCTTGGGAATGGCTACGATTATGATAACTATTATTGGAATATATTTCCAGGGTAAAATTGCAATAATGTGATCTGCCTCTACCTCCACGTCTGAAACCACGAGAAATTTAAATTTCATTTAATGGGACGTTTCTACTAGATATAAGTACCATTTGATGTTGGTGTGGTAATTTAGAGAGAAAAATTGTTTTTAGGACCTCCTCACTACAACTACCGGCATTCAAACTCCTCAATCGGATTAGAATGTGAGTAGGTTTACCGCTCTCTAAAAGATCACCATGAATCAACTGAAAGATGCGAGTTTCATTTGAAATTGAATAGTGAGAAATAATACCATTTTTTTATTTGAATATATGCATCAATAGGTTTAATTTCCGCCATGACAATATGCCTATCACAATTTAAAATATCAGAACTTAATTAAGAAATTACTAATTGTGATTGCGGGCAAGAAATAAAAATTTTAAGAAGTAAAACCATGGATTAAATCATACAGTACATAAAACAATCGCAATCGTAAATCATCATATTATTTATTTCTTAATTTTCTATAAAAACGGTTCAAGAAACACGACCAGTGATCCAACTAGAAAAAAGAAATATTCTTATTAATGACTTATCACTTAATAAGTTGACCGTGTTTCCATACAATGACAATTCACAAAGCAATGCCAATCAATGTCGACTTAAATTCATCGCATCACTATTATGATCGTTCTAAGTGTCTAATCACATTATAAGTTCAAGTTCGGGGTCACCAATATGGAGTTTGTCATTAGTTTTAGCATAAATTATTCTTCAATAAACTCCTCTAGAAGTGCGTCGACCACGACAATTATTATAGACTTATAATTCGACTGTGCTTATTTATTCAGATATAAAATACACTTAGGTTATGATAAAGACATCGCCATATTCTCTTACACCACACTTTACCACAGCCTGCCTAGCCAACAGCAGTATCGCTTCTACATCTATACCGCGAACACGCTCTCAGCGGCAGCCACAGGTTAGTGGCTCTTTTTGCATGAGACATTCTCGCTCTCTTCTGCGCAAGCATGAACTTCGAAAGCGAGCTGAGTCTGTGGGAATGAGTAAGGAGCGTGAGTCGAGTGATGAGAAAGGATGGAGGACGTTGACGAGCTCAAAGAAGAGAACGAAACCGAAACTTAAGAAGGAGAGAAAAGAAGCAGAAGGAATCGGAGGTCGTGATGAAGGAGGTAAGGAGACTAGAAGAACTGGTCCGGAAGGTGTCGATAGAGAACGCGATGTTGCGGGTCAGGTTGATGGAGAGAGAAAAATATAGAGGAATGCGCCAGTAAAGTCTCTGAAAGTGTAAATGTAATGTGCGAAATGGCGGAGAATGAATTGTTGACGAATGTGTACGAGAAGAGTATGAATGATTTGATAAGCTTTGCGGAATTCAAGACGCGAACTAGAATTGTGAGACGGATAAGTAAAGAAGGAGCGAAGATTGGTAATGTGGTCGTCCAGTTACCATTGATTTGTCGTGATAATCTGCTAAGAAATGGTAGAGTATAGGTTGTTTGGACGTCATTTAGGGTGAAAGATTGGGAGAATGTACCTCGATGTTATAGGTGCATGGGGTATGGACATATAATGAGTGATTGTAAGAATGAAAAACTGTGTTATAATTGTGGTAAGAGCGGACATATGTCGGCGGCTTGCAAAGCATTGGAAAGTTGCAGCAACTGTCGGGCGAAGGGTCTTCCTGCGATGAGGAACAATGACCGTTCACGGGATTGTCCTTAGTATGTGGGGAGATTGAATATACTTCGAACCCGGTGCAATAATGGATAAAGTCCCTATTACGAATTTAATTATGTCGAGTGTGAGTGTTTTGCAGCTTAACTGCAATGGAGTATCTGGTGTTATGAGTGATCCGTTAAGGTATGTTCTTGCAGAGGGCATACAGGTATGCCTTTTTCAGGAACCATATGTTAACTTCGGTAGAGTGTGAGGTTTATCCTCGGGTCCAAGATTTTTTGCAAGTGAGTCTGACAAGGCATGCCAGTGTTTAACGTAGATTACGAATGCATGCTTTTGGAGGAATGTAAGTTTAGGGATGGGATTTGTGTGTGGTTGAAGGGACACATTGGTGAAGCTTATGTTGTTTCCTTATATTGCAGGCCAAATGGGGATATGGATGAATGTATTAATTATTTTAATTTAGTGCTTAGGATGCTTAATGGTAAGCGGGTTTTAATTGGTATGGATGTCAACGCTTCCTCCGATATATTTTCAAGGGTCAAGAATGTACCTTTAAGTGGGAGGTGTTGGATAAAGAGGGATTGAGTGATCATAATATGATTAAAATAAGTATAATTGTTAACGCGCGGGTGGTGGAATCGAAAACGTCAGAATTAAAAAGGTGGAATGACAAGAAGTGTGATTGGGAAAGGTATGAATTTTTGTTCTAGTCCTATGACTTAACTTTTGAGTATGATAGATACCTAGAACTTGGGGCTGGCGACAAAGTTAATAAAATGTATGAATGGATCGAAAATGCAAATAATGAGTGCATGAAAAAGTGTGTTAGGCGAAATAAAAAGAAAGTCCTATGACGAAACGCGGAACTGGACGAAAAAAAAGGAGGTCCGAAAAAAGAGGAAATGTTATCAGAATGAAAGAAGAAGAACGGGTTATGGCGATAGGCATAAGTGAAAAGAATGGAAAACTTGCATGAAAGAATACAAAAGAATGATGAGGGACGCGAAAGAAACGGACTGGAGGGAATTCGTAAGTAAGGAACGATCGCATGATCCTTGGATCTGAGTCTATAAGTTGTGTATGGGGAAATTAGATAGATATGGTTTTGCGGGACTAACGAAGAATGGACGGTATACGAGAACGTGGGAAGAGAGTGAGAATTTGTTGATCTCGATTAAATGTCCGCGAGAGGAAAGAGATACAGGTTAATGGAGGTGAAGCATATGAGTTCAGTGAAGATGATTTCAGGGAGGCAGTTAAAATGATGAAGCCTGGAAAGTCACCAGGGTTTGACGGTCTTACAAATCTAATGTTAAGACATGTTCACTGTGCTCTGCCTAGGTATATTAAAAGTATGTATGATTCCTGTTTAAATAAAGACCACTTCCCAGAGGAGTGAAAAAATCGAGGGTGGTGCCGTTGTTAAAGAATGGAAGCAAACCAAGGTCTGACCCAGAATCTTACATACATATTAGTCTGCTAAGTGGTATGGGTAATATCGTAGAGAGAATGATGGTCGAGAGGATTCTAGTGTCAATGAAGGGTAAATGGAATAAATGTCAATACGGTTTTATTAAGGGAAAATGTACCGAGGATGCTTGGCATAAATTAAAAGAAATTGTGTATGAGTCAAAATGTAAATATGTAATTGGGATATTTGTAGATTTTAGAGGGACTTTTAGCCATGTGCGCTGGAATATCGCGTTATAAAAGTTGATGAATGAAGCGGAATGTGCGAATGAAGATTTAAGGTTGTGGAAAAACTATTTTAAGGATAGATCTGCATGCATGACAAATGGAATGGATGAAGTGACAAGAGTATGTAAGAGAGGCTGTCCACAGGAGTATATTTGCGGACTTTCTGTGTGGAATTTAAGATGATATAGTTGTGATTGCGACTGTTGTGACAAGGAATGCGGTGGAGGGTAGAGCTAGTGAAGCTATGAAACCTATATATGAATGGGAAGAGAAAGTCGGTGTCGATGTTAATGATAAGAAAACTGTGTGTATGGTTTTGAAGGGGGACTTAAAAATAATTAACAGGCGTGTGCATATTGAATTGAATGAAGAGAATGTTAGGACCTTGAAGTTTGTCGAGAGTTTTGAATACTTGGGGGTCTTAATGGGTGTCGACATAAAGTTTTGACTGCATATCGACAGAATGCGTCAAAAAGTGAATGGGGTTATTGGTAGTTTGCGTCGGATCTTAAGGAAAGATTGAGGTTTAAAAAGAGGGTTAATGAAAACTGTCTTAAACGGAATGCTTGTTGCTGATCGTGCCTGCAGCACGAGAGCTTAGGTGATTGCAAATAGTTGAGGTGAGTCTGAGTGAATGTTTTAAGTCTGCTTCTGATTAAAGTAGCTTGTTGAAATGTTGCGGTGAAGGTTGTTGCATAGTGATGGTAGGTGGTGGTTTCTTTGGGGGGGGGGGTGAGACTTCGGTCTAGGAGCTGAACCTCCGTGTGGTCCCCGCTGGCAGTGCACGAGAACTGCCCATGCTAACTCTTATTTTTAATGGGAGCTATCATGGTCAGGACGACTGCAACTTACTGCTCCTCTAATTCGTTAGCATTCGTCTTCTGCAATCTGGGCATCGTCTTTCTTGCTTCCTTGTAGGAAGCAAGAGATTTCATGCTTTCTGATGCGTTTTTCCATTCCCCTTTTATCAGTGGTTGAAAGCTCATGATGCTGAGCGAAAAGCCTTTTTCCGTGCTTCGCTGTGTGAGTTGCAGTCTCAACTTGGGTGGTGGCACTGCAGAGCCACTAGGGATTAGAAAGATCCCGCCCTAAACCGAGGGGCCGCGGAGATTCTCTGGCTTGTCACTTCGGTGAGGAGTCGAGGAATCACTGCGGATCGGTAGACAGTTCATTTGAGTTGTTAGCGCTGGTTGAGCGTATCTCAACCCCGTTATGATCGTAAGCGGTCCGTGTAGTGCAATGCGCGTATGCGGAGGTACTGCATGTAAAACCAAATAGGCGATGTAGGACGAAAATTTGGTCAAAATGGACCTACATTTTGATTTTAGAGAACCATTCTTTTGCGGATCCTAATCAAGTTTCCTTTTTGACGTCTATGGTATTTTAGGCAGTCCTTGTGGGGCTTCAGTTTGACCTACGGGAACCAGATTTTGAGTAAAATGTATAGCAGATAATTTTTTTCTCAAATTTTGACGTGTAGGTCAAACTACCCTCAAAATTGAACCTAAAATTTTTAAAAGATGTAGGTCAAATATAGTTATCGATTTTTTACCTGTAAGTCAAAACACCCCTTAACTAAGATGGAAAAATTCATTTTTGAGTGAAAAAATCTGACCCAAATTCTCAATCCTCCAAAAATTTATAATCAGTCATCTATATTGAAACTTTTTTTTTCTTCTAGACATATTTTATGAGCAAAAACAAATACAAGTTATAATTAAGAGTATTGAAAATATAAGAATTTAAAAAAATGGATTTTTGATGTTTGTTTACGATGATTAATATTTTCATTATTATATTCAATATATTAATTAATATTAATATTTTAAAATCAATCCAGCAAACACGAATATGTAATGGCGATATATTTGTTACATAACACAAGCTTGTAGTTTGTTACACTCAGGTTATGATAAATGTCAGCTCTGATGGCTGTTACAAATATATAAGAAATATGGAACACTGTTACAAATTGATCTGTAACAATGTTATGTGATATATATATATATATATATATATATATATATATATATATATAATATAACTAGATCTTCGTTACAAAATAAGGATGCAGTCAAAACTATTATAATAAATTCAGGAAGTTTTGTACTTTGCTTTTACTTTGAATAAATAATGTAAATTAAATATAAAAAAGGATTCCTAAATCACTCGGAAACATTGCTACCTCAGTAAACTCTCAGGACTTGAACCCTCGATCACTTGTGCTCAACCGTTCTAGGTGGCGTCTAGCCCGCTCGACCAAGGGAGTTTATATAAACTTCTTAGAAAATGTCATTTTTCATAAACGTCAAAAAAATTTTCGAACGTTTATAATTGAATTGTTTTGAAGAATTTATTTCACTTTTCTATGGAAGTAATGAAGTTTTTCTTA
Source organism: Leptopilina myrica (nomen nudum) (assembly GCA_032872475.1). Lineage (NCBI taxonomy): Eukaryota > Metazoa > Arthropoda > Insecta > Hymenoptera > Figitidae > Leptopilina > Leptopilina myrica (nomen nudum). Next base: position 25,908,848 of record CM065460.1, on the reverse strand, counting down.
ATAATTTATACTGAAAGTTTTAAAAATAATTTAATTTTAAGAAGAATTTCCTTTAAGTTTTAAAAATAATCGTGTTTATTATTAATTATAACTACCGATTTTTCTATTTAATTTCATATATTAACTCTAAACCTAATATCTTAACCCATGTAGAAAGACATGACCCACGAGAGCAACAGTAGGGGCCCTGCTCTTGGCCATTATGAATGCCCTGCTCAAAAAATTTTCGAAATCTAAATCTAAAAAAATGCTCTTTGTGTTCAAAAAAATCTAGTTCAGAATACTTTAATTAACATTTTAAAGTTTCTGAAATTAACATTGAAAGACATTTTTTTCAAAATATGGAACTTACATGAGGGCAAAATCTTGAGGGCCCACGCTAGGGGCCCGTATGGATCGTCAACATCATTGATCATACCAAAAATTTATAAGTTCAAACAAAAAAATATTTTATATCAACAAATTAATGTTTATAATGATTTTAAACAATGAAAAACGCGTTTCTAACAGAAATGTTTTGACATTTTTTTTAAATAATAAAAATATTAATTTATGAATAGTTATGGTTTATTATTATATTATTAATATTGTTATTATTATTATTAAACTATTTACTTATTTCTTATGGTGTATTAGTGTCAAAACAGGATTTATTGAATCATCAAAAGCAATTAAACAAGTCACTGTCAATAAAATTTTTGAGTTCAACTAGGATCATTAGCATAGTGATTAGGGCGTTCCTATTGTAGTCCGTAAGTCGTATGTTCTATTCCCGCGTGCGATAGGTTTTATTTATTTCTTAGGCTTGCGTTTATTCCGATTTTTCTGTATTGTAAAGGTATAAGTATGCAATTTAATGATTATATACACCGTCAAATAATTGAATTAATAAATATTTAGTTTTTTACATAGTTTTTATTTATATATAGGGGCATACACAATTAATCCCTATATATAGATATACTAACATTATTTATGAATTGGATATTGGTCACGATTTAATTAAAAAAAGGTGAAGATCGTTAAATCATAATGTTATTTATTAATAACTGAGCTTATTTGTTATTATTAACAATTCATTTATTAATTTAATTCAAAAATAAAGTCGAGGGCATTTTATGAAATCCACGAGGGCACCACATGGAAAATCCGTATGGAATCCACGAGGATTTTCTATGAGGGCACCCATGAGGGAAAGCATGTCACGCCTTCGAGGGCTCCGCATGGATTGCTCCTACGAACTTCATATGCCAAGAGGGCCTCGCCGGGGGCCCTCACCATTTTTCTACACGGGAATCTGTACAAATTTTAAAATTGTTAATATAATTATTTTGAAAATTTGTAAAAATAATAATAATAAATATTACAATAAAAATTGTCCTGAATCCCAGAATGATTTAGCCCGCTTGAAATTCATAGGAATTGTTTATTAATATTTTAAGAATTTGTTGTAAAAATTAAAAAATAAATGTGGTGTTTTTGAGAAAATTGATTATATTTATTTTTAGAAAATCATCCTCTATTTTAATAAATTTTTATTATAACGAGAAGTGAATCTATCTTGCTTGATTTGAAATGGATTTAGTCTATTATTTTTATTAATTATTATTACATTAATTACTGTTTGTTGTTGTTTTTAACAATTATTTTTATCAATTGATTTTCTTATTCATTTATTCATTTATTCAACATATGCGATTATTATTAACTATTGTATTAAATAATGTTTAAAATTTTAATGTTTTAATTAAATGTGTTTTAAATTTGACTTTGCAATTTGCAAAACGTTTTTAATTTGATTTGATAGAATATTGGTTTTAATATATTGTAGGGGAGACCGGGGCTAAACTGGACTGATTTGGTCTTTGACCCAAAAACTTATACAAAAACATACTTTTTGTTAAAGTGTAATATACCGTTTTGAAGCTTGTACTTTCACCTACAAATCGAACTTGTTCAATTTAAAAAAAGTACAATAGCTTTAGAGATATATTGCTTCGAAGGTGACTACCTCAAAAACGAAAATCCGAAAATTGGTGGGGCTAAACCGGACACCCCATGGGGCTAAATCGGACACGGCCAATTAATTAAAGAATGAGATACAAATTTTCTTTTTTTTTGTAAAAAAGTCAAATCAATTCTTCTTTTATTTATTTGTAGATAGTTCTATACAAAGAATATAATATAATATGTAAAATCGGTAATTAATATAATATAAAATGAATTACAGTTTTCAGGATTGTCTGTTTGTAGCAACTCGCTTGCGAATTCGAGTTTTAAAATAAATTCTTTATCTGTTTATTTATAAAGTGGTTCTAAGCAAAGAATATGATATAAAATAGTTAATTAATATAAAATAAATTAAAGAATTCAAAGATTTGGTTGCTTTTAATCACGATGCCCGATTCAGCCCCACACCGTCATCTAATAATTAACCTGCAATATATTTTTTCTTCTTAATGTTTTCCATTAAACTTTTTTTCTACTAAACTCGGTACACCTTGAGCTAAAAGAAAAATGGCCGTATGATATTTGCACTTTAATGAAGAAAATTTTTTTTTACTTTTACCTCAAGAAATGACATTTTTACATATTAACGGCAACTATTATTACAAGAAAAATGACACGTCCCTAAAACCTCATGCAGCATATGCATCACGAAATTGCGCGTTCATAGGTTATTTACACGATTTAAAATTCTTCACGGTTTCGGAAATATTTGACTTGTCCGGTTTAGCCCCAGTCTCCCCTAAACTGTTAATTATTTATTTATTATCTATATGTTATTTATTATTTTTTTATTGTTTTTAAACAAGGACGGATTATTTATTTATGACTCTACTCCATCGTCAGGGCATAAAAATTTAAGTCTTCGTGTATTTTAATTATTATTTTTTGACTCCCTGAAGAGGAAATCATTTAGATTTCGAAACGTTGGAGTAAATAAATATTTTATTCATTTTCCGAATGTTTTTGTTTAATTTGCCTTAATTATTGTATTGCTTTTTTTGCAAAAAACAAATACAAAAAACTCAAAAAGAAAAGTTTAATTTCTCACTGTGAAAGAGTTTATGAGCTTCTTGGTGTGATTAATTTAATATAGGGAAGTATGTGACGTTTAACGTGTCTCTCTAGAGAATGACAAAAAAACTAATAAAATACTTGGGAGACTTGGCATCCTTGTCCTTGTGAAAGACCAGTTGGTCAAGTTTCTCCGTATATAATTGTTTAATCACATCATTAAGGCGCTTGGATATATAGTGTAATGAGTCTTCAGTCATCCTAGTTAGCGGACTCGACATATGGGCACAAAAGAATGACTGAATTCTCTTCCATTCTTTTAATTCTTTGTCAAATACACTCTTTGGTGTTAAAAATTAATCTTGTTAGGACAAAGAAAACTTTGCATTTTCCTTCACGTAAACACTTGATTCAATGAATTTAATGGATATTTCAGATTATTTCCTTTTATAAACTACAATTTTTTTTCTCGTAAAAAGAACTACCAAATCTCACTCCTTTTTTAAAGCATTTATTTTATTTTTTCCTTTCAGATTGTTATAAAAATCAATTTTTATCCGTTCATTGAAGGATAATTATCTAAATTATCTATAATTTGTTGTATGCAATTAGCAAGTAAGATATACTTGAATAACTTCAACAAATTTCAATAGATATTCATTTAACTTAGTAAAAAGAAGTTTTTAAGGTTCCTGAATAAGAATCTAAAATCGAATTTTTAAATTTCAAAATGGTGGATCCAATAAAACGGTTAAACATAAAATATTGCTAAAAATTGATCAAATTTAAATTATTTAAGTAATCTTTAACGTCCGAGATTCTTTATAAATTAAGGATAAATTTAATAATTTTTGTCATTTATATCTTAAAATTTTTTAAATTATTATTATTATTTTTTTTAATTATTTTAAATATTAAGTTCTTTTATATTTTTATGACTCCAGACTCTACTCTACCGTCAGGGCATAAAAATTTAAGTCTTCGTCTATTTTAATTATTGATTTTTGGTAAGATAATTATTTATTTATTGTTAAACTAATTTTATATTTTCTTTTATTATTTTTTCTTATATAATTTATTTATTATTTTAATTTTGTATATTTTTTTGGATAGACTCCCTAAAGAGGAAATAATTTAGATTTCGAAACGTTGGAGTAAATAAATATTTTATTCATTGTCCGAATGTTTTCGTTTAATTTGCCTTAATTTATCAAATTTAAAATTTTCAAAATGGCGAATCCAATCTGTCAGATAAACCTAAAAATGTTTGTAAAATTGATCAAATTTGCTTGAATCTGGCGTACCTGAGTTTTATTTGCCAATCGTGAAGAACCGTTTTCCTATATTCTAAGCATGTAAATGCACTATGCAATACTATGAAGATCTATGCCTGCAACTAACTGCAACTTGAGGTATGAAAGAAGACATAATTTCCTTTTCTATATAATTTTACATTGCCAAAGTAATGAAATTGTGAAATAGAAGCAAATTTTTTCAATTGTTTTCTTTTAAAATGTAAACATTTAATTATTTATTAATTAAATTGACAAAAATCAAAGTCAATTTTTGTAAAGGCATTGATAAGAGGGAATTACAAATTTTTGAAATACATTTATTTGAAATAATGGCGTTCCACGCGCCGAGACGCAGACCGGAAAAAACAACGAAATGGCGTTCCTAATAAAACTTTATTTTTAAAGTGTGTACAGTACTTATATCTACTTCAAATCAATATTTCTATAGTTTAGACAACAGGGAACAAGATTATTACAATAACAATTTCAGTTTTCGGGGTTTTCAATGTTTTTTTGAACATTGAAATTGTCCATTTTCAATACTTTTCAATAAATGGCGTTCCACTTTTTTTCCTTTTTATGCAATATAACTCACATCCTATTTAAAAAAGAACATGAATGTCACATGTCACATATGTCACATGTCACATGTCACATATGTCGTACATGAACTACGTCACATGTCACGTGTGTCGTACGTGAACTACGTCACATGTCACGTGTGTCACACATGATGTATGTGAAGTACGTCACATGTCATGTGTGTCACATATGTCGTACGTGAAGTACGTCACATGTCACGTGTGTCACACATGACGTATGTAAAATATTTTTGAGATAGGTTTTGCCGTTAGTAATATTTAAAAAAAAAATTTTTTAATTTTTTTTTTAAATAAGGAATAAGGAATAATAATACGAGTAGTATCTAGAAAACAAAATTTTTTTAAAAATAAGGATAAGGAAAAATAATACCAAAAGTATTAGGTCCTACGCAGTTTTTGAGTAGAAAATTTTTAAAGTTAAAATTTAATTAGATAATTAAATTAGATAATTAAATAAATAATAGGGGAGTGCTGTTAGGGTTGGACAGGTGTTAGGGTTGAGCCATCGCGTTTATTTTGTCTTATCAAACTAGCGCCATCTGTTATTGTACTTAAATTCTTGCTACTAATGCCAGTCAACTTTTCACATGAGTTTCAGTCAAGTATACGAACGTATACTTTTGTTTTTTGCGAGTCATTGTTATACGCTCAACAGAAATCCCCTATTTAATTTATTTATTATATATTATAAAAATTATTATTATTATCATTTATATGTCCTTTTAGGAAAAAACCTCAGCTTTCGTTTAAAAAAAAAAAAAAAAAAAAAAATCGTATCCATCTCCCTCAAAAATTGAAATTTATTTTTAATTTTGATTTTTTTGAGTCAAAAAATTTTTTTTTTTCAAAATGCTTATTTTCAATCGAAAGAGGATGAAAAAACCTTTCCAAAATCAAAATTAAAAATAAATTTCAATTTTTGAGGGAGATGGATACGATTTTTTTTTTTTTTTTTTTTTTAAACGAAAGCTGAGGTTTTTTCCTAAAAGGACATATAAATGATAAAGTGGGACTAGAACGTTTAAACATTGAAAAAAAGAGTTTTCTACTCGCCGGAGCGCTCAAAACCCGGTTTTTAGCTCCGTTTTGGAGAAAACTCTTTTTTTCAATGTTTAAACGTTCTAGTCCCACTTTATCATTTATATGTCCTTTTAGGAAAAAACCTCAGCTTTCGTTTAAAAAAAAAAAAAAAAAAAAATCGTATCCATCTCTCTCAAAAATTGAAATTTATTTTTAATTTTGATTTTTTTTGGTCAAAAAATTTTTTTTTTTCAAAATGCTTATTTTTAATCGAAAGAGGATGAAAAAACCTTTCCAAAATGTACTTTGTCAAATTTGTATGTTTAATTGTTTAAGAGTAAAAAATTATTGAAATAAGCATTGTACTGAAAAACACAAAAATTTAACCCCCTCCTCCTCGGAAAATATTGGACTAGGTAAAAAAATATTTTCACGAAAAATTACTATCTATGAGTACTACAAAAGCCCCAAGTTTTGCTACGATTGGAGAAAAATTTTTCTCCACCTTGATCACTTGAGATGGAATCGCTCATATATATATATATATATATATATTTTATATATTTTATATATTTTATATATTTTATATTAATAGGGATAGAATATATATAAATATATATATATATATATATATATATATATATATATTATATTTATAGAATGTTGAACTGCAACATGCGACAGTCAGACAAATTTCACATCCTCGATTTAATAGAGGTACAGAAGATATTGAATTAATTATTAATCGTCAAACGACGATATCCGTGATTGGTGTAGTTTTTTTATAAATTAAATTATTTTCACATTAGTTATTACATGGTTATTATAATGTAATAAATATAATTATTAAAAATAAAATTTATTAATTATTTTTTAATAAATATCCAAATTGTTTATTCTTAAAATAAAAATTTATTAATTTAAATATTAAAATAAAATTAAAGTTTTAATTACTTCTTGATTATTTACATTATGAAATTATATTTAATCGTTTCTATTTATCTATTTTTTATTAACTTTCTATTTTATTTGTTAATAAAAATTATTTAAAAATTAAAAATAGTTTATTTAATTATTAACTTTTAAAATTTTTTTATTTTTATTATTAATTTATTATTTAATTAAAAATTTTATTAATTAAAAAGATTGAAAAGAAATCATTTTGTTATTTTATTTTTTTTATTGTTTAATACTATGTTACTATGGCACCGTGTTTTATTTTAAAATACAAAACAATTTTTCATTAAATGACATAACTTCACATAAGCACATTTATAAAATAAATAATTTATATAATAATTGAGATTTTGAAAATGAGTTCAACTGAATTTGAATTTACTTCAGAAGAAGAAATTGGTGCATTTAATGATGGTGATAAATCCATGTAAGTTTTTTTTAATAAAAATCTTTTATGTTTTGAAATATATATTGTAAGAAAGACTTAACCAATAAAATTACAAACATCTAAATTTAAATGTTTCTTCATATTTATAAACAATAATATTAACAATTTCAATTATTAATAATAATTTAAATTTAGAATTAGTAAAAAAATTAATTTTCGAAAATAATAATATTTTTAATAATTTGTTTATTTATTTACTAATACAAATAGAATAATTAAAAAAAATTTTTTTTAATAAATTTAAGAAAAATTTAAATTTAGAATGATTAAAATTTAATTGGTTTATTTTCTAACAACGAAAATATTTTAATTTTATTTTTATATTCATTTTTAGGGAGTTACTCGGATTTGTTGATGCAATTGACGGGTTAAAGGAATTAAAAACAAGCCAGAAGCATCTCTTCAAATTTGTTCTTAATAATAATTCTGGAGTAAGAATGCGAGTTTTAGTTTGGGGTACATTGGAAGCTATGAATTACCAAGAGAAGATTCAGATGTATAAGGTATTATTATTACATATTGAAAAAATAAAAGAACTAAAAATTAATTTTTTTAACTATTAAATAATTTAAAATATTTAAAATAAAAATAGTTCAAATATAAGCTAAAACAAAAACGAAAATTAAAAAAATAATAATTTTTTAAAAGGTTATTCGTATAACTGGTGGCACTGTGAAAATGTCAAACCCTTTTAGAGTTTCTAAAGAAAATGTCAACTTTCTGGAATTTCATGTTCAAAGTTACAGTACAATGGAGATTTTGGGTAACTTCCTAGGACATCGAGTTGAATTTAAAGAAACTTTTCGTTCAATTCTTTTTGATGAAGTTATGATCATTGAAGGAGATGTTGGTAAATTAATTGTAATACAATATATTTATAATAATATTAATAAATATCAAATAATAGATAAATAAGTTTAATAAATATAAATAAAAAAATAAATATATAAATAAGTTGAATAAATAAATATAAAAAAAAGATAAATAAATTAATAATTTATAAAATAATAATGATAATATATTTCTCATTATTTTAGAAATAGAAGGATATTTAAAAGTTTCTTTCGTGGAAATTACAACTCCCAATTCAAAGTATACTCAAGGGATTATTGTAGACGGGTTTTATAGATTAACGGTTCAAATCGCTTCATTTATGATAAATGACCAATTTGTTAAAGGAGCTCACTTACGTCTACGTGGAGAAATGAATAAAGAAGGTTAATGTTTAATATGATTATAATAACTTTAAAAAATAAATAAAAAATGTTAAACATAATAACTTATTAAAAATAATATAAATTAAAATTTAATAATATATATATATATTTAAAATAATATATATAATTAATTTTACTAATAGAAAAGTAATAAAATTTACTTTTTTATAATTATTGTTTCTACTTTTTTAATAGCTGGATGATTTAAAATTAAGGACATGGGATGTATTGATTTGTTCACCAATAATATAATGGCTGAGGATAAATTAAAAAGCTGTATACATTCCGTTACTTTGGTGAGAACAAAACGTTCAAGTTCATCTGCTTTGGAAGGAGAAAAAAATTCAAAAAAGAAATGCATTAAAAGTGAAACAGCGAATTGAATTCAATTGCATATTTTGCAAATAATTTTTTTTAAGTCTAGCTATTGAATGATTAATTCAATTAATTAGCTTATTATAAAATTTAAAATAAAAATAAAATTAATTATTAAAATTATAGAAAACAATAAATTTGTTTTTTTAATTAAAATTTTTATTAAAATTATCATATATTATTAAAATTTAGAAAAGTGGAAATTTATTCTATTGAATTATTTAAAATGCCTTTATAATATTGCATATTATTTTAAATTTTGAATATCAAGATGCACTTAAATTTAAAAATCAAATATAATTTTTACCATTTTTTATTTTCTGTAATGTGTGAAGTTAATAAATAGTGAACAATATTATTATTGACATTTGAATGAAATATCTGTCAAAAGATAATATAATAATAAAAACAACAAATAAAAAAATAATATTGTTTGAAGCAAATATTATCGTGTTATTCGTAAATAAAGAATTTTTAGAATTAATGATTAATTTCTGTAAATGTGAGGTAATAAATATTTTATTACATATATTGGTGATTCTCCACAAGGTGGTAACTTTTAATTATGGTAACGTTTTTTTAAAAATATTATGTTTTTAAATTCTATAAATGTTGATATTTACGATAAAGCTTGAAAATAATTATTTTGTAAATTAATGATCTTTTATTAAATTAAATTATTAAATTTATCTTAAATTTATTTATTATTATTTATATAATAATATAAATATAAACAGTATAAAAAAATAAAATCTATTCTGAACAAGCTTATTAATCGACAATTAAGTAATATTACAAAATATTTAAACACTAAAATTTGTTTAACGATAGGTGATATATAAAAAAAAATTTAAATGAACATAAACAATTACATTTAAAAATAGCACATTATTTTTAAAACTCATTTCAAATGAAGTAAATATGCTTGCACGAAAAAAAATTTCTAATATTTATTTTATTATTCTTAATTACTTTAAATAATAAAACCTGTTATTGATATAACGTGTTTTGTTGCAGGTTAGGAATATTTTTTCATAAAAATAAAACATTTCTATTACAGAATTTAAAGTAAGCACTCGAGTTTACAAATCAAAGAAAAAAATTTATTAAAGCCGTAAAAATGAATATAATTGAACAATCTTTGTAGGATATTAAAAATATTTGTTTATACTTAGTTTTTAAAGTGAAATTTTGCATGAAAATGTAAAATTTAGTTAAAAAATAATAGGAAACATATTAAAAAAATTTTAATACAAATTTATTAATGAAAATTTATTTTTTGAAATCAATTTGTGAATAGAATAACTAAAAACAAGATTAATATATACTTTGTGTAAAATAAATCATATTAAACTTAATGATTCCTGTGTGGAGAATTGAGAAAAGTATATTTTTCGATAATTTTTAATTAAATCATAATTTTGGTTTTAAAATAAAAAGTTTTTTCGATTATAATATTACTAAAAAATATGGTGAATATAAATTGTAGAAAAGTTTGAAGCAGAATTAAAAATAATTGTTAAAGTTATTTAATATGGAATAGTGGGGAAGCAAAAGTTATATCTGAGTGAAGAATCACCATTTACATTTAAATTTAATAAATATTTATTTATTAATGATTGTTTATTCTTTGCAGGACAGATTACGTGTTTATTGTAAATAAACGAAATAATCGTTAATGTCATGTGAGTATATATATTTTGTAGTTTTTAAATGTAACAAATCTAATAATTAATTAATTTATTAAATTATTTTTCAAATAAATAATATTTTAGGAAAAAATAAATTATTCATCATAAATTTCATCAAATATATAATCATAAATATCATCAGAAAAATATCATCAGATACCTAACTTCATATGTCATCAGATACTTTACAATAAATATCATCAGATACCTAATTATATTTATCATCAGATATTTTATCATATTTAATTAGAATAACTAAATATAAATTTCATTAATTCATAAAAATTAATAAAAATTAAATTTAATCTAATATATAGTCAATTATTAAATCATAAATATTATAATTTTAATTTTAATATTAAATTTTAATATAAAAACAAAAAAAATTATTTTAAATAAGTTAGAGTTTTACTAAATTGAAAATGGAAAAATCGGAAGCAGAATGTTTTAAACAAAATGAAGAAGTACGTAAGAAAAGTAAACGAGAGTTTGATAAAGAGAGAATGCGATGTCATCGACAAAAAGTAAAAAATATGGAAATAAAAAAAAGAAAAATAAATACTGAGAGACAGAGAGCTTACCGTGAAAAAATGAAAAATTATTCACGAATCAAGTGTCAGAATTAAAAGAATCAGTTTTGAAATATTCAGAATTATCGAAAGATGTAGCTGATTCAGTTCATGATAATCAATTAAAAACACAACAATCGAAAACGAAAGAAATAGAATTTAAAACACAAAAAAGTACAAGGAATTCGGATAACCAAAGAGCTTTTTGTCAAAAAATTAAAAGTGAAGAATTTAATAGGCAAATTTCAAAATCATCGGAAAATATTTCAAAATCAAGGAAAGTTTCCAGAGATGAAGCAAATAAAATAATTCAATCCACTTCTTATTATGAATCTAATTTTCAAAATAGTGAAATTTATGATCATAATTCTCAAAATAAATGTTTAAAAATTAAGGTAAATAATAGAAAAGTTCAACAATTAAATATCGAAGAAGAAGAAGAATTTTAAAAAATGAAACGTAAAAATGATGCTGATCGACAACGAGCATATCGTCAAAATAGAAGAAATAAGGAATTTTTAATGGAATTACCTAAACAATCGGAAAATATTTTAGAATCTGTAGATATAACGCGAGATGAAGTTGTTTCGATGCAATCAAGTATTCAACGTGAAACTATTTTAAAAAATACTTAAGTTTCTTGTGATCAAAATCAATCATTAAAATTAAATCTTAGTAAACGAAAATTTTCAAGATCAAAAGAAGAAGAAGAATTTAAAAAAAATAAACGTAAAAAGGATGCTGATCGACAACGAGCTTATCGTCAAAATAGAAAAAATAAAAAAATTTTAATGGAATTACCTAAACAATCGGAAAATATTTTAGAATCTGTAGATATAACACGAGATGAAGTTGTTTCAACGCAATCAAATATCCAATGTGAAACTATTTTAAAAAATAATGAAGTTCTTTGTGATCAAAATCAATGTTTAAACTTTAATCTTAACAGACCGAAAGTTTCAAGATCAAAAGAAGAAGAAGAATTTTAAAAAAGCGTAAAAAAGATGCTGATCGACAACGAGAATATCGTAAAAAAAAATAAATGTAAAAAATAGAACAGAAATTTTAAAAATATTTATGAAAATCATCGTTGTAGTATTATTGTTAATGAATATACAAATAATTTAATAGATGTTCAAGAACATTATATTGGCTCAATGAATATTTTATGTCAACATTGTGGAGCAAGACATTTTGCAGCTGAAAGAGTGTCAAATAAACAAAATTCTTTTAATGATTGTTGCTCTCATGGTGAAGTAGTTTTAGAACCTTTACCTGAACCGCCAGTAATATTGAAAGAATTATTTAGTGGTACACATGACGAGTCTAAAAATTTTCATAAACGTATAAGATGTATAAATAATTCGTTTGCTTTCGCATCTTTTAATGCAAATTTAGTTAATTTCAGTAACAGAAGACCTGGACCATTTTGTTTTAAAATACATGGTCAAGTTTATTATCAAATTAATACTTCATTGTATCCTTCTGGTAATGATAACCCATCTTTTGGTCAGCTTTTCATTGTAGATCAAAACGAAGCTGTAAATCTAAGATGTCAACAAAGCGTAATGCTAAATCCAGAAATTATTGGTAACATACATCAGGCTTTACTTGATTGTAATATATTTGCTAAATCTTATCAAATGCTGCATGAAGAATTACAATCTAATTTAAATGAATTAAATTCCGAAACAAGTTCTGAAATGCAATTATTATTTTCAATGAAACAAGGGATAGATTTGAGAAGATACAACCCACAAATAGTAAATGAAGTTGCAGCTATTTTTCGTACTACAGCAGGGGTGCTATTCTGTAACTTCACTTCACTTTCACTTCACTTTCACTTTACTTTCACTTTACTTTCACTTCACTTTCACTTCACTTTCACTTCACTTTCACTTCACTTTCACTTCACTTTCACTTCACTTTCACTTCACTTTCACTTCACTTTCACTTCACTTTCACTTCACTTTTACTTTTACTCTACTTTTACTTCACTTTCATTTCACTTCACTTTCACTTTTACTCTACTTTTACTTCACAAGTTAAATTAGAGTGAAAGTGAATGTGAAGTGAAAGTAGAGTGAAAGTGAATGCGACGTGAAAGTAAATGTGAAGTAAAAGTAGAGTTAATGTGAAATAACAGTAAAGTTAATGTGATGTGAAAGTAGAGCGAATGTGAAGTGAAAGTGAAGTGAAAGTGAAGTGAAAGTGAAGTGAAAGTGAAGTGACAGTGAAGTGAAAGTGAAGTGAAAGTGAAGTGAAAGTGAAGTGAAAGTGAAGTGAAGTGAAAGTGAAAGTGAAAGTGAAAGTGAAAGTGAAAGTGAAAGTGAAAGTGAAAGTGAAAGTGAAGTGAAAGTGAAGTGAAGTGAAAGTGAAAGTGAAAGTGAAAGTGAAAGTGAAGTGAAAGTGAAGTGAAAGTGAAGTGAAAGTGAAAGTGAAAGTGAAGTGAAAGTGAAGTGAAGTTACAGAATAGCACCCCAGATGGTGAAATTCCAGAATCTTATATAAGTATACGGAATAAGCAATCCAAAGAGCTTGCATTGGTGAGTACAATGGATCCTAACGTTGAACCTTGGATTTATCCATTTTTTATCCACATGGCACACAAGGATGGAATAATAATATACCTCATGTACAAAGACGTGGAAGAGTTACACGTTGTGAATACGTGAAATATCGTATAGGTGTTAGAGAGAATAATGTATTTTTACAGGGAGGGAGATTATTTCAACAATGGTTAGTTGACTTTTATGTTAAAATAGAAAAAGATCGAATGAATTTTTGTAGATTTAATCAGAAAGCTTTACATGCTGATACTTATCAAGGTTTAATTGATCATTTGCAACAGACAGCAACTGAAAATAACTCTCGTGTAGGTAAAATGGTAATTTTACCATCCACTTTTACAGGTTCTCCAAGAAATATGTTACAGCATTATCAAGATGCAATGGCTATTGTTAGAAAATTTGGCAAACTAGATTTATTCATAACAATGACATGTAACCCAAATTGGAAAGAGATTCAAGAAAATCTTTTACCTGGTCAAACCCCTTCTGATAGACCAAATTTAATATCACGTGTTTTTAATATTAAAAAAATACTTTAATGAATAAAATTGTAAAAGAAAAGTTATTTGGTGATGTAATGGCTTACGTGTATGTAGTTGAATATCAAAAAAGAGGTTTGCCACACGTTCATATTTTAGTTACTTTAAAACAAAATTGTAAAATTACAACTTCTGACGTTGTAGATAGATTTATCTCTGCTGAAATTCCGGAAGATGATATTAAATTACATGAGATTGTAACTAAAAATATGTTACATGGTCCATGTGGAGAATGGTGTAAAAATGAAAAAGGTAAGTGTACTAAAAATTTTCTAAAAAGATTTCATGAAGAAACAATTATGGATGAGAATGGATATCCTACATATAAGCGAAGAAACTTAGGAAATTATTCACGTTCAAATGGAACAGAAGTAAATAATCAATATGAAGTTCCTTATAATTCAACATTATTAAAAATGTTTAATTGTCACATTAATGTAGAAGTAGTTTCTAGCATTAAATCTGTTAAATATGTGTATAAATATATATAAAGGTCATGATGCTGCTACAGTTGTTATTTCTTATCAAGGAACAGACGAAACATCTCTAAATCATGATGAAATCAAAAACTATTTAGAAACACGATATGTAGGTCCTGTTGAAGCATGTGATAGGATTTTCGGCAGACCCTTACAAGAGAAAAGTCATTCCATTATAAGATTACCTGTTCATTTACCTAATCAGCAGAGTGTTAATATTAATGATGGTGAAAATGATGATTCTATAAGAACTGCGTTAGAAAAACAAACTATGCTTCTTGATTACTTCGCTTTGAATGCACGTGATCATGAAGCCTGTAAATTTAATTATTCTGAGATTCCATCTCATTATGTTTTTAAAAAAGAAACCAAAGAATCAATTAGTTGTACTTGGCAAAAACGAAAAAGGCAATTTAATGTAATTGGTAGAATGTATTCTATTAGCCCAACACAAATAGAGTTGTTTCATCTTCGATTGTTGTTATTAACAGTTAAAGGTGCTAAAAGTTTTGATGATCTTAAAACTATTGATGGAGTATTACATGATAGTTTTCAAGACACATGTTTGGCATTAGGCCTTATTGAAGATGATGCTGAATGGAATCAAGCAATGTTAGAAGGAGAAATTTGGATGATGCCAGCACAATTACGCAGATTATTTGTTCGTATTTTAATATATTGTCAACCGGTTCATTCTGCAAATCTTTGGGATAGATTCAAAGACTCAATGTCAGAAGATTTAAGAGAAAACAATGACACATTCATATCTTACAGACATACGATTATAGAACTGAATAATATTCTTTCTCATGAAAATTTAGACATAAGTAGATTTCCTTTTTTACACAAATAACAGATTTTACAAACGTAAGTAATAATAATAATAATAATTTTACTACAACATTACAAAATTACGAGGAGATTGGTCAAAATCAATATTTAATGTTAAATAATGAACAAAAAAATATTGTTGATAATATTTTGAATGCTGTTTTATTTAACCAAACATCTTCATGTTTTTATATAGATGGCCCTGGTGGATCAGGTAAAACATTTATCTATACCACATTATATTATATGTTAAAAAACATGAACAAAACTGTTTGTACAATGGCATTTACAGGTATAGCGGCAATATTACTACCTCATGGGAAGACACTTCATAAAACTTTTGGAATGCCTGTACCATTATTTTCAGATTCTGTATCGAATTTTAACAATCAATCTAAAGATGCTAACTATTTAAGACAAGTTGATGTGTTTATTTGGGATGAAGCTCCAATGGCACCAAGGTACGCTTTGGAATTAATTGATAGAACGCTACGTGATTTTATGAACGTTGATTTACCATTTGAAGGAAAAGTGATGGTACTTGGAGGAGATTTCAGGCAATTATTACCTGTAAAAATACATGCAACTAGAAGTGAAATGGTTAATTTGTCAATTAAATTTAGTTTACTTTGGAAGTATTTCTCAATTTATTCACTAACAAAAAATATGCGAACTTTATCAGAAGAGACAGAATTTGCTGAATTTCTATTGTCTGTAGGTGATGGCATTTTAAATGATAAAGATAATAATTTGTCAATACTAGAAAAGTGTTTATCTTCAAAAACTGATGATATTGTTAGAAATATTTTTGGTTCATTAATTTCTGAATGTAGGTATGATGATTTATCTAAAGCAGCTATTTTATCAGCAAGAAATATTGATGTTGAAGAAATTAATTGCCGAGTTGTTGAACTTCTTGATAAAACTACAGAAAAAGTTTACAATAGCATAGACAGTGTAAAAAATTGTGACAATGGAGAAATTAATGAAGGTCTTTTACCAGAATATTTAAATACTTTAAATCCGCCTAACTTTCCACCACATGAATTACGGTTAAGAGTAAATTGTATTGTTATGATTATAAGAAATTTAAGTATTAATGAAGGTCTTTGTAATGGAACACGATTACAAGTGTTAGAACTAGCAAATAATCTTTTACGATGTAAAATTTTAACAGGCGATAAGGTTGGAGATATCGTGTTTATAAATAGAATTGATTTATATTGTGAAAATTTATATCCATTTACTTTTAAAATACGTCAATTTCCAATAAAATTAGCATTTGCAATGACAATTAATAAAAGTCAAGGTCAAACTTTCGATATGATTGGAATTGATTTACGAAAAGATGTATTTAATCACGGACAATTGTATGTTGCGTTTTCACGAGTTAGATCTTGGCAATCTCAAGCGCGCGGTTGGTCTCGTTTATATTAAAAAGAGATATTTATGTGCATTATTATAATATAATATAATTGTAAAGAAAATTATAATATTAATTAATAGTAATATATAGTTTTATTAGGAACGCCATTTCCTTGTTTTTGACAGTCTACATCTTGGCGTGTTGTTGTTGGAAGGGATTCTTTCCTTTGATTTAGTTGCCTTAATACCATGAATACCTTTCGCGAAATGTCACAAGTATGCTGTTTCCACGACAGGGATCGGTCTAAGGTTAAACTGAGATCCTTGATCGTCTCACTATAAACAATAGGGATGCCCCCCACAAGCAGAGCCGGAAGTAACAATAGTGCATTCATACGGGGACTACCTGACGATGAAAACACCATGGCCTTGGTTTACTAGAATTAAGCGCAAGCCCGTTCCCAACTCCCCATTTTACAACATGGTTAATGTCAGTTTGTATCTTTCCAATTAGGTTGGTTAGTGACGACAAAGGACCCGATAAATATATCTTAAAATCATCAGCATATTTGTGATGCTTACAGTACTGGAATTGTAAAGAGTCAAAGAAAAAGAGATGACACAGAGTTTGAAGCAGCAGATTTTTCTGCACATCTTCAACAAACGATAGTTCTTGGTGATGTGTTGTGTTCAAATTGCAGACTGCGTCAATATAAAAAAGCAAAAATTGGTGATTCTCATTTAGAAAATGATGGCGATGAATCGGTTTCATCTTCTAAGGATCCAACAGTTTATTTTCAGCTCAACCCAAAAAAGCATATAAGGCATTCTCCGCGAGATTTTCAGTCAAAATTTTTTTTGGATTAAAACAATTTTTCTCGAATTCTATATGAAAAATAAGTAAATACGTGTTTTTTTATTTTTTTATTTGATGAAAATTATAAAAGTTATGATTTTTTGAAATTTAACATCTTGAGAAGCAAAGGACTTTTTAAATGCTTATTTCTCTCTTATATTAAAAGATAAAAAATAATGTAATATATGAAAATGACTTGTTTTTTCTTGAATATTTCAAATATGTAATAAAAAATAACGTTAATAAAGCGAAAACATTAAATAAATTGAAATTTCGTCTAAAAAGAGACTTTTCTCAAAAGCGAAGTAATTGATTTTCGATTTTTGTATTTCCTTGCAACCACTGAAAAATAAAGAAATTTTTACCACTTATACCAAAGTGGTGTTCTTTAGCGTTCAAATTATATTTAAAACCAGGGACCGCTACTAAAACGAAACTAAATAGAAAATTACTTTCGTTTTAGTGTTTGAGTTGACACGAAACTAAATTAACGAAGTGACTTTAGTTTCAAGTCGACACGAAACTAAATTAACAAACTGAGTTTAGTTTCGTGTCGACCCGAAACTAAATTAACAAATTAGATTTAGTTTCGTGTCGACTCAAAACAAAATATTGAAAAACATAATTATTTAGTGTCAATCAGAAACATTGTTTCCCCTGACTTACGTAACTATAGTAACTTACATAATTAAAGGAAGATACGTATGTTACATAACCATAGCAAAATAACGTAACTTACGTAAATGAGATTATTTACGTAATTTAAGTAAATTTGACTATTTATGTAAGTTACTGTACGTATGTTACTTACGTTAGTTTATTTAATTGCCTAAGTTATTCTAGTTGTGTAAATTACGTAAGTTTATTTAATTGCGTAAGTTATTCTAGTTGTGTAAATTACGTAAGTTTGACCATTTACGTAAGTTACGAAACATACGCAATTAATCAACCGCACGCTATTAAACGAACTTACGTAACTATAATAACATACACAATTAAGTGAATTTACGTAAGTTACGTAACTTGCGTAAATGTGATTATTTACGTAATGTAAGTAAATTTGACCATTTATGTAAGTTACTGTAGGTACGTAACTTACGTAAGTACATTCAATTGCGTAAGTTATTCTGTTTACGTAACTTACGTAAGTTTGATCATTCACGTAAGTTCATTTAATAGCGTAAGGTTGATTAATTGTGTAAGTTACGTAACTTACGTAAATGGTCAAACTTACGTGAGCTACACAACTAGAATAACTTACGCAATTAAATGAACTTACGTAAGTTAGGTACATACAGTAACTTACACAAATAGTCAAATTTACTTAAATTACGTAAATAATCTCATTTACGTAAGTTACGTTATTTTGCTATGGTTATGTAACATACGTAACTTCCTTTAATTATGTAAGTTACTATAGTTACGTAAGTCAGGGGAAACAATTTTTCTGATTGACACTAAATAATTATGTTTTTCAATATTTGTTTTGAGTCGACACGATACTAAATCTAATTTGTTAATTTAGTTTCGGGTCGACACGAAACTAAACTCAGTTTGTTAATTTAGTTTCGTGTCGACTTGAAACTAAAGTCACTTCGTTAATTTAGTTTCGTGTCCACTCAAACACTAAAACGAAACTAAACTTTCGAGACGGTCCCTGTTTAAAACTATATCAGTCGTTGCAGAGAGTTTTATTTGATTTTTACACTTTTTAAAACATTAACCTTCAAAAACAAAAGAAAACGAATGTTTTGTAGATAATTTCTCAATTTTCTTCTCTAAAATATCTGCAACGACTGATATAATTTTAAATATAATTTGACCGCTAAAGAACACCACTTCGGTATAAGTGGTAATATTACATTATTTTTTATTTTTTGATATAAGCGAGAAAAAAGCGTTTAAAAAGTCCTTTGCTTCTCAAGATGTTAAATTTCAAAAAATCATAACTTTTATAATTTTCATCAAATAAAAAAATAAAAAAACACGTATTTACTTATTTTTCATATAGAATTCGAGAAAAATTGTTTTAATCCAAAAAAATTTTTTAGTGAAAATCTCGCGGAGAATACCCCATATATTCAGTGAAAAGGATGAAGTTCCAATTCCAAGAACTGTTTCAACTCATACGTATTGTTGTCTTTGTTTTAATTTAAATTACCTTACAGTGATTACCGAAGAAGCTAGAATGGAGTCATACGTTAAGAAAAAAATTTTCGTTTCTGAAGAAAATCGTTGCTGTCGGAATCACTTAATTAAACGTCGTTTTTTCGAGGAAGATATAAATATTTTGAAGATTTATTCTCACATTTCTAGTATAAGTCCTTCCGAACTAGCAAAAATGATAGAAAATCTTTCAGTAAATAGTAATTTAACTCTTTACAACAAGGTAGGAGATTATAGTCTCTCTAAAAAACAACTTCTAGTTTTCACAGGATTAAACTGGGAAAATATTATTCTTTTAAAGGATATGTTAACGTCTATGCGTAATAGGGACACACGTACTATTACACAGGCACTAGTAGTATTTTTGTTTAAACTTCGTACTGAGAATTCGAACAAACTTATTGCTTCCATTTTACAGGTGGAAAATGAACAAGTTGTTTCTGAATAATCATTAGCAGTTATATAATACCAAATCATTTTGGATTAAATTGCGCTAATAGAAACGACTTTATCCAAAACCACACTACCAAAATTGCAAAAGATTTATTTGAGAGTCACGATAATTTAATGTTGATTTGCGATGGAACATACTCTCATCATCAAAAAAGATCAAATAACAAGTTCCAAGGAAAGACTTACTCAGGTAAAAAAAAGTTCCACTTTGAAAACCATTTACAATTTTCACAACTGACGGTCACGTAGTTGACATGGAAGGACCATATCCTGCAAATATACTTTATTAAACGTAGGAACCTTTTTTAAAATTGCTTGTTTTATAAATAATATGTTTGGAAAAAGATTTCAATCTGATTCCGATATAACGGATGAAATTTTGGAAAGGCTGAAAAAGTCGTAAAAACGTTGCTAATTCTTTAGCTGATGAAGCCGAAGAGAAAGGTTGGATGCACAAAAAAATAATATACGGAATAATCTCGTCTAAAGACCTTTTAGATTTTCCTGAAATGACAGAAAAAGATTTGAAAATTCTTTTTACAGGAACTTGTCAACTATCGCAGGCTATATCTTACTTAGTAATCGAAGAAGATAGCGATGAAGATTAAGGGACAAAATATAAACCTTATAAGTTCTTATTTTAATTGATTAAGCCTTTCGTACCTGCGGTAAGAAATTTCGTATTTTACGGTAAGTAGTAGTTTGTAGAAAAAGTGTTAGAATAGGGCTCTAGGCGAAGGTTCACTATAAAAAAAACCTAACGCGCCTCTATCGGAACCTCTCAGGTGGTGTGGAAAACCGTACCACTTTTAAATATTATATTGCATTACAAAATTCGTAATTTAAAATTGTATTCGTAATCAGTGACCCCAAAAACCTCGAATGAACAAATTTTAATAAAAAACAAATATTTTGAAAAATTCGTACGCCATATTTGATCCAGCATTTTGAATTTTAAAAATTGGATTTCAGATTCGTAATCAGCAAACCTAAAAACCTCTGAGTAACAAGTTTCAACAAAAGCCAGTCACAAAATTTTTTAACTCTACGAAACGGTAACAAACGTAAATCTATCGGTTTTGCATCGCACTTCTCTACATGTGCATGATATGGAAAAATTGTAATTTTAACTTTGTTCTACTTCTTCAATAATAATAATAATTAAGTAACTTTGTCTATGATAGTAAGTGCCCGAAAATTTTGAAAATGTTTTTTTTATTTTTCCCAAGACAACAAACACATGCTTATCCTGCTATGCCCTTTGATCATTTTAGCAGAAACGTAGTCCGGTCCAACAACATTAGTTTTAATTTGATTAAGATTTTTAATTAGGATGTCAGGTGAAATGTCTTGGAAAAAAATTATTTTCATCAAAAGAATAATCATTAAAAGGTATATCTGAATTTGAATTACTAGGAATATTAGCAGGGTTAATAGTAAATATGTTTAAGAAGTTATCAGCTCGAAAGTTGGTAGCAAATCTTTTCAATTTAATTGGTATTAGATTAAGTTTCTTGAGGATTTTCCAAGTATTTCCTGATTTACTCTTATTCTTAATCATGTTAAAACTTCCGATCTTGCAGGAAAAATATAAAATACAAACAATATTTTACACAGCCTTCCTGCGGGAGGAACAAATTCAGGTTCAATCGTGAAATCGATCAAAGGCATGGATGTCAGCCTGAAATTTCATTAAAATGTTAATAGTGGGTAGGATATTCCACACATTTTACTAAACTTCTTTGTTGCCATGCATGCCTTTCGCAATCTTGCAAATTCCTAACGTTGGCCAAGACGAGTTCAGTGATCTATATCCACTATACCTTTTAGTATGTATGTTTCTTTTATGGTATTTAAACCAATATATTTAGAGTATTTCCATTGGAAAATAACTCTTAAAATTAAAAAATTTCATTTCTAAATATAAGTGTTGTCCACTCCTTTTGACTGATTTATTAACCAATTAACGCCCCACTGACAAAAATTTTTACTTGGACTTCAATATACGATTTGAAGTATTTATAGATAAAAATTTCAGCGGCAATGAGATGTAGGGGATTTTGGGGGTCGCTCTTTCAGAACACAACATCCAAGATGGCGGCTATTTTTTAAAAAACCCCCCCAAAAAGTACATTTTTTTAAAAATATTTTTTGTCTGATCTAAAATTTTTTTAAAACCTTTAAGTATGCTATTGGTGGGCGAAATAGTAAAAAAATCAAAATTTACACCACCATTGCAAAAGTTTGAAAATTCGATTCAAAATGTATTCTAGGGGGTTTTCGGGGTCGCTGACAACGAATTCGATGTCAGTTTTTCAAAATTCAAAATGACGGATCCAATATGGCTGACATTTTTTTTAAATTTGGATTCACTTGAAACTTATCACTCGGGGGTTTTCGGGGAGGCTGATGACGATTCCGTTGTCAGTTTTTCAAATTTCAAAATGACGGATCCAACATGGCATATTGTGGAGATTTATATATGTAAAATTATTATAATTATTATTATTAATTCAATATTTTTAAAAGCCATAAGATTAAATAAATAAAAGATGTTTTGATTTTTATGGTTGGCCTAATGGCTTCAACAAATATTTATATTTACAATATTTGCAATAAGAAGACGCGTTTCGATATGAAATACCACATGCTCATCAGATCTACAAAAATAATTTACTACAATATGTTAGTAAATTTTTTAAACGACAATAAATTAACAATTTCAATTATATTTTAATAGATTCAAACCAAAACTTTCGTCAATTCTCGCGAGATACGCCACTGTCTCTCAACGAGACAGGATCAGTCAGAGATCACCAGGAGCTAAAAAATCCTTATTTTAAAAATAAAATTAAACACTTTAATTTACCGCCCATACTACCCCTTTCCGATTTTTTTAGATCATAGATTTTGGTCGGCGTAAGGATAACTTGAAGGCGATCCTACATTTCGTGATCTTATTGTCTTTTCGAAGGAGCTGTCGCACTCCAATGGTCACTTTTTTGGGTGAAGGGATGCAGATTTTAAATAACGCTGGACGAACTCGTCTCTTCTTCGGTGCAGGTCCAGGGAGGGCTCTGATGGACGGCTTCGGTGCGTGAGGGGATAATCGCGGACTGGGGAAAAGGGTGAAGCAGCCAGGTCGATATACTCTACTGCTTCTGATTCGGAAACCTTATCACCTGATACAACTACTTTCTTGGGCGTAAGGGATGATATTTGATCGAAGGCGGGAAGAATAATCGGGGAATTATTTTCCGGAAGAACTTCGTCTGATATCAACTTCGCCTTTAAAAGAGTTCCACTCTCCGTAATAACTTTCTCGGGTCCAGAGAAATCGCTAATTTCGACCTGCGTTTCTTTGGACTGCAATATTAGCGATCCGTCGTCCAGTTTCTTGAGTCGAGTGGTGGCGAGTCTATGTCGGCGATGTAGAACCTCATACTTTGCGGTAAACTCGGCTTCCTGCTGCAACAATTTTCTCTCGTAGGCCTTGGACAGCCCAGACGACGATTTAAAAAGAGAGGGAAATATACGCATGTATTGCGCATGCGCGCATAGTATAAGTTTTGTCATTCTGCGAGAGTTGCGTCTTAGACGTGGAACGAGAAGGTTGTGAAAAACTGTGTTCGTGACTTAAGTTATCTTTGAGTACCTTTTATCATTCTTTTTTCAACTTGCTTGTGCTGTCTGCTAGCCTGAGCGCTGCGGACAATTTTTCACATAGAAACTCTTAATCTTATAACCTGAAATATTAATTTCCTTAACGGGATTGAAACGTATTAACCTATCACGCCGACCATTGTGGTCGACGAGGTAGGCGCGCCTTGTGCGCAGGCGCGAGACCAATTGGTCGTCGCGTCTAAAAAACCTAAAAAGAGAAAGTCTACCGGGATGGAAGACCCTTCGAAAGATTTAAACACAAGAAAACCAATCATCGATGAAAACGAAGTGTCCCAGGGTGCTAGTGCTCTTTGGTACTATGCAAGCCAAAGTATAACCAAACGTCACAAAACTGACTCCACGGAACACCATGATGATAATAGTCAAAAGTCTCCTCATTTAGTAAGCAACGATTCTGACACCCAAGACGAAATGGAACTGGAAATTGAAGTCACAACAACATCCGACGCACCAGGTAACAGTGTTGACCAATTTGACCAATCTGATCTTAACTCTAAGCAGACTACTCCGATAAATAAAGGTCCTAACGTCTTGAAAAACCCTCTCTCACAAAGAGGACCATGTAAAGTTTTTATTCAGGGTGATCCAAAGTCTGCTAACGCCAAAGAAAAATTACATAAACTATTTTTTAGGCGTCTTATTAATTCGCGTATTTCACAACATGGGAAATCAGTAATAGATATAAAATCCAATGGCGTGAGCAAGCTTTGTGTCACCTTGAAATCTGCACTAGACGCCAATAACTTGTTGGAAGACAAGTCATTTAAAGACAAAGGGTACGTAGCCTTTATCCCTGTTAATTTCTGTTCTTGCCAAGATGTTATCCGCGATATCCCCTTAGATATATCTGATAATGAAATTAAAGAAAATTTGGCAATTTTAGGAATGTCGTATGCAACACTAACAGTACTAAATGTACGACGCCATAATAGAAAATTTAAAAATCCTAAATCAAACCAATTTGAGCTTCAACCATCCAAATCTGACTTTGTTACGTTCTCAGGAACCAGCCTACCAGAAAGCGTAGGAATTTTTAAGGCATCCTTTCTAGTCTTCAAGTACACTCCACAGGTCAAAATGTGTCACAATTGTTTGAGATATGGCCATATATCCACCCAATGTCGATCATCGCCTAGATGCTCTCATTGTGGAGGCGACCACCTTAACGTTAAAGACAATCTTTGTCCCAATTTAGACGTTGATCCCAAATGCGTACACTGCTTAGGCAAACACACTGCTAATTCCAAAAACTGCAAAGAATAAAAATTTCAACAAGAATTTCGGGAATATGCGACTAAACACGGGTTAACCTTCTCTGAAGCAAAAACCGCTATTAGGTCAGAGAATCGAAATAGAAACGAAATTACTCTGAGACAAAATCCAAACCCGGAGTCCTTTAACTTTTCGAATTATCCAAATCTTGGCGAGTCTTCGACTCCCACATTTGCTTCTAATGGATTGCTTCCTCATCTCGTCCTTATAATGATGTTGCTCGAACTTTTGAGTTTCGTGCTCCTGTCAAATCCTCTTCTCAAGTCAAGCAGAGGAATTCAACAATCAAACCAAAAAAGAACACTCCGCAAACTGCAAAACAATCCAATAAAAGTAGGAAAGAAACACCCCCGCCTAATGAAACTGACTTACAAGAATATCCAGCACAAACATCAAACATTAATCCCTCAAATCAATTAGCTGACATAACTCAGCTTATTACCAACATACAAACGATTCTAACGACCTTAGTTAAAACTATTTCCTCGAATCATTCAGAGGCAAGACTTGAAAGTCGCAACTTAGTAAAAAATCTCTCTAATAACATAGCATCCCTATCCCTCTCTCTCTCTTATCTACACACAATGGACCCACACAACAACCTGAAAATAATGCAGTGGATATCACAAAAGCGTCACGAATAAAAAAGGTGACCTCATCAACATTTTCAATAATTTAGATATTAATAAACTTCAATATTATTAGAACTGATAGGTTATCCAACAGAGGAGGGGGACTGGCAATTGCCATAAGAAGTGGCATAAGCTTCTCCAGGGTTTCAACAATACCTAGTGTTGAAAATAGTCTGGAGAGTTTGGTTATTTCGATTCCATCTACTTATCGTCTCAGTCTATAGAACACCATCTCCTGATAATAAAATAACAAGTGCACAATGGTCTAATTTCTTCAATTCCATCCTTTCAATTAATAATCATTCAGCCTTCATAGCAGGAGATTTTAACTGCCACCACTCCTCATAAGGTAGCAGCCGTAATTGTTATAATGGTATAGAACTTCGCGCCTCTTTAGACTCCATTGATCTAATTTGTACTATTAATGGAAATCCTACTTACAAAAACCGTCCAGGATCAACCAACTCAGTTCTCGATTTAACCATGGTTTCTCCTAACCTTGCTCTATCCGCTGCGTGGAATGTATGGGAAGACACGCTGGGAAGTGATCACTTCCCAGTCATCACTAGTCTGGGTGTAGCAATACCCATATCAAAGTGCACATCACATAAATATAATCTTAAAAATATCTCCTGGATCAGCTTCTCATCATGCTTGACTGACTTCATAGAAGAATCCAAGCTAAGTTCTACATATCCACATTTAAATGTTCTCGATAACTACAATCTTTTTGTGAAGGACATCGATGAGGCAATCACAATAGCAACTCCTCATTTAAAAAAAAACCCGTTAAGACTCATCAAATAAGAAATTGCTTGAAGAAATACTTTATACCGGCCCCTTGGTGGAATCAATCATGCAATGAAGCAGTTACTAAGAGAAAAGAAGCTCTTAAAACTTACAGAACTATTGCCAATATGGAAAATTATATACATTTAAAAAAAGCAGAAGCTATCGCGAAAAATAACCTTCAATAAAGCAAGAAGAGACTCATTTAGAGCGTTTTGCGAATCCTTGGACACGCTTACACCGATCTCCAGAGTATGGAGAACTATTAAATCATTTAAAAATAGATACACTCAGCCTGTTATTGCTTCCTGCTCAGCCGACATTGAAGTAATAGCTAAACTACACAATTTAATTGATGAAAGCTGTCCCCCTACTGTTTTCTACGATCAATTTCCACAAAATTTTAAAAGTAATGAACTTTTTGAACAATCATTTACGGAAAGAGAACTAGAGATTGCTATATCTTCATTAAAAGTTAAATCTTCTCCAAGGGCTCGACAAAATTGACAACAATATAATTCAACATCTACCCCCGAATGCAAGGAAAACGCTACTCGACATTTATAACACGGTTTTAACAACGTCTTCATTCCCATCAACATGGAACGAATTTTTAATCCTCTTTATACCAAAATCAACACCAGGAAAATTCAGACCAATATCTCTTGCGTCATGTCTATTTAAATTAATGGAGAAGCTAATCAACATGAGACTTAGCTGGTACTTGGAACACAACCTCCTACTGTCACCTACACAGTTCGGTTTCAGGAAAAACAAATCGTGTGCTAACAACCTCGCTATCCTGGCAACGGAAGTCTGGACAGGATTCGCCAATAGACAAATCACCGCAGGCCTCTTTCTGGATCTCAAAGGCGTCTTTCCTAGCGTTATGCCAAGCATTCTAGCAGAAGATCTATGTGAATTGGGAATTCCAAAGTCTATAACAAGGTTTATCTATAATTCTGTAGCTCACAAACAACTGTTTTACAAAGTCAATGGAGAGATTATTGGACCTAGAATTAATACGATCCGAGTGCCCCAAGGAAGTGTCCTCAGTCCTGCACTATACTCCTTATATACTAGGAAACTGGTCTCTAATATTCCTAATAATTGTATTCTAGCCGAATTTGCAGATGATATCGCAATCCTTTGTAGATCGGAAAATCCTATTGAGTGCGTTGCAATTCTACAGAACTGCCTAAACATCATTTCACGTTTTCTCTCCGATATAAATTTAGACCTCTGCCCTGAAAAAGCTAAATTAGTACTATTCAATAGACTTCGATTAGATGTTAATAATATAAATCTTTCGCTTAACTTAAACAACGATTCTGTGTATCCTTCAGACTCAGTGAAATTCCTTGGAGTGATATTCGACTACAAATTTAACTTCGATGAACATCTCCAATACTTGGCGAACAAAGCCAGAAAAATTCTCAATATCCTAAAAGTACTAAGAGGCACCTGGTGGGGAGCTGATCCTACTGTTCTCCTTAATGTTTATCGTTCATTATTCAGAAGTCCATTTGATTATGGCTCTCATACTTACACCTTCCAACGTTATAAATTTTTCCATAAAATGGAAAAGATAAGAAATCAAGCATTAAGATTAGCCTTAGGTTATAGAAGAAGTACGCTGATCAATGTCATGCTCGGTGAAGCATGCGAGCCCCCCCTGAGGAAACGTTTTTGCTATTTAGCTAAACGCTACTTAATTAAAACCTTCGCAAACATCGATCACCTTATTCCTGACAGTCTGAGAAACTTATGGGAAATCACACATCAAAGAAACACATGTCAAATTAGAAATACGTTTACACTTATTATAGCCTTTCAAAAAGTCAAAGAATTTAAGCCACTTATTCGTAGGGTATTCTTTCATCCTTATTATGAGTTTCCTTACAACGATCACCTATTCACTCCTCAAGTCGACCTTAAGATAAGTAAGACTATTCAACTTAGTGTTTCTCCGATTGAAGTCTTTAAAGATTTAATGCAACATAAATTTCAAAATTATGCATCCTTTTTCACAGACGGTTCTAAGATGGATTCCGATTCCGAATTTGCAACTGGATGCTCCTCTGTTTGTACCTCTCACAATTTTTTCAACTCCTGGAAACTACCTAACCATGCATCAATCTTCTCAACTGAAGCAATTGCTATTTTATACACACTAGACTTTATACTCACACAGAACTTTCAACACTCAGTTATATACTCCGACTCATTAAGTGTCTTGCAAAGTATTGTCTCTGTTAATCCTATCAATATTAAAAACAACCTTATCTTTCTTATTAGAAATAGACTATCCACCCTTTCTAATCTTAACAAAGAAGTCTGGTTAATCTGGATTCCCGGATATAGGGGAATTTCGGGAAACGAACGAGCTGACGAAATTGCTAAAGAAGCAGCAATCAATGGAGACTTACTCAACATTGCTCTGCCCTTTTCTGACTTCTATACACGTCCAAAAATTGAACTAACTAAAACTTGTAATGAATTTTTTTAAACTGTTGGCGAAATCAAAGGCATACTATACATGAAAAACTATTAGATTTGAAGCAAACCCTGGTTCCATACATTTATTTCACGCAGAGAATGGATAACCTCTATAGGCAGAATGAGGAGTAACCATTACTCCTTAAACGCAAGCATGTACAGGAAGAACCTTGTAAGGTCTCCAGGATGTTCTTGTAACCCGAATGTGATACAAGATATAGATCATATCCTCTGGGCTTGTCCTAAATTTGATTTATATCGGAGACCATTACTAAAATCTTTCTCCAAAGCACTAAATTGCCCTCCTCTATTTTGTAGTATTCAGTTTTTAAGCAATCCAACACTCAGACGAGTATCACCTATATTTAGATTCTTAAAATTTTGTAATATAAAAGTCTAACTTTTATATATTGGGGCGGTGCCGTTCTCTCTCTCTCTCTCCAACTACGGTTGGAGAGAGAGGGAGATTGCGCGCTGCTTCACCTCCGAGTATGGTGTGGACTCCGTGGAGAGGTGGCTTGTTACTTATCTTTTAGATAGATCATGGCTGTATGTGCAAGGCTTTTGTCCACAGTACGTTGCCAATGTGTCGTGGGTTGTATTCAACCCATGACTATAATAAGAAGAAGAAGACACCCTTTCTGTTTGCTTCTCTTTCATATTCCTTTCTCGTTGACGGCGATTGAAACGTTTGCCCGAACCGACTGTTGTTCACTTCTCCCCTTTTAAGCAGAGCCTCCAACTAGTTGCAACTGCTTAAAGGAAATCTTTAGCAAGCCGTACCTCGTACCAGCCGAGAGAACTAGTCAGGATACTTTCAACGAAGCACAGGTCCGTTTTTGTCCGTTCAACGGAAACGAATTCCTCAGGGTGATTAATGGAAAAATATAAAACACTGATTCGGTAAATAATTCACTTTTATTAATCTTTTGATATTGTAAAAAGAATATTAATTTACATAAATGACTCGCGATATATGTAAAAATAGAAATAACATTATTCATGTTTCCTTAGTTATTAGGTTAATTGTCAAATTTTACAAAGTCAATGTATATAAACATGATGAAGTTGTTTACAAAAAATTTTTAAAAAATTTAAAAACAAGATAAAGTTATTTGCAGAAAATTAGGAAAATATTTAAAAATAAGCATTAAATAAAAGTTTATGGTTATGTGTACAATACCTTTTTTATAAAAAATAATTAAATTTTTCTATGATAATAAATACCTGAATATGACATATAATATTTATGAAGAAATTAAACTTTAAAAATTGTGCTTATTATTTATAATATTTTTTTTTTGATTTGAGTGTTAAATTAAAAAATAATTTTTAATAATTTTTAATTTTTGTAAACAGTCACAGAAAACATCTGTTTATGATAGATGACAATGAAATTAAAATTAAAGGACAAGGTTCAAACAGAAATGGTTTACTTAAGGTTGATATATGCGTTATATTTATTATGCTGATGAATGCCATAAATCTTATATACAAAGCTCATTTTTTTACAAGTCATAATATAATTGAAAGAAATAAACGAACATTCAAAATCTACAAATTAAAATCAAATATATATAAATATATAAATATATCGACGCTTGGGGAGAAGATCCGTGAAATAAATGCCTTTTCGGGCGAAACATAATATCAAACAAAAACTCGTTAGCTCAGAAAAATCTATCGCGAAAAAGAAAAGCAAGTTCCGAAAATTCTATTAAAAATTGTGCTAAAAATGCTTGCAATGTAGGAATGCCTTATGACTTAAATAATGAAGAACGCGTCAGTAAAAAAAAATTGGTCCATTGTGTACGAATTGCCGTTTTCATTGCAGTGCAAAAATAAATGCTCAAGATCGGTTAAATTTGTTTAAAGATTATTGAAAATTAGAGGATCACACACGTCAATGGGATTTTCTTGATAAATTAATTAATACAAAAAAAGTCGGCGATGAATTGGATATAAAGAACAAATCAAGAAATTTTTTCCTTCCCACATAGCACAAAAACTTCCAGGTAGTTTCCCGTGGGAACCTTTGGAAGTTACCCTTGGTAACTTCCTGAAAATTTTCAGGAAATATAATAATCTCCGCAGGTTAGAAGCTTCCCATGGATAGCGCCTTATGCACTCAACCAAATCGTCACTTGTCTTCACAGGGCTAATTTATATATTATATATTTAATTACATCTTTGAGGATTTTTAGAAACTTCCTCGTAATTTCTAGGAGGTTTTTAAGAAGTTTCTATGGGAAGCTGCCAGGAAGATACCAGGAAGTTTCCATGGGAAGCTTCTAACCGGCGGACCTTATTATATTTCCTGGAAATTTCCAGGAAGTTATCAAGGGTAACTTCTGAAGGTTCCCACGGGAAACTTCCTTGAAGATTACTGGAAGTTTTTGTGCTATATGGGTTTGGTTTTCAAGATGCAAAAATTTTACAAATACCACTGGATTTAGGTTATCCGAAAATCAGGACCGATGTCCTACGGAACAAATGCAAGCAGATATGTTAACAAAAGCATTAGGTAGAGTAAAGTTAAAATACCTTTCAAAAATGTGTGGACTAATTGGTTGTAAAAATTAAAGTAATTATCGTTGAGGAAGGGTGTGGGATATTTACAAATTGTAACGGTACTCTCACAAACACTTACACAGATACTCACACAAAAATTGAACCTACACTAACAAGTTTAAGTTACATACGGTTTATACCTGAAAGACCAAAAAGGTTAGTTTAAAAAAAACTACAGTCCCCAAACCAAAATGTTTTTGCCGTGTCGATGGATGAATGGCACTAGCGTTATCAAATCTGAATGCGTGGACATCTGTTGGAATTGTACCAGTTGGTTAGTGATCCCGTAAGGCACAGTCCAGCAGGGTGCCAGGAATGATGATCACAATGTTGGGCTAACAATATCTCAAAGGACAAATCCCTTAACAAAGGTGCTCTATGGCGAATAGGAGTGACAGAAGTTTTCTTCTGGTCGCTCAGGTCCTTAAGAGTCAGGCGGCGGTCATATAGGCTTTTGAATTCAGGCCGCACTATTATATAGGGCGGGTAACCTTTAGGGTAAGTGTCCTGATAGTGACGGCTCATGAAATGTAGAGGTCTTGTTTATAACAGAGATTTCAAAGCTCTTAAACCTATTGATCCTGTATTTAGGTGATTTAATGGTGGTAGTAACCGACCTAGAAGGCATAGGTAAGACGGTCATTACATCGGCATATTTTCCATATAAGAATAATTCGTCGATTGAAGTTTGCAGGTTAGAGGATTACTCTATGGAAACAGGACTTCCTCTACTGTTGGGCTGCGATTCAAACTCACAACATACATTGTGGGTAAGCTCAAAAGACAACCAAAGAGCACAAGAGTTAATGCAGAACAAGACTTAATACGGGTTTGACCCCGACTTTTAGCAAGGCTTTTAGACAGTAAGTGATTGAAATTACTCTTTGCTCTAAGGGTTTTGCCAACAAGATTAGAAAATGGAGAGTTTCTAATGAACCTTCGCTTTCTGACCATTCACAGATAGTTTATGAAGTGGAGTTTGCGGTCCGTTCAGAAGCCAAGTGGATTTTTAAACCCAAGAAGACATACTAGGATATATATATATATATATATATATATATATATATAACTTAATTTAAAGAGACACTTTCTGATTTACCAGGTATGATCTGGGATCGAGAGATCCTGAATGAGGTGGCTAGAAATTTTACAAAGGCCTTTAGATAGCTTATGAAAGTAGTTGCAAACCGACAAAAATGTTTTCGTGAAAAGAAGTGTGCTGGCGGAATGAGAAGTTAGATCATCTCAAAAAGGAAACCAGAAGACTTCATAAGCATCGAAAGGGGAAAGGAAGCAGCTCGACTTGACAAGCTGCTTGCTAGAAGCCCTGGTTCAATTATCCTGAGCCTCTGCTTAACCTTCCACAGGCTGACTATCAGTCTCGAAGGCAGCTGGCTATAAGGATTGTGACTGCCGATAGGGTCAGGTGGACGATGTAATCTTTTAGCCCTTACAAGTCTCCCGGCGTAGATAGATTTTTTCTTGTCTTTCTTCAAAGGGCGATACGGGTATAGAGCAAGATGTTCTACGGAAACAGTCCTGGTTCAAGCGTTTGACCTGATTGATGGTCAACTACGAAAC
Source organism: Leptopilina myrica (nomen nudum) (assembly GCA_032872475.1). NCBI lineage: Eukaryota > Metazoa > Arthropoda > Insecta > Hymenoptera > Figitidae > Leptopilina > Leptopilina myrica (nomen nudum). The sequence goes on along the minus strand of CM065460.1, from coordinate 25,875,366 downwards.
CAGGATTTCGCGGTAGGGACTTTTATTGACATTGAGGGGGCTTTTATTCAGGCCTCCTGTAGTCCGTAAAAAGAGCTATTGGGAGATAGTTAATTCTGAATGTTCCCAGGGAGAAGTTCTTTTACCCTTCCTTTAGTTTCTGGTAGTGGAGGAAATACTGAAGCTCTTCACTGAGGCGGGTATCATGCAATTGGCTATGTGGACAATATTTTGTTAATCGTACGTGGTCCCAACCTTGATGTAATATTTAAATCAGGTAGATGAATGAATTGTCAGTTCGTCGAATGCTCAAAACATCGAATTGTCAATTCGTCGAATCCTCAAAACATAGAATAGGCAAAAATACGACGTTTTGACGATTTGACGAATAGACAATTCGAAGTTTTGAGCATCTGAAAAATTGACAATTCAATGTTTTAGCCTTCGACGAATTGTAACAAAATTTTCTTCATTTTTTTAGCGTTTGTAGAACTACCTACATCTGCTCGTTTCATAGAAAGGATAATTGATTTAAAGCAATATTTATTAAATATAATTATTCCGTTTATTTGACTAAAGAAATTCGTATTCGATCAAATAACAATTTATTTGATACGATAGAAAAAATACTTATAGCTCATAATTTTATTTTGTTGTTAGACAAAAATATGAAAAGGGACCACTTTGTCTTATTCAAAATGGAAGGGGGAAGAAAAATTCAAAACCTATTGATTTTTCATCTTAAGGGTGAATTAGACTTAAATCAACATTCACCTGAATAACTTTCCAGAGAAACCAAAGAAATTCCTAGTACAATTTTTAATTTCGATTTTCTCGAAAAACTTAGCAATTTCTCCACCAAATTGAATTTAAGACGTATCAAAATTTTTGAAATTTAACAAGGAATTTGACCATATTGATAAGTCCAATAGTACCAAAGATAACCCCTTTTCTTTCGGACGTTCACAAATTATGCAAATTAAATTCTTCACAAGGTACAAAAATTCTGAAGTCGAAGTCAAAGTAAATTCTCCAATGAGATGGCTCAGTCGAATTATTGCTTAACTTGTAACCATTATGGCCCGGATTCAATTTTTCCCGATTGTTAGTTCTTTTCATCCTATCAAAATTTTTCTGATTTGTTAACAAATTTGAATAAATAATAATTAAAAGCAACTAAAGTTTTTTATAGAAAAAAATACAGACAAAAAAAAATTTAAAAAATTAAATTTTACAATTCTTTATAGTAACTAAATTTGTAAGTTAGAGAAAAAATAAATTAAATTGAACAAATAAAATTGTCAATAAAATAATACGGCATCAAATATTTTAAGTCGAATTAAAAAAGAAAATAAATAATTAATTTAAATTACTTATTTTACCTCAATAACCAAAAAATCAATTGACATTTGATAAAAAAAATATTTTAAGAAAGAATTAAATAAATTGTGTTTTATAAAAAATACTTTTTCCAATGCATCATTTTACCTTGTAAAATACAATTATAACGGTGTCTAGTAAACCATTGAAGTTAGATAAAACAGATAAGAAAAGAATTAACAAGAAGTATGATTTCCTAGAATTTTACGTGCATTTTTTTAATTTTCATTCCTAATATATATATATTTATTCTAGCGCTGAGAGATACATTCAGACGAAACTTTGCGGTTATATACTATTGTAAGTGTAACCAAGGTCAGTTGCATGATATAATCATTAGTCGAGGAAATTCTTCGTCTTATGACCTTCTACAATCGAATGAAAAAGAATAGAGCACGGAAATACTTGAAGCCATTGCACCACAAACACAATGTAATTTTTCCTGATTTTTATTCTAAATAAAGAGAAAAAACGGAAAAAAGGAGTTATAAATTTTATTAAATTTCTACCAGTTTCCTTATACGACAATTTGTCATTCTTTGTTCTTTCGTCCTTTTTTACATTATTTTTCTTTTTATTTTTACTATTAAAATTATAATTAAATTAATATTTGGGTGATTCTTCTGAAAGTGACATTTTTGATATCTGGATTAAATTTACAAGACCTACTTTTTAATAATTATTATCAATTTCCATAGTGAAAATGTAGCACTTATTTATCATTTTAAAAATAAAATTTAGTAATTTTATTCAACTGAATTTATATAATAATTAAGTTACTTTCATCTCCAAAACCTTTTTGACATGTCTCCAATAGGACTTCTATAAGAAAACTAAATTTTTATGGTTTTTTCAAATAATATTCTAATTATTTCAATAAATTTTACGCGATATAAGAATTATTATTTCTGTATAGTATTTAATTTAAAAAGAAATCTTTAATCGTACTTACCTAAAATATTCTCAATATTTTCGCATTGCTATTCTATCAAAAAAATTAGTTTTATAATTATATGTTTAAATAGAAGTTGTTATTTTTATTTAATTCTTCATAGTTAATATTCAAATAGTTTAGATAAGATAATACAGTTTTAATTACTTATTAAATAAAATAAGTGTTTCATAATTGGGACATTTATTTTGAAACACCCGTACATACAGGAAACCATCTTTTTATAATCGGTACTAGTGCAGGGATTTACAATTAAGTTAAAATTATTTTTATTTCATAAAAAATAAACATTTTAGGACATAGATATTGTTCACTAAATATCAACCTTTCAATCTATACCAAAATTGTCCACATTAACACTTCTAATTCCAAGAAATTATCTGACTTTTAATTTTTCTATATTTTATTTTTTATCTATAAATGGAGAAAAATTATTGCTGTTATAAATAATCAAAATTTACATTTTGGTCCAAACAAAAATTCAATTTCATCTCCAAAACCTTCCTTTTTAATAAATAACTGAATATAGCTATAAGGTTTTTGGCCCTTGGCCACGAAACCCTAAAAACATATTTTAATGTGCCCTAATCTAAATAAATGTGAAAAAAATTTATTTTTTATCTTCAAAACCTTTTCCTTGATATATGCGAGTTTTTCTTTTGTTTTTAGTATTTAGTACTTTATTTTTTATTTCGTGAACGATATTAGCGTGGTTTTTAATAGAAAAATTTGAGAATTAAATAAAATTAACCTAATGGAGCAACAGTAATCTTCTTTAAAGGAGAAAAACTTTAATATTTTTAAAAATTAATTTTCGCAACCTAAACCTAAACTGAAGTTTAAAAGTGTCACTTTCAGACGAATCACTCATTTATTATTAATTATTATTATTATTAAATTTGTAACAGTTCGATTTTTGATTATTTATTTACTATCAAATTATTATAATAATGTTGAGCTCATAAATATTATTAGTAAATTATTGTTATAATAAAATTATAATAAAACTGTTACTTTAATTACATTATTATTGTTATTATTATTATTATGTTCAGCTCATAATTATTTCTACCAATAAATCATTGTCATACAAATAAAATTACAATTAAACTGTTATTACAATTTTTAATTTTTTTTTAAATTTCGATTATTTTTTTTTTAATTTATTAGTAAACTTTCTATTACACAAGTTGCTTTAGAGAAAACAAATTTTTTTCTTTTTTTTATTTAATAGGTCATTGTACGCATTCACTTTTATAATTTTATTACAATATTTGTTTAATATTTGTTATATTTGCTTAATTCTGGAATTTTTACTGCTTTATTGTCATATTAAGTATCAGTTTCAATGTACTTCAGTCAAAAAAATTATTATTTGCCTTCAAATAATGAGTTGCGCAAGTATTATCTAATAAATATTTATTTAACCAAAATATATACTTCTTCAATAAAAAAAATTGCTCATGCTTATATATTTCTAATAGGAATTTACAAAAAGAACATTGACATCTAAAAATTAAACACAATTTCAATTAAAATTTAGTAAAAAATGTATGTAAATAATGAAACAAATTTTTTTTAATTACAAAGATAAAACTAAATTTACGCCCTTATCTGACTAATTTATTTATTAGATGTATACATTATATATGTTATTTGGTAATAGTTCAAAAAATTCTTGTTCGAATGAACTATTTTTATATACATTGCAAACATGAAGTAAGTTTGCACAGATCGAGAAGAATTTTTTTTCGTAATATTATTAATTTTTCCTCTTTTTTTAATAATGGAAAATGAATAAATTAATTTCTAAACCTACAGTGATGTTAAATTACTAACCTTTGTTGCATTACATAATGAAGATTATATAAGAATTGCATGCTGTGGTCGGATCAGGGCCAACGCGATATTACGTAGTAAATAAATATATAATTGGGTTGGTTGCATTGTAAGCTCAATGTCCATGACATAGAATTTTAGTTTCTTATAGTTTTTATCTAATTGTAAGATACTTAACGAATTTGTCTCTTTATTCTGCTACAGATGTTTGTCAAACTTATAATTTTCTCTAGAGAAAAGTATTGCAAAAAATACCAAGCAAAACCAAAAAAGTTTTCCTCTAAAAAAACAGTATTATAAAAGCAAAATAAATTATAACAAATTTATCTCTAAAAAAATCATAGCAAAAAAGCAAAACGAATAGAAGAATTTTTTTTCTACAAAAAAGTGTAGCTGAAAATACCAAACAAATAAAAAAAATCTTCTATACTCAAGAACCTAAACAAACCCAAAAAAATTTTTCTCTAAAAAATTCTTATCAAAAAGCCAAATAAATCTAAAAAATGGTTTTTGGTAATAATTCTTACTAAAAACACAAATTAAATATATTAAAATAACCTTTTCTATAAAAGAAAACAGCAAAAAATTAAAGAAAATTGTTCTCTGTAACTAAATGCTACAAAAATAATTAATAAATCCAAAAACCTTGTTCTGGATAAAAATAGCCAAGCAAAAGTCCACTATTGCGGTAAGATGCTCACCAACATTTTGGATAGTAACGCGTCCAAAATTGTACCGCCTCTGCAAAAACACGTGTTTTAAAAGTGGAACAAAAGTGTCTTAATTTATCAAAAACGTCTTAAAAATCAGGCAGAGAAGCAGGCGCAATGCGCCTACATTATAGGGTTTCGTGGCCTAAAATGACAAAAATGATGATAATGATAATGAATGAATAAAAAACAACTATTACGATAGTAACGGTTGCCATGGCAACGGTTGTTATGACAAACATTATGACATTTCGTCCTAGTATTTTTTGCAGTGTATTATTTGCCATAAAAGAATTTTTATGACTCACATTTGTTACAATTTCTTTTAAGAAGACATTCCAGATCAAAATGTCAAAAAAATATATATTTTTTTTTGTTTTTATTTTCGAATTTCTTATAGTGTCAAGAATACTCCCCTAAAATATTATTGCCAAATTCGAAGTAAAACAAAAGATATAAATTCTTATTCTTTGTCATGTCAAAGATATTTTTGTATGCGGATAAGCAATCGAATGATTTAAATGTTTTCTCATCTGCATTTTTTAAAAAAGACAAACAAAAATGTATTTGGTGTTGCTAATGACAAATTAGATATAAAATTTTAAAAATTCAAAATGGCGAATCCAATATGGCGGAAAAGACCATTTTTTATTTTAATTTTTTTTCGCCCACGATATTGCATCCACCAATTTTAATTTTGAAAAAATGATGTCATATTCGTAATCAGAGACCCAAACCCCAAATCCCCCGTATTTTGCATATTTAGGGGAAAAAGTACTCTAAAAAAAGGGGGAAGAAAATTCCACTTTTTTGAGGTTCCACACCTAAAGAAATATCAAACGAAGAGAATGTCACTTCGTTTTTGGTTTTATCTGTTTTAGAAAGTTTGGAATCAATCTTACCACCGAAAATGGGCGTTTTCGAAAATGGCGTATATCATCGCCATTTTGAAATAAAAATAAAAAAAAAATTTGTTACAAATTCTTAAATAAACTATTTATTACATGTAAAAGAAAATTTTTTAAATAAATGTCATAGTTATTTTAATAATATATACTATAAAAGCCTTCTTTTTGCCTGTTTTGAACTAGAATGTCCTCTTAAGATAAGTGTGGATTGGCATAATTCCTTATTGTCAAAATACTAAGTTAATATAATAATCGCAGAGAAAAAATGTAAACAACTTTTAGAGTGGACCACATTCGGCAGCCATTTTCTAAGACTCCATTTTAAAAAAATAATGTTTTTTACTACTGTAACACTTGTATTTTATTGTAAAAAAGTTTGACTAACATATATTTATTTTACTGTAAAAAATTTTTTAAAAAAACTTTAATTCAGTAGAATCTCATCTTAATCAAAAACCATTATAACAAAAACTTTAAAAAATTATTACTATTATCATGGTCGGATATTTAAATATTAATAATAGTATTAATATTAATACTGATAAAAATATTTTTGATATTTAATTTAGATAATTATGTGTCTTATTTTGAGACATTTAATTTCATCTCGTGTCTCATTTTAAGATATTTAAGGTGACTTAGTGTATATAAGACACATAAAACGTTTTCTTACTGTGAGAAGAAAACTGTTTCAAATAATATAAATAAATATCTGTTTCAAATATGTGGACAAAACGTCTCAAAATGAGACACTTATGATTTTGCAGTGTAGCGGTGACCTTGGTGTTCATAAAGTGGAGAGTAGTAGCGTCTTCATATTAATCTCATTTTGTTCGTAATTTTGTGTCTATACATATGGGGCATTTCATGTCAAGTGATCAAGGTGGAGAAAAATTTTTCTTCAATCGTAGCAAAACTTGGGGCTTTTGTAGTACTCATAGATAGTAATTTTTCGTGAAAATATTTTTTTACCTAGTCCAATATTTTCCGAGGGGGAAGGGGTTAAATTTTTGTGTTTTTCAGTACAATGCTTATTTCAATAATTTTTTACTCTTAAACAATTAAACATACAAATTTGACAAAGTACATTTTGGAAAGGTTTTTTCATCCTCTTTCGATTGAAAATAAGCAAAATTTTTTTGACCCAAAAAAATCAAAATTAAAAATAAATTTCAATTTTTGGGGGAGAAAGACCCAATTTTTTTTTTTTTTTTTTTTTAAACGAAAGCTGAGGTTTTTTCCTAAAAGGACATATAAATGGTAAAGTGGGACTAGAATGTTTAAACATTGAAAAAAAGAATTTTCTCCTAAACGGAGCTTAAAACCGGGTTTTGAGCCCTCCGGCGAGTAGAAAACTCTTTTTTTCAATGTTTAAACATTCTAGTCCCACTTTACCATTTATATGTCCTTTTAGGAAAAAATCTCAGCTTTCGTTTAAAAAAAAAAAAAAAAAAAAAATTGGGTCTTTCTCCCCCAAAAATTGAAATTTATTTTTAATTTTAATTTTTTTGGGTCAAAAATTTTTTTTTTTTCAAAATGCTTATTTTCAATCGAAAGAGCATGAAAAAACCTTTCCAAAATGTACTTTGCCAAATTCGTATGTTTAATTGTTTATGAGTAAAAAATTATTGAAATAAACATTGCACCAAAAGACCCCTTGATCACTTGACGCGGAATCCCCCATATATACGTTTAAAATCTAGGGAATTCGACAATTGTAGGGTGCGCTGAAAGAAAGTATTAAGCGCCAACACGACACTTTAACTTTTCGAGCTAATTATCATTAATTAATATAAATTGATTGATAATAAAAAATTATTTCTAATTATCATAATTTTCAACTAAATAATAATTTCTTGCTGATTTAACCATATATTGTACAGAAAAAGATTTATAAGGTCAAATTTGATGCAAATCTAACCTAAGAAAAAATGTCGCTTAATGCTTTCTTTCAGCGCACCCTTCAATTAATATAAATAAATTTCAATTTTCATTTTACTTTTTTTATTAATATAGTTTTAACATCTTTAAAGGTTTAGAGTCTTGAAATTAATTTTCCTACTAAATAAATTAATATTCAATAACTTGATTTAAAAAATAGTATCGTTGGTGTTTTTTAACCAAATAAGTATATCATTAGAAACTTATTTATAAAAATAGTAGCCTATGAGTAGTTGTACAATATAAAAGTTACTTAATTGGGTCTATCACTGCTACCCGACTGGTATTAGCGCGTGCATTTGAGCGTCGGGCGAGTTACAGAATTGGAAGGCTCAGTTAGTAATTTATCAATACAGTTATGAAGTAAATGTCATTTGATTATAATGTACACGCAAAGTAAAAATGAAAAGGACAAAATAAGTGTGAAATTTTTTTAATTGATTAATGACAAAGAGGAGTAAGTGAAGTGCATACGATTGATAGTGTGTATATATCTAGTTATTATCGTCTTAAATTGCGCCATATTTGCATAACGTTCATATATACAAGAGAGCAGAAACTCATTAGTATAATATCAAACTTTCGATAAGGGTATATATGACACAAAGAAAAGTGTGTATGTATAATAGATTTTTTCTTTCTCTTTTGTATTATACCGTCAATATAAGTCAATTTAAAATCATTCTTTCTTGATAGTATAAAAAAGGAAAATATAAATTTTATTTTAAATGGGCTTTGAAAATTTTTAATTTTTCTTAATTGGAAATTATTTTTTAAATATGGAAATTATTATTTCTCATTGCTTTATTATTCAAATTAATGTATTATTTTTCGTTATTACAATTATTTATTAATTTAAAAAATTATGTTATAAGTTTAATTTTTCAGATATTATTTTATTTTTCTCTTATTTCAATTATTTTTATTACAACGATTATTTATTTATTTTTATTTATTTAATAATATAACTAAATATGTATAATAATTATTTTATTATCGAAAATTTGTCTAAAGATCGAAAAAGACAAAAGAAATTCTGTAATATTCCAGATATCTAAAAATTCAAAGAAATGTTTTTTGGTTTCATATTTTTTTGTTTGTTCTTATCATGAAAAAAATGCATCAAGAGGAGGGTTTAAAGAAGAAGAGGGGGGGGCGATGAGAGAAGTGTCAGGGCAGAAGGGGGAGGAGTGACAAAGGGTGATGGTGGGGCCTTGAACAGACTGTCCTTGACTCAGCACAGTTACCCCGGCCTGAAGTGTGACGTCATTCTGCATAACTCTCCTAATTGCATCGTTACTGCTGCGCTCCACTATCCCTACCCTTTTATTCTCTCTTTCAGTCTCTCGCTCCTTCTCTTTTACCCTTAAAACCACTCCTCCTAAAACCACAAAGATTGTACTCACTCTCCTTCCTATTTTTTCTTTCATTTCTTAGTTTTTTTACAAACAAAATTTTCCCCTTTTTTAACCGTTTTACGCCACTCAACTTATCACTCAACTACTTCACTAATTTGTTAATTAACTCTAACTAAATTTCCCACCTTTCACCTGGAACAACTACAAATTTCACTATATTAGCGAATTTTTTAGTTATTGCAGCGAATACTTTCGCTATTTCAGCGAAAGTTATCGCTATTCCAGTTAAAGGTTTTTTTCGTGTAATAATAATTTTTTTTATTTTGTTACTTATGAAAATAATTAAATAATTACATTGCAAAGACATTAATAAAAATTTGTAAATAATTGAAATGCTATTAAAAAATTTATTATTCATTAAAATAATTGAATCCCAGTGAAAAATTTATTAGAATAGAGGGCCCCAAGGTAGTCAGGGTCCTAAGATGGCCACCCTAGCAAAATTCTTGTGCATTATTTGGCAGCACTAAATGCTTTAGGTTATTTTCATTGTTTATGAAGACCAAGTTTTTAATAATGTTTAGACGTTCATAATTAAACGCGTTTCTTTTTAATGAAGACATCGTAAATTTTTGTGGAAAAAAATTTTCTGTACACATACACTACCGTCGGAAATTGTCGGTCCGATCGACCGAAAAGGAGACAAAAAGGCAGCTCCCCTAAAATCATAATAACTTTGCCAAAAATGAAGATAGACACTTGAATTTTGCAGATTTGGAAAGCTTATAAAATTTTGAATATGATAAGATTTGAGGGTCCCGATCAAATAGCTCGACGGACGCTCGGAGACACGCGCTAATGCCAGTCGGGTAGCAGTGGGCGCCTCTGGGCCTGTCACTGCTACCCGACTGGCATTAGCGCGTGTGTCCGAGCGTCGGTCGAGTTATTTGATCAGGACCCTCATTTGGTTAATTATTTTAACGTTTAGAACTTTTTATATTATTTAATTACACTGTGTCACAGCAAAAAAAACGTCTTCTCTAACCTATTGGAGGTTGTAAGTTATGACAAACTAAGAAGAATAGTACGATTTATATTTCCCAAACACCCCCAAATTTTCATTATAGAGTCAAAAAACGGTTTTTACGAGTTTTTAAGTACAAACAGGCTCGTAATATCCTTATTACTAGGCCGATTTCAAAAGTTTTTTTTTATCTTAAAGCTGAAAAACAGAGTATCAATTTTATTTTTAAAAATGCCTGAACGTCATATATCATAACTAAGAAACAATTACGATTAAAAAAGGAAGGAAAACTGTCATGTACTAAAATCGATTACTGTGAATACAAAGACATAAACTGCAATAACTCAGGTAATTTTTAACAAAATCCATTTGTTTGGGGCTCGTTGAACGCAGAATTTAATACACTTAAACGTTACAGGAAAAGAAAATATATTTAAAATAAAATTCATGCCAAAAATATCAGTTAAAGTTGAAAAATTGTTTAAAAAATGACATTTTCTTAACTTTGTAGGGATTTTTCCCTTGTAAATATTATTACAAACAAAAAACTCTGGATGGGTTGGAAAGCTCTATTATTCAGCTTTAAAATGAAAAAAAATGTTTGAAATCGGCCTTAATTTATGTCAAAATTTATGTCAGATTTGATTTATTGTTAAAGCTCCAAGTAAAAAAGGTGGTAATAAAAAAAACATAAGTCAAAACTTATGTCAAAATAGACATTTTTTACCTATAGGTCAAAAAGAGAATAAATAACGGCCTTACATTACATCAAAATCCATGTTTTATTTGATCTTTTTTACCTATATGTTAAAAAGTAGTCCCTGTGTAGGTCCTTACATTATGTCAAAATACATGTTTAATTTTACCTATTTTTTGAGCTACGGGTTTAAAAGAAACCTTAATGTGGGCCATCACATTACGTCAAAATTTGATCTGTGTTTTACCTACAGGTCAGAGCTTGCCCCCTCAAATAGGCGCGTTAAATAAGACGTCCAAGCCTATGCATTAATAAAATCTGTGGCCCAGTTGTTGGTGTTGTGAAAGTGTTCGATTAATGGTACTGACGAATTTTTTAGTGGTACCATCTTTAAGAAACATAAGGAGGTCGGTATTGTAGAAGGATCAAAATTCAGAATCGCCAATGTTTAGAAATATCAATGAGTAGATATTTAAAAATAAATGAAAAATCATTTATAAATTAGTCTACATACACGTAATTTTTTACGTGAAAGACTTTTGACCTAACTTTTCTAAGTGAATTTTTAATTACTTAAAATTAAAGAGTAATAATAATTAGTTTGTTTTTACTGATATAAATTTAAAAACTGTTAAATTACAAATAGTATATTGTGCAACTAGGGAGGAAAACGGGTGATTTCCACGAGTGTAAAGTTTGCAGTTCGAGGCGCAGCGAGCGCACGAGCGAAGCCGAGAACTGTAAACACACGAGTTGGAAATCATTTTTCCTCCCGAGTTGCACATAATATTTTTTCTAACACACGTATACCGAAAGTACATAACTCACGTAACTGATTCACTAATGGTCATACTTTGATTTATACTTCCCACCTAATAATAACATTACCGAGAAGGTAAGTTACTTTTCCTCCCGGCTAATGACGTCAGCGGAAGGAAAAGGTAAACTTTTCTCCTGCTTGACAGGTAGGAAATGGTGTACTTTCGGTGCGTGTGTCAGAAAAATAATTTTTCTATAAAAATGTGTCTGTGTTTGCAGTAAATATCTTAAATATTCCTTAAAATTCTAAATACATATCCTAAATTTAACGGAAATGTGAAAAAAATTTTAACAATACTATAAATCGGTTGATCAACAGTTTTAAAGAGATTGAATCTTTCGAAATTTCATAGATGTTAAAAAGAACAGATTTCACTCCACATGTTTCTAAAAACTGACACTTTACAGCATATTCTCATAGCCTCCCAATGGTTGAAGGCTGCATTAAAAAATCCCTTCGCACAGACAGCACTATAAGGCTAAAAGTTCAAATCGTGGTAGATATATAAATAGATACTTCCGTAAAAATGTTAATAATAATTTTTTTAAATTAAGGATTTAATTAATATATAAAGGATCTCGGACGTTAAAGATTACCTAAATAATTTTTTAAAAATTAATTTACATTTATTTTAATATATCAGAATGTAATATAAACATTTTGTACTTAAATATTAAAATGATTTAAGTAAAATTTCCAAATAAATAGTAGGAAATATTTCCGAAATTCATGGAAGATTTTATTTAGTCGGAAAAATTTACACCGTTTGGGGTTCCGTGCTGTCCGTATTGTTTCGGAAAAATGCCGAAAAATTTTTTACAGCACTGAGAGAAGAAAAGCACAGATTCTGAAATATAAAAGTTGAGCATCTGGACTCCAATTAGACGCAGCAGCAGTGGCACTGTGGGATAGGTGTTGTGCTAAAATGTGAAACGGATTTTGTCGAAGCGCCAGTACTAAGACCGTTGCCGAAGCTTCGGTCTGTTCATGACGCCCCTAGCCTCAAGCGATGTAGGCTATCACCACTGCCCGCACGAGTTATAACCCAATGACCGGAAGGAAACAAGCCTTTTGGCAAGTCCCCCGGGCTCGGACCGGTCCCCGTGCTATTTTTTAGTACTCTGGTAAGAATACCGATTAAGAGTCTTACCACCCTTGCTTCGGCAAGTTAGGTTCGACGGTCAATATTAGACCTGCCGGGCCGTCACGGCACTGCCCATAATCATCGTGAGCCAATACTATATAAGGTAGCCTGGGACGAACCGAGTACTACCCGCAAGCATGGCACCACTCCGAGTCTCGTTTAGTCGCCTCTTACGACATGCAGCCGATAGCAGGGGGCCTATTCTGCACCCAGGCCCAAACGGGTTTGGCTTGCGGTACAGATGTTGTACTTCAAATGCTACTGTTTAGAAGTACAGTATCTCTCGGTCGCTATGAAACAGATACTGTCCTGTTTATTTAACAAAGGTAATGAGAAGTTTATTTAAATTCAATGATAATGAAATTTAAAAAAATAAATTTGTACATGCAAACATGTAATAATATCCAACTTTTAAATTTTAATCAAATTAATGTTTACGACACAGAATAAACGCAAACCTTTAACTAAATAAAATTTAACACTGCAGGGAATCGAACCTACGACCTACGGACTTTTAGCGTAACCACTACACTATCTAAGCTACAGGAGAATACATTTTAATTTTTGGCACCTTTTACACTTACAATTTATTAATAAAGAGTAGATGTGTGCAAAAAGTCAGAAAAACAGGGCCGGCTTGGGCCAAATTTTTTTCGGGTCCGGTCGGGCCGAGCTCGAGTTTTTTCAACGTTTCGGGCACTCGAATGCATTCAGGTTATCTGAAAATTCGGATACCTGAAATTTTCGAGAACCCTAATGCATTCGGGTACCAAAAAATGTTTATAAATTATCTCATAAATTTCCATAAATAACTGCGACAATTTTCGTAAATTACCATAAATTACCGACTTTAAATTTTGCTTTATAGTGATGTCGATTTCCGAATTTTTTAAAATCAATTATTTTTACAAATTTTCAAGTGTAGTATATATATAATTCGTCGAGAGGAACAAATGTCCGGATGTATGTGTGTATGTATGTGTGTGTGTGTATGTATGTATGTCACCGATTCTTGTGGACAAATTTTCTCTTGCACATCGTGATGGATTTTGATAAGATTTTGTAGGTGTATTGCGGTCATGAATACCAAGAATCAGACAGAAGGATTTTCAAATATATATAAAAAAAAATTTTTTTCAACATTTTTTTAATTTAAAAAAAAATTAATTTTTTGGTTTTTTGAAATAACTTTTTTTTATATTAAAATTTTCATTAATTCTTGTCAAAATTGCATTCCTGACATAAAAACGAATCGATTCATCTATATAAAGTATATATTTTACCAAAATTTATAGAATTAATAAATATTTTAATTTTTCACAAAAAATTAAAATTTTGTATTTTTTGACATTTTATCATAACACCTTAAAATAATTATTCTATAATAAAAAATTGAATAATTAATATTTATTCAGGGTACTTTACCCGGTTTATTAATTATATTTAAAAAACTATTATAATTATTTAACTTTTAAAATTATATATAATAATATATATTGAGGAAGCTAAATGGTCATGATATGAACAACTTGTTTTAATTCTCGTTTTGTAATGTTTATTTTAATAATTTTTTACTCTAAAACAATTAAACATACAAATTTGACAAAGTAGGGGAGACTGGGGTAAACCCGCGCACAGGGTAAACCCGCTCACTAGCGATTTGATGCTATAAACTCAACTTAAGATGGAGATATTTGTATTGTGAATAGTACTTAACATACAACTAATGTTAACGAACTTTCGTTTAGTTTCATGAATTCGTCATAGAATCAGAGACGGTCAATTGTTTTTAGAAGTGCAAAAAAGAAAAAATGATCTTCGGATTTTTAAGTTTTTCGATTATTATTTTTGAGACTTAATTTATTCGGCCAATTTTTTTATGCTATTGGATGTCCTTTTTCGAAATATATATGTAGTTTTTTTGATTTCAAAAAGATTTATTTAAATCTAATCTGAAATGTGAGAAATACATTCGGGGTAAAGCCGCTCACTTATTAAAACAGTATTTGCGTTCTTTTGGCGATCTTAAAATTTTTAATATTAACAATATTTATTAAAAGAGAAATAATATTCATTTCCTAACAATGTTATTGAATTATTGGGTAATTAGTTGAATATTTAACATTTAGAATGTCCCGCATTTCGCGATTTGTGGCGATTTTTTTTAATAGATGGCGCCGAACTATCAATATTTGTTGGCAACATTGAGCGGAATCATGTCTATATCAGTCATTATTAGTGATTATTAGGTTATAACGGTTATAACAAACAACGCAAATAAATAATCAAAATTTGTCGCTGTCTTTTTCGGCTAAAAAAATACATAAATCTAGTTTCTTGTCTTCGTTCAGTTCACGTTTTATCTTTGTTTAATTTTAAATTTAAAATTTCGAATTTCATTTGTTATATTTTATCAATAATAAAATCTATAACTTGTTATATCCAAAATTGTATCTACATTTTAATTTTCTCTTATTAAAATATTATTTAAATTTACAGTTGAAATTCATGAAACCTATACTTATTATTTAATAAACCAATATTTATTGTTTATAGAACTCATAATTTATTATTAATAAATCATACTGAAGACGGAAATAAGGAGAAATTTAATATATACAAAATAAAACTGTCGGGATTACCTTAATTTTTAAAAAAAATCAAGTGATCGGGTTTACCCCGAGGGGTGAGCGGATTCACCCTGGAAAATTGTGATTTTAAAATTTGGTATATTGGCGAATCTCTGGAACTTTTAACCTTTATGTCTGTCACATTATTTTCACTTAAACAGCCTAAATATGAAAACTAATGATTTTTAAATATTTACATGTTTTTAAAAAGAAAATAAGGATTACGATTTAACCATTGATATAAATTATTTTGTTTATTTTTCTATGTTTTTCATTATTAAAGTTCACAATACCATGATTTTGCAAGTGTCACTTTCATTTTTTCTTTTAACTGTTTAAATAAGATTTAAGAATATCTTAAGAATTCAATAAACAAACTTAAGAAAATTAAAAAGTAAACAAGTTGTGAATTAAGATGTTCATTACATGAACATTTTGCTTCCTCTTTACGATAAGCAAAAAATTTGCTTTAAAGTGAATTTTTTCATTTTATTTAATTCTATTAATGCTAATAAAATATATTCTTTTTATACATCAATCGATTCGTCTTGATGAAATGAAGATTTTTAGTTTGTTTTTAAGTCTAGATTAACATTTTATTATAAAGCAACATAATTTTTAAGAAGGAAATAAATTTCTAATAAAAGTGCGAATTTTTGGTTTTAATTATGTTTAATTCTATAAATTCAAATAAAATATATACTTAATATATACCAATCGATCCGTTTTATTGCAACGGATAAGATTATTGAAAAAAATGAGTAAAATCTTATTGTACTGGAATATAATTTTGATGAAAGAGCTAAATTTTTGATAAAAAAAGGTAATTTTTTTGCTTTAATTGTCATTACCTCTATAAACTCTCATACAATTTATACTTTATATATACCAATCGATTCGTCTTGATGCAAAGAAGAAGATTTTATTGTATATTAACTTCAATATTCAATTAAAAAAAATTTTTTTTGAAAAAAGTAAAAAAAAAAATTTTTTAAATAGATTTTTTAATGTCCATCAATCCATTTCGAGATATTTTATGATAAATATTCCTAGCAATTTTCAGCCGAATTCGTTGAAACCTCTTCGAGTTATCGTGTTCACAAAAAACGGGATCCACACACACACACACATACATACATCCGGACAATTGTTCAGGGTCTTATATAACATAGTCCCATATAGAAGAAAATTTGTCAAAAGGATTTTTAAAAATTTTGTAAATTAAACGACTACAAAGCTTCCTCACGAGGAAGCAAAATTATAAAAGATATAATCTTCTATAAAGTGTCCCTCAGTTTTTGTGTCGCTGGTCAAATCAAAATGGTTTTATAAAATTAACATTAAAAAACATAGTGAAAAAATTTGAAATAAGAGGCGCAATTGAATTGTAATTTAAATTTTATGTGCGTGATTTTGATTCTTATTTTCAACTATATTTTAAGAAAAATAATTGTTGGTTACTTGTGATACTGGTGTAGTACGAAAAATATGTCGCTGGTCAAATCATTAATTTCTCCAAAGTTTCTTATTTAATTTGCTCGAAAATTAGGGCACATATTACATTAGATGTACTTAAAACTGTGCTTTTTTTTATTTATTCTAATTCTTATTTAATTATTTTTTTACGTGGGTATTCAAATTGTCGCTCGTCAAATATGTCGCTTGGTCAAATCAATCGTTTTCCAATCAATCTAAAGTTTCGCATTTATTTGTTCCATGTTATTTATCACGAAGTAACCAAAAATGTAATAAAATGTGACAAAATGTAAGAAAATCAAAGAAAATAAAATAAAAAACGAGATAAAGGAAACGCGGAATGAAAAATTTATCAACGGAAGGCACTTAAGTAATATTTATATATTTTTTATTAAACGTTCATGAAACTGTTAGTGTTTTTTCAAGGTTATATTAAGATCCTCGATATGTTTTTAAAACAATTCAACCAATCAAATAATTAGAAAAGTTCATGTTACTAATTCAAATAATTATACGTAAAAAATTTTCATTTTTTTTATTGTAATGTTGTCTTTATTAGTTGTATTAGACGTTTAATATATTTATTTTCATGTTTAATTATGTTTTTGTGATACTGAAAAATAACTTACTTAAGTGTAGGAGATAAAATGTTTATGTTTATGGAAAGGTTTTTTTATGCTCTTTCGATTGGAAATAAGCATTTTGAAAAAAAAAATTTTGACCCAAAAAAATCAAAATTAAAAATAAATTTCAATTTCTGGGAGAGAGAGATACGATTTTTTTCTTTTTTTTTAACGAAAGCTGAGAATTTTTACTAAAAGGACATATTGTTTGTAATTTTTGTATTTTTTAAACAAATACTAACTGTTCACGCATCCATGTAGCATAATTAGTTGCCATAGTTTTGTTATGCTAACAACATTGATAGTTAAACTTATAGGAATTGCTTTATGTTTAATTCAGGATTTAAAAATCTACTTCAGGAAATTTATGCAGTAATTTATGGTAATTTATACGGTCATTTATAAAAATTGTGAGATAATTCATAATATTATTACAAAACAATTCAAGATTAGAAAGAATAATGCAGGAAATTTATAATAATTTATGCTGTAATTTATAAATTTTTTGAGGTACCTAAATAAATTTTTTTGAGTAAATAAAAGAAAATTTTAAAGACTAATTTTTAAAATTTATGGGAATTTATAGGGTAATTTATGGAAATTTATGTTGTAATCACGGAAAAAAGAAATTAGCTCTAGCAGTAAACAGATTTTTGCTGTGAAATCTCTAAAAATTAGTTACCACAGCTAAGAAGTTTGCAGTGGCAGTGAACATGTTAGCTGTGGCAGCAAACATTAGTAAAAATTTATGCGAGTTTGCTGTCATAGCGAACTTTTTCGCTGTCCCTACTTCAACGAACAAAGTTTGCTGTGGCAGCAAAATGTTCGCTGCCACAGCAACCCCTTTCTATGCGTGACGTATTGAAATTTATGGAAATAAATATTGTAATTTTATAAATTATTTAAAATCATTTATCGTATTTTATTAACATAATTTAGATGAAAATAAATTCTTAATAACTTTCAGAAATTTGTACGTTAATTTATGAAAATTTATAAAGAAACTAATGTCACAACTTACTAAAATTATAGTTTAAACAAGGTAACTTTTATTTGTTTAATTTTATTTGGAAACAATTACAAAAATTGTTGTAATTATACACTTGTTTAAACCACAAGTTCAATGAAAGACAAAAATATTGAACCAAGTCTTAACAAATGATTATTGTCAGAAATGTTTTTCATTAAAAAAGAAGGAGAAAATAGTTTAAATAAAATGACCGATTTAGATAATCATACAATTGTGCAGTCTCTGACAAAATGATCCTCTTGGTTATCGAGTCCGATTCCGTCCTCAAGTCAACTTCAAAACCAAGTTGATCAGTTCCCGAATTCCATACGATGCCCAGAGTCGTTGTAGATGACTGTTGATCATTCAACTTCCTGCGAAGATTATCCAGACTATCAGGTGATGACTCAGTCAGTCTAGGATCATTTGATACCCACTTGCAGAGTCGAAGACCTGCCTTGGAAGTTAAATGAATCAGATCCTTCATGAGCCGATCAGCTTTCTCGAACGAGTCAGCACCAGACAACATGTCGTCGACATAGAAATCTTCCCTCAAGACGGTTGCTTCTTCTGGATATGCTGATTCCTCATCATCAGCTAACTGGCGTAAATACCTTGTCGCCAGGAATGGAGCAGAAGACGTTCCATACGTCACTGTATTTAACTGGAATATTCTAATCGGTTCATTAGAATTGAATCGCCACAAAATCTTCTGATACATACGATCATCGGGGTGCACGAGAAACCGACGATACATTTTTTCTATGTCAGCACCCAATGCAACCTCAAACAGTCTGAATCGCATTATCAATTCCAGCACTCCGTCCTGAATGCATGGTCCCACCATCAACACATCATTCAACGACAATCCTGAATTTGATTTTGTTGACCCATTGAATACAGCTCTCAATTTGGTAGTAAGGCTGGATTCCTTTAGAATTCCATGATGTGGTATAAAAAATCCTTTTATTTCCGATGAATCCAACTCCTCCATGTGATCAAGGTCAAGGTATTCCTGCATGAATATATGGTACATTTCCTTTAACTTTGGATTCTTTTCAAGCCTTTTCTCCAAAGCGAAGAAACGTCGTCGAGCTATCTCGAATGTTGATCCCAATGAATCCACATCTTTTTTTAAAGGCAGTCGAACCATATATTGCCCTGATGGCACTCGCGTTGTATTCTGTTGGAAATGTTGCTCACAGGCCTCCTCCTCTTATTTTGATGGAGATTGTTGTTAATTTTTCCTGTGACAATCCATCCAATCTTCGTATTTTGTAGAGATGTTCTTGGAAGTGCCAGTGGAATTTTCTCGTTGCATAGAAGTTCATAAAAAATCTCAGCTCCAATCAATGCGTCAATTTCCGAAGGCTTATTAAAATTGGAATCGGCAAGTGTGATGTTTTCTGGAATTTTAAGGATATTTTTATTTACAAGATAACTAGGATGACTGCTTGTAATACGAGGTAGTACGAGGAAGGATAATTCTGATTCATAATGACAATGTTTTGATTGAAATTTTGCAAGTACCCATTCTAAACTATCTATCTCTTGACTAATATTTCTTGAATCGATGCATTTGTTTTCTTTCTTTTTAATTTTAATAAATTAGCAAATTTCGTTGTTATAATATTAGGTTGGTAACCACTATCAAGCAAAACTCTACATTCATGTTTCCCTCCTTCACCATCGAGCATATCGACAATTGCAGTTGACAGCATAACTGCAGACGCATCGCTTATGTGCAAATTTTTACTTTGATTTATAGTAGAGCCTTGTTGAACATTATTTTCTAAACTTGATTCTACATTATCTACATGTAATAGGGTATGATGACGTTTATTACATTTAATGCAATTACCAGACCTACACTCATTAATAAGATGGTTTTTTCTCAAACAATTGTAGCAAAGTCCTTTTTTCTTAACAATATCTTTTCTATCGTGTACTAATAACTTTAAAAATTCTGGACAATTATTGATAAAATGATTGCCACTACAATTATAACACGAAATATTACACTGGCACACAAAAAAAAATTGATGCTCTGAGCTTTTGGTCAGACTATGACTACTTTATGTTTTTGGGGTCGCTGAAACCGAATCTGAAGTTCATTTAACCCCATCTGACACAAAAAAGAAAATTTTCATTTTCTACTATCACTAATTTTTGTTTTTGGGATTGCTAAACCCGAATCTGAAGTTCATTTAACCCCATCAAGTCAGGGTTTTGAGATAACCTCAAAAAACTCAAAATTTGTTTAAAAAAGTTCTTGATAAAAATTTTGTTTGTGTCATATTTTAAGTTTTTTTTTAAATCATCTGAAAACCTTGACGTGATAGGGTTACATAAACTTCAGATTCAGTTTCATGAAAATAAAAATTTTTCTGGTTAAAATAATTTTAGGGTCAAATTTTAAGATTTTTCGGGGGTTATTTCCAAACCATAACGTGATGGGGTTAAATGAACTTCAGATACGGTTTCAGCGATCCCATAAACATACAGTAGTGATAGTGAGGCTTAAAAATAAAAATTTTTGATAATTAAAAAATGTTGTGTCAAATTTTGAGTTTTTTGAGGTTATCTTAAAACCCTGACGTGATGGGGTTAAATGATCTTCAGATACGGTTTCAGCGATCCCATAAACATACAGTAGTGATAGTCTGATCAAAAGCTCAGAGCATCAATTTTTTTTGTGTGCCAGTGTTATTTTGTGTACTAATAAAGGACTTTGTTACAGGTTTCTTTTCATTATTCGATTGGAATTTTGTGCTAGGCTTTACATTCGATTTGTAATTCTCACCACAACCAGTGTGTATGGCTTCTAATAGCTGGCAGCGATCGCGTAAGAATCCCGTAAATTTGTCAAATTTAGGCATTTCATTCCCACTTATCGTCTTCTCCCACTCCCTACGCGACTCTTTATCCAGTTTGGAAGTGAGCAAGCATATAAGGGGGGTATCCCCACTGTCAGTTGGCTCTTTAAGAACTTTCAACGCGCGCATATGTTTTAATATAGAGTCATAGAATCCACGCAAACAACTGACAGATTCACCTGTGATATTGGGTAAATCAAAAATTGCCAGCATGTGATTTTGAATTATAATTCGCTCATTATTGTATCTATTTTGCAGTAAAGCCCACGCTTCGTCATCATTAATATTAGAAGTTTCAAGATTTTCAATAACCTGCGCGGCTTCACCACTAAGATACGATCGTAAATACCGCAATTTTTGTATTTTTGGAATTGTTGAATCTTCGTGTATAATTGCACAAAACGTGTCTCTAAATCCCATCCATTCCCCATAACCCCCAGAAAAGGTAGGCAAACTTAAAGCGGGCAAGGGGAAGTGTCTTCTCACAATTGTATCTTCACTGGGTGTGGCGGATCGTGCAACCAATTCTCTTAAATTAGTTTTTCATTCGTTCGCTGAGCACTCAATTCCGCCTCTAATTCGGCTATACGGGAGAGATGTCTGTCCGTATCCCCACCTC
Organism: Leptopilina myrica (nomen nudum); assembly: GCA_032872475.1. NCBI lineage: Eukaryota > Metazoa > Arthropoda > Insecta > Hymenoptera > Figitidae > Leptopilina > Leptopilina myrica (nomen nudum). The sequence goes on along the minus strand of CM065460.1, from coordinate 25,853,381 downwards.
GTTCATTTATTACATTACTCGACGCAGATCGTTCATTTATTAATTTTAATACTATAGCACTATATCGATAATATGTTTCCTCAAAATCACTACGTTCAGCGCCACGAGTTGGATTCGGATCAAACATCTCAAGCCCTAATTGAGCCTTGTCATACTCTATCCAATTTTCATCCAGTTTATTCAAACGAAGTCGAATTTCCTCGACAGTCACAGAGTCACTATTTCTTTGATCTATACATCTATCTAAAAATGTTTTAAATTTCGTTAATCTTGATTTGCAATTTATACGTGACTGTCGAAAAACATCAACCTCGTTATTAGTCATGATTACAATATTAATTTTGAAATAATATCGAATATGTATACCAAGAAAGTCGACAATAATCAAGTACAATAGAACGAATAATAAACAATGCTTACAAAATCGTTGAGAGCGTGTGACCTTTGAATAATCGAAGACAAATACCTCGTGTTGACGCTACTTTTTTTCCTGATGTTTCTCTCCAAACCTTAGAACTCTGATCGTTATAAAATAATCCAGGTATGATGTCTTCTATGCAATTGCAGTATGATTCGCTTTTATGATTCTCCAGAGTCCAAGACATGGCCAAAAATGGTATATTCACTTGCTCCAATGCAAATGACCCAGTTGATGATTAAAATCCAATAAAATCAGCGTCCCACTGGTATTCACTCAGTTCATGGTAATTAATAAATTAGCATTATTCACATTTAACGTTCATATATACACATTTTCTTCTTGGTATTTTATCCGTCTCGAAGGACCAATGTACACTAATAAGTCAAAAATTTCTTTATTTTAAAATGAATGTTCTCTTATTATGTAAGATGTTGATATAAATAAAAGATAAAAATTATTAATTGAACAAACATAAAGCAACTTTAATCAAATAATAAATTACAGAAGAAATACATTTTATTTGGAAACATTTTCCTATTGCGTCTAATCTTATTCTAAAAGTCTCGAAAAATATGAATAATCATCATGACTAATTACCACCTTTCTCACTTCATCAAATCTCACGCCCATCAGTCCTCTCTACACTTTCAAGCAATTTTGCCATCGTCAATCATTAATACCTTAACATTCGTACACAAATTTTTTTCTAATCTTATTTTATAGTTTTAAACAACCTCTCGAATGGATGTGCAAAAATATGCAATTAGTGAAAAGATAAAAATTCTAACCTCTTCAAAAAATTAAAATTTTTAATTTTTAACCATCCTATATATTTTAGGGTTAAAAATGATGCAAAAAAAAATATAACCTAGTTCAATAATTTAAATTTAAAGGGCTCAAAGTTGGGGGTGGTGCCTCCCCTTAATTTAATTTTAATAGTTTTAAATTTCCACGAAAATTTTCATAAATGACCTTAAATTACCGACGTTAAACTTTTTAGTTCTCGTTTTTGTTTTACATAAATTTCCATAAATCACCGCAAAAATTTCCATAAATGACTGAGTTCCAAAATTTTAATGATAATTCTTGTTTTACATGTTATTAAAAATTATCGCGGAAATTTCTATAAATTTCCATTTATTAGCGTAAAAATTTCCATTAATTGCTAAAATAAATATTTTTAATAGTAACTTATGTGCAACATATTTTTATGTAATATTGCGAAAACTTCTATAAATTACCGCATTAATTTCCATTAATTACTTTGAAAATGTCCATAAATTACCAAAATAGTACCGAACGTTTAATTGAGACTCAGACTACATTACTTTTATAATAATTTACCGTAACAATTTTTATAAGTAACGGTTGAAACAGTGAATTTGTTAATTGTTATACTTGTTTAAAAAAATTTAATTAAATTTTCAGTAATAATTCTGTTAGGAAACTTCTAGTTCGCTTAGTAATCATAAATTTGAAATTCAACTGGGATTCTCTTTATAAAGTTTTTTTCTAGACAACAAACCTCAAAAACTATTAATAATGATGATTCTCAAAAACTATTCTTCGAATGTTTTGCAATTTTTTATACCTACTGAAAAATCAGAAAAAATTTGGTATGCTAAACAATTACAGGGATACATTTGATTTTTGATGTTTAAAAAAGTGACTAAAGGAAAAGTTGTTTGTTTTTGTACAAAATTTAAGAAAAAAAATGTTAAAATTTTTTTTGAAAATTGTCAAAAAAACAAAATTTTGTATGTTTGTTGTTTTTTGACGAAATGGGCTGCCCAACGAACTCGAGCTTCATTTTTATGAACTAAAAAAATTTCCCAAATTGCAAATCGACTCATAAAAATTTACTCAAGTTATCGTCGAGACATAATTTTCTACAGACAGACAGATAGACTGACAGACACTTCTCTAAAAACCATTTTTTGGAATCAGGGGGTGATGAAACGTAAAGATTTATGAAAATTCGAAATTTCTCAAAATCGCACAAATCCAAGACTTTCTCATTTTTGATGAGAATGTAAAAAAATTGAATATGCACAATACCGTAATTGGCTATTACTTAATTTTTTAATGTTAAGAACAATTTTTTTTCATCTTTATTTATTAATATATTTATTGCTTGATCTGCATTTTTAATATAATTAAATCAAAAAGAGGAATATTTTATGAATATTAACTACACTAGAACCTCAAACGATTACATCTCTATCTATTGCAGTTGTTCACGAAAGTTTGTTGGTCATCCGCTAGGGGGGTGAGAGGGGAGGACACGACCATAATAATGCGAAGGCAGTATTGTACTAAGTTTAGTGTTCTTTTGCGCCCCGTTTTTTCAAGTTGTATTTTCATATTTCAACATTACTGAAAAAGGTCAAAATCGTAAAAAAACGCACTTAGACACCGAAACTAAACATAATATTAAACAAAAAAATAAAAAAATGTCGAGGATAAAATCAATGAATCAAATTGTTACAAACATACAGTATGTGTACGGCCCTGAGTGTTGACACTTTTATGGAAAGATGGCGTCAAGATGAAAACCTCCATCTATTGCACACAAGAAGGTCACGCTGCAATCGTTGTCTCTTTTTGACATCTTAAAATAAGATGTAAGATGGAAAAAAGATATCTTGCGTCTTAAAATATAAGATGTTTTCTGAAGTATCTAACTGATATCTAAGACGCTATATACGTTTTAACAGTGAACAAGATATTTTTGCCATCTTAGATGAGTAAGATACTTCTGTAAGTTTTAAAAGTAGCATAAATTAAGATGCTTCTGGTGTAAGATATTTTTGCCATCTTAGAAGAGTAAGATACTTCTGTAAGTTTTGAAAGTATCTTAAATTAAGATGCTTCTGATGCAATATGATGTTTAACGATAAAGTTTCTTGAGAATCGTAAGATACGACAAAAAATGTAAGTTACCAAAAAACTAAGATGCATAAAGTGTTTTCCATATGAGCCCATAGTTAACCCTTCGTCACACACCTTGGAAAAAAATTACGACTTTACACACGTTTAGAGGGAATCCCTCACCACATTCTAAAATAAGCGACATTACAACATAATCAAAGGAATCAACAAAAATTTAATTTTAACACAAACTTACAAATATGTAGTAAATTATTCTAAATTATAAAATTAATAAAATTAATTTTCGGTCTCAAAAATAAAAATTAATTACAGGAATGCACATCTTTGAAGGAATTACACTTTACATGTAAAAATAATGTAACATTAACAAATAAGCAAAAAAATCATTAAATATTTTATTTTAATTATATTTATAATATAATTTTGCCATTAACCAACAGTGGAACAAAAAATATTTAGAAAACTTGATTTTATTATTCAACATAACCTCACTTTTTCGAGTTTTTTCCGGCTTTGAAGCTTCATAATTAAAAATAATTATGTTTAAACTAAATGTTTTTTTAGAAATGTGTTGATAATAACAATAAAATAATAGTAATATGAATTGTTTTATAAAAAAATTGCATGTCAAGTTATAAAGCAAATAAAAATGCTTCTGAAAAAAGTGTTTTTGCAAAGCACCGAGAATGGTAAGTTTATTTAATATACACTGTAAAATAGGGAGTTAAATTTTAACGCCCCAGGGGATTCTATAAAAGTCGCACCCATTAGGGAACCAAGGGAGGTAAATAAAGAGAGTTAAAATTTAACACCCAAATGCTAACTCCACATGGAAAAATAACTCGCACGGGTGTTGATGAAGGGAGTTAGTAAATTAACTCTCTTTTGGAGTTGATTTTTAACTCAAAAAATTTAACTCCTGAGTCCGTTAACTCCCTCCATTTTTTACAGTGTACTATTTTGTAAGGGTAAAAGTTTTTATACTTTTACCAACAGACATTAATGTATTTCATGCAAAGAATTTTTGATTGTTCATTTGGAGTCCTTTCTATTTATATAAAGTATAAAACAATTTAAATCTGTTGATTTATTTTACAATACAACACTCAGGGGATCCTCTAACCTTAAATATTAATCAGCTGTCAAAGATAAAATTACTTAAAATGTAAAATTGCACTTATACTCCTTCATGGTTTAAACTTCACTTTTTAATAGAGGAATGACAGAATGTATCTTCTGTGTGCCATGGATTGTGACAGAGTTATTAAACTTTTGGGACAATAAAATTTCTTCTACTGCATATTCTTCCTTTTCACAAAGGTTTATTAATTAACAATTCTATGAAAATGTCACCTTATACGTGTAACCTGTTACTGGTACATGATTGTTCTGAGACAATTATGTACCAGTAACAGGTTTGTCTTGATAAATAGTGTTAGCTTTGAATAACGAATTATTCGGATTAAATAATTAAGTTTATTAAAATCAATAAAATAAATTTATTGTGTCAAATAATTTTTATTTGCATCAAATATACGAAGTATTTGAGTGAAATATACGAAGTATTTGAGTAAAATAAATAAAAAAATAGTTTTAAGTAACTCATTATTTGTATTAAACAAATATATTTATTCAATTCAATAAATTATTTAATTGAATCAAATACGATTTATTTAGTTCAAATAAGTGTGATTCAAATAATTCAAGTTATTTGAATGAAATAAATCTTTTTTTCAGTGTATATAATATATAAATATATTATGAGAATATAATATAAGTTTAATATTAAAAAGATGGTAATGACGTAAAGGGTAACATTAAATCTAGTTATGTGACGTATGATTTTAAACAATTACTAAATGGTTCAAAATTTCTGCTTACGTCAAGCAAAATCCGACGCGTTCTAAATAGAAATAAATTGAAATTTAAATAAATAAACTTCGCCGTCAGGCGCCAATTAATTTAAAAGGTTAATTAATAAACTTGACTCGACTCGGCCCAGCAAACTCCACGCTCTCAAACCTCCGAGTTTCTCTCTCGCTCAGAGGAGATTCTGCCCAAACAAAATTGGCAGCAGAAAAGCCAACGACGAGACACGACTGGCACAGTACTTGCAAAAACGTCTTACCCACGATGACTCGGCTTTCTCAAAACAGAGATTGTTCCCCTCGGCTTGGCTTACCGTGGCAGCGGTGCGGCGGTAATCCACAGGAAAAAAAAGTCAAAGGGAGAAACAAACTATATCACTTATTAATTCCACAACAATAGAATTTTATTTCACACGACTGATTGAGCCCTTGCTCCACTATTAACACAAACTATCTCACAAACTCCATGAAAAACTCTCCAAAACGACGAAAATTTCGTTTGCGGCGAAGGACTATACACCGGCGCGGCAATAACAATTTTCACAATATGGTGTCAAATACAAGGCCCACCGGTTGCGTCTCGAATTTCCCACGTGGCCCGTCTTCTTCTTCTCTTTGCTCTCTAAAAGTGGTACTGGCCCCGCCATCTACCACTTTCTCTCGTCAAGCTAGCCGCGCGACCTACTTTCTATCGACTATTGGGTCAGCTAGCGGTACTAGCTTTTCCTCACTACCCATGATAACTGGGGCCTATCAATTTGGGGCTTTCCCGACAGATGGCATGGCGATGTAGAATTTTCAATCGACTTAGAGCAAAATGAAAATTCACATCGTCACAATCCCCTCCCCATGACCGGTACTATTTTATATAGGACCGTCATCCTCATGACTCCTCTGGCTGCTGCTCCTGGCTCTCCTATTCTCCCTGGCTTTCCTACTTTCTCTGTAGCTCTCCTCCTCTCTCTCTCTGGCCTCCCTAATTCTCTCTGGCTCTCCCAACTCTCTCTGGCCCCTCCCTCTCTCTGGCTCACTTCCGTGCTTTCTTTCCTATCTTACTCTCCCTTTCTCTAAGGAGCTGACGTATCGCTAAGTCCAGTGTTTCGGCTGGTAACCCCGCTAGTACCTTAGTTAACGTTAGGATGCTTTGAGCTAGGTCCTCCGGTTTCCCTGCTTCTTCCTTCTCCTCAGCTGCTGCTTCCGGCTCATGGGCGTCCGGTTCAACAATCTGACCACTACTTGGTCTCGGTAGCTCTGCATCCACCAGCTCTTCCTCCCTACCGTTTTCTCTACCTTCTTCTCTCACTGGCCGTTCCTCTGGTTGGGGTTCCGCTTCATGCGGTCGTCCCATATATCGGACGTATGCTCGGGCACATCGGGGGCATCGCTCCACACTGGGAAAGCGGCGACCATAGTTCCAACAGTACTGGTGTCGTTTTGGTTGGCGGCACTCTTCGGCATTGTGCCCCCATCGCCAACAGTTGAAGCAACTATAGGGCGGTGGGTCTAACGACCTCTCCGTCGGGATGAGTTTTAGTCCCCCGAACACTATTCCCCTCGCCTTTTGCTTGAGTGGTGGTCCCTTACCTTTCCGTTCCCTCTGCTCCGTGCTCTGGCCTTCCTTCATGGTCCTGACTTGGGGCCCCCCTTTCTTTTTTGGCCTTGCTCCCAACTCTCGTCTTGGCTCGGTCAGTGGTCCCGGTTGGGGGCTCTTCGACCTTAACGCTCGTGGCATGGGTGGTTGGCTTTCAAAGTCGTCAGCTGTCCATTGCCTCTCACGCCGCGCTTGAAGGGCCTTCCTCTGCTGGGCTCTGGCTCTCTCCAATGCCACCGTAGTCAATGGCTCTTTGGAGTTCAAGAACATCTCCAGTTCGTACTCCGCGAGCCTACTTTCGTACGCCTCGGTGCTTTCCTCGGGGCCCTGTTCAGCCAGCCATCGGTAAGGGGTGACCACCTCGGTTCCATCTATTCGGACCACCTTCTTTTTCTCCCTCGTTCCTCTCTCCTCTAACGCGCTTAGTTCTCCCCAACCTTCTGGCCTCGTAACAAACTCTCTCTGTCCCCCGGCTGCCCCGTCCGTTTCCTCCACGGTTCGGCGTGCCTCTCTCCTCCTTTCTAAGTTTTCTCTCCTGGCCCCCGTCAGTTGATCCGTGATCGGGAAGGATAAGTAGGACGGCCCACTCGTTTGGGCGTCCCCGTGCTGGAACTCCTGTGCGGGTTGGTGACCGCTCTGGCCTCTTCCTTGGCGATTGATTCGTGGAGGAGATAGGGATGCTTCCCACTCTGTCCCCACAAAGTCGGAGGACACTCGCCTGATTTGTTCATCGCGTAGGATAAATACGGTTGGCGAGCGGACCTCGACGATCTCGTATGGACCTTCGTATTTCGGCGCTAATTTATTCGCGAAATTTTGTGCCCCACTCGACAGTTTGTGGCTCTTTCGCAGTTCTAAATCACCTACTTTAAAAGTTACGTCTCTCCTACCTTTGTCATAGTACTTCGTCTATCTCGCTCGCTCTCTATCAATATTCCTGGCTACCATGTCTCTCAGCGCGTCTAGTCTCTTTACTATCTCGACCCAATCTTCCGACTTTATTCTCACTACTTGTCTCTTACTCTCGACCTCTCTCCGCAGGCTCTTTACAGGCTTATGATGTCTTCCGTAATTCAGGAACGCAGGTGACGTTTTCGTGGCCGTTTGTGTTGCTGTGTTCACCGCATGACGGAACTCATGAACATGAAGATCCCAGTGTCTATGATCGGCACCAATAAAGGTAGAGATCATAGTTTTCAGAGTTCTGTTACTCCTTTCTACTGAGTTGGCTTGCGGATGGTATGGTGGCGTTGTGATGTGCTTGACTCCGTATTCTTCTAGTGTTCACTTCAGAATCTTGTTGTCAAACTCCTTACCGTTATCGGTTAGTAAGTACTCTGGGGTTTTCCATCTGAATAGGACCAATTCCTCGAATGCTCGGGCTACCTACTTTCCGTCTGCTGACTTCAATAGCTTCACTTCGATCCACCTCGAAAACAAGTCCTGGAACACTACCAGGTACTTGAAATTTCTCTTACTCGGAGGGAACTCCATCGTGTCTGCGGCTACTACGGCCCACGGCCTCTCAACAATTCTTTGGCCCATTAGTCCGACTGGTCCGACTTGAGACACCTTGTGTAATTGACACTGGATACAATGTGTCACGTAGTTGTGCACATCATTCCATATGCCTGGCCAATAGTACTCTCGTGCTATTTTGTCGTAGGTCTTCTCAATACCCAGATGTCCGGCTGATGCTTGGGCGTGTCCGTCTTCCATTACTCTCGCTCTATACTCTTCTGGCACTACCAATTTCCAACCGTCCTCGTCTCCCGTGATCGGCAATAAAAGTGGGTCACTTCTATGCCTGTAGAGATTCTCATTCTCTACAATCCACCCAGGAAACCGCTGCGGATGTTGGCTTACTAACTCGCGGCGTTTGAGGTACCATTGGTCCTCAATGGATTTAAACGCGGCAACTGAATCTTCTTCCTCTTCCTGTAACCTGGACAATGCATCAGAGACATGATGTTCTGCGCCTCGTCTGTGAACTATGTCAAAGTCCCACTGCTGCATTTCCGGCTTCGGTCAAGACTCGGCTGGTGTACACTATTGGGTGCTCTCCATCTTCAAACTCTTGCGTCAATACAGCCCCAATGGCGTAGTTGCTGGCGTCACATTGAATTGTGAACTTCTTCGTGAAGTCAGGTCGGGCTAAGACTGGCGCAGAGGTCAGCTTCCGTTTAAGCTGTTCGAACGCATCTTGTTGCTCGTCCTTCCACTTCCATGTTCGGTCTTTGTGCAGCAACTTCAACAATTGTATTTTGATTTCGCTGTCGTTTGGAATAAAACGGGAATACCACCCGACCATGCCCAAGAAACGTCTGAGTTGTCTCACATTCTTCGGCTCTTGATAATTTCTCACCGGCTCTGTTTTATTCGGATCTGGCCTCAGACCCTCACCGTCCAAGAAGTATCCGAGGTAAGTGACTCTGGTAGTACGCATTTGTCCACTAGGGCGTGGATGATGTCCTTTTGTCGATCATCGAGTGCAGAAATACCGGCGCACTCGGCAAATATCAGCTGTTCTCTCCTGTTGCGCTTCTCACAACTGTACCACACGGCTGAATTCGGCTTTTGAAAGGCTCCGCGACTCTGGTGGTGATTACTGAGATCATAGCACCAGGATCAAAAAGTGCTTCGTAATGTCGGTCACCAATAGACATGTCGAAGAAGTATCTGTTCTCCGTCCTAGATCCGTCGATGTCTTCTTCATCACTTAAGTTCGGGTCAGCTGTGACTCTCACAGCCTCTCCCCTCCCCTGGACTATAGGTACCGGGATCACATCCGTACCTTTTGTCCCTCTCGCTGGTGGAGTGAGTTCTCCTCACTCGACCGCCCTCTACTCTTTTCTGGCATGAATTTGAACTTGTTTTCTTCGGTCAAATCATCTCTACCTATGACTGGCTCGAAACTTTCCCTAACTCTGCTCTCTCTCGCTAATTCTAATTCTCGTTGTCTTTACCCAACTACAACTAGGCGCAAATCGATCTACGCGCCTGCTCTCTTTCTCTATTTAACTCGGCTCAACGCTCTCGGCTCTACTCTCCACGACACACGGCTCACTAAACTCGGCTCTCCTCTCTACCTCACACGGCTCAACAACATCTCTCACTGCCTGGTTAGATTGGAGGGGGTACAGAGCTGTGCTGTGCCCCCCATACACCGTTGTATGTCGACACGTAAAGCAGTTCCTCTGAGGACAATCTCTGGCTCGATGTCCTGTTGTCTGGCAGTGAAAACATGCCCCTACGAACTCCTTGGACGTCGTTGGCAAAGTGCATGGACGTTTGCATGGCTTGGGCTGGTGGGGCACTGGCAACTTGGCCCTGTACCATTGCTGGTTTCTGGATTGGCGTGGCTGGGCTCATGGCCACTCTTCTTCACTTTCACGGCTGCTAGTGGAAAACGCATCCTCTCTTTTGGTGGAGGTGGGGCGTATCGCTCGTCTAAATCCTTGGCCCTTTCGTAATCCCTCAGAATCTTCTCCATCTGACTCAACGATTCGAAATGGAGTCTTTCCAATTGACGACGATAGACTGGTGTCAGGCCTTTATAGGCAAGTTTGACTTGCTGTTTCTGGCTCAGTGGTCGTTTCATGTGATCCAAGATAAGTCGATAACTAGTCAGATATGGGGAAATTTTCTCCCCTTTGCCTTGCGTCCTGGCTCGAAGTTCGTCTATGACGTCATCGTCGTTAACTGTCACCAAGTATTCATTTTTGAATGCCTTCGGCACTAATTCGGCAACTTCCCTATCACTGGCCCTACTTTCTCCACTACTCGACTCCTCATCGTCCGCGGACGAAATCCTACCGTCCCTTTTTCGCGAGACATTTGGAAACGGGTTACTCTCTGGCTCGGGGTAGGCTTCTAACAAGAAAATCTTGACAGATTGCCCCAGATCGTACCTCTCCGCAAATGGCACGTCGACTTCGTCCGGTAGGGCCAACCTCATCTCGGCCCTCAATAACCTCTCTAGAAAAAATGTTGTGTCAAATTTTGAGTTTTTTGAGGTTATCTTAAAACCCTGACGTGATGGGGTTAAATGATCTTCAGATACGGTTTCAGCGATCCCATAAACATACAGTAGTGATAGTCTGATCAAAAGCTCAGAGCATCAATTTTTTTTGTGTGCCAGTGTTATTTTGTGTACTAATAAAGGACTTTGTTACAGGTTTCTTTTCATTATTCGATTGGAATTTTGTGCTAGGCTTTACATTCGATTTGTAATTCTCACCACAACCAGTGTGTATGGCTTCTAATAGCTGGCAGCGATCGCGTAAGAATCCCGTAAATTTGTCAAATTTAGGCATTTCATTCCCACTTATCGTCTTCTCCCACTCCCTACGCGACTCTTTATCCAGTTTGGAAGTGAGCAAGCATATAAGGGGGGTATCCCCACTGTCAGTTGGCTCTTTAAGAACTTTCAACGCGCGCATATGTTTTAATATAGAGTCATAGAATCCACGCAAACAACTGACAGATTCACCTGTGATATTGGGTAAATCAAAAATTGCCAGCATGTGATTTTGAATTATAATTCGCTCATTATTGTATCTATTTTGCAGTAAAGCCCACGCTTCGTCATCATTAATATTAGAAGTTTCAAGATTTTCAATAACCTGCGCGGCTTCACCACTAAGATACGATCGTAAATACCGCAATTTTTGTATTTTTGGAATTGTTGAATCTTCGTGTATAATTGCACAAAACGTGTCTCTAAATCCCATCCATTCCCCATAACCCCCAGAAAAGGTAGGCAAACTTAAAGCGGGCAAGGGGAAGTGTCTTCTCACAATTGTATCTTCACTGGGTGTGGCGGATCGTGCAACCAATTCTCTTAAATTAGTTTTTCATTCGTTCGCTGAGCACTCAATTCCGCCTCTAATTCGGCTATACGGGAGAGATGTCTGTCCGTATCCCCACCTCGTTCATTTATTACATTACTCGACGCAGATCGTTCATTTATTAATTTTAATACTATAGCACTATATCGATAATATGTTTCCTCAAAATCACTACGTTCAGCGCCACGAGTTGGATTCGGATCAAACATCTCAAGCCCTAATTGAGCCTTGTCATACTCTATCCAATTTTCATCCAGTTTATTCAAACGAAGTCGAATTTCCTCGACAGTCACAGAGTCACTATTTCTTTGATCTATACATCTATCTAAAAATGTTTTAAATTTCGTTAATCTTGATTTGCAATTTATACGTGACTGTCGAAAAACATCAACCTCGTTATTAGTCATGATTACAATATTAATTTTGAAATAATATCGAATATTTATACCAAGAAAGTCGACAATAATCAAGTACAATAGAACGAATAATAAACAATGCTTACAAAATCGTTGAGAGCGTGTGACCTTTGAATAATCGAAGACAAATACCTCGTGTTGACGCTACTTTTTTTCCTGATGTTTCTCTCCAAACCTTAGAACTCTGATCGTTATAAAATAATCCAGGTATGATGTCTTCTATGCAATTGCAGTATGATTCGCTTTTATGATTCTCCAGAGTCCAAGACATGGCCAAAAATGGTATATTCACTTGCTCCAATGCAAATGACCCAGTTGATGATTAAAATCCAATAAAATCAGCGTCCCACTGGTATTCACTCAGTTCATGGTAATTAATAAATTAGCATTATTCACATTTAACGTTCATATATACACATTTTCTTCTTGGTATTTTATCCGTCTCGAAGGACCAATGTACACTAATAAGTCAAAAATTTCTTTATTTTAAAATGAATGTTCTCTTATTATGTAAGATGTTGATATAAATAAAAGATAAAAATTATTAATTGAACAAACATAAAGCAACTTTAATCAAATAATAAATTACAGAAGAAATACATTTTATTTGGAAACATTTTCCTATTGCGTCTAATCTTATTCTAAAAGTCTCGAAAAATATGAATAATCATCATGACTAATTACCACCTTTCTCACTTCATCAAATCTCACGCCCATCAGTCCTCTCTACACTTTCAAGCAATTTTGCCATCGTCAATCATTAATACCTTAACATTCGTACACAAATTTTTTTCTAATCTTATTTTATAGTTTTAAACAACCTCTCGAATGGATGTGCAAAAATATGCAATTAGTGAAAAGATAAAAATTCTAACCTCTTCAAAAAATTAAAATTTTTAATTTTTAACCATCCTATATATTTTAGGGTTAAAAATGATGCAAAAAAAAATATAACCTAGTTCAATAATTTAAATTTAAAGGGCTCAAAGTTGGGGGTGGTGCCTCCCCTTAATTTAATTTTAATAGTTTTAAATTTCCACGAAAATTTTCATAAATGACCTTAAATTACCGACGTTAAACTTTTTAGTTCTCGTTTTTGTTTTACATAAATTTCCATAAATCACCGCAAAAATTTCCATAAATGACTGAGTTCCAAAATTTTAATGATAATTCTTGTTTTACATGTTATTAAAAATTATCGCGGAAATTTCTATAAATTTCCATTTATTAGCGTAAAAATTTCCATTAATTGCTAAAATAAATATTTTTAATAGTAACTTATGTGCAACATATTTTTATGTAATATTGCGAAAACTTCTATAAATTACCGCATTAATTTCCATTAATTACTTTGAAAATGTCCATAAATTACCAAAATAGTACCGAACGTTTAATTGAGACTCAGACTACATTACTTTTATAATAATTTACCGTAACAATTTTTATAAGTAACGGTTGAAACAGTGAATTTGTTAATTGTTATACTTGTTTAAAAAAATTTAATTAAATTTTCAGTAATAATTCTGTTAGGAAACTTCTAGTTCGCTTAGTAATCATAAATTTGAAATTCAACTGGGATTCTCTTTATAAAGTTTTTTTCTAGACAACAAACCTCAAAAACTATTAATAATGATGATTCTCAAAAACTATTCTTCGAATGTTTTGCAATTTTTTATACCTACTGAAAAATCAGAAAAAATTTGGTATGCTAAACAATTACAGGGATACATTTGATTTTTGATGTTTAAAAAAGTGACTAAAGGAAAAGTTGTTTGTTTTTGTACAAAATTTAAGAAAAAAAATGTTAAAATTTTTTTTGAAAATTGTCAAAAAAACAAAATTTTGTATGTTTGTTGTTTTTTGACGAAATGGGCTGCCCAACGAACTCGAGCTTCATTTTTATGAACTAAAAAAATTTCCCAAATTGCAAATCGACTCATAAAAATTTACTCAAGTTATCGTCGAGACATAATTTTCTACAGACAGACAGATAGACTGACAGACACTTCTCTAAAAACCATTTTTTGGAATCAGGGGGTGATGAAACGTAAAGATTTATGAAAATTCGAAATTTCTCAAAATCGCACAAATCCAAGACTTTCTCATTTTTGATGAGAATGTAAAAAAATTGAATATGCACAATACCGTAATTGGCTATTACTTAATTTTTTAATGTTAAGAACAATTTTTTTTCATCTTTATTTATTAATATATTTATTGCTTGATCTGCATTTTTAATATAATTAAATCAAAAAGAGGAATATTTTATGAATATTAACTACACTAGAACCTCAAACGATTACATCTCTATCTATTGCAGTTGTTCACGAAAGTTTGTTGGTCATCCGCTAGGGGGGTGAGAGGGGAGGACACGACCATAATAATGCGAAGGCAGTATTGTACTAAGTTTAGTGTTCTTTTGCGCCCCGTTTTTTCAAGTTGTATTTTCATATTTCAACATTACTGAAAAAGGTCAAAATCGTAAAAAAACGCACTTAGACACCGAAACTAAACATAATATTAAACAAAAAAATAAAAAAATGTCGAGGATAAAATCAATGAATCAAATTGTTACAAACATACAGTATGTGTACGGCCCTGAGTGTTGACACTTTTATGGAAAGATGGCGTCAAGATGAAAACCTCCATCTATTGCACACAAGAAGGTCACGCTGCAATCGTTGTCTCTTTTTGACATCTTAAAATAAGATGTAAGATGGAAAAAAGATATCTTGCGTCTTAAAATATAAGATGTTTTCTGAAGTATCTAACTGATATCTAAGACGCTATATACGTTTTAACAGTGAACAAGATATTTTTGCCATCTTAGATGAGTAAGATACTTCTGTAAGTTTTAAAAGTAGCATAAATTAAGATGCTTCTGGTGTAAGATATTTTTGCCATCTTAGAAGAGTAAGATACTTCTGTAAGTTTTGAAAGTATCTTAAATTAAGATGCTTCTGATGCAATATGATGTTTAACGATAAAGTTTCTTGAGAATCGTAAGATACGACAAAAAATGTAAGTTACCAAAAAACTAAGATGCATAAAGTGTTTTCCATATGAGCCCATAGTTAACCCTTCGTCACACACCTTGGAAAAAAATTACGACTTTACACACGTTTAGAGGGAATCCCTCACCACATTCTAAAATAAGCGACATTACAACATAATCAAAGGAATCAACAAAAATTTAATTTTAACACAAACTTACAAATATGTAGTAAATTATTCTAAATTATAAAATTAATAAAATTAATTTTCGGTCTCAAAAATAAAAATTAATTACAGGAATGCACATCTTTGAAGGAATTACACTTTACATGTAAAAATAATGTAACATTAACAAATAAGCAAAAAAATCATTAAATATTTTATTTTAATTATATTTATAATATAATTTTGCCATTAACCAACAGTGGAACAAAAAATATTTAGAAAACTTGATTTTATTATTCAACATAACCTCACTTTTTCGAGTTTTTTCCGGCTTTGAAGCTTCATAATTAAAAATAATTATGTTTAAACTAAATGTTTTTTTAGAAATGTGTTGATAATAACAATAAAATAATAGTAATATGAATTGTTTTATAAAAAAATTGCATGTCAAGTTATAAAGCAAATAAAAATGCTTCTGAAAAAAGTGTTTTTGCAAAGCACCGAGAATGGTAAGTTTATTTAATATACACTGTAAAATAGGGAGTTAAATTTTAACGCCCCAGGGGATTCTATAAAAGTCGCACCCATTAGGGAACCAAGGGAGGTAAATAAAGAGAGTTAAAATTTAACACCCAAATGCTAACTCCACATGGAAAAATAACTCGCACGGGTGTTGATGAAGGGAGTTAGTAAATTAACTCTCTTTTGGAGTTGATTTTTAACTCAAAAAATTTAACTCCTGAGTCCGTTAACTCCCTCCATTTTTTACAGTGTACTATTTTGTAAGGGTAAAAGTTTTTATACTTTTACCAACAGACATTAATGTATTTCATGCAAAGAATTTTTGATTGTTCATTTGGAGTCCTTTCTATTTATATAAAGTATAAAACAATTTAAATCTGTTGATTTATTTTACAATACAACACTCAGGGGATCCTCTAACCTTAAATATTAATCAGCTGTCAAAGATAAAATTACTTAAAATGTAAAATTGCACTTATACTCCTTCATGGTTTAAACTTCACTTTTTAATAGAGGAATGACAGAATGTATCTTCTGTGTGCCATGGATTGTGACAGAGTTATTAAACTTTTGGGACAATAAAATTTCTTCTACTGCATATTCTTCCTTTTCACAAAGGTTTATTAATTAACAATTCTATGAAAATGTCACCTTATACGTGTAACCTGTTACTGGTACATGATTGTTCTGAGACAATTATGTACCAGTAACAGGTTTGTCTTGATAAATAGTGTTAGCTTTGAATAACGAATTATTCGGATTAAATAATTAAGTTTATTAAAATCAATAAAATAAATTTATTGTGTCAAATAATTTTTATTTGCATCAAATATACGAAGTATTTGAGTGAAATATACGAAGTATTTGAGTAAAATAAATAAAAAAATAGTTTTAAGTAACTCATTATTTGTATTAAACAAATATATTTATTCAATTCAATAAATTATTTAATTGAATCAAATACGATTTATTTAGTTCAAATAAGTGTGATTCAAATAATTCAAGTTATTTGAATGAAATAAATCTTTTTTTCAGTGTATATAATATATAAATATATTATGAGAATATAATATAAGTTTAATATTAAAAAGATGGTAATGACGTAAAGGGTAACATTAAATCTAGTTATGTGACGTATGATTTTAAACAATTACTAAATGGTTCAAAATTTCTGCTTACGTCAAGCAAAATCCGACGCGTTCTAAATAGAAATAAATTGAAATTTAAATAAATAAACTTCGCCGTCAGGCGCCAATTAATTTAAAAGGTTAATTAATAAACTTGACTCGACTCGGCCCAGCAAACTCCACGCTCTCAAACCTCCGAGTTTCTCTCTCGCTCAGAGGAGATTCTGCCCAAACAAAATTGGCAGCAGAAAAGCCAACGACGAGACACGACTGGCACAGTACTTGCAAAAACGTCTTACCCACGATGACTCGGCTTTCTCAAAACAGAGATTGTTCCCCTCGGCTTGGCTTACCGTGGCAGCGGTGCGGCGGTAATCCACAGGAAAAAAAAGTCAAAGGGAGAAACAAACTATATCACTTATTAATTCCACAACAATAGAATTTTATTTCACACGACTGATTGAGCCCTTGCTCCACTATTAACACAAACTATCTCACAAACTCCATGAAAAACTCTCCAAAACGACGAAAATTTCGTTTGCGGCGAAGGACTATACACCGGCGCGGCAATAACAATTTTCACAATATGGTGTCAAATACAAGGCCCACCGGTTGCGTCTCGAATTTCCCACGTGGCCCGTCTTCTTCTTCTCTTTGCTCTCTAAAAGTGGTACTGGCCCCGCCATCTACCACTTTCTCTCGTCAAGCTAGCCGCGCGACCTACTTTCTATCGACTATTGGGTCAGCTAGCGGTACTAGCTTTTCCTCACTACCCATGATAACTGGGGCCTATCAATTTGGGGCTTTCCCGACAGATGGCATGGCGATGTAGAATTTTCAATCGACTTAGAGCAAAATGAAAATTCACATCGTCACAATCCCCTCCCCATGACCGGTACTATTTTATATAGGACCGTCATCCTCATGACTCCTCTGGCTGCTGCTCCTGGCTCTCCTATTCTCCCTGGCTTTCCTACTTTCTCTGTAGCTCTCCTCCTCTCTCTCTCTGGCCTCCCTAATTCTCTCTGGCTCTCCCAACTCTCTCTGGCCCCTCCCTCTCTCTGGCTCACTTCCGTGCTTTCTTTCCTATCTTACTCTCCCTTTCTCTAAGGAGCTGACGTATCGCTAAGTCCAGTGTTTCGGCTGGTAACCCCGCTAGTACCTTAGTTAACGTTAGGATGCTTTGAGCTAGGTCCTCCGGTTTCCCTGCTTCTTCCTTCTCCTCAGCTGCTGCTTCCGGCTCATGGGCGTCCGGTTCAACAATCTGACCACTACTTGGTCTCGGTAGCTCTGCATCCACCAGCTCTTCCTCCCTACCGTTTTCTCTACCTTCTTCTCTCACTGGCCGTTCCTCTGGTTGGGGTTCCGCTTCATGCGGTCGTCCCATATATCGGACGTATGCTCGGGCACATCGGGGGCATCGCTCCACACTGGGAAAGCGGCGACCATAGTTCCAACAGTACTGGTGTCGTTTTGGTTGGCGGCACTCTTCGGCATTGTGCCCCCATCGCCAACAGTTGAAGCAACTATAGGGCGGTGGGTCTAACGACCTCTCCGTCGGGATGAGTTTTAGTCCCCCGAACACTATTCCCCTCGCCTTTTGCTTGAGTGGTGGTCCCTTACCTTTCCGTTCCCTCTGCTCCGTGCTCTGGCCTTCCTTCATGGTCCTGACTTGGGGCCCCCCTTTCTTTTTTGGCCTTGCTCCCAACTCTCGTCTTGGCTCGGTCAGTGGTCCCGGTTGGGGGCTCTTCGACCTTAACGCTCGTGGCATGGGTGGTTGGCTTTCAAAGTCGTCAGCTGTCCATTGCCTCTCACGCCGCGCTTGAAGGGCCTTCCTCTGCTGGGCTCTGGCTCTCTCCAATGCCACCGTAGTCAATGGCTCTTTGGAGTTCAAGAACATCTCCAGTTCGTACTCCGCGAGCCTACTTTCGTACGCCTCGGTGCTTTCCTCGGGGCCCTGTTCAGCCAGCCATCGGTAAGGGGTGACCACCTCGGTTCCATCTATTCGGACCACCTTCTTTTTCTCCCTCGTTCCTCTCTCCTCTAACGCGCTTAGTTCTCCCCAACCTTCTGGCCTCGTAACAAACTCTCTCTGTCCCCCGGCTGCCCCGTCCGTTTCCTCCACGGTTCGGCGTGCCTCTCTCCTCCTTTCTAAGTTTTCTCTCCTGGCCCCCGTCAGTTGATCCGTGATCGGGAAGGATAAGTAGGACGGCCCACTCGTTTGGGCGTCCCCGTGCTGGAACTCCTGTGCGGGTTGGTGACCGCTCTGGCCTCTTCCTTGGCGATTGATTTGTGGAGGAGATAGGGATGCTTCCCACTCTGTCCCCACAAAGTCGGAGGACACTCGCCTGATTTGTTCATCGCGTAGGATAAATACGGTTGGCGAGCGGACCTCGACGATCTCGTATGGACCTTCGTATTTCGGCGCTAATTTATTCGCGAAATTTTGTGCCCCACTCGACAGTTTGTGGCTCTTTCGCAGTTCTAAATCACCTACTTTAAAAGTTACGTCTCTCCTACCTTTGTCATAGTACTTCGTCTATCTCGCTCGCTCTCTATCAATATTCCTGGCTACCATGTCTCTCAGCGCGTCTAGTCTCTTTACTATCTCGACCCAATCTTCCGACTTTATTCTCACTACTTGTCTCTTACTCTCGACCTCTCTCCGCAGGCTCTTTACAGGCTTATGATGTCTTCCGTAATTCAGGAACGCAGGTGACGTTTTCGTGGCCGTTTGTGTTGCTGTGTTCACCGCATGACGGAACTCATGAACATGAAGATCCCAGTGTCTATGATCGGCACCAATAAAGGTAGAGATCATAGTTTTCAGAGTTCTGTTACTCCTTTCTACTGAGTTGGCTTGCGGATGGTATGGTGGCGTTGTGATGTGCTTGACTCCGTATTCTTCTAGTGTTCACTTCAGAATCTTGTTGTCAAACTCCTTACCGTTATCGGTTAGTAAGTACTCTGGGGTTTTCCATCTGAATAGGACCAATTCCTCGAATGCTCGGGCTACCTACTTTCCGTCTGCTGACTTCAATAGCTTCACTTCGATCCACCTCGAAAACAAGTCCTGGAACACTACCAGGTACTTGAAATTTCTCTTACTCGGAGGGAACTCCATCGTGTCTGCGGCTACTACGGCCCACGGCCTCTCAACAATTCTTTGGCCCATTAGTCCGACTGGTCCGACTTGAGACACCTTGTGTAATTGACACTGGATACAATGTGTCACGTAGTTGTGCACATCATTCCATATGCCTGGCCAATAGTACTCTCGTGCTATTTTGTCGTAGGTCTTCTCAATACCCAGATGTCCGGCTGATGCTTGGGCGTGTCCGTCTTCCATTACTCTCGCTCTATACTCTTCTGGCACTACCAATTTCCAACCGTCCTCGTCTCCCGTGATCGGCAATAAAAGTGGGTCACTTCTATGCCTGTAGAGATTCTCATTCTCTACAATCCACCCAGGAAACCGCTGCGGATGTTGGCTTACTAACTCGCGGCGTTTGAGGTACCATTGGTCCTCAATGGATTTAAACGCGGCAACTGAATCTTCTTCCTCTTCCTGTAACCTGGACAATGCATCAGAGACATGATGTTCTGCGCCTCGTCTGTGAACTATGTCAAAGTCCCACTGCTGCATTTCCGGCTTCGGTCAAGACTCGGCTGGTGTACACTATTGGGTGCTCTCCATCTTCAAACTCTTGCGTCAATACAGCCCCAATGGCGTAGTTGCTGGCGTCACATTGAATTGTGAACTTCTTCGTGAAGTCAGGTCGGGCTAAGACTGGCGCAGAGGTCAGCTTCCGTTTAAGCTGTTCGAACGCATCTTGTTGCTCGTCCTTCCACTTCCATGTTCGGTCTTTGTGCAGCAACTTCAACAATTGTATTTTGATTTCGCTGTCGTTTGGAATAAAACGGGAATACCACCCGACCATGCCCAAGAAACGTCTGAGTTGTCTCACATTCTTCGGCTCTTGATAATTTCTCACCGGCTCTGTTTTATTCGGATCTGGCCTCAGACCCTCACCGTCCAAGAAGTATCCGAGGTAAGTGACTCTGGTAGTACGCATTTGTCCACTAGGGCGTGGATGATGTCCTTTTGTCGATCATCGAGTGCAGAAATACCGGCGCACTCGGCAAATATCAGCTGTTCTCTCCTGTTGCGCTTCTCACAACTGTACCACACGGCTGAATTCGGCTTTTGAAAGGCTCCGCGACTCTGGTGGTGATTACTGAGATCATAGCACCAGGATCAAAAAGTGCTTCGTAATGTCGGTCACCAATAGACATGTCGAAGAAGTATCTGTTCTCCGTCCTAGATCCGTCGATGTCTTCTTCATCACTTAAGTTCGGGTCAGCTGTGACTCTCACAGCCTCTCCCCTCCCCTGGACTATAGGTACCGGGATCACATCCGTACCTTTTGTCCCTCTCGCTGGTGGAGTGAGTTCTCCTCACTCGACCGCCCTCTACTCTTTTCTGGCATGAATTTGAACTTGTTTTCTTCGGTCAAATCATCTCTACCTATGACTGGCTCGAAACTTTCCCTAACTCTGCTCTCTCTCGCTAATTCTAATTCTCGTTGTCTTTACCCAACTACAACTAGGCGCAAATCGATCTACGCGCCTGCTCTCTTTCTCTATTTAACTCGGCTCAACGCTCTCGGCTCTACTCTCCACGACACACGGCTCACTAAACTCGGCTCTCCTCTCTACCTCACACGGCTCAACAACATCTCTCACTGCCTGGTTAGATTGGAGGGGGTACAGAGCTGTGCTGTGCCCCCCATACACCGTTGTATGTCGACACGTAAAGCAGTTCCTCTGAGGACAATCTCTGGCTCGATGTCCTGTTGTCTGGCAGTGAAAACATGCCCCTACGAACTCCTTGGACGTCGTTGGCAAAGTGCATGGACGTTTGCATGGCTTGGGCTGGTGGGGCACTGGCAACTTGGCCCTGTACCATTGCTGGTTTCTGGATTGGCGTGGCTGGGCTCATGGCCACTCTTCTTCACTTTCACGGCTGCTAGTGGAAAACGCATCCTCTCTTTTGGTGGAGGTGGGGCGTATCGCTCGTCTAAATCCTTGGCCCTTTCGTAATCCCTCAGAATCTTCTCCATCTGACTCAACGATTCGAAATGGAGTCTTTCCAATTGACGACGATAGACTGGTGTCAGGCCTTTATAGGCAAGTTTGACTTGCTGTTTCTGGCTCAGTGGTCGTTTCATGTGATCCAAGATAAGTCGATAACTAGTCAGATATGGGGAAATTTTCTCCCCTTTGCCTTGCGTCCTGGCTCGAAGTTCGTCTATGACGTCATCGTCGTTAACTGTCACCAAGTATTCATTTTTGAATGCCTTCGGCACTAATTCGGCAACTTCCCTATCACTGGCCCTACTTTCTCCACTACTCGACTCCTCATCGTCCGCGGACGAAATCCTACCGTCCCTTTTTCGCGAGACATTTGGAAACGGGTTACTCTCTGGCTCGGGGTAGGCTTCTAACAAGAAAATCTTGACAGATTGCCCCAGATCGTACCTCTCCGCAAATGGCACGTCGACTTCGTCCGGTAGGGCCAACCTCATCTCGGCCCTCAATAACCTCTCTAGAAGCACTTGTGAGGTGCCACTGATACACAATTGGTGTCTCAGTAGGCTCGTCACTACTTGTCCGACTTGCATGGCATTAATTACCTCACATGCTTGGCTGACTTTGGGAATTTTAATTATTTCGAGCATGCGTCTCTTATAGTCCTTCATATCGCAAATTGCCTTTGCCATTTAAAAAAAATCGAATAAATTTTTTAAATTTAAAATTTACAAATTTCAAGGGGGTCGCACAATTTGTATATACGGCCCTGTACTACTTCACGTGCAAGGACGTACTCACTCGACCGGGGGCCCCTTTTTAAAATTTTTCTTTTCCTGGCTGACTTGTGACTCGACTCTCCCTCTATCTCTCCTTCTCGTTCGCTCTCTATAGCCACTATTACTACTACTCACGAGCCACTTTTCCTGGCGCGCGCGAACTTTCTCTTGGCAGCTGAAAATTTAAACATCCCGGCGCGTCGTTTCTCTTGACCGACCGGCGCACTATTTACAGTCACGTGACTACTTTTAATTTTTGTTTCCGGTCTAACATGTGCTCGACAAACAAAAAGAATTTTTATTTTTATTTCTGGCACAAATTCAATAGGAAATTTTTATTTGAGATTTTCACGTCAAGCTAGCCGCGCGACCTACTTTCTCTCGACTATTGGGTCAGCTGGCGGTACTAGCTTTTCCTCACTACCCATGATAACTGGGGCCTGTCAATTTGGGGCTTTCCCGACAGATGGCATGGCGATGTAGAATTTTCAATCGACTTAGAGCAAAATGAAAATTCACATTGTCACAGTTATTAAATATGAAAGAATCTATTAATTATATCTAGCTGTTAAAATGTTGTAAATAATTACATCCGATTTATTTTTTTTATAGACAATTACCGGAAGTATATATTATAAAAGTAATACACTGTTACTTTTACTACAACAGACTATCGTAGCGCAATAGTCTCTTCTAAAGTTTTACAAATGCATTTAGAAAATTATTATTTTCAGGGTTGACACAGGTAAGGGAATTGTGGAGAAAATCAGGAAAAGTAATAATTGGTCAGTAAAACCAAGGAACAGTCTGGGATTTTGATTAAAATTATAAGAAAAAATACAGTTTTTACAATTCATAAGAAAAGTCTGAATTTTTCTGTCATTTTTGTTTGATTCATAAACTTTAAAAATATCCACGAATTTTAATAAAAAAAACCTTCACCTTTTTAGATTTTTGACAATAATTTCTTTTTAAATAACTTAATTCTTATCACTCAGAAAACATTCTATTAGAGTGTTAATATTACATTATGCAATTATTGCGTTAGGGAGATAAAGGGTACTTTATTGACCTGTGAGCGGTCAATAATATACCCTTTATCTCCCTAAGGCTATAATGGTTTCTTTATTGACTGTTGGGTTATAAGGGGGAACTTAGTACGCGCCTGTACAGGTAGATAAAGTGACCATAATACGCCTGAGTTGTATAAAATATAATAATGGAAATAGATGAAACTGTTGTAGAAAATATTTTAGATGTTTGTTTGTATTAGTTCTCTATTGTTCGCTTAATACAAATATAATTATAGTATCTTATTACACTTAGAAAAATATTATTATAATTAATAATAATAATTGATAATTATGTTTTATAATTTTATTAAGGAAAAAAATAGAATACATTTTAAACTAATATTACATAAAAATACATAAATATTACTGTTTTTGCTGAATCAAGTTTTTAAGTTTATAACATTTTATAGAGCACAAGTAAAAGTTTTTATTGTTGATTAAATGTTTTGAACAAGTTTTTCCAATACATGTTTCAATGTTCAACTTTTTTAATGAAGGACAATTTAAATCATTTATATCGATAATTTCAATATAAAATTTTTTATCGGTTAAGCTTCTTAACCATTTTTTCTCAGAAACATTAATTCATTTATATTTGTTCATAACGCAATTCCATGAACTAGGAGGCTGGAAAACTATATTTATTGGTATTGAATCATTGTTTACAGAAACGATAGCTTATTCTTTTAAAACAAATTCATTAATTGGTAATTTGAATCCTTGCACATCCATCAAGTACTGCATTCTTAAATCATTTAATTGGTTTATATTTAACGATGTGGTTATTTAAAACAAAGCCATATGCTGAAGTACTGTCAGGAAAATATTTTTTTTTATTTAAACTCTAAACGGATATCAACTGGTCTTCTTTTTGAAGACTCATTTTGTTTGAACAATCCTCAACAACGTATTGTATTGTAAAAATTCGTTTTTTAATAAAATTGATAATAAAAGATATTTATACTATTTTCATGTTCGAAAACTTATTGGAATAGATGGATCTTTTTCAATATATTTTAATAATTTAAATTTTCAAGTATCTGATAATTTTATTTGAGGTAATAACCATTCAATTTTTTAAATACAATTTTAAACTCTTCTAAAGGTTCTACTTGCAACACTGCGTTATTAGTATTAGTTTAAGAAGATTCGATAAACAAATATTTTGAAAATTGAAGAATCAGTATTGAAAGAAATATAGAGATAATGTCTACCAACAAAGACATTATTTTACAATTAGACAACAGACTGCGCACACTTTAAGGTAATTAACAATGGACACTCAAAAACTACAGTTAGTAAAAGAGTTGCATAAACCAACAAGAAAAAATTATAAACGAAGAAATGTTGACATTCGAGGTACTGACGAGACTTGGCAAGCTGATCTTGTCGAAATGCAAACTTATGCGAAAGAAAAAACAGGTTACAAATATCTGTAAACCGTAATTGATACATTTTCTAAATTTGCCTTGGTTGTTCCGGTAAAGTTAGAAAAAGGTGATCATAAAGTGTTACAAAAAGTAAATCAATTTATGCTCAATGATTGAATGATCTTTTCATTACTTATTGAAATCTCTTTTAAAAAAGTATTTTAATAACCACATAAGAAAATATTAAACTTTCTTAAAATGCCAATGTGTAGCCGTTTTAACCAACTTTGACAAAATTTTAAACAAAATATTTTCTCAGTGTAGTAATAGTAAACGTCGAACAATAAAAATGAAACAAATAAATGTAAATGCTCAAAATGAAAATAATTTGTTGTTACATGAATTTAAAAAAGTTTAAGTAAACAGGCAAAGTAAGAAATGTAGAGTTGAAGATAGAGTACGTATAAGTAAAGTTAAACATGTTTTTAAAAAAAAATTATACTCCAAATTGGAATACAGAAATATTTACTTAAGCGATGTAAAAAATACTAATCCGGTAACATATATATTGAAGGATTATCAAGAAAATACAATAAGTGGATGTTTTTTACGAGCAAGAAAAATATTAGAGAAACGCGAGGATCTAATGTGCTTGTAAAATGGTTGGGATTTGATACTACAAATAACAGTTGCATAAACGAATCTGAATTATAATGTATTTGAGAAAGCTTTAAAATAAAAACAGATTAAATTGTATGTTTTTTTGTATTTATTTGTCCTCTATTTCATAATAAGTATTACCATTTATACATTGAATATTTGACAGTAGATGAATAGCTACATTTTCTATCTGTTTGCAGTAAAATGTGACAAGTTCCAGCAATAATGTCTCTAAATTTAAAAGATTAGTTTTAAATTTAAAACTTTTTGAAGTATTCTGCTGTAATGTTTTTTAATAAAATCCGTTGCATATTGAAAATTAAAATTTTGTTATTTCAACATATTTTTGTTCAATACAGGGAATAAGTTAATAAAAAATTGCAAATGACGTTCCACTAAGTGTAAAAGATTTATCTAAATACTCAATTGATATTAAACGATATGTAACACTAAAACGTATTGTAAACGTTTCACAATCCAGCACTGTCGCATCACAATCTCCGTTAAAAAATAGCATGATATGTTTTACTGCATCAATCAAAAGAATTGTGGTACGATCTAAAGCATTCTTATGAAAGGTACCGAATGTGTTTGCAAAATTTCCTTTGATAAAACAATAAAACTAAATAAACTCTATAAAAAACCAGAAGCAGTTAATGAAAAATATTAAAAACAACAATTACATAGAAAAATTCCTTGGATGGGTGATTCTTCTAAAAGTAACAGTTTTAAATCTCAGTTTAAAAAATTTTTTTTAATTATGCGGTTTTATTCTATTAAAACTTCTTAATTTCATACTCAAGAATAATATTTTTTTTTGCACTTTTTAATACCAAATATATTCAGTTCGATTAAAATTTAAATTTATTTAAAGCATTTGATTTAATGGTAATAATATTAAACATTTAATTAATTAAATAATTATAATTAACTTTAATAAATTAATTAATTTTAATTTATTTATTTTTTTAAATAATGTAAATTTTTTTTTAAATACCAGTTAATATTAAAAACAAACAAAAAATCGCATATTTCAAGGAAAAGGCTTTGGAGATGAAAAATAAATTTTTTTTATATTAATTTACATTAATAGACAATTAAAATATATTTTTTAGTAAAATATACTAATGTCACACTCTCATTTTATATTACAATTGAAATATTTTTTTAAACTTACTTCTACATTCAGTTAGTTATTAAAAAAGAAGGCTTTGGAGATAAAATTGAATTTTACCCCTCCCCCCCCCCAAAAAAAATACGTACCTATTCTTTTCAATTCATAAAAAACTTTTGGTGTTTTTGTTCATTTATATAAAACGAAAACGCAATGTCAAAGACACCTTCACGATAAGAACCATATGACATCCATGAGCTTTTTGTACACAGCGCTTGCGCGTCACGTGATTGACCTGGTACACTTGCGAATTGGATGCTTTGTCCAATACGTCAATTTATGTGAAATGATTATATTTTGGGGTTAAACGAATTTTATTTAAAAATTAATTGAAATCAGTTACTATATTCAAACGTTTTTCTTTTTTCCAATAAACTTTTAACATTTTTTTTAAAAGATTCCTTTACAATAAAACTTTTTCTGCTGACGATTAAAGGACATGATTTAACAAGAAATCAGTTTTATATTTGATAGATCATTTCTGTGAGTTTTAAAGAAAAAATAAAATTATTAATAAAATATTAATAAAATTATTAATTATAAACAAATCATAGTAAAATTTACTCTTTCGGAAATAGAGAAATTTACTAAATTCAAAAATAGCAAAACTGTCTCATCCGGAAATAGTAAAAATTATTAACAGAAATTTCTATCAGTTTTTTAGCCTTAAAAAAGAAGCAAAGCTATTTATAAAAGTAGTGAAAATTACATCTTGGACCTTTTATCCAATTATATACAATCGTATGTTTTTTTCTCATTTTTTAATTATAAAGAAAAGATTTTTCTACCGCTGCGCGTATTATAAGCAGGAGCAAGAGTTGAATTCATAATAGAAATTTCTGTAAGGCAGTCGAGTTTTACGTCCGGCGAGTGTGTGTGACTCAGTAATGACCCCGTTGAACCATGAGTAGTAGCACCCAAATGCATCATGAAAACAGACCGACTTGACTGTGTGGTAAAATCACTTCGCAAAAATTTTTCTTCTCGTTTTTTATTTATTTTCTTTTTCTTCGCTTTTTATTATACTTCTACAACGCGACGCAACGCCGAACCAAGAATATCGTGACGCTGTTTAGTCCTGGTGAAATGCACTTTGTGTTATTAACGGATGGCTCTCTCTGCCTCCCTCTCTCACTAGATTGATTTATTTTCATTCTTTTGCCATTTACACAAAACGCGTGTGAGAAGCGAGCTACTATAATATACATATGGAATATCCCCGCTGAAAAACATTTACCCAAACTGCCAAATCGATTACACATTTTCTACGAAATAACGATGATGAGAGACAGAGAGAGAAAGAGAGACAGAGATTTTTACGAATTTATAGAGAGAAAATGCTTCAACAGGATTCAAAAAAAAAATTTTTTCTTTATACCTCGGTCGAAAGTACGTACTTCCTGCTGCGATTTCGCAGCAGAAAGTCAAACATTTGTGTTCTGGTCGATTTTCATATCCAACCTCTATTACAGCGGAAGTAAAATAATTCTCTGTCAGTAAAAATACCACTGTCGGTAAATAAGAAAATTTCAACTTCCATGGCAATTTCACGAGTTATTGTTATTGCAATACAAAATGAGAAAAAAATTATCAAGAATACTTTTTATACTTTATAAATTTATTATCCACAAGCTCTGAATATTGAAATGAACGAAATCATATGCTGATAAAATTATTTTAAAAAATTAGTTTAATAAACATTAGAAACTAAAATAAAATAATAAAAAATTTTGTAATTTGTTTTTTAATACGTGCCAAAATGTTATAACAAAATTTTAATAATTTGAAGAAATAATGGAATTTTGTTCATTAGAACGTTTACAATTTCAGAAACATAAAATTAATTTTGTATCAACAGAAAATTTTTTTTGAAAATATAATATTAATTTATCTTTCACATTTTTTTTCGTGCCTGCCCCCGACCAGAAGCATTCGCTTCGCTCGTGCATCAAATGTCGGGGCAGGCGAATGTTGTTTGCAAGAGAGAGACAGAGAACAAACCGGAGATTCACGAGTGTCCGCCAGAGGCGTTGAAGCGAGGAGCAAAAGTAAATAAAGATGGCCGGCTGTCAAATGAAACACGATTGCAATTTTCTTAAAAAATAAATTAACGAGCGTACTTTCGACCATATATAAAGAAAAATAGTATATTACATTATAAGGGCAGAAATTCGAAAGCCCTAAACTACGCGATGATGCCCTCGGCTTCGCCTCGGGCATCATTTCGCGTGGTGCAGGAATTTCGAACTTTCTGCCCTTATAATGTAATATACTATTTGTTGAAAAATACTTTAACAATTAATTATTGCATTGATTAAAAAAATTATTCATTACATTTTTTATTTACGAAAATAAATAATAGCAATGAGAATAAAATTCAAACAACAAAAATGAGTCGTTTATGTAGAAAATTGTAATTTTAACTCCTAAATACAGAAAATGAATAAAGTAAATGTTACTAATTTTCATTAAAATATATTTTGATTTAAGTAAAATAGCATTTATCTTTACTATTTACATTGGCATCCCAATGGGAAAAAAACCATTGGCGCATTAATGGTCTAATAATGGGAGCCACCATTCCATTATTGTCCCATTATTGGCACCCAATAGTGGACCACTAATGGTAAAATCGTGGGATGTCCACGCCGATGCCAATAATTGGCAACCACTATTGGCACATTATTGGCTGCCATTAAAAAACCAATAATAAAAAAAAATTTTTTACTAAATTTTATTAAATAATAAATTTATTTATTTAATAATTATTTCATTTATTATTATTTATTATTAAAAATATTAATTTTTTTAATTAATTATTTTATAGAAATGGTTATTATTTTCTATCACATCGAAATGTGAATAACCCTTTCGTTCAGAGTTTAAAAATTATTTACCTCACATCCTTCAGTGCAAAAAATAGGAGAGGACGGGCAGAATAAAATTCCACAAATATTTGTGAGAATGCTGCCTCCTTATATACTATTCGAGTTTCATGTTAGTTGCAAGAGAGTTTTAAGCAACACCTCCTATGGGGCGTTGAGCGAACTACATACTTACCTCATGATAATTTCTGCAGCGCTGGTAAGTACATAGTTCGCTCAACGCTCCGTAGGAGGTGTTGTTTCAAACTCTCTCGCAACTAACTAACATTTCTATAAAATAATTAATTTAAAAAATTAATATTTTTAATAATAAATGAAATAATTATTAAATAAATAAATTTATTATTTAATAAAATTTAGTAAAAAATTTTTTTTTTATTATTGGTTTTTTAATGGCAGCCAATAATGTGCCAATAGTGGTTGCCAATTATTGGCATCGGCGTGGACATCCCACGATTTTACCATTAGTGGTCCACTATTGGGTGCCAATAATAAGCCTAGAGTAAACCAATGGCTCCCAATATTGGACCATTAAAGCACCAATAGTAGACTAATGGCCATTTCCCATTGGGATGAAATATCAGAGTATAAAAAGATATCTCGATAAAAATCAATATATATATATATATATATGAAGGGTGGCATGACAAAAGGGGTCAAGCCACAATTTTTCGAAATTGAGATTTTTTTATAAACAAATCAAGTAAATTCTTTTACACATTTCTGTAAACGGATTTTCTTGTAAATTGTCTTTTTAAACTCGTTTTTAATAAAAATAAGACTAAAAAAATAGCCTAAATTTCTACTTACAATGCAATTCAGTTAAAAAACAAAAGAAATGAATACTATCATGAATAGGTTAATATGGTTATAAATATTCCTTATTTTTAATATTATTAAATATATTATTAAATTTTGCTAGAAGATTTTATGTCTATTTAGAAATAGTTTTATCCATCACTTAATTTTCAACAACCGAACCTAAATATTATTCTTCAGTTAATTTTTAAATATTCCTGATTGTAGATTGCATTTGAAAATTTCGTTACTGTTTACTTTTAAAAATAAATTAAATTTATATTTTTCTTGAAAACAAACAACTTCTTTGAATCAAACTGTTTTGCATTTACTTCATCAATTCAAAATTAACAAACTAATTTTTCAGTTTTTCTTTAAACTGTATATTTTTTTCACAATTAATTTTAAAAGAAAATATGGGCATTTGACGTAACCCCAAAATGGTCCACTTTTACTTATTTTTCTCACTAATCTGTAGGTTTATCTCCATAAATTGTATTTCCACTGGTAAAGCGAAATAATATCTCGAAACGGTTTTTTTTAGATTTTTCTTAAATGACCAGAAAAATTTTTTAATGTTTTATTTTTGTTTCCTGTAAAATCATGAAATTGTTGCTTGACCCCTTTTGTCATGCCACCCTTCATATATGAACTCCTCAGAATTATTATTTATTATTCACACAATTGTTTTGTTGATTATTTGAATAAGGTGCAATCTACAAAGGTTAGGCGTCATCATCACATTTAAAGAATAAAAAATTGACTATAAATCTCGTAAGGTTAAATTGCGATAAGAGGTGTTATTGGAAAATGGCATAGGATCATTGCACGACCAATGACTCTCGTTGACCGATAGTATATCTTTTATCGAAAGCATTTTTTTTTCTTTTTTTGCAAATAATTTCAAGTTGCATCGCACATTAAAATGACTCGATTGTATATTTTCAGTGCAACTGTATTGACATTATCTCCACACCCAGGTTTTTAAACTTTACCGGTTAAAAAAACAGAACGTAAACAAAATTTGGGGATCAGTTACAATAATGTAAAAAAGTTGTAACTCAAATATTGGTATTTTATGTCATTATAATAATTATAATAATCAGTAATTTTGTACTAAATAATTAGTTACATTCTACAAATGAGGCCTTGGATCGCATAACTCGCCCGATGCTCGGAGACACGCGCTAATGCCAGTCCGTGAGTAGTGAGCGCCTCTGGGCCTGTCACTGTTACCCGACTGGCATTATAGCACCTATTTTCAGTAGCCTATAAGTCTGAAAATATTGAATTTAGAACGTGGGATTTTTCATTTTTAAAGCAAAGTATATACAATTATTTTTGTTAACTTTGATTTGCATGAAGGGAAATGTCGAAAAATTATTCTTCTTGAATTTAAAACAAAAAACATTTAAATCCATTAAAAATTCTCAGCTGTAGACATTTTTGAAAAATTAATTGTAAAAATATCCCACTATTAATTAATTAATAATATTAAGTTTCTTTATAGAGCCTGGACTTTTAAGGAATGTGTGTCGATTCAAATAGCCACTAAATACCCAAGTGCTGTGAGCATTGTAGTATATGTGATTTTTTAATAGCACTTTCAATTTTTACAATATTTTCATAAATAAATTTATTTTCATCATTATTCAATTAAGTATTCATTTAATGATATTTAATTTAGAAAATAAATAACAATATGTATCAGATAATTTCAATTTTTACTGAAAGTATGTAAATCTCTTATTTTATTTTCTATATTTTACGTTAATATCAAAAAATATATATTTAATTTAGCATTAAGTTTAAACAACTTATTTTAATTTGCAAAAAAACACTATTTAACATTAAAACGTTATATTCAGAATTTTTACGAACAACGTATTATAAAAAATTTTATTAATTGAATTCTTTTGCGATTTTTATTTTATTTTTAAAAATAATTAAATATTTGAATTCAATTTTATTAATTTTTGTTTATATAATTTAATAATTTTAGGAAATTTATTAAAATAGTAGATATTGAAAATGAAATGAGGAAATTTTTTTAAAATAATTGAATTTTGGAGAATAATTTTGTTATTTATAAAGGTAGTTGTGATTTTGACGGGAATATTTCTTTAAATTTTGAACATAATTCAACTTTTGTAAGAAGAATTTTATTACAATTAAAAATAATTGAATTTCTGCAATTATTTGTAATTGATTTAATTTTGAAATTAAAATTAAAAATTGTTAAATTATTATAAAAAAACAAAGACACTATGCTTATATAAATTGTTGAATGTATGTAACTTTTTTTTTAATTGTAGATACATATAAATATGTACATATTTATTTAATATGTATACTACAATAATATATTTATTTTTATAGGAATTTATTTATATATATATATATATATATATATAATATATAAATTAAATGTTATACATAACTTAAATAGTAATTCTTATGAATATTTTGCCTCTTAAAATTAAAAATAAATTTACTGATTTATTTAAATTATTATTTCTTTTCTATGATTTGGATAAATCAGTGAATTTTTTTAATTTTATGAGGCAACATATTTTGATTAAAAAATGTAAATTTTTTCTACCATTTATCAATTTGAGAACAGTATATATTTTTATGATTTCAATTATTTTGACTGTAAAATTATTCAGAAATTGAAATTATTTTTCAGAATTAAAAATTTTAGTAAATTATAATATTATTTCAAATTGTATACAACGTTTTTCATGTAAAATTTCTAGTTGTATTTATAAACTGCTATTATTAATACTTATAATTAAAATATTAACATCTGCGAATATTGTTTTGTTTACAAAAATTATCTTTCAAAGTTTAATTAAAAGTGCTATCATCCAAATAACTTTCAGTGACAGTTTTAAATTGAATCTGGAATATATATGAAGTGATTAGTGAAGTTTTAAATTGAAGTAAAAATTGTTTAAATAAAACATCTGTCATCAACGGCAAATATATTTTTTCTATGACCGCAATAATTAAAATCCCACTGAATAAATATGTAAGTAGTAAATTTTAATAATAAAAAAATTAACAGAAATTGCAATTTAATATTTATTAATAAAAATGACTAATTTAAAAGCATGAAGACAATTACTAATTGAAATAAATAAATAAATGTTTTTACTTATTCGTATTTAGAAAATATTAATTATAATCATGTAATTATAATTATTCGTTAATTATAATTATGATTATAATGAAATGATAAACATATATGATAAATTGCGAAAATCAATTTTTTCAAAGAAGAAAACAAACATTTGGCGATTTTCTCTAATTGATTAAAAATGCGGGAATACATTTTTTCTCCTATACTGTAATTAGAAAAAGTAGAAAATAAATCATATTATATATATCGAATTCTACATGTAAGAGAGATAGTATATATCATGAGGAATTGAGTAAACTTTGAGATTACAATATGTATATTTTATAAGAAAGAAAATTATCTCAAGAGTGCTGCTATATTCGGTTTATTACGAAGACTTGCAGAACTTTGCAGTGGACTGTTTGTGTTGTTAATAGCCGAAGGCCAAGCCAAATGCGAGTCGATGACTCTGACTGCAGTGCTCTCCTCAGCTGCCTTGGCAATATAATATCTTGTTCTTACCACAGCATCATTGATTTTTTTCCAAATTCAGGGTCACTTTTTTCTTTTGTTTGCTTTCTTTATTGGAACACACAGCGCATTTCTCTTGTCCTTGATTTTTCATTATTTTTCACAAAAAAGAAAACAATCATAATCATCCTCATTATCATTTTTGTAATAGAATTATAATTTTTCTTTATTCACATCCTTTTGGTTTTAAAAAAGAAGCAGGACTATAATTTTGATTTTTTCTTAGGATTTTTCTGAAACTAAAAGTTTGCAGAAAAAAAGGAAAAAAACTAAAGTTTTGTTATGAAATTAGAATTCTATTACTTCAGTGATAAATATTGTTCTTATAAATAAATATTATTCTTAGGAACAATATTTCTCTATAGAAGTAATAGAATTCTAATTTCATAACAAAACTTTAATTTTTTTGCTTTTCTTCTGAAAAACTTTTATTCTACTCGAATAAATTGAAAAAAAATAATTAAAATAAATTAATATAATAATTTTGACTAAATTGACAACACAATAAAATGAATAAGTAAATAACAAAATAATTTAAACACCCCCACAGCACCGAAACTTTCCTAAAGATTTCCTAAAGATTTATTTGAAATGTTCGATATATTTAATTGCAATATTTATTGAAGGTTGTGTAAAGATTTACATGTCTCGATTAAATAAATGTCTAGCACGAACCTTTCCTGAACATTTCCTGAAAATTTTCGCCTAATTATAATTATAATTATAATTATGCGAAGATGTAATTGAAATGTTCAGGAAAGGTTCGCGCTAAATATTTATTTAATCGGGACATTTAAATCTTTACACAACTTTCAATAAATATTGCAATTAAATATATCGAACATTTCAAATAAATCTTTAGGAAATCTTTAGGAAAGTTTCGGTGTTGTGGGGGCAAATTAATTATAATAATTTTGCTTAAATGAGCCTCCCAATTCAATAACTCTATCTGCGCTCGGACGATCGTATAAAGGTTTTCAAAAGCTCCAAAATATGACAAAAATAAAAAGTTATTTTACAAATTTTCTAACAACACTATCTTATAGAGCATGAAAATACGCATCTTTTTCCTCTTGAGAATTTTTTTGTAAAGTGAATATTGTAGACACTAGAGACAAAAATGAAGAAAATTTTCATTACTCGATTTCATTGATTTTCAAAACATAAATCGTCATAAGTTGGACAAGTATTAACGAATTTTTACAAAAAATGGTATGTATGCGTATTATGGTCTGCTAAAGACGATAAGACGATAAAAATATTAAAAATGACCCTTGGTTAAAAAATATTTAATTATAAATCAATGAGTGTCGGTAATGGAAAATTATCGAAAATATATTACAAAAGAAAAAGATTAAAAAATTAGAAAAACATTGCTCCAGTCACGACTTTCAGGTGTTTTCATGTATTTTTTTGGCAGTTTTTTCTGAATAATAAGTTAATGCTTTTTTAACTACAAGTTTGTTAAAAAAATCTTATTTAAATTGTATTCTGCAATTATCTCGAGAAATTATTTATTTATATTTTTTATTATTATCTTGAGAATTTATTAAGGGTGTCTCTACGGAAAAACTTTGTATACTATTTTTTGTGAAACTCACAATGTATTTTTAGTAAACTGACTACTAAAGTGGGGAAAAAGTGGTCACTAGACGAGATTTATAATTTAATAGAAATTTCTATAATATTATATGATTTCTATTTTTTTTAATAATAATTTTTTTTATAATTTTTTTAATAATTTAATTTTTTTTAATAACTAATTTAGTAGTCAAGTTGAGAAAAATTCGCTTATCATATATGAGAAATAAGTTAGTATAGTAAAATTTAATGTCAAAATTGTATTTTCTATATTTGTAAAAATGATATTTTCTTTGTGCCGCGTATACAATTTAGTAGTCAAACGATCAAAACTGCACGCATACAAACGAGCACCGCTGTTCGTGTAGTCAAACATAAACACTCAACCTCATAAACATGTGTTCGAGTTAAATAGCCGCCGTCATTCCACCTGATTCTTTTTCAATAAATTAATAATTAATTATACGAAAAGAAAAGTGAAAACACATAGTGTGTTTAACGCCTTGACAGTCCATGGCCCATATGTGCTACAAAAAGTCGTGCCACCTTTACGTCTCCCAGGTGCGAAAAGTTGGTCGGGCCATGGTCGCGCCGACCTAGTGGATAGTCGTACCGACCTTGGCAGCCAAAGGTCGGCCGAACTACCGAATTATAACATCAGCCATCCAGTGGCTAACATGGTCGGGCGGACCATGGGTGCCAAAGTCGGGCCGACCAGGGGTGCCAAAGTTTTGACGACCATGAGAAAGAAGGTCGGCTTCACTTTGGCAACCATGGTCGTGCCGACCTTGGCAGCCAAATGTCGGCCGACCGTTTGCAAAAAATTATTAATTTTGCAATTAACAGATATTAGATGATATCATAATTAATTATTTATTTATTAAACATTGAATTCAACGATCAATTCCGAGTCAGGATATAATATAATAATTTTAATTATTTATTTATTGCATACATCTTAACACTAAACGCAATCTTACACATAAATACAAATTCAAATTTCTAACGCTCGCAGGGATCGAACTCCCAACCTAACGCACCGAAGTCTAACACGCTAACCATTACGCTACGCATACATGAAAGCCTAAGAACAAAAATGATTTTATAAGCGGCAACTCAAACAAAAAGAAATTTGTAATTCATAACGACCAATAAATAAGATAATGTTTATTAATTTTTGGTAAATCCATTATAAATAAAATAATTAACACAAAAAATTTTAATTTTTACCATGGCAGTATAGAAATGTTTAAAACGCGGTCGGGCCGACTAAGGCCAAAGTCGTCCCGACCAACTAAAATTGGGTTTTCTACACTCTGGCTGTCATAGTCTTGCCGACCATCGGGCCGACTCAGGCCAGAGTCGGCCCGACCGACTGAAATTGGGTTTTTTGCACTCTGGCTGCCATAGTTTTTGCCGACCATCGGGCCGACTTAGGCTAGAGTCGGCCCGATCAACTAAAATTAGGTTTTTTACACTCTGGCAGCCATAGTCGGGCCAACTGTGGGTGAAAACAGGAACCAAAGTCGGCCCGACTTTGGCTGCGGACCTATTGGCAGCCATAGATGGGCCGACCTGGGCCAGACGTCCCGACTCTGGCTGCCGACCAAAATTCGCACCTGGGCTGTGGCCATATATGTCCATCTCAAAAATAAAATACTAAACATAATTTGATTTGAATGAACAAGTGCATATTAAGGTTTTTGGGGTCGCTGAATCCGAATTTCAAATGAGATTTTCAAAATTCAAAATGGTGGACCTGAAATGTCGACTATGAAGATTTAAAAATTTATCAAATACGCTTGAAACTCGTTACGTGGGGGTTTTCGGGGTCGCTGATTACGAATATTATGATGTCAGATTTACAAAATTAAAATGGTGAATCCAATATGGCGGATAATTTCAAGATTCATGCAATTTGATGGAATTTTAGGTCCGCCATTTTGGATTTCAAAATCTGACATCGGATTCGTAATCAGCGACCCCGAAAACCCTCGAGTAACAAGTTTTAAACAAATCAGTTGGATTTTTTTTTCTCGACCGCCATATTGGATCCACCATTTTGAATTTTGAAAATCTGACATTAGATTCGTAATCAGAGACCCCGAAAACCCCCGAGTAACAAGTATCAAGCAAATCTGATAAAATTTAAAGTTTTCGAATTCGCCATTTTGGATCAGCCATTTTAAATTTTGAAAAACTGACTTCATATTCAAATTTTGCGACTTCAAAAACCTTAATTACAATGAAATCACATTTTTTATAAACTTTTTTTTCTTGGGCCGCTTTTGGACCACAAGCGATTTTTAGCTGGACTGCGAAGGGGTTAACGGAAACTAATATACAAAGTTTCTCCGTGTACTATTTTCATTCAAGAAAATTCCCGGTTTTTTCCCGACATTGTCCAAATGAAAGTCGTGACTGGAGCAATGTTTTTCTTATTTTTTTTTTTCTTTTGTAATATATTTTCGATAATTTTCCAACAATTTGCACCAAACTTTCCAAAACACTTCTTTGATTCTTAATGAACAAATTTCTCACTGGAAGTTTGTTCAGTTCGAAAATTCCGTTCAGACTTTTTGTCGACAAAAAGAGGAAACTGTCATTATCGATACTCATTGATTTATAATAAAATATTATTTAACCAAGGGTCATTTTTAATATTTTTATCTTCTTATCGTCTTTAGCAGACCATAATACGCATGCATGCCAATTTTTGTGAAAATCCGTTAGTATTTGTCCAACTTATGTCGATATCAATAAAATCCAGTAATGAAAATTTTTTTGTTTTTTGTCACTGCACCGAAAAAATATTCTTGTTTTAAGAGGATTCCTCTTATTTCAATGCATATTTTCCTCTTATTTATGGATAAAAAAGTCCTCTTATTTAAAGGAGATTATTCTCCACTTAAGAGTAATTCCTCTTAAAAGTAGAGGAACTAATAACTAATAAAATTAAAGTATTGTATATCTAATATTGTAAACAATAATAAGTAGAGGAAGAAAATTTTTTAATATTAGTTCCTGTTTTTTTTAATTCTACCAATTGAAGTGCGAGTACAACTCGCACTTGTCCATTTTTTTTATTTTTAGTTACAAAATTAAAGGGAGAAAACAATCTCTTATTTATTCTATTAAAATTGTATTCTTCTTTAAAATATTTAATGCCACTTGTTTTAACTAAAAAAAATTTTTTTTTTAATTTTTTTTTCAAATAGTTTCTTAAATAAATTTTTGTCGTCAGACTGTTATAATACACTAGTATACCAATTTTCAGCTTATTAGGTCAAATAATGTAAAAATTAAGAAAAAATTTTTTTTTTAAATTTTTTTAGTTTTTCCTTGACAACGCTATAGCTATATTATTACATAGCAATACACCAGTATGACAAATTTTAGCCCTCCATGTTGAATATGTTGAATTTATTGAAAGCTGTATGCGAATATAACAGCCGACATCTATTATATCATATTACACAGTGAAGTTTTCAAATATTTCGTTTACCCTTAGAAAAATTGTTTTCTTTGCATTAAAAAAATTGGCTAAGGAAATTATTTTTTTTCACAATTTTCGGTATCTAGAATGCTTAAGGGAAAGATTACTTCAAACAGTTTCCGTGTACTCCTATCCCTTCTCACGAGATCGTCATAACCTACTCGAAAAGAACATTTACCTTCTGATATAAACACAATAAACTCCTGTAAAGAAGTTGACGAAATTCGAATCTGTAAAAGAAAACAATCTAGTTATTTTATAAGTGAAAATAACTCATGCGAAATTAACATCATTAGACGGCCAAGTAAACATTTGAATAACGATGTATGCCAATTTTCAGCATTTAGAATTTTATAGTTGGTTTTTACCTCATTAAAAGATCCAAACCAATATGGCTGACGTAAAATTAAAAAATCAATAAATTCTATAAATTTTGTTATTTAGGTGTTTTAAACTTTTTCATATTTGTGGACGTCCACATGAAAAGGGCCCATTTTGTCGGTTCTAGTTTTCGAGTTATTTGCAATTTAATACTTTTTTGAGAAAAATCTTAATTTTTTTTTATTTTTTATTATCAATCTACATGTTTTGACAAGTCAAATCATGAGGTTTTCATTAACTTATCGTTAATTTAATTGTTTAACTTTATTGGTTCTTTAGAAAAAGAAAAGGGCCCATTTTGTCGGTCCTTTGCAAAAATATTCCGTATTTTTTAAATGGATGGTCAAAAAAATTAAAACCTCTTGATTTGTCATCTTTAAAGTACCCTGAATTCAAAACAATTACTATCTAAATAACTTCCGAGAAGAAGCAGAGATATTAATGTTAGAGTCATTGATTACGTAGTCGTAGATGTAAAAAATGTCCATATTTCGTCAAAATTTCATAATAAAACCTGTTAAAATTTTTTTAATAAGTTTAATTTCTATTCTTTACCTTCAAATGACAAAATAAAATTGTTCTTAACCATTAATCTTGTACAAAAATGGTTTATTAATTAGAAAATCGCCTTTTTAGAAAAGGGCCCATTTTGTCGGTTTTTCGTATTTTCAAACAGAAAAGGGTGTGGGGTGGTTTTAAAAATTTTAAACCTATTGGTTTTTCATCTTTATTGTGCCCTGGACTGAAAACAATTATTATCTGAATAACTTCCCAAAAGAACCAGATATATTGATGTTAGAGTCTTTGATTACGTAGTCGTAGAAGTGAAAATTTCGATATTTCGGCAAATTATTCATAATAGAGACATTTAAAAAATTTTAAATAAGTTTATTTTTTATTCTTTACCTTCAAATGACACAATAAAATTGTTCCCAATCATAAACCTTGTAAAAAAATGGTTTATTAATAAGAAAATCGTCTTTTTTAGAAAAGGGCCCATTTTGTCGGTTTTATGTATTTTCAAAATTAAGGGAGGGGGGTGGTTTTAAAAATTTGAAACTTATTGGTTTTTCATCTTTAAGGTGCCCTGGACTGAAAACAATTATTATCTGAATAACTTCCCAGAAGAACCGGAGATATCACAATTAATAGGTATCACAATCTTTAATTCCGTTTTTCTCGAAATGAGGTATTTGTTACTATAAACTTTGAAATTCTGTAACTCATCGAATTTTTGACCAAAAAAGTTGTATGACCACTCAAAATTTTCGTAATTTTGCAAGGCATTCGCGCATATAGATAAGTCCAATAGTGCCAAAATGGGCCCTTTTCATGTGGACGTCGACATTTAATCTTAAATAAAATTTTGCAAATTTCTAGAAGAATATTTTTTTTGGGAAAAATTTTGCAGGTTATATTACTGTAGTTTACTAAATTTTATCTATTCAAGACATGTTCGAGAATATTTTTTTTAGTAATAGAAAGGAATCATAAATTTTTTTCTCTATTATAAAATGTTACTGAATTAAAAACTATTAATGAAATGTAAAATAAACAATAAAACAGTTTGTTAACAACACCTTGTACACACTAATTTATTTATTTAATGTTTTCATATTAATAAATACTAGATACGATTAAATAAGTAAAAGAGGGGGTATTATATTTAAATTGATTATATTGTATATTAATTATAAATATAAAAGATTAAAAAATTTAAAAAATATAGTAATAAATGGTATAAAGTTTTTCATTTAATAGCTTTATTAGTGTATGCAAAATTCTTCTACGGGAAGCTCTGAACTGACATTCATTTGTTTTAAATAGTCATTTGTTAATAACGTTGTCATAGCACCATATAGCATGCAGATAACATATTGTAAATATGCTTTGTTGCAGATTACTATTAGAGAAAAAGGTGAATTATTTATTTTGCATTTCTTTAAATGTATATTTTATCAAAAAATTTATCTTAGAGTCTTGCGTTTTACAGCTTTTGCTTTTGAATTGCGTAAAGAATTGTTTTTGTCAATTTTCAGTTTGTTATAAAATTTTCAATTTTTTAATATTTATTGCCTTTAATTGACATTCGTTAATTCAGTTGTTTACGTCCACGAAAAAGGTTCAGTACAGTTCCATCTGAAAAACTTGTATACACAGAGAGAATTTATTCGAGTTGCAGATTGACAAATCATCAAAACGGCGATATTACTGCTTTATCTAATCTTGGTCGAAATCGTTCATAGGATAGCAACATGAGCATAGATAGCAATGCATCAGAAATAGAAATTGACTAATGCAGGTAGTTTAGAGTATGTTCAACATGATTCATTTAATGGAAATGTAAGCATAACTAGCAGTACATTTTCTGCTTCCATTAGCTCCACCTATACCGATACTAGTATGTTCAATGTAACATTCAGTTCTTCGACATTTTTACAAACACAGATTCTAGAACCTGAAGAATTTGTTGAACATTTGTGCAAAAAACTGCTGGTATTGAAACCACATGCTTTTATATCAAAAGAACAAGCGCAATATTTTGAAAGCGCAAAAGCAAACCTTTGTGCTGGTGAAGTGTTGGTCACACTAGATTTTGCAGAAAACTATAAATATGTAGTACAAGACGCATCACAAGGATTTCACTACAACAACGATCAGTGTACCGTGTTAACAGTTGTGTAATACTTCCTTGAAGGTAATGAAATAAAGCACAAAAGTTTAGTATTTCTATCAGAGAGTACTACTCACGATTTAGCAGCTTTATACACTATTCAAACGCTATTGTTACCTGAAATAAAAAAGCATGTGAATGTTAAAAAGATTATTTACTTCAGTGATGGTGCAAAACAGCATTTCAAAAATCGATTCCACATTTGTAACCCAATGAATTACGAAAAAGACTTTAATGTTCCACAAATACAAAAAAATAATTTGTTCGTAGTAATTTCACAAACGGCAATATTAATTAAACGGAATTCAAATGACTCTAAAGAACTTACAATTTGAAAATAAATAAAGGTAATTTGTATTGTGTAAACAGTTCACCATATTCGTCAACCTAAAAAAACTCGAGAAACAAAAAGCAAAAATAGCGAAACCTAGATATATACAGAAACCACTCCAAATGAGAGAGACTAGGTGAACTCATACAAAAAATCCAATTTTTTAAAATAATTTGTCATCGATATTTCTTTGGAAATTTTAAATTTCTAATACTAATCCATACTCGGCGATCCCAAAAATATCACAGTAAAAAACTTTCAGCAAATATGATAAATTTTTAATTTTAAGTCAACCATGTTCGATCAGTTATCTAGAATTCTAAGAAGCTGACATCACATTCATTATCATAGACCCCAAAAACCCGCTAGTAACAAATTTTAAGCGTATCCAATTAATCTATAAAATATTATGTACGCCATTTTGGATCCGACGTTTTGAATTTAAAAAATCTGATATTAAATTCGTAATTTTAGACACTAAAAACACCAAAATGACGAATTTTCATATATAGATTAGGGTGTCCGTTATTTACTAAGTTGTAAACTAAATTATTAGTTAACTATCTAAAACAAAATGTCAGACCAATGTAAACCCTTAATATTCACAATAAACCTTGCCCCAAAGACGATACATTTTCCATTTAAAATACATGGGATTTTGCTACTTTTTAGAAATTAATTTTTTTTGTTAAATATTTTATTTTACATCAATGAAAAATATATATTCTTATAGGAAATTTAACGCTGTAAAAAAGTTTTCTTATGATTTTTGATAAATTATCTCCTTTAAGAGTTATTTAAAGTTCAACACTGTCATTGATGTAAAATGAAATATTTATAACGAAAAAAAAATTAATTTATAAAAAGTAGTAAAATCCCATGTATTTTTAATGGAAAATGTATCGTCTTTGGGGCAAGGTTTATTGTGAATATTAAGGGTTTATTTTGGTCTGACATTTTGTTTCAGATGGTTAACATCAGTATATCAGTATATACAGCCTGTATGAAATAGGAACCTTAATGTAATTCTACGGAAACAATTTAAAGTTAACCAACTCATTTATAAATAAAGACTGAATGTCTAAAGATATTCAATTATAAATTAACATAAAAGTGTTACTTATTTAACCCGTCACATATATAATTTTTTGGAATTCAAGCTTCAAACACATAAACTTTGTAATGATTTTGTGAAACATTAACAATTTCTTATATTGGTTTTCTAGGAAAAAAACTTGTAAACCTATTTTTGAAAGAAACCACGCAACAAAATTTCAATAAAATTTATTTATCAATTTTTTTTTTAATTTTCTATTTTTAATTTTTTAAATGTATAAATCAGAAAAATATGTATTAATAGTAACTACAATTGAAATTAATATTTAAAATAAAAAAGTGTGTTGAAACCAGTTAATTATTTTAACGTTTTATTAATTATGTTATATAGACAACATAACTTTCTTCCCTTCAGTATATTGTATTTAAAATTATTTACCAATTTTAATGCTTAAATCCAAAGGGATAGACATTTTTTTACTTTTTTATAGATCGATCCCCAAAGGTTACAAAAACCTTATTTTGTTTAATAAGTTTTGACAGGCGCAGAAACAAATAATAGATAGAACATTCTTACTCTTAAAGTAAAAAACGTAATTATTTTTAATTCTTACTTTAAAAATTTTGCAATTAAGGTGATTATTCATTGTAAAAAAAAGCGCCTTTTTTGCCTTCTAAAATACATATATTTAGAGGTTATGCTTTTCATTTAAGGCGCTTATTTACATGAGACTTTCATAAACGTCTTATTTTTAGACGCCGTTTATTGCAGTGTTATCCCTATCTTATTGAATATAGAATTTTCTACTGCATCATTGTATCAAAAATTGAAAAAATAAAATTTTTGAGGTAAAAACCATTACCCGAAG
The DNA here is from genome assembly GCA_032872475.1 of Leptopilina myrica (nomen nudum). Taxonomy (NCBI): domain Eukaryota; kingdom Metazoa; phylum Arthropoda; class Insecta; order Hymenoptera; family Figitidae; genus Leptopilina; species Leptopilina myrica (nomen nudum). Next base: position 25,808,662 of record CM065460.1, on the reverse strand, counting down.
ATAGCATAGTATTAGCCTTTACTCTAAGATAGTAATTATTTTAACATAGAAAACTTTCAAATTAATCATTCCTTACTATTTTTAAATCGAGATATTAAATATCAACTTTTTAAAAAGGAAATTAATTCTAGTACTAAAAAAATTGAAGATGATTAAAACATCGATAAGGAAAATAAATTACAAAATTGAATTCCATATTACGATGTTATTTTGTTTAGATTATTAATTTTAGTGAAATCTTATTTTGTTTTGAAAAATCCATTCACATAATTTGACAATTATTTATTAGCTTTCGCCCGTCGACGACCGGCATCATCAGATAATTTTAAAACTGAAATTACATACAATTATTAATGAAAGAAATATATCGAAAAAAATTTCTGAAAGAACATAATCTATAACATACTAACACAATCTATAACTTACTAAGAGGGTTTCCTAGCGGAAATTACTAAATATATAATTTAAAAAAATAATAAAACATTTTATTATGTCAACAAGGACACACTTAAAAAAAACATGTCGTTAAAAACAAAAATAAGAAACGGAAAAAATAAAAGGAAAAACAAGACATGTGTTTGCATGCTTGATCCCAATTGTTCTAATATAATAGAGAATTAAAGTGATAGTAAGTGAATTTGAAAAGTACCTCCATACATGGTAAGGAAGAACCCTATATAGTAGATAAATTCAAATTTCACAAAAGCAGCAATTTAAGAAAATTCTGATACAAAATAAATATACTATTTAATTAGTGCTGAGAATTAACGAATGATAAAACTGATTTAAATTATTTAAATCAGTCTGTTTATTAACAGAGTTTTCGGACCTAAGAATGTGAAACATCTCTCTAATTTTCCTTCGTCTGTAATTGCGTTCGTTACATATGATGTTAGTAGCTCCGAAATTAAATAGATGGTCGTTTTCATGTGCATGAGTGACATCCATATGTGACATCCATATGAATGGATTTTTCAAAACAAAATAAGATCTCACTAAAATTGAATCCCGTTTGTCAATATTTTTAGATTCCAATCGAAAATAATGAAAACATAACGATCAAATTAAGATTCAATATGGAAATGCTACTCTCCACTTGCGAACGCCAAGGTTACCGCTAGAGGGCAGTTCAGTTCCTTCTTGCAATTTTTACTGACATCTGCTGGTGACCTTGGTGTTCTCAAACAGAGAAATTAAACCACCATTTTAAGGTTATGTTATTCTGTGATTATGTGCCCCACATACTTTACTATGGAAAACTTTTCACTGAATAACATGACCTTAAACCAACGTCAGAAATTTTTTATAATTAATAAAATGCAAAAAAAATTATTGGGAGAATAATTTCAATTTTTTTTACTGCAGATTTATGACGTGTTTTTGATAAAATACAATTTATTTGTAAATAAATAATGTGCGGCCATTTGCAACAATTACAAATATTGTATGATACTTTTAAGGGGCGTATGATTATTCCTAAAAAATTTCGAAGTTTTGAAAATTATGAAATTGAAATTTAGGGAATAATCATGCGCACTTTTTTCCATTAACGAATTCAGTCCGAGACCTGAAAATATAATTAAAATTAGCATCACTTCTGTTTCTATTTTTTAAATTTAGTGTTAACATTAAATTAATAACATTAATTAAACGAAATTTTTTAAATTAAAAATTTTAATTCCGAATATGATGACTTTAAAGGTTGAGCTTTTTTTGTTTATGATGAATTTTCAAAACATTCTTTTCGCTCCCTCGGTAAAAATGTTTTCTTTAAAAAAGGGGTAGGGGACAATATTGCATCAGTTATCTTAAATGAAAGGAGAGAACAGTTTATAAGAATTAAATGCATAAATAATATTATTGTTGATCTTTATTGAGTGGAATGGTTCAATAATGAGATAGACTCAAGCTTCCTATAAGCAATTTGATTCTTTTTTTATCAGTCTCTTTATTATTATCATCAGCCTGTCTTTATTATCAAAGCTCAACGTATTGAATTCTTTTAAATCTTGAGTACACTGCAAAATCAAGTGTATCATTTTGAGACGTTTTGTCCCCATATTTGAAACACATAGATGTTTTCTGCCCACATATTTTAAACAGATATGTGTCTCATTTTAAGACGTTACAAATGCCCGTGTAGAAATTAAAACGTGGTAGTCATCCGGCCCTGATCAGGTTAAATATGGCCCTGACTTTGAAATTAAACAATTTTTCTGATCAGGTCCTGAAGTGGTGTTTTAAAAAAAGGCCACATCAGGACCTTATAAGGCCCTGATCACAACCTGATTTGTTATTTTATAAGTATACTTATATAGTACAGTCGCCCTGTGTTTTTTCGTACCAAAATTGATACCTGAAGTCTGATTGTTGATTCATATAGTATGGGGTGGTAGTATGAAGATGCCCGTGCAGAAAATGCCCCACTTTGCCCTATTTAAAACAGGGTTCTGGTCGATGCCTTGTCAGTTTTCCCTATTAAAAATTTTTTTTTAAATAAAGTTTTTAAAATTCCTTTTTGTTGTAGAAACTATTAACAATGAAAGGCAATCATTATTTTAGTTATTTAAAAAATTTTTTATTTTAGAGGTTTGACTAGAATTCCTAGCCAGAACCCCAGGTAGGGTGTTCATTTGGTTTTAGATAGGGTACTGATCAGGGCCTCGACAGTTTTCCTCGTTTGAATAAAATGTAAATGAATTAAGTTTTTTTAAATTAGTTCCCATAATAAAATTATAAACAATTGAAAAAATTAATTAAACGGAGTAATTATACTACATTTTTAAGAATTTTTTTATTTTATGGGTTTGACCAAAAATTCTGGCCAAAACCCTAAGTGGGGTATTCACTAGATATGAAATAGGGCTCTGATCAGGGCCTCGACAGTTTTCCTCGTTTTAAAGGCATGTAAATAAATTTAATTTTTTAAAATTAACTTTTTTTAAACAGTTATCAAAGTTAAAAAAGCGTTTTCTTTTAAAACACTTTATAAAATAATTATGGTAATATATTTAAAAAACGAAAATACATATAATTTTTTTTCTTTAAGTACAATATTATAATAAAGTTTATTTATTAATAATAACAGCTAAATTATAAATAACAAATAATAATAGTTATTAAATAATTAATTATTATACATTTATTTAAAAGTATAAATTTTGAATTTGAAAAATAATAATTAATAAACAATTATTAATAAATTATTCTTAATGAATTTTAATAATTATTAATTTATAGGATGAATTTATCATTTGCTTTGTATATATATTATATTATTTTAATATATATAATTATTTTATATTATATTAGCTTAAAGTGAGAAAATGATTCGAAGAGATTGTTAAACTTAACACCTTCAATATTTAATAACTATTTTTTAAACATAATTAATAAATTTGAATAAAATATTTATTAAATAAATATTAATTATTACTTATACATTTGGAAACAAAAATTATAACCTTTATTAATAGTATAAAATTAAGGAAGCAGAAAGGAGCGACAACCTCCACAAGAAAAATGAATTAATCATAAAACCAAAAATTATATTTTTCAAAAAATTTTAAGTTTTCTAATATAATAATATTTTTAAGTACCGTAATTTTATTGTAATTTCTTTTGAATAAAATTAACCTCCCAAAATAGGACAATTTTTAAAAAAACTGACGAGGCCCTGACCAGTTTTTCCCTAAGTAGGGCATTGGTCGAGAACAGCGTCACACACTAGTCGGGCACTAGTCAGTTTCTCTACCCAGAGCCACACCAGAGATCGGGAAAACTGTCCAGTACCCTATCAGGCCCACATTTTAATTTCTGCACGGGTGTATATGTTTCCCACTCGAGATTTTTTAAAGCTGCGCGTTATAAACAATTTTGAAGGTGCCAAAAAACAGTTTTTTGATGACCGTTCTTTCCCATAAAATTATAGGGGAAAAAGGTGTAAATGAAAGTTTTAGAGCTCGAAAATACCTTTAAAATGATGGGTCATATGTTAAAATTGGTCCATTTGTTTACTTGCAAATGAATTTAAACAACTAAAAATAGCACTTTCTTATTTGTTTAATAACTTAAAAAAATTAACAAATTCTTTCGATATTCTCCAAAAATATACCTCTCAAGACCCTCAAGATGTGTGCCAAATCTGAATACGATTCGATAAATAGTTTATGAGAAATTCCATTTGTTAACTAAAAACATGATTTTTTAAAATGCAATTTCTACATTTTTGGCCAGATGAAAATTAATTTTTTTTGTTGGGTTCTCTTCATGAAATGCCAATCTATCAATCACAATTTGTAGCGAATAGAATTTTTACAAGAAAACTGGTTTTTTTTTGGGGGGGGGGGAATTTTTGTCTTATGAACAAATGAACATTACATCAACAATTTTTATTTTAACAATTTGGCATAAACGCCATTTGATTACTTATTCTTTCCTGCAAATTTTGCAAAAAAAAATTTGATCTAGGTCAAAAGGGGGGAAGATAATTTTTTTTCAAAAAATTCCTGAGCCTTTAATAATTAATATTTTTTATTTTTTTTATTATATTTTTTTAGTTGATTAGTCATACTAATCATAAAAATATCAATCTAAACATATATGCACTTCTTGTTCGTAAAAATATTTTTCAAAAGTATGCAACGTTTGAATGCAACAATCAGTCGCTCGCGCTAAAGTTGAATTCAAACTTTCAAATTCGTAAAAGTTGTCATAACATTAAAACAAATTGATGAATTTTGATCATTTTTTTTAAACTGTGCTAAAAATTTTTCAGGAATTCAAATTTTCTATTTGTTTTTTGAAAAATTTATAAATAATGTCAAAATATTAATAATTAAGAAAATTTTTTTTTGTTTTCTTGTAAAAATTCTATTCGCTACAAATTGTGATTGATAGATTGGCATTTCATGAAGAGAACCCAACAAAAAAAATTAATTTTCATCTGGCCAAAAATGTAGAAATTGCATTTTAAAAAATCATGTTTTTAGTTAACAAATGGAATTTCTCATAAACTATTTATCGAATCGTATTCAGATTTGGCACACATCTTGAGGGTCTTGAGAGATATATTTTTGGAGAATATCGAAAGAATTTGTTAATTTTTTTTTAAGTTATTAAACAAATAAGAAAGTGCTATTTTTAGTTGTTTAAATTCATTTGCAAGTAAACAAATAGACCAATTTTAACATATGACCCATCATTTTAAAGGTATTTTCGAGCTCTAAAACTTTCATTTACACCTTTTTCCCTACCTCAATAGTTAGGTTAAATGAGAAATTTAAAAATGAGAAACACTTAACCTATAATTTGTAATAGATTTCCGTAATTCAAATATCTGATGTTAGAATCACACGCACCTCTTTTGTGTGCGAACGAAACTAATGTGAAATCTGCTTAAAAGGTTAGTGCGCTTTAGAAATTTGCGTCTAGTTCTAATGGTATGGTTGAAATACCCTAACTGTTGGGCTGTTTCTATTCCAGCAATACTATATGGGTAATATAACCTAAATTATGCCTGTACCTTTTATTTTTTTCTTTCAGTGTATACATCTTCATACTACCACCCCACACTATATGAATCAACAATCAGACTTTAGGTATCAATTTTGGCAAAAAATGACCACTTTTTTGAAAGGGCGACTGGACTAATAATAAATTAGCTTATTTTATCTGCAGTAAAATTCATTTCTATCATTTTATGTGAAACTGGAAGGTTAATTTAAATAAACAACTTGTTTTATTTCTTTTCAATAAAAAACTAAAATTTTGTCAAAAAATTAAAATGATTGGGGGCGTTCCATAGTTGGAAGAACTTTTGAATCTCAGATTTTGTTTATACTTGGTTAATTTGTTGTGTTTAGGGTGCTTTTAAAGTACACTCAAGGATTTTGCAAAATTTTAATTATTTTGCAAGATATTGTTAATTAAACTTTTTTAGACTTTTTTTCAGAAATTTTTATCTTGTAAATTATTGGTCCTAGAAAAAAATGTTTTAGATAAAACTTGAAGATAATGTATTGAATTTTAATAATATTTTATTAAAAAATAATTTGTTTAATTTTTCGACTAATTTGTTTAAACAATTATTTTTTAAAGTTATTTTTTTTCATGAAGGGAATAACCAATTTTTATAAAAAAATATTTTTATTAAACCTTGGAATGTCCTTAAAAAGTACCCCAATTTGTGAAGATGTGTTTTTTGGTATTTTCGAGAAATTAATTTTTGAATTTTTTATTGATCGGTTCGGGCCATGGGCGTTATGTGTTTCAAGTATCCGTCTCATGGTAAGAAAGCGTTTTATGTGTCTTATACGCACTGAGTCACCTTAAATGTCTTAAAATGAGATACAAGATGAAATTAAATGTCTCAAAATAAGACAGATTTTGTATCTCAATGGTTGAAACGCACTTAAAGCAACTCATTTTAAGACACGAGTGAGATACCAGTTTTTTCAGTGTACAATATGTTCTTTTAATTGGTACATCACTAACTATTAGTTTTTTTCACTATAAATATATTTATACGAAACCTTTGTATATTTTGAAATATTAAATAATAAATATTTAAAATAAATAAACTAATGGAAATAAATGAAAATTTTGTTTTAATGCAAAATTTTTGTTTGTGTAAAAAATTATGTAATAAAAATTGTAATTGAAGTAGAAATACAACTACTGATTTCTGCGTGAATGGTAATAATTGATTTACAATAAATTTTTTTTGTGCAACACTGAAAAAAAGTTCTGGTTGGAATTACCAGAAAGTAGAATTAATGTCATGCATGCATAGAATGGGTTTGCTGTGGAAGCGAAAATTTTGCTGCCACTGCAAACCTTGTTTGTTGAAATAGAGACAGCGAAATAGTTCGCTGTGAGATCAAACAAGTTCGCTATGATAGCAAACTCTCATAAATTTATACTAATGTTTGCTGTCACAGCCAACATGTTCGCTGCCACTGCAAACTTCTTAGCTGTGGTAGCTAATTTTCAGAGATTTCACAGCAAACATCTGTTTACTGCTGCAGCTAATTTCTTTTTTTCCGTGTGATAATCTGCAAATCAATACATATTTGATGAGAATGTAAACCTTAAAGTCGTAGTTACTTTAAGACAAATAAATTATTTAGGGGCTCCAAAAAGATATTGCGTGTCTGATACGTAGTCTCAGTTGATTGAGTTAGATCCACAGCGAAATATTTATTGGCGAGGAGTCAGTATATTTTAGCTGAACTTTTTTAAAAAAAATTTAGATAATGGAGTTTTTTCACATACAAGAAGGAATAAGAACAAGAACGGTATAATAATATATATACGGTATTGTATAATGTACAATAATTGTAAACTACCGTGAACAAAGCGCGCAACAACGTGCGAAGCGCGACGTGCAAAATACCCAGATAGCACAATAATTTGCAGAAAGTTAGCAGCAAGTTTGCATTGCAAACTTTACACAAGGTGGACATTTGACAATTTGCCACAAATTTGCTGCAAAATTGCATGCAAATTTGCAAAGTTTGCAATGCAAACTTGCTGCTAACTTTCTGCAAAATGTTGTGCTATCTGGGTAGTCGTTGGAGCGCGGGCAGATTTTTTAGTACCTAACGATTGGAATCTAGAAAATATATATAACCATTTTTAAAAGAAATGGCAAACGTCAACGAATAGCTGAAACAAAGTTAATGAATTTTTTAAGAACTGTTAAGGATGAGTATTTCGTCAAAAGTAGAGGTACAAGTTGACGAAAAAACCGTGAACTCGACAGTTTCAGTAGTATGCGCAGTTCGCAATGCGCATCAAATATGGCTGATCAAGCATTCATCATTCAGTCGGTGTCATCTGTGTTTACATTCGGGCAAATTCTTTGATAAAAGTTATTATTTAGAATCAGTGTTTTCTATTATTTAGTGAATATTTTTGTGTGCTAATTTTTTTTGTGAAACAAATAATTCATGAAATAAATTAAAGGTTACGACAAGGGTAATTTTCTACTTTGCACGGTCCTGAGTTTGACAGCAGACAAAGCTAATCGTGTCGTTTGCAGAATTACTGTGTATGTAGATTTAGCAGTGGTGGTTAGTTGGTAGAAATATTATGTCATAGGGTATAGGGTACTAGGTTCGAATCCCCTGAAGCGAATTACGAATTTTAATGGCGATAAAATGGTGTATTCTGTGTAGTTTAGGTGCGTATAGGCGTCAAGTTATCAAATTAAGTGAATTGCTATAAAAAAGTAGTATCTGGAAATTATTTTTTCTTGTTTTTAGCATTTTTTAAAAGTTCGCGAATTTTTCGTTAACTTTGACGAAAAGTTCTGAAACCGTACTATGTTTCTAGTGAAGAAGTTGATGGAATTTTGACGAACTGTGTTTGTTGATTTTCAAGAATTTTGTGTCCCATCCAAAAGTGATATACTAGTTCACGAGAGATCCGTGAACTTTTTTTTCCGTGTACGTATCAAGAAGACTAGAGACAGGAGGGCTAACTCGGCTGTTTTCTCACTCACAGCAGTGAGTCAGAATTAGTGGGATTATGAAGGCGTGGTTAGATTGCGCCAAATAACTTGTTTCGATTCTGCACATCTCTCACACTCTTACGTTATATATTTAAATACGTAACACGCGTTTGTGAGGGGAAGTGCAGAATCAAAACACGATGTTAGGCGCAAACTAACCACGCCTTCGTAATCTCCCTATATTTGTCCTACCCCTACTCCCAGGCGGAAATTGACCACTGGCATCGTACCGCGCCTGTACAGACGTCGGTAAGACTGTACTGACATTCGTCCGCGAGACAACCAGATCGGTGCAGGCTTTCTACTGGAACATGACAATGTGTTGTAGTGGCTGCGCGTCCGGCTCGGTACAAATTTGATGCCGCCGAACAACCGGCGTTGTACCGGCATTCGCCCGCTCTAGCAACCGCGGCGGGCCAAATATTCTTCCAAAGACGACTCGCTTCAGCGGACCGGCGTTCTACTGGCATTCGCCCGTCTAGCCAGACTAAATTATATTTTATATTGAAAAATAAAATAAAAAAATATTTAATTAACTATGCATGGTGCATGTTAATTAATATTTATTTATAGATCATTTCCAGCATTTTTAACACATTCTACATTTTTTTACCCATTAAAATTCTAAACGCTCGCAAGTGGGATACGAAGCCCAAGCTATTCCTAATCGAAGCACCGAAGTCTAACACGCTAACCACTACGCTATTTGCTCGCATGCGGATCTGAGCATAATAATGTCGATATGTAATACCGCTACGAAGCAAACAATAAATAATAATTTTACAAATACTTTGAAATATTTTAGCATTTTATGAATATTATGTAAATAAATCTAGTGTTTTAAAACAATATTTTAAAATTTTTATTTTTTTAATTATTCATTTTTTTATATTTATAAATAATTATCTGTGTACTTTATTTATAAATATTTAAAAAATTTGATTATAACAAAAAAATTTAATTCTTTAATTTATTTGTTAATTAATAAATAAAAATATAATTAAAACCTATTTTTCAAATTCAATAATTTTTAAAATTGAATTTTATATTCTATTGTATTGTTAATTCTTTTTTTAATATTTAAACTTTAAACAATTCTCCTACAAAAATTTTTTACAACATAATAGATTAAAAATTTTTATTACTATAATTATTATTTTATTCATTTTAATTTATTAATTTTTATTGAAACAATAAGACTATAGCTAAATTTTTGCATTGTAAAAAATCTATTTCGGAAAATTCTGAATAATGTGTTAATTAAAAAAAAATTATTTTAGAAAACATTAAATTGTTTTAGAAAAAGAATGACGATAGCCATATTCTTAGCATATTATTATTAATTGAAATCTTAATAATAAGAATATAAATGATATTAGTCCGCAGTCGGTAGAATGTCTGTACCGCTCGGGTTGTCAGACGGGCGAATGCCAGTACAACGCCGGTTGTTCGGCGGTATCAAATTTGTATCGAGCTGGACGCGCAGCCATTACAACACATAGTCACGTTCCAGTAGAATACCTGCACCGCTCCGGTTGCCAGGCGGACGAATGCCAGTACAACGCCGGTTGTTCGGCGGCATGAAATCTGTACCGAGCCGGACGCATAGCCATTATAACACAGTATAAATTTTGATCCGGCGGTCGGATCCGTCTTTGTACCGCGCCAGCAGACATTAACACCCGAATCGGTACAGACTGCCTGTACCGGCATTGACTCTCCAAATCAATCGGCGCGGATCCTTGACGGTTGGTTGATCCGGCATTCGTCCGACTTTTCCGCCTGGGCTACTGCAGTTAGCCCTCCTGTCTCTAGTCTTCTTGATACGTCGTATATTCCCGAGTCGAAATTTAAACCCTACTTTGAGGATTTAAACACTGAGCCTCTCAGGGTGGATTCCCATGGCAGCGTTTTGCGTTGCGTTTTGTAACTAGGCCATGAGTGTGAGAGAGATACAGATATATGTTTGCTCTGTTTGCACTTATAGCCTAGTTACAAAACGCAACGCAAAACGCTGCCATGGGACTTCACCCTCAGCCTACATTTATTTATTTAGTCTATAAGGCCCTACTTTTAATCTGCTCACCCTATATTTATAAATTACTATAATTGAAAAAATATTTCGTTCACTCCAAGTACAATTCGAATATTTTTCAGAAACTTTATACAAGCTCTTTGTCATTAATAGGAATAGAAATAATAATAATCAGGGTTGATGCATAAAATTCTATCTAATTTTATTTTAACCAATTTTTAAATAAACAAATACCTGTTTAGGAAAGGGTAATTTCATGTTTCAATTATTATATACTTTATAAACAAGATTTTAATAATAATAATAATAATTCCGTAAAAATTTCCGTACGGAAAGAAAATATTCCACAATGTATATTTTTGTAGAATTTTCGATAATTTAAAAAACTGTTACCAACTCTAATTGGAGTTGTTACCAGTATAACAGTTTTCTATCATCGAAGGATTTTTTTCGTGTGAAATTAATAAAAAAAATTGAAAATTAAAAAAATAAGAGTTTTTTAAAAGTTTTCGAAAATTCTACAAAAATACACAATGTGGAATATTTGGAAAATATACAATGTGGAATATTTGTAAAATTTTCGTACGGAAATTTTTACGGAATTCCGTACGGAATTTTTTACGGAATTACATACGGAATTTCCGTAGAGCGCTTTCCATAGAATCGTTTTACTTCTCCAAATGGAAGATTTTTAATTTTCCGCCGGTTTTGGGAGTCAAAGTAGGGTCTAAATTTCATTAAAGTTAGAACCTCCTTTACTACTCCTAACTCTCAACAAACCCTGAAAATTCAGGGTTAAAGTAGGGCTTAAATTTCGACTCGGGTTGTATTTAAAATTTTTAATTTTACTAACTTTTATTATTTACATTCTCAAAATAACATTCTTTTGCATTTTATTGATTACAAAAAAGTTTTTGAGGGATAAAATGGTGGTGGAAAGAAGTGAACTAGCGGTGACCTTTGTGTTCGCAGGTGGAGAGTAGTATCTTCATATTGAATCTCAATTTGCTCGTAATTTTATAATTACTTACGATCAGAATCTAGGGGGTTTGACAATTAGGGGGAAGTCCCCTAACGTCGGACACTTTTAATTCTTTTACAAATGACAAATTGTCCGATTAAAAAATTGTCGAAAAAGTCGCGGAAGAACGTAATAATAAAGAATCAGAGTGTTCGGTTTGTTAATAACGCGAATGACCACGGTGAAAGCAATTGTTTTTTAGCGACAAGACATTGCATCGTATAAACTTCAAAGTGCTATTACTACTATAGTTTGTGGTTTACACATTTATTTTAACTTGCATTAAAGAGAGAGTTTATCTATAATTCCAAGACTATGAAAGTTTTTTTAATTTCTTAACAGTGTTAGTATAAAATACGTAATTTTGAGAATTAAGAGAGAGAGAGAGAGAAAAGAATATTTGTAAAGGTTATAAATTACAGACAAATCACAGTCAATATTCACTTGTAGGATAATATGAATGAGGTGAAGAAGAATTTCAGAAGCTTGAGAAGACGGCAAACAAGTGGAGAATGAAGAGACCTTGTTTTGATAGCGAGAGTTGAGAATTGCATGTGTGGTGAGCTTCGATGCATGACCTTGAGAAGAGCATAGTTCTGTAAAAGCGAAATGGTCAACGTTCCAGGGACCTTCGCACATCTCGTAGTCATGGACGGGCAAACTATAACCAGACCAGACGCCCAATGATGCACGTACACACAGACATATGGTTGCACACAATTTTCAGTACTAAATAACTCCTCCTTCATCTTCTTCTTCTTCTACGTCTTTTTTCTGCAACTTTGCTCTCGATTCTTTGTAATTTTAATAATCCTTCTGCCCACATTTATATTCCCTCAAGGGAATCATCATTGTATAAAAATATTTCCTTTAGTTACAATTTATATTTAATTTTACACAGCATTTTATAGGCATTGCAAACTTTTTCTCATACATTTTCTTATTCTTCCTTCATTTTTAAAAAAACTATTTCCTATTTTTGTATTATTTTCATTTTATATTTGGTTTAAAAAACATTTTCATCTGATTGTAATATCATTCACTAATTTTTAATTAAATATTATTTTATTTGAACCAAATGACATTTATTTGATCGTTGTGAATTTTACTTCAATCCAATAAAATGTTTAGTTGACTTTGAGTTATAAAAATGAATTTTTTTCTGGGACTATAATTAATTTAATAACTACAGGTTATTGGCTCAATCTCATATCACTAATGTTAGAAAATTCTGTTGTAATTTTACAGCAAAAATACAGAAAATATTTATCCATCAAAATAATAATGTAATTTTACTTTTCTGAAGTAGTGAAAATTTACAGCACAGTCTGTTAAACTCTTATAGTATGGTATTGTAAACTCGCTGTGGAGTTCTGTAAAATTACAGTATTTATTTCAGCTGCCTGAAGCTAGCAGTCGCGCTCAGCACACTCCCACAGATTTTTTGAGTAGAATAAAAAAATCTGAGGTTTAAGAAAACAATGCAACCCACGGAGAAAAATGAAAAATTAATTTATGCAGTCAGTGTAGTACTCCTTTATAGAATAATATGTGACAGGTACACACTATAGTATTAGAAGTTTAATAGCTGAACAGTTTGGGACTCAATACAATTCATCCCATTCATCAGCTTAAACAAGACTGTTTATATAGTCTAAGAGGGAATAAGAGTATAAAAAATTGGAAAGAGAAATTACTTTCTCATGTAATTGTTAAAAGAACGCGGCAGTGTACAAAACGCAAGTCAATAATTTTTCGAAAAATGAACGTAGTGCGCATAAAGTAGATACCTACTCGAAAATTTCAAGTTATTCTCTCTCTCACACACTAATGGTCGTTCACTTATCTTACCGTTTCACTTACTCTTACTACTCTCAACTACATTATGCAGTGCAGTTAAGTAAATTAAAGTATTAAATATTGCTTTAAGAATAATTAATTATACATTTCATTCAAGGTCAACTCTCTATTTTGTACACGAAAGAAAGAATAATCAAATTTATCATGAGGAGTGTCAAACTTAAAAAAGGTTTCAAGGTTAATAAGAAAAAATTAATGTTTTTACATTCTCATCAAAAAATGAGAAAGTCTTGGATTTGTGCGATTTTGAGCATTGTCTAATTTTGCTGAATCTTTACGTTTCATGACCCCCTGATTCCAAAAAAATGGTTTTTAGAAAAGTGTCTGTCTGTCGTCTGTCTGTATGTAGAAAAATTTGTCTCGACGATAACTCGAATGAATTTTAATGAATCGACTTGAAATTTGGCACTCTTTCTTAGTCCGTAAAAATAAAGCCTAAGTTCGTTGGGCTGCCAATTTCGTCAAAAAACAACAAAAATACAACATTTTGAAATTTTCAAAATGTTGTATTTTTTGCAATTTTCAAAAAAAAAAAATTTTTTTTATTTTTTTCCTCAAAATATGAGCAAAAACAAACAACTTTTCCTTTCAACACTTTTTTGTACAACAAAAAACAAAAAAGTTATAAATTTTTTTGAAATTTCGAAATTTTCAAAATTTTGTTTTTTTGACAATTTTCAAAAAATTATTTTTTTCTATTTTTTTCCTCAAAATATGAGCAAAAACAAACAACTTTTCCTTTCAACACTTTTTTGTACAACAAAAAACAAAAAAGTTATTTTCAAAAAAATTGAGATTTATAGTGAGTGAAGCATTAGCCGAAACATGAAGAAATGTTAGAAACATATAAAAACCTTCCGTTTTTTCTTTTAGTTGCCAAAGTTAGGTAAATATACGAAACTAGGAACAAAAAAGAACTTCAAATATGCAAAAATTTTGCTCTTTTTAAATTTTTCCGTAAAATTTGCTTTTTACATTCTCATCAAAAATGAGAAAGTCTTGGATTGTGCGATTTTGAGCATTGTCTAATTTTGCTAAATCTTTACGTTTCATGACCCCCTGATTCCAAAAAAATGGTTTTTAGAAAAGTGTCTGTCTGTCTGTCTGTCGTCTGTCTGTATGTAGAAAAATTTGTCTCGACGATAACTCGAATGAATTTTAATGAATCGACTTGAAATTTGGCACTCTTTCTTAGTCCGTAAAAATAAAGCCTAAGTTCGTTGGGCAGCCAATTTCGTCAAAAAACAACAAAAATACAACATTTTGAAATTTTCAAAATTTTATATTTTTTGCAATTTTCAAAAAAAAAAAATTTTTTTCTCAAAATATGAGCAAAAACAAACAACTTTTCCTTTCAACACTTTTTTTGTACAACAAAAAACAAAAAAGTTATAAATTTTTTTGAAATTTCGAAATTTTCAAAATTTTGTTTTTTTGACAATTTTCAAAAAATTATTTTTTTCTATTTTTTTCCTCAAAATATGAGCAAAAACAAACATCTTTTCCTTTCAACACTTTTTTGTACAACAAAAAACAAAAAAGTTATTTTCAAAAAAGTGCAAAAAATTGAGATTTATAGTGAGTGAAGCATTAGCCGAAACATGAAAAATGGGGAAAATTGACAGTTTTACATGAGAAAAGAATAATAAGTTTTTCTTTAATGGTAAAATTTTAAATAAAGCGCGCATAACCTCAAAAAAATTTTTTTTGAGAATGTCAGGCTATAAATTCGTAAGAATTCTGTGCAATTTTTAAATTTATATTTGTTTAAACAAATTATTAATATTATTGTTAATTACTAACTTTTTACATATTATACCTAGAGAGGTGTATTTTCTTTTAATTTTGCAATTTACCAGAGCTAACATAAATACTGATGCATGATTTTACTGTTTATGAATGACTATAGCCAACAATTTTAAACCGATTAGAGTGTTTTTTGTTTAAAATAAAAGTGGACATTCCTGGAGTCAATTAATAAAACATAAATTATACAAATTAAATTTTTTTTTTCAAAACAGTGCCAAAAATGAATTATCTCAATTACAAGTGTTGTTCCTTCTGTGATAATCTTCAAATCAACACATATTTGATGAGAATGTAAACCTTAATGTCGTAGTAACTTTAAGACAAATAAATATTGTAGCCTCTCAAAAAAAGTACGGCGTGTCTAATACAAAATCGCAGTTGATTAAATTCGAAATACAGCGAAATATCTTTTGTGGAGGAGTCAGGAAATTGAATTTTAACTTTTTTTATAAAATATATCTAATAGATAGCTGAGATACCAGAGTAACTTTTCTAGGAGATAAACACTTAATTAAAACAAAAATGTCCGAGTAAATCAACAAAGAGTGAAAAGTAAGCCATTACGCTCCGGTCTACACTACATAAAAAAACTTGATGCTAATACTTTAAGTTTAAGAATATTTTAGCTGCTTCTGCTAATCACGTTTTTGCTAAGCGAGTTAGTATAATTAAAAATAACTTCAACATTTTAATCATCAACACCAAAAATATACATTTAAATCCACTTAATATCGCAATTATCAGCAAACAAAAACAATTGATGAGAATGTACTGCTTAAAGTCGTAGTAACTTTAAGAAAAAAAATATATTTTATGAAATATATAATAGGAAACAAGAACAAGAAAACAAATAATGCATAACAATTGCAGAACACCGCGAGCGAAGCGAGCCCCCGCGCGAAGCGCGGATGAGAATGTGTCCGCGCGAGGCGCGGGCAGATTTTTTATTTATTTATTATTGAATTCTAATAACCGTATCAACTTTAAACTAGTTGACAATATTATTTATTCAATATTATGAATATTGTTGACATTCATACTTACATTAATTACATAGTAAAAGTCACGCATGATCCAATTTATTTCATTGGATAGGGATGTTTCTTAAATAAAAAAATTCCCTCATCGATTGCGTAGCCGAGAGGTTTAATGCTTAATGTAAAAGCGTGCGATTTATAATCATGCATATATTTAGTTTGTATGGTTAGGTATAGGTGTTTCAATCCCGTATGATTGTAAGATTTTCCGATATGTTTAAGTTGTTAATAGTAAGTATAAAGATGTGGGAAGAATAAAACTTGTGAATTAATGAATATGAATATATGAAGAGTGCATTTAACATATTTTTCTTTTTTTTAATGATTGGTTTTTTTTCATATAAAATTGACGAAGTGAATACAAGGAAACAATCGTTTCGCATCGCGTCGGACATTTATTTTGAAAGGTTCCGCGCCTGCGTTCCTTTATTGTAAAAATTTCGAAGTAGGGGATTGAGTCCAGTTTCTTTACTATGCACACTGCAGCGCGCCTTATATCTTCGCCTGTGTTTCAATGCTCTCTACAGTGACATTTGGAACTAAGGCCCTCTATACACTTTACGCAATACCCTAAGATGCTTGATGGAAATGAATGAATGTACTTTTACTGGACTGAGTCCAGTTTTTTCAATATTGACTCCCAGTTTTTCAAACTCTATTTTTCTCAGTGCCCGAGTCGAAATTTAAACCCTACTTTGAGGATTTAAACACTGAATAGAGTGTCCTTTACTGATATTAACGCCTTTAGCATCTATTTTACACTGTAAAAAAGGGAGTTAAATTTTAACTCCCCAGGGGATTCTATAAAAGTCGCACCCATTGGGGAGTTAATGCCAGGGGAGTTAAATAAAGAGAGTTAAAATTTAACACCCAAATGTTAACTCCACATGGAAAAATAACTCGCACGGGTGTTGATGAAGGGAGTTATTAAAATAACTCTCTTTTGGAGTTGATTTTTAACTCTAAAAATTTAACTACAACTCCCGAGTCGGTTAACTACCTAAATTTTTTACAGTGTACTAATATTTTAACCTACAAGTTTCAAGAAACTTATAATCCAGAACCTACTTTGACTCTCTTTTAACCTATTAGACCCTCTTTTTAATCTGCTCACCCTACATTTATAAATTACTATAATTGGAAAAATATTTCGTTCACTCCAAGTACAATGTACTTATATTTAAAAACAATTTTGCAAGTAACCTAATTTCTACGTTTGTTTTAGAAATCACGTAACTTAGAGGATTGTTTTGGAAACTACGTATCTTTCTGTTCCGTACAGAAACAACGTAACTCTGACTGTGGCATTAGAACTTCTACTATTGTACTAAATAATATAATAATTTTATTTAAAAAATTACATTATTATTATTAAACATACATTTCAATGCATCAACTTCTAAAAAGTTCACTTAACAAAATATTAACTTTAAAATAATAGTAGTAATAATACAAAGTAGAGCTTCTAAAGCAACTGTCAGAGTTACGTAGTTTCTACACGGAACAAAAGGATACGTAGTTTCCAAAACAATCCGCTAACTTACGTGATTTCTAAAACAAAAGTGGAAGATAGATAACTTCCAAAATCGTTTTCAAACATAAGTACATTATACTTGGAGTGAACGATTTAATAAATTATAATTCACTTAGCGAATATTTTTAGTAATTATTTATTCATGTAAACAATTATTTTTGAATATTTTTCAGAAACTTTATTCAAGCTCTTTGTCATTAATAGGAATAGAAATAATAATAATCAGGGTTGTTGCATAAAATTAGTATTATATTTATTTAATTTTTAATTTTTTTATCAATTTCATACAAAAAAAAAATCCTTAAATGATAGAAAACTGTTAAACTGATAATAACTCCAATTGGAGTTGGTAAGAGTTTTTTAAAAGTTTTCGAAAATTCTACAAAAATATACAATGTGGAATATTTACAAAATTTCCGTAAGTAAATTTTTACAGAATTCCGTACGGAATCCGTAGAATCGTTTTACGTGGGGTTTTCAAAAGCAAAGCTGTACTTTTCAGAAACTATAATTTCAATTTTGCAATGAACATATTGTCTAAATTTATTTAATAAAATTATAGTTCCGGAAGAGGACAGATTAGCTGTTGAAAACATTAAAGGAATTGTTTTAATTTTTTCCATTGACTTGACTCGAAGTGATCGTTAACTTCAATACTTAATTAAAATTTTAATAAATTAATTTTTTGTTTGAAAAAATTACTTTATTAAAGTCTTGTTTATAAAATAAATAATAATTTTAAAACATAAAATTACCCTTTTCCTAAAAAGGTATTTTTTTATTTAAAAATTAGTCCAAATTAAATTAGATAGAAATTTATGCATCAACCCTAATTATTATTATTATTATTACGGCTTTGTAGGGTCTAGGAGTATGAAAGTAGGTTATAAAAGGTTTTACAATGTAAGGGTGTATGAGAATAAATGTAGGGTTTACTGAATTCGAAATAGGCCCTCTCTTACTTCTCCAAATGGAAGATTTTGAATTTTCCGCAGGTTTTGGGAGTCAAAGTAGGGTCTGAATTTAATTGAAGTTAGAACCTCCTTTACTACTCCTAACTCTCAACAAACCCTGAAAATCCAGGGTTAAAGTATATTAACCCTGAATTTTCAGGGTTTGTTGAGAGTTAGGAGTAGTAAAGGAGGTTCTAACTTCAATAATTAAAAAGAAATACATTTTAGTACAAAAATATAATAAAAATTATAGGCATTTGTTAAGAATGTCTAAATTTATTATTATAAATTAATATAACTATTTAAAAATATAAAATAATAAATAAAATATTATTCCAAAGTTCATCATTAAATTAACCTATTTTTGTGATTTTTATTAACAAATAATGAGGAAATGTGATTATATAATTAGGCAAAAACTTACGGAATATTAAGAATTTGTGATAAATTTTCAGTTTTTGATAAAAGTTGTCTTCCACTTTCTCGAAAAATAAGGCCCTCCTTTACTTCTCCAAATGGAAGATTTTAAATTTTCTGCAGGTTTTGGGAATCAAAGTAGGGTCTAAATTTCATTTAAGTTAGAACCCCCCTTACTACTCCTAACTCTCAACAAACCCTGAAAATTCAGGGTTAATATACTTTAACCCTGGATTTTCAGGTTTTTCAGGGAAAAGTTTTATTTGAGGTACGTTTGTACTATATTTTCACTAATTTGATATAATTTTTTGATTTAAATAAGTTTTTGCGAGGGCGAAATTTGACAAGAGCAAAATCATTTTTCACCACGAATTGCGCCCCACGTTTTCTTGAGGAATGGTTTCTTCATAAGTTTCACGGAGAGAAAAGTTGTATTTAATTCTACTTAACATGTTTCGTAAGTCAGTATCCCGTGTGGAAATGAAAGCTTGGGCGAAATCCAGCAAAGTATGGGAAAGCTTGGCAAAATTCGGCAAAGCTTGGCAAAGTGCGGCTAATGAGCGTTTCCCAAGCTTTGGAATAAATGGTTTGAATTTCTTTTTTCTTTTCATTAACAATAGCTTTGTTCGAATCGGATCTAACTTGCCATACTTTGATATCGTTCCTGAGTGAAATATTAATACAAAATTCAAAAATTCTTATCCATGCATGTAGGGGACTTATTCCATGTATAAGTGAATTCGGATTTGGTAAAAATACACCACTTATCTTATTTGTTAAATCGTTAAAGGTCTTAGGTGTTGCGTGACAAATCGGACATGTTTGCATAGATTTGGTTCCTGTTATAGCATTCAGAACTTTACCGTCTATTAATGTAAGGAACAACGAAAAATGGATTTGAATTTTATGATTATCATCAATCTGAACCGTTAAAATTTCTAGATCATTAATTTCCTTCTCTATGTTCGCTTTTTCACTCAAAATTAGGGATATGGATTCCTTAATAGTTTGAATTTTTATGGGTCGACAGAATCTTGCAGATTGAGACGCTTTATTGTTCCACAAGATATCATTATTTTCACTTAATAACCGCAAAGGAATCAAAGTTGTTGCAAATAAATTTGCATCAGTTGAAGTTGGATCTGATTCTGTGTTTTTAAAATTTTGCTTATATTGGGAATGACCCGAACTACCATCAAAGCCCCAAGAACACAGTAATACTGTATCAATTACTGACTTCTCTGTACTGTCCATATACTGAAGAATGACATCTCGCTGCAAATCTATTAATCTTTCTGATGTGTGATTAAGAAGCGCTTGAAGCGTAACTTTCACCTTATCTTCTTGAATTGAGACTTCTTCCTTTGGTGGTCTACACATAGCCTTTGCATCACAAACATTATTATAAGGTGGCCAAATATCTGCTCCACAGGCTTTAACTTCTAAGCGCATATTTGTGTAAACATTTTTCGTCAGAGAATTTTCTAATAAAAATGCTAAAGCTTCTTCAGGTTTCTTTTTTGTAATTGTGACTGACTCTTTTTTTAATCCAATATTTTTTTATTGTTCGGGATTTTTTAACACATTATCAATAATGGTGCATAAATTTTTATTTTTAGAAACTTTAGCTGCTTTCCGACAAGCAAGCAATATTCTGTTGGGATCGTTATCAAGACTTGCACTAATATTTGCTATCTCTCTTCTTTTTGACCTATCAGACTTTTCTTCAAAAGATAAACAATGCCTACCTGGACCTGTTAAAGAAGAAGAAATTTTTTCATTGCTCCCAGCAGTTATAATGTCAGGAACAATAAATTCAGAATTTAACCACATTTCATTATTTTTTTCAAATCTATCTTTTTTCCTGGAAGCTTTTTCAAATTTTTGATTCCGCCTTGTTCTCAAAGCTGAAAGAGAAGCTTTAAAATCTTGCAGTTTTTGTGGCAGACAATTTTCGCTTTTGATATTCAATTTTAATAGAATATAATCCGTAGCTTCAGAGAGATCATTGTTTAAGAGTAGGATTTTGAGTAATTCTCGTTTTGTGAATTTGGCCATATTAGGAAATATGTTCTCAAGATGTCCTTTTGATAATAACTCAAAATTCATATGTCAAAACATATAACAGTTTAGAAAAAAATGCTGAATAAAACAACTGAATGCTGAAACATATGACAGTTAAGCCGGCGCGAATAATCAATACCAATATAATAGAAATAATACAAAATATCTATCCATACATAAAAACTACTTTAAAAAATGGATCCTTAATTTCAACTTTTTAAAATCTGTCTTAATATTTGCAATATAACAAGCTCTAAATCTCCCTGATATGATACCAAGTGTCATGAAAATCTATTAATTTAAAAAAAAAATTTGTCCTTCATATTGGATCCGTGATTTTTAATTTTAATTTTATATTTGCAATTAACAATCAGAAAATGCAAAAAAAAATTAATTTATAAAAGAATAAGCGCATAGTATAATAATAGAATAGCGCACCTTCCCCATGACAAAACTATGGCTAAGGTGAAAATCCATACTATGCGCGTCAACAGTAAATTGTTATTTCTGTAGCCAAATATAAAAAGGCGCAAAAAGGCGCAAGAAATTAATAAACTACATACATAGAAGAAGACAACAGTGTGTTAAAATATTCAATATAGAGTGTTATGCAATGTTATAAGGAAACAGCAGAGCGCATTAGGAGTAGAAAATTCAATTTTTGAAAAATATTGACCTTTAAAATTGTAGAATTATGTATTTTTTAAAATAATTTTTTGTCATAAGTAATATTTCTTCGTGTGAATATAGTGTTAGAAGCAAAAAAATGATATTATCAAATATTATCACGTTTATTAAATATTTTTATATAACACAACAGTGAGATATTAAATTGTATATTTGTTGTTTAATCATGTTCCAGAAGAAATTAAAAAGTCCAAATAATATAATTCTTTCATTTTTACATTCTTAATTAGTATATAAATAGCAAAATAATGATTAACTGTCATTTATAGATATGTTGCTTTTTGGCCAAAATTTGGCGTTCCTGGCCCACTGTGCATAGCATAAGTAAGCTTTTTTAAGAATAAAATAACATCGAACAACAAAATCTGTAATATATGCAGTAAGAACTATATACAATATTTACAAATTTTTAATAATAAACGCAGACAATAAAACAAAAAATCTAATCATATTCTTCACTCGATAGTTCGAGTTCATCCAAGAATGCGCAACCTCGAATGAATTCAGAAGTTTCAATGTCTCTGTTGACATCTGTTTCATCAGCATCACTGCTATCATTTTGTGTGTCGTTCATAAAGCTGTAAGCATTAGTCACCTTTACTTCAGGAGCAGATAGTAGATGTCTCACTTTTATTGGAATTGGGGACATTTTTTTGTATTTTCGTCGTGATTCAAGATTCAAACTGGATATCTTAATATCCGATGTATCCATCAATCTATAAAATACATCAGATAATGTAGCTTCGCGATTAATTTTTCTACTGTGATGCATTCTGTAATTTTTAAAGTGTTTGTTTCGAGCTTCACTTGCTTCTTCTCCAAGCATTCCTAGAGGAAGAATACTTGTTGTTATTATATCTTTACCGTGCATCAGTATTTTATGAACTGTGGCAGACATTGGAAACCATGCATAATTCTTCACATATATTCTAGCAGTTTCAGAACACAAATTATCAAAATTTTCAGCATTAAGTGGTAACTGAAGAGACATGGCGATCAAAATTGTTTTAAAATTTTTTATAAGCTGACAGTTCAGACCAAGACATTTGGCTAAAAGTTCAGGATTTTCAAACGCTTTACGAGCTGTATTACCATCGTTGCTGTTACCTGAACCTCCTGGCTTTGGTTTACTTACAATCAAACCCATTTTTTCCCGTAAAATGCACTCGAGTAGTGGAAGAAGTGAGACACAAAATATATCTCTATCAAATATGAAGGAAAAAAATGCCATTAAAATTTGCTGTTGCCACGCCAAATTTCACTTTTCCCACTCCCGTCAGAGGAGTCGAGAAAAATTCTACTTTCGCCACGCTTTTTTAACATAAAAAGTAATCTATTCAGAGCAGACGTTGAAGAAATAAATTGTATTTGGTATAATAAAATTTTTCTTTCTGAGCGTATTCCAGAAGATGTCTACAACAATTCATTAAATTTCAAACGAAAAATATTGTTTATCAAAAAAGTTTCCGTTTTGAAAATTAATCATATTTCTATGTAAATTACATAAGACGGAGATAAACGTTAACAAGTACTTTATTTTAATAACTGATAGATATATTTTACTTTCGTGATGTTTTTTGTATTACTTATTTTTATATTCTTTTTTTCTTGTTAAATAAACTTACTCAATTTTCTTGAATTACAAAATAATGGAAAATGATAATAATAAAATAATAATACAGAAGAAAGAAAGAAACAAAAAAATTTCATCAGAATCAAGAATCAATTTAATTAGAAGAGCGAACAAGGGTCATGGCCTGTCTTGGTAAAAAGAAGAATCTTAGCGAGCGAGACGTGTAACTTTTTTTTAAAAAAGTGGTGGAATTGTACTTTAGGGAATGTCGATGGTCTGAAACGAGTTTAATTTTGGAAAAAGAGTAACTTTAGATAAAGGATTTTGTCTCTTGCTAATTTATAGAGGACGTAAATATTTGTAATTATTGTATTTTTTGATTTTTCAGCTTGGTTCACAAATTTGAAAACGCAAGTCATCAATTCAAACTGACACCATTTTTAAGCGATGTACATTAAATGAATCTTTCGTACATTTTAACTACAAACCATTAAAGCATAAACTATTTAATTACTACTACCAACAATCATCAAATGCTAACCATAATATTAATCATTTTTTAATTTTTGTGGCCATTTGAAGTGAAAATTGCTAATTTTCACAAAAAAATTCCATCATTTTGTAAATGTAAAAACTTATCCCCAACTTATCGTTGGGGTTAGGAATTTTATATGTAGCTATAGTGTGTATCAAGTTTGAGATAAATCGGTCATACAGTTTTCAAATGGCAGTGAATATGGTCTTGGAAAAAGTAATAAATTTGTAGCTTTAATTAATACTACTTACTATTGATAGTAGCTTCAATTGTCAGTAGTTACAACAAATAGTACCTTCAAACCAGTCTGCAATATCACCAAGAAATTCAAGTGTTCGTCTAATAAAGTTTGTAGCACACACAACCCGGTTTGTGTATTTCCCAAACTCAGCCGTTTGTGGATACCACAACCACCGTTCATAGATGGCGCAGGAAATCCTGTTAATTTAACTAGAAATTTTTTTCCTTGTAAGATTATGATAAATGAAATGTAATAGAATTTAGTGTTTACATGTTTTTGAGGTCGCTCATCACGAACATATAATCAAATTTTCAAAATTCATAATGGTGGTTCTAATATGTCCGACAAACAATTTTAGATTATTTGTTTCGCTTGAGTTTTGTTTTTCAGGGGTTTTTGGTGTCGTTGATTACAAATTCAATGTTAGTTATATGGCCGACAAAATATCAAAAAGTGATTCGCTCAAAAATTGTTGCTCAGTGGTTTTTGAGGTAAGTCATTGTGAATCTGTAATTGGATTTTCAAAATACAAAATGGCGGATTTAATATGGTGACCAAAATTATTTAAATTTAGTAAATTATTTAAGCCAAATAGATTTGGATCAGCAATGTTTTTGTAGTGTACTTCTGACGGATTCGTTTCGTAATTCGCCTTATTCTGACGACTAAAAGACGATCATTATTTTACAATTTTCAGTCGAGTAGAATTGATTATAAAAATTTTGTTCTGCCATGTTGGATCCGATAGTTTGTATTTAAAAAATCCAATTGCAGATTCAGAATCAGAGACTTTGAAAACCCCTTAGAAATAATTTTTAAGCGAATCGAGTAAATTTAAATAATTTTGGTCGTCATATTGGATACGACATTTTATATTTTAAAAATCTAATTGCAGATTTGTAATCAGCAACCACAAAAACCTCTGAGTAACAACATTTAAGCATACCAAGAAAATATTTTTAATTTTTGTCGGACATATTGGATCCGCCATTTTGAATTTTGAAACTCCAATTATATGTTCGTGATGAGGGACCTTAAAAACTTATAAACACTAAGCTCTCTAATATTTTATTAACAATAGTTTTTTGGGCATAAGGTCCCTTTCACCGTGATATATATTTATTTATATGTATATGGGGCATTTCATGTCAAGTGATCAAGGTGGAGAAAAATTTTTCTTCAATCGTAGCAAAACTTGGGGCTTTTGTAGTATTTTCCGAGGGGGAAGGGGTTAAATTTTTGTGTTTTTCAGTACAATGCTTATTTCAATAATTTTTTACTCTTAAACAATTAAACATACAAATTTGACAAAGTACATTTTGGAAAGGTTTTTTCATGCTCTTTCGATTGAAAATAAGTATTTTGAAAAAAAAAAATTTTTTGACCAAAAAAAATCAAAATTAAAAATAAATTTCAATTTTTGGGGGAGAAAGACCCAATTTTTTTTTTTTTTTTTTTTAAACGAAAGCTGAGGTTTTTTCCTAAAAGGACATATAAATGGTAAAGTGGGACTAGAATGTTTAAACATTGAAAAAAAGAATTTTCTCCTAAACGGAGCTTAAAACCGGGTTTTGAGCCCTCCGGCGAGTACTTTGCCAAATTCGTATGTTTAATTGTTTATGAGTAAAAAATTATTGAAATAAACATTGCACCAAAAGACCCCTTGATCACTTGACGCGGAATCCCCCATATATACTAGGGAAGCTCCGCCCACCTGCGCGCTTCGCGCGTTAACCCCCAATTTTATTTTTAATTCTATTTATGGATAATACAAATATTGTAAAATGCGATCTTATGCAAGTAAAAAATTATCTTTGGCATAGCCTTTGACGTCCTATTTGGTGCTCTTACTTGAGGGAGCATGCTCTGACCTGTAGGTAAAACACAGATCAACTTTTGGCGTAATGTGATGGCCCACATTAAGGTCCCTTTTAAAACCCGTAGCTCAAAAAATAGGTCAAATTAAACATGGATTTTAACGTAATGTAAGGACTTACACGGGAACCACTTTTTGACATTTGGTCAAAAAATAAGTCAAATTAAACATGGATTTTGATGTAATGTGAGGCCGTTATTTATTCTCTGTTTGACCTATAGAGGTTTCCGTTTGTTAAAGTCAAAATTTAGTAATTATTCTAAGAGACTCGATTTCTTATTATTAAATGAAATCACAAGACCTATGCCTTCGGCTCCAATTAATCGTGCTCATGTCTCTATTCCTAATAACATTGTTCTCGCTGATCCACAATTCCACAAACCATCGGAAATTGACATTCTTCTTGGGGTAAAAGTATTTTATAAACTGATTTGTGTAGGTCAATTTGCTGTAAAAAATCAACCAGGCATTATTTTACAAAAAACTCAACTTGGTTGGATAGTAGCTGATGAATTGAAAACTAACTTGTCTCCAACCAACATTCAGTGTAATTTTATTAGAAACTCTAATCCACTTGACAAAACCTTAACTAAATTTTGGGAAATTGAGGAAGTCCCAACTAAAAACTATTGTCGAAAGAAGAATAAGCATGTGAGGATCATTTTAAAACACATACTGAGCGCACGGTAACAAGTTATAGGGGCGTTCCATAGCGGGAAGAACTTTTGGATCTTAGATTTTGTTTATACTTGGTTAATTTGTTGTGTTTAGGCTTCTTTTAAAGTACACTCAAGGTTTTTGCAAAATTTTAATTATTTTGCAAGATATTGTTGATTAAACTTTTTGGTCACTTTTTCCAGGAATTTTTATCTTGTAAACTGTTGGTCCTAAAAAAATGTTTTAGACAAAAATTAAAGAGAATGTATTGAATTTTAATAATATTTTATTAAAAAATAATATTTAAATTTTTCGACTAATTTGTTTAAACAATTATGTTTTAAAGTTGTTTTTTTTCATAAAGGAAATAACCAAATTTTATAAAAAAATATGTTTATTAAAGCTTGGAATGTCCTTAAAAAGAACCCCAATTTGTAAAGATGTGTTTTTTGATATTTTCGAGAAATTAATTTTTGAATTTTTGATTGCTCGGTTCGGGCCAAACGGCTTGCCCGGCAGCGGTCGCAAACAGTTATCATACGGCAAGCCATATGGCCCGAACCGAGCAATCAAAAATTCAAAAATTAATTTCTCGAAAATATCAAAAAACACATCTTCACAAATTGGAGTACTTTTTAAGGACATTCCAAGCTTTAAAAAAAATATTTTTTATAAAAATTGGTTATTCCCTTCATGAAAAAAAAACTTTAAAAAATAATTGTTTAAACAAATTAGTCGAAAAATTTAAAATAATTTTTTATAAAATATTATTAAAATTCAATACATTCTCTTCAATTTTTGTCTAAAACATTTTTTTCTAGGACCAACAGTTTACAAGATAAAAATTACTAAAAAAAGTGACCAAAAAGTTTAATTAACAATATCTTGCAAAATAATTAAAATTTTGCAAAATCCTTGAGTGTACTTTAAAAGAACCCTAAACACAACAAATTAACCAAGTATAAACAAAATCTGAGATTCAAAAGTTCTTCCCGCTATGGAACGCCCCGTTAGTATATGGTTAGATTACCTTTCAATGAAAAGAAAAGTCTCTTAGGCTAATCTCGATCCGTATCTGTCAAACGGTTTCATTTTCTCGAAAAGCGCTTTAAAAAAGACCCAGAATTAAAATCAAAATATTGTCAGTTCCTAGCGCAATACAAGGATTTAAATCACTTAACAGAATTGAAAAATAAAGATCGTCTTTTCCCTGGTTTTTCTTTTCCTCATCATCCTGTGTTAAAAATCGATAGTATTACAAGTTTGCGCGTAGTTATACACGGGTCATTGATAACTTTATCAGGAGTCTCATTAAATAATTCTTTAATGGTTGGACCAACAATTCAAGACCAAGAACATCAAAATCGGATAAAATTTGTAGACTCTAAACAATTTTGAACAGTAAAGTTTAAGAATTCTACTGTGCGAGGCGTCCCGGGCACTGACACTGAAACGTGGTCGCGCTTTCACAAAAATTGCAATATATCAAAAACTATTAGAGTCTCCATCGATTTCTTTTTTTAAATGAAAGGTGAAATTATAAGAAATATTTTATTAATTGACAAGAAAACTCAAAAATCGGTCCCGCTCGGGCAAAACAGTTTCAAAAATTTTTTTTGACTTTTTTGGGCAAAAATTTTTTTTTTTGTTTTGTTCTGTGATAGTCAGAAGAAACATGATTTCAAGTATAAGCCTTCTAAATTTTATTAAATTTCATCGAAAACTTTCGGAAATATTAAGATTTAAAAAAATTATAACAAAAAAATTAAAAATGGCGTAATTCAACAAATTTCAAAATTTTAAAAAAATTTTGGCATACTAGTTTCTAGTATCCAATATTACAATTTCACCAAATTACAGACTAATCCAAAGACCCCATGCAAATCGCATATTTTCTGACGGAGTATTACCTTAATATAATATAACCCACAGTTAAAAAAATTAATTTGTTTATTAAAAAAAAATTTTTTTAACTTTTACATTTCTTAAATTTTGAAATAAAAGTGAAACTTTCATTCTTTGACAACTTTTTTCTAAACTCAATATTTTCAGACTTACAAAATATAGGTCTACAATTACAAGTTCAAAATTTTGAAAATTCATAACTCAAAAATTTGTCCCTCCAAAAAACAAAATATAAAGAAATACGTATCTGTTTTTTTCAGTACAGAATAGAAAAAAATATTTTTGGCCCATTTTTCAAAAGTCGACTGAAATCTCACGTGGAATAGCCCATATGTATTTTGTAGAAAATTCATATTAATGTTCATTTACTACTTATGGGGGATTTCGCGTCAAGTGATCAAGGGGTCTTTTGGTGCAATGTTTATTTCAATAATTTTTTACTCTTAAACAATTAAACATACAAATTTGACAAAGTACATTTTGGAAAGGTTTTTTCATGCTCTTTCGATTGGAAATAAGCATTTTGAAAAAAAAAATTTTGACCCAAAAAAATCAAAATTAAAAATAAATTTCAATTTTTGGGGGAGAAAGACCCAATTTTTTTTTTTTTTTAAACGAAAGCTGAGGTTTTTTCCTAAAAGGACATATAAATGGTAAAGTGGGACTAGAATGTTTAAACATTGAAAAAATGAGTATTCTACTCGCCGGAGCGCTCAAAACCCGGTTTTAAGCTCCGTTTAGGAGAAAATTCTTTTATTCAATATTTAAACATTCTAGTCCCACTTTACCATTTATATGTCCTTTTAGGAAAAAACCTCAGCTTTCGTTTAAAAAAAAAAAAAAAAAAATTGGGTCTTTCTCCCCCAAAAATTGAAATTTATTTTTAATTTTGATTTTTTTGGGTCAAAAAATTTTTTTTTTCAAAATGCTTATTTCCAATCGAAAGAGCATGAAAAAACCTTTCCGAAATGTACTTTGTCAAATTTGTATGTTTAATTGTTTAAAAGTAAAAAATTATTGAAATAAGCATTGTACTGAAAAACACAAAAATTTAACCCCCTCCCCCTCGGAAAATATTGGACTAGGTAAAAAAATATTTTCACGAAAAATTACTATCTATGAGTATTACAAAAGCCCCAAGTTTTGCTACGATTAAAGAAAAATTTTTCTCCACCTTGATCACTTGACATGAAATGCCCCTTATACGTATATATTAACAATAAAGATGCTATTAAAGAAAAAAAAAAAAATATTATAATAATAAATATGTATGTAAGTAGAAATAAATTTATTTGATATTTGTTTGATAATTAGAAAATTAATACTTAAAAATTAACTACAAATAAGTAAAAATAAAATGTCAATTTTTAAAATAATTCAATCTTAATTTATAAACAAATATAAATGGTGAATAACAAATATTTCAAAACAAATAATTTACAAATTTAAAATCAAGTACGACGTTAATATTTTTGCCTCAGCTCACCTACAAAATGTTCTGAGTATTGACAATATTTTATTTTGACAATTGGCATTGCCATAGTGTAAGTTATCTTTTAACGCAAAACATATTAAAAATCATAATTTTACTGTTTTAGTATTCTGCCTCACATTTGCATAAAAATAAATTAAAAAATCAAACTACAATTTGTAATTCTTCCTTATTAATGCCTTAACAAAAATTGACTTTGATTTTCGTCAATTTAGTTAATAAATAATTAAGTGTTTACATTTACCCCAAGAATTCGAAAACTCGGGGTGAATGTAATCAGAATTTCAACTCCATTTTAAAGAAAATAATTAAATAAATTTGCTTCTATTTCACAATTTCATTACTTTGGCAATGTAAAGTTACATTTAAAGGAAATTAAGTTTTCTTTCATACCTCCTTTGTGTTAGTCAGTATTGCATAGTGCATTTACATGTTTAGAATATAGGAAAACGGTTCCATATTGGATCCACCATTTTGAAATTTAAAAAATCGATTTTAGATTTTTATTCAGCAACCTTAAAAACTTCTTTCTACCAAGTGGAATGTAAATATATATATATTAAAATTTGTTAAAGTTATTTTAATTTCTTACATTACTAATTTTGTAATGGTTGATTGTTTATTTTATATGATACATTATCAGACAACTGGTTGATTTACTATACATCTACGAAGAATTTTTTTCAGTTTTTCCATCCCTTAAAACAGTAGTATACTTGAAATAACTTGTTTCTTAAACCTCGCTTAACTACAGTGGTGTTTACATCTACCCCGAATTTTAGGAAAATTTCAAAATCTCGGGGTAAATGTAAACAGTCAGTTTTAGACGATTCAGGTGCATCAATATTTTTTTGCACCTCATAACATTTTTCTAGGGAAGTAAAGTAACAAGTTCATGCAAAAAAATCAGTCCATTTTACATTTTAACAAAAAAAACTAATGTTTTTGGTGAAAAATAGATATTCCGTTTACATTTAACCCAAATGACAATAACAATTTTGAAAATGAAAAGAAAAAACTTTATTTATTATGTACATATGTATTGTTAATTGAATCTATTTTTTAAAATTGTTTTATATTGAAGCTAATATTCAATACCTTTCACTAACAAAATCAATACTTTTTAATTACTAATAATTAAAGGTTGTCGCTTTTTTTAATGATATTGATTAAAGCTACCGATAGCTTTGAAACTACTATTAGCAGAAGTTACTAGTTTTTTCCCAATTACTATAAATTGAAGCTACCCAAGTGCGAAATGCCAAGACTGCAAAAACGGACCATCATTGGTCCAGTAATATCTGTCGAGAATTGGCAGTAGTTACTGGGCCATTACTGGTGTTAAAAACGTCTCATTGCTGGGCCAATAATGGCGCCGATGGTCAGATTTTCGAAATTTTTAAGACTGGGCCAGCTCTCGGCACTATAATGGCACATTCACGGCAAAGTTGATCAATCTTTAATGACAAAAGACATTTGCCAGTGATGTGCCGACTATAGGTCCATTAATTGCTCGTTATTGGCACATTAAAGGCAAAGATTTGGTATCTTTGATGGCAAATTATAATTGCCAGTATTAAGGCGTAGCTTGGCCCAATAACGGCACGTTATTGTCAAAATTGATCAATTCTATATTTTCAACTGGCAATTTTGGAGAATTAATTTTTTTGAAAAAGTTTAATTAAATAGTTATTTAAAAAAAAGTTATTAATGTTTTTAAATAATGTAACAGAACATTTTCTTCAATAAAATCTTTTCCTTTATTTTCTAAAAATTCAAAAATTTTTAGTTTCATTTTCAATTAAATTTTCTAATTGACAAATAGAATTTATAAACATTTTTTTCCTTTATTCTTAAAAATCTTTGAATTTTTCTTAAAGCAATTGTAGTTAAGAAATAGAAATGATGCAAATTATTTCCTTATGAAAATTGAGAATTTTCTACAAAAGTATTGTGAAAATTTATTAAATAAATATATATTAATTTTTAAATTTAATTCTCATAATTAAATTGTAAGAAACATTTAGTTATTTAATAAATTATTTACTTTTGTATTAAAATAATTGAATTCTCGTAGAATTTTCTAATGAAAATTGATTTCAAAATGGAGTCTAGTTATATTTTTAGAAAAGAATTAAATATTAAAAGCATAGCATGAATTTTTATATTAAAATTTTTTTAAATTCAATTTTATTGCCAATGATGTGACGAAGATCGGCCCATTAAAGGCATATTAGTGGCACTTTAATGGCAAAAATTTTGTATATTTGATGGCAAATTATAATTGCCAGAATTAGGGCGTAGCTCTGCCCAATAATGTCACAGTATCGGCCAGTGTAGTGTAGCTTATCAAAACACTTTTGCTTCCTCGATTTCACGTCAGAGTAGCAGAGTGGTCAGAGTGTTAAGCTGTAGTGCATCAGGTTCAGGTATCGATCCCCGCGATCGGTATGAATTTTTCAAATATTTGTAAGTTTGCGTTTAACTTAGGAAAATAAGGGAATTCAAATTTTAGGTTCTATTTTGATGTCAGTTTTGACCTACACGTTAAAACTGGATGTAAATTTTAAACGTGTAGGTCAAAAATATTTTAGTAAACGCCTGTGCAGAAATTTCCACCCTTGCTCCCGATTTCCGACCTGGCCCAGGGGCAGTAAAATTTAATGGCCCCGGTCGTGGCCAGGCCGGGTTGCCCCAAGAAAAAGAGAAGTAAAAAAAAACTTTGTTTATTATCAACACTACTAAATTAATTTCTAAACGCATTTAAATTTTTGACATTTAAAACATTGTAAAAAGGTTATTTGGAACGTTCGGACGTTCTTAGAACGTAAATTGGCAGACATTAAACGTTCTACAGACGTTTAAAGAACGTTTTATGTTTTTGTGCCCACTGGGTTGTTATTATTGTTAAATAAATTATTCAAAACATTCCAATTTTTAATATATTTTAAACAATTAAAATAATGTTTAAAATAATAAGAATGGAATCCTCCTATTGATAAAAACGGTTGTCAGATTGGAGGTTATGTCATCCAAATAATTTTTTGTTGAAGAAAAATAATAATTTTTATTCAAAATATGGGCAATTCCACGTGAGATTTAAGTCGACCTTTTAAAATCGGTCAAAAATATTTTTTTCTATTCTGTATTAAAGAAAACAGATAAGTATTTTTTTATTTTTGTTAAATTTTCCAAATTTTCGAGTTATGAATTTTGGAAGTTTTTGACTTTTATAATTGTAGACCTATATTCAGTAGCTTATAAGTCCGAAAATATTGAGTTGAGGAAAAAGTTATCAGAGAATGAAAGTTTTAGTTTTCTTTCGACTTTTAAGAAATGTAAACAAAAAAATTTTTTTGTAAATTTTTTATTAACAAAAATTTTCTACGAATAAATTAATTTTTTATAACTTTGGGCCGGATTAAAAAAATTTTTTTTTATTTATTTTGTGACCAAGGGAAATTATCAATTTGAATCAATTAATAAAATTCTATGATTTTAAACTCAATTAATCAACTAATAATCTCCTAGATTTTATTTGCTACTTTAATTTCAATTAGTCAAATAATCTTTCAATCTAATCAGCAATTAATGCTCATTTCTCTCACGAACAATCAAAACTCAATCAAAGAAAAATGCTCAGTTGAGCGCCAGTCAATTTATTTGTTTGAAATTATTAAATTGACAAAATAATTATCACCACTATTTCAACTCTATTGAATAAAGAAATTTTATGAGACTCTAACAATTTGGGGAGATTCAATCAAGCCGCCATGGAAAGCACATGGCGTGAAGCACAATTTTAGGTTAACTTTGAATACTCAACTCACCAATGACTCGCAGGATAGACAATCAAATAAAGAACGCTGGTAAACGGAAACAAAATTATTTCTTTATTATTCTCCAACTTTCTTTCACGTCGTATGACTATAAATTCTCAGCTCACACACACTCTCCTCTGATATTAGTCAATGTCCTTATCGTTCCTTACTTCTACAAGGTTCTTTATCACAAAACAAACTTCACTTAATTTCAACACTCGAATTACTCGTAAAACTCTCCACAATTATCTTCTATTAATTTACGCTTCGCTCAAAACTGATTCGATCAACACTCAAAAACGTCTCTCTTCTTACTCTGTACAACAAGAACTCATGCCTCGCCATTCGCAGCTGAGTCAAAAACAAGAAAACGGAAACCAAGTCAAAACATCGACTAACAAATAACTTTAAAAAAAATAATATTAATCCTATCAATAAACATTTCACTAAATATTAACTAGATTTCGGATTATAAATTTTAGTAACATCAAAAAGATAAAATAACTACAAATCAACTTAATATTATTTCAATAATTTGAATATTTGACGGAAACGTCCATTTGGAAAAACGCAGGGGTGGAGTTACAGCGGGCACTAGGGTGTCATCACATTTTTCGTGCCAGTGACGAATTCACTTTGTCACAATTCCCCCCCCTTGGCCGGTACTAACCCGTAGTACCGCCAAAATCACAAAAAAAATTAATTTCGGTATATAAAAAAAAGCAAAACACAAGAACTAATAAAAAAAAAAATTATTATTAAAACCGTCACTCTTTCACTAATCATTACATCGTCCCTGATTTGCGCGACGCCTCTCGTCGAAGAATTCGCGCATCGCCAACATTATTGCCTCATCCGGCAATCCACGTAACGCCTGAGCGAGCTCTCTTGTCTGCTCCACGAAACGGTCCGCTTGATCTCCGGCTGACGTTGGTCTCCTTTCCGCAGGAACCTGTTGAAGGTCCTGGTGGAGTCACTGGCCGTTTCGGAGAAGGGGTCCGATTTCGGCCAACATAGTTTTCCGGAAACAAAATGTCCTTGCGAATCTCTCTTATTGCCCTTGTTTGTTCATCCCGAAGTCGTTCCCTCTCTCGTGATGTCGCTGGTTCCTCTCCCAGAAAATAGCGCTCCAGCTCCTCCACAGCCAAGCGACTCTCCCACTCCTGCTCGCTTTCTCCTAACCTTCTCGCTGGTGATGGTGGACGCTGGACTCTTCCTCGACCTGCGACCGCCGCCATATTATTATGGTGGCTAAATGGCATCGTCGCTGGTGGCGGTGGAACATCTTCCCACTTAATCAGGTCTTGGTTGACTTCCGCCTCCGCTGGTTGATCACGAACCCCTGGTCGACGTTCCGATGACTCTCCTCGGAATCTGGAGAAACCTCGACCTCGGCATCTCGCTGGAACTTTCTCATCTGATCCTGACATTTCTGCACAAATTCAAATAAACAAAAAAAATCAACGCTGGCACAAACAAAAATTGTAAATAAAGACACAAAAAAAATCAATCATAAAAATAAAATGAAATATTCGATCAATGGAGAATTAACCCTTATTAACAGTTCGGGGTGGAATGTAACGTTTCAGCTCTGAGACGTGCACCTTGGGAATTCGTCTATTATCACTCGTGACTAGCACATGACGGTAGGCGATAATATTTGAACAATTTCGAAAGGACCTTCGAATTTGGAGCCAGTTTCGTTGCAAATTTACGAATACCACTGGACAATTTGTGAGTTCTCCAAAGCACCAAGTCTCCCACATTAAAGGTAACGTTTTTCCTTCCCCGATTGTAATACGTTGCTTGTTTGGTCCTCTCTTGGTTGACAACTCTTGCAACCATATCTCGAAGTCCATCTAATCGTTTCATGCGATCAGTCCACAACGCCGGATCAATTTTCACGACTGAAGTTGGATTTTCCACAGCTCGCCGAAGACTCTTGACTTGGCCTTGGATGGCGACCATAATTGAGAAACGCTGGTGATACCTTCGTTGACGCTTGTGTGGCGGTATTCATGGCATGTCTCCACTCGTGCAAGTGTAAATCCCAATTCCTATGATCAGACTCGATGAAAGTTGAGATCATTGTTTTTAAAGTTCGGTTCGACCTTTCGACCGGGTTCGCTTGAGGGTGGTACGGTGGTGTGGTTATGTGCTTTACTCCGCACTCTTTCAGCACTTCCTTCAAGTGACGGTTGTCGAACTCTTTTCCATTGTCGGTGAGAAGAAACTCTGGAGTTTCCCACCGGAAAAGAATGAGCTCCTCAAACGCTTTGGCGATCGATTTGCCGTTCGCCGAACGTATTGGTTTCAACTCCACCCAACGAGAGAAAAGATCTTGAAAGACCACAAGATGTTTATACTGGCTTTTGCTCGCTGGAAACTCCATGGTGTCGGCAGCCACTACTGACCAAGGTCGTTCGACGATTCTCTCTCCCATCAATCCTTGTGGTCCCAGTTGAGAAACCTTGTGAAACTGGCAGTCAGGGCACTGTGTGACGAAATTGTGAACGTCATGCCAAACACCCTGCCAATAATATTCCCTGGCCACTCGATCGTAGGTTTTGTCAACTCCAAGATGACCAGCCGAGAATTCAGCATGCGCCACGGTAAGTATTTCCTCACGATGTTCTAGGGGAACAACCAATTTCCAAATCTCCTTACTTCCGGTGACTGGTGTCAAGAGCGGATCGATTCTTGATCGGTATAACATCTCGTTCTCTATTTTCCAACCCGGAAAGCGCTGGGGGTGGCTCCTTACTAAATCACGCCGTTTTAAGTACCACGGATCATTTATCGTCGCAAAAGCAGCAATTTCCTCCTCTTCGTCTTGCTCGACTAATCGCGAAAGGGCATCTGGAACTTGGTGTAACGTGCCTTTGGGATGAATCACGTCGAAATTTCACTGTGGAAGTTCCAGTGACCAACGTGCAAGACGACCAGTGGGCTCCTTCGAATTACGCAACCACTTTAAAGCACTGTGGTCCGTAATTACTTGGAATTTGGAGCCCTCCAAATAAGGACGAAACTTCTTCTTCACGGACCACAACAACGATAGACACTCCTTCTCAGTGACGCTGTAATTCCTCTCGTGTGATGTGAGTACTCGGCTAACATAGGCGATAGGATGTTCTCCATCCTCGGTCTCCTGTGTGAGCACTGCTCCTAACGCTGAATTACTCGCGTCACACTGAACAGTAAATGGTTTACTGAAATCAGGGCGTGCCAAAACTGGTGCTGACGTCAATTTTGATTTCAGGAGATTAAACGCATTTTCTTGTTCTTCACCCCATTCCCAACATTGGCTCTTTTTAAGAAGTTTCAAGAGTGGCAACTTCAATTCACTATCCTTCTCGATGAACCTCGAATACCACCCCACCATCCCAAGAAATCTTCTCACTTCTTTCACGTTCCTTGGCGCTGGATAATTTAACACTGGTAAAATCTTGTCAGGGTCAGTTCTTAATCCTTTGTTATCAAGAACGTAGCCTAAATATGCAACTCTAGAGCAACCGAATTCACATTTATCGGGGTTGACCTCTAATTTTGCATCTGCCAATTTTTTTAACACTAGTTCTAACCAGTGAAGGTGATCTTCGAAAGTTTCGCTGATGATAATAATGTCGTCCAAATATCCGAAGACATGAGGATCGAATTCTGGACCAAAGAGCGAGTCAATCAAACGCTGGAAAGTACTCGGACCGTTGGTTAAACCGAAAGGTAAACGCTTGAAATGAAAAAGTCCAAATCCAGGAATTGAGAATGCCGTGAACTTTTTACTTTCAGGGGACAAAGGGACTTGGTGATACGCTAGTTTAAGGTCGATTTTCGAAATGAAACGCGCCTTTCGAAGCTTATCGAGTATGGAATCGATGCTGGGAATCGGATAAGCATCATGAATCGTCACTTTATTCAAATCCCTATAATCGAAGCACAATCTATAAGATCCGTCACCTTTTAGAGCAACAACTGGAGCGCTACTCCACTAGCTGGCTGAACGCTCGATTATTCCCATGTCCAACAGTCTTTTAATTTCCTTTATTAACCAATCCAATATTGCAGGAGCCATTCTTCTCGGTCGTTGTTTGACTGGTGAAGAATTAGAAACAACAATGTGATGTTCAGTGAGCGTTGTCATACCATGTTCTTTCGATGGTGGTATTATGAAATTTTTGACTAAGTCTTGGATTTGTTCACGCTGATCACTTGTTATTTCGGAAATTCCTGCACACTCCGCAAAAATGTCACTATCACTACGCTGATTTAAATTTGTGGCAAACTCGTGCCACTCCTTGCTGTTGACTCTCCACAAACCCTTTCCAAGTTGCACATCCATGTCGAACGCTCGACAAAAGTCAACTCCTAAAATTATCTCCTGAGTCAATGAATCGATTGCCCTCAACTCGAATGGCTGAGAAACACCATCGACGGTTAACCACAATTTCAATTTTCCAAGAGTGTTTGTAGAACCACCGATAGCACTCTGGATCATCGTGTCAGTTGATTGAAGCTTTGTTTTAAATTTCTCCGCTAGTTTCGGGCCTACCACCGAGATCATAGCCCCAGGATCAAATAACGCTAAATAGGGCTGATCAGCGATGACTAATTTTAAGAAATACCTATTTTCAGTCCTCGCTCCATCAACAGCTTCGTCATCCATGGTGGGCTCAGCTGTTTTTATAACAGCTTTCTCCCCCCCTTGGATTGAATTACCGGTCTGATCGTTGGCACTTTGATAAATATTTGTCGATTGATCAGAATTCGGTAAATCATTCACTAAAAACTCAGGTAAGGGACATTTTTGTCCCCAACGACTCTCTACACAATTCGCTTTTTCCTCTAAACTCCATTTATTGTCAAAATTTTTAACAATTTTCCTTTTGGGAAAAATGTCCTCAAATTTTAACTTCTTAACTGCCCCTTTACTTTCTCTCACTCCACTTGGGTTGAATGGATCCCCTTCATTCGGTACGCTAGATAACTCCCCACTTCTTCTCACTGGAGTGAGTAAGTCCGTCTCACTCGATTTTTCCCTCTCCACTTCTCCTTTCTCTCGCTTTGGGAGTGAGCTCGCCTTACTCATACTCGTGCCTCGCTTCGAATTTCCTTCGCTAGAGACTGATAGTGGATCCCCTCCACTCTGTATGCTGGTTGTCATGACACCTCTCTCTCCCACTTGCACTGAGAGTGAATCCCCTTCACTCTGACTTCTACACGCTGGTACAACTGCACTCACAAATTTCTCCAACTTTACACTGGTCGTGGTGTCCATGCTGCTTGCCCCGGTGTGGGGGTGGGGGGAGCAGGACAGTTCTGTCCCCCCGCACGCTCGTTTCCCAAAGCAATCTGATATTGTCTTAATTGTACGCAATTAGGACAATTTGCGAACACGACTCCCGTTGTACCACAAACTTGACATTTTTGCCTCAAAGGACACTGATTTGCATAGTGTCCCTGTCCTTTGCAAAAATGACACACACGAAATTGACACTCCGATGCCTTGTGTCCAACACCTTGACAATGGAAGGAAGCTCCCACAAAACCCTTTGGATTTGCTCCATTGTTTTGATTATTTCCCAACGCTGGCTGATTCTGCTGTTGCGATGAAATCTGATTTGCTCCCATCAAAACAGAAGCAAATGTTGGTGCGGATGGCGCTGGAATAAGCTGAGGTGGGGTTGGTTGTAAAACACTTGGCAACGCTGGTGCTTGTGTTTTAAGTGCATCCACCTTTTCACTTTTGTCCTTACTCTTCTTTTTACTCTTTGATTTCTTTTTACTTCCCCTATTCGAGCTCTTCGCTGATTTGACGCTGGATTCCGATTCACTCTCCGCTTGTTTTTCTTTCAACGCCTCCACCTTGGCGCTTTTTCCAGAAACAATTGCCGCTGCCGTGGGAAATTTCATTTTCTCCTTGGGCAGTGGTGGTGAATATCGAAGATCCACCGCCTTAGCTTTCTCGAACTCTCGTAAGACTCGTTCCATTTGTGAAAGTGAATTTGTCTTCGAATTCACTAACATGCGACGATACTCGGGTGTAAGACCATTATATGCGATCCTATATTGAAGGTCACGAGCCAGGGGCTTCTGGAGAAGACCCATAATAATTTTGAGGTTAGTCAAATATGCGGTGATCTTCTCTCCTTTCGCCTGAGTGCGGCTTCTTAATTCCTCCATAATTTCCAAGTCATCACTCTCGCTGGAAAATTCATGTCGAAATGCCTCACGAAATTCTTGCCAAGTCAACACATCGTTTCGGATAGTGCGATACCAACTGCTCGCACTACTTCTTAGGACGCTGGGTATGGTTTGCAATAATTCCCACCCCGGTGGCATTGATGAGTTAAAAGTGTACCAACTGTTGAAAGTTGACACCGATGGCGCCAGCTATGCACAGGCCCTGTTCCAATTAAAATACATGGGATAATGCATAAAAATTGTATTTTCTTTAACTGAAATTAATTCAATCATATTTTTTTTACATGAAATGAATCTATAAACTTTTAAACATATTTTGTAACAATTGTTACTTTATTAAAGCGTGGAATAATGTATTTAGAACGAAATTTCTACCTAAATTTTTGGCGGGATTTTCAAAAATATGTAAGTTTTTATAATTATTTTTTAATTTACTATTATTAATATTTCAAAACTATATTGAGTAGATGAGAAAAAAAAATTTATAATAAATAATAATAATAAAATTAATATTTTTTTGAAATTCCCGCCTAAAACTGAGATGAAAATTTCGTTATAAATTAAATATTCTACTCTTTTATAAGGCTATAACTATCAAAAAATATGTTAAAAAGTTTCTATATTAATATTGTGTACAAAGAAATACGATTTAATTAATTTTAATTAGTGAAAATTTAATTTTTTTGCAATATCCCATGCATTTTAATTGAAACAGGGCCCGTGCATAGCTGGCGCCAGCTGGTGGACACTTTCAGCTCTCATGTCTTTTTATACAATGGAAAAAACGAGCAATGTCACCGGGGTGATAATTCCTCATCGGTGATCGCTGCACAAAGCTGACAATCTTCGACTCTGTTCAGAAACTCCTCGGGATCTTGTTTTTCATTTCCCGAAAATTTTATTTCCCAATCTCTCAGGTTTTTAATCACTTTATTTCGCCTATCTGTTGTCGTCGTCCTTCGGCGTTGTGAGGTATGGTTCGACGCTGGTTCTTCCTCCTCATCGTACGATGACGTGAAAGCGTAAGGGAGATCTTCCCCCACCTTTGGACCTGGTGAACCTTTCTCGCTAGTCTGGGCACGCTCTCTCTCTTTCCCTATCTTTAGCTTGGACTCACGCTCGGCACTCGGACTTTTCGACACAACTTCTTTCGAAATTTCTTCCCGTTTCACGCTGCTTTTAACTATCGGTTCGGGATTGGAATGTTCAACTGGTCTGATTGGGGAGGTAAAATTTAAATATTGTTCTTCTAACAGTCGACGCTGTTCTGCTTTCCACTCTAAAAACATCCGGTACTCAGGATCATTCAATAATAAACTAAATTGTTGCAATTTAGCCATATTGGGGGCAATTTCGGATGAGATTATTGGCATGCTCGAAGATGTTGTGGTGTGAACCACTGCGCTGGTATGGGTGCTTGGCGATGTTGAAACGATCGACGTGGTGACTACACTCGTGGATGTCATTATCGGGGTGGAAGAAACTAAAGGGAAAGTTTGACTTATCACCGTGGTGGGGGTAGAGTTAGGTGCGACCACCGTGTCGTCACTCGGTTCTACACTTATCACGGATGAATTCTTACTTGACTCGAGAACGCTAGTCGTCGAACTTCTCCTATTCGGTTTCTTTCGCTGGGTCACGTTGGAAGTAACTTCCGATGTTAACTCCGGCAAGGCTTCATAATTAAAAATTAATTGCGAGTTTCCACCGTCAAAATTTTCGTTCCACGGTACGTCAACGTCTTCTGCTAACTCTAATCGCATTTCCGCACGAAATAACCGCTCGCGCAGCACTTGCATACTACCTTCGATACTCGCCATATGCCTGTCCAGACCACGAATAATTTGTCCTGGTGACAATGACCGAATTGCTGTCCACGCTGCTTCAGCTTGGTCGAAACTGAATAAATCAAGAACTCGTTGCACGTAATTATCCATTTAAAAAAAAAAAATTCAAAACTAAAAGAAGAATTAAATTTCAAAGAAAAATTTTTCTTTGTTAAAATAATAACTCACAAAATTTCAAAAAAAAGATTTAAGGGCCTCTTATACGAGCTAAAAAAAATGTTTACACTCACGAACTATTTATTTGTCTTCAACCGACTCTTTAGAAATTTCAAATTCAAAAAAAATTTCGCGCGCGGAAATTCAGACTGGTGAGATAAGGCTATTCAAGTTGGGTGGGGGAAAATTCAAGATGGCCGTTTACTGGTGCACAAACTTGTATACAAAATGTATGGGATAGAGTCTAATTTTTTAAATATCTCGCTTAAACGAAATTTTTAACCATAAGTTTATTAGGATTTTATGTTTTATTTTTAATGAACTATTTTTTGCAATTATAAAAATCGATTTTTTAAATTTTTCGATTTTATAATTGCAAAAAATAGTTCATTAAAAATAAAACATAAAATCCTAATAAACTTATGGTTAAAAATTTCGTTTAAGCGAGATATTTAAAAAATTAGACTCTATCCCATACATTTTGTATACAAGTTTGTGCACCAGTAAACGGCCATCTTGAATTTTCCCCCACCCAACTTGAATAGCCTTATTGCCGTCTGACCTGCGCAATGGGCTTCTTCTTCCTTGCGAAGAAAAATGGCCGACTTCCGAAATTTTTACCACCACGTGCACGACTCAGAACGCAAATTTCAAATTTGAAGTTAGGTGACAATTATTCTTCAAATAATTATCACACAAAATAAATGAAATTGTCAACACGCTGGAAGAAATTTATTAAACAAGAAATATTCGCTGGAAAATCACACACGAATGTTCGCCGGAAATAAATAATTATTATACACAGAAATAAATTTCGCTGGACATACACAAAATATCACAAAGAAAATAGACGCTAGAAATAAAAATGTGCTTCAAGTCTCAACGCTGCCCCACGTTGGGCGCCAAAAATTGTGACCAAGGGAAATTATCAATTTGAATCAATTAATAAAATTCTATGATTTTAAACTCAATTAATCAACTAATAATCTCCTAGATTTTATTTGCTACTTTAATTTCAATTAGTCAAATAATCTTTCAATCTAATCAGCAATTAATGCTCATTTCTCTCACGAACAATCAAAACTCAATCAAAGAAAAATGCTCAGTTGAGCGCCAGTCAATTTATTTGTTTGAAATTATTAAATTGACAAAATAATTATCACCACTATTTCAACTCTATTGAATAAAGAAATTTTATGAGACTCTAACAATTTGGGAAGATTCAATCAAGCCGCCATGGAAAGCACATGGCGTGAAGCACAATTTTTGGTTA
Organism: Leptopilina myrica (nomen nudum); assembly: GCA_032872475.1. NCBI lineage: Eukaryota > Metazoa > Arthropoda > Insecta > Hymenoptera > Figitidae > Leptopilina > Leptopilina myrica (nomen nudum). The sequence goes on along the minus strand of CM065460.1, from coordinate 25,765,153 downwards.
ACTTTGAATACTCAACTCACCAATGACTCGCAGGATAGACAATCAAATAAAGAACGCTGGTAAACGGAAACAAAATTATTTCTTTATTATTCTCCAACTTTCTTTCACGTCGTATGACTATAAATTCTCAGCTCACACACACTCTCCTCTGATATTAGTCAATGTCCTTATCGTTCCTTACTTCTACAAGGTTCTTTATCACAAAACAAACTTCACTTAATTTCAACACTCGAATTACTCGTAAAACTCTCCACAATTATCTTCTATTAATTTACGCTTCGCTCAAAACTGATTCGATCAACACTCAAAAACGTCTCTCTTCTTACTCTGTACAACAAGAACTCATGCCTCGCCATTCGCAGCTGAGTCAAAAACAAGAAAACGGAAACCAAGTCAAAACATCGACTAACAAATAACTTTAAAAAAAATAATATTAATCCTATCAATAAACATTTCACTAAATATTAACTAGATTTCGGATTATAAATTTTAGTAACATCAAAAAGATAAAATAACTACAAATCAACTTAATATTATTTCAATAATTTGAATATTTGACGGAAACGTCCATTTGGAAAAACGCAGGGGTGGAGTTACAGCGGGCACTAGGGTGTCATCACATTTTTCGTGCCAGTGACGAATTCACTTTGTCACAATTTATACCTTATAATATAGACAAGAGTTTTCAAAAAGATCTAAATCTAAATTGTTAGGCGGATGACTACTGTTAGGTGGCCGACTATATGGTTTACCCTATACCACAAAAATTTCAATAGCAGTCAAAGCGGGAAAAATTCCATGACCCCGGTTGGGTCCCCAGCAGGGAACCAGATCTGGCCCGTGGCATGGCCCCGGTCGGTTTTATTGTTTCATCCAGGCCGGGGGCAGGTCAGATCTCCCGAAGTGGCCCCGGTCTTGTCGGGTCTGGCCCTGGCCAGGGCCAGGTCAAAATTTCTGCACGGGGTAGTGTAGGTCAAATTCAACATAGATTTTGAAGCAATGTAGGGCCGATATTGTGCCTCTGTTATTGTGGCTTTAGGTAAAAAAATAGGTCAAATTAGATGTAGATTTTGACGTAATGTGAGGCCGTTATTGGGCCTCTTTTTGGCCTATAGGTCCAAAAGTGGACAGTTGCATTGTTTGACGAGGTAATACAATAATCATTTGGCGCTGTTGCGAAGGAACTATAATGTATAGTAGGTGCTTTGTTGACGGTGGTAAAAACGCTACAAAGTTTAATGCACAAACTTCGAAGAATTAACTTTTTTATATACAATAAAATAATTCTATTTTATACAATAAAATAATTCTATTTTATACAATAAAATAATTCTATTTTATACAATAAAATAATTCTATTTTATACAATAAAATAACTCTATTTTATACAATAAAATAATCCTATTTTATACAGACGGTATATACGAATTATACATATTGATAAATAGCCTAGCTAAGTGAGTATATCTATACTAGTTTCTAACCATGTACATGTTCTTTCATTGGTTTTAATGGCTTTTATGGAATTTTCCCTAATACTGAGGCTTTGATGTAAGTTTTTAAAATTTCCATGTCGTAGTGATTCCGGAATAATTGATTATTTAATACACTGGAGCTTCACTTATTTTCAGTCTCACTTATTTCTAGTCAATATCCAGTCTTACTTATTTTTACTTAAAAGGTTCTCCGTGTATTTTCATTGGACAATGTTAAAAAATCCACCAATAGGCAGAAAAGTCGGTGGTGTGCCGATGCCTACGACCGGTTCGACACCGGCCCGGTGGTAATGTCGGACAATAACCGGTGCCGGCACTGTGGTACCGGGCCGGTACTACTACTTAATACCGTTTTTACACCGGCGACGGAGTTTTGTCGGCATCAAAATTAGTACCGGCCCGGTTCCGACATTCGATGCAGTTTTTACACAGGCGACGGAGTTTTGCCGGCATCAAAATTAGTACCGGCCCGGTGCTACTACTTGATACTATTTTTACAACAAAATTTTTTTTATTTAAAATATTTTAAACTTTTTTGGATCATTCTGGAACCTAATTTAATGAATAATTTAATAATTCAAATTAATTTAATTTACTCTCTAAATCTAAATCAGTGGAATTTTACTGATTCTCCAGTGTAGTTTATCACGTATTTTGAATAAGTTGTGTACTTATGTAACTTAATACTGAATGAAATTTTTAACTGTTGAATCAATTGAATTTCACTGATTCAGTTTTAAAATAAAATAATTATATAATAATTAATTATTAATAAATTAAATAAAATAATTATCAGAATATTAATCAATATTTTCATTAATAATTTTGTTAATTTCTTCTTTTGTTAATAATAAAGTACTGTGTGAAAGTGGAATATTCTTTCAAAATAAGTGATTTAAATAAAGCCGGTACCGGGCCGGTACCATGCCAGCGGTTTTTCTTTAGCCTTAGTCTCAACGTATAATGACATTAACAAATGTTATTATAATTATTAACTTTGACATTACATTATTCAAACTGTCTTTTATGCATTCACAGTGAAAATGAATGCGTCTTTGCCTTTCAATTCGTTTGGACTTTGTGAAAATAAGTGAAGCTCCAGTGCCCGTGTGGAAAAATTTTATGGAAGTCTGGTGTCTACAAAGAGACTAGACAGTAATAGTGTAGCCTGTCTTGCTATCGGCTAAGGAGCAGCTTAATAGACCTCGTTGAGTCCGTCTATCTAGACGGTCTTTTCAAGCTCAGAGCAGTGACTTGCAAGACGCAATAAGTTATGACAGTTTACAGTTGGCGTGCATAACATTCAGTTGCTATTACACATTGTCGAATTTTAACCAAATTTTATAAATATTATATTATATAAATTAAATTAAAGTTAGAATACATCATTTTTTTAAAAACTTCACAATCCAATTATGTTGTAAATTTCCTTGTTTTTAAATAGTAGAGGTAAGTATCGTATTGTAATTACAAAACATAACCTAAAAAATAATTGACAAAATGAAAAAGTAAAATTACCCGTGTGGAAAAATGAAGAATAAGAAACCTACGTCAAATATGTCCGTCTAGTACGGTGTTATTAAGACCGTCTAGATTTGGTCTAGGATGTTATATGCGCATGCGTCGATGTGTGCCCAGCTGTTAAGTAACATGGCGCCTAATGGCGTCGCGTCGTTTGGCGTCGTTAGATCAGTCAGCGTATGGTACATTTTCTTTGTGATTTTTAGTATTCGTTGTGGTTTCTGTTTTATGTGAATAATAATGTGCTATGTTGTTGTTGTTGTTTTATGTTTAAATTCATTTTAAATGTGCACTGAAAAAAATAGATTTATATGGTGGGTACTCTATCAAAATTTATCTAAATTGCTTATAATTCATTTCTTTCGGGGGTTTTTTTGTTAGCTAATTACGAATTTTGTAGTCTATTTAATCGAAAGATGTTAGTAAAATCGAGAAACATGAAATTCGAACATTTAGGGCATGATTCATACACTCTTTTAGAGAAGAAAATCAAGTTTAATTTTTTTTATGGAACTTTGCACGTTTATCTCCAAAGGATATTCGTAGTAGCTTTCGTTTATTAGAATGTAAAACAAAATCATTTTTGATTGCTTGAAACAATAATTACCACACCTATTGATATCTAAATTGAGAAAAGATGTATTTACAGGTCCAGAAATAAACAAAGGGGTGATTCTGTATTATATTTTAAAAACAAAACTAACTATACGAAGATCCTTTGAAGAAAAATGTGTAAATGTTCATAAAGAAAAATAAAACATTTAATTTTCTTTACTAAAACTAAATATTTGATCCGCCATTTTAAATTTCTAAAATGTGACATCAGATTCGTAATATGTGAACTCAAAAACACCCAAGTGAAGAGTTTTAAGCGAATGCGTTAAATTTTTAAAAAATATGTCGCCATATTTCATCCGCCATTTTGAATTTCGAAAATCTGACATCAGATTTGTAATTAGCGACCTCAAAAACCCCCGAGTAAAAAGTTTCAAGCGAATCCGATCAATTTTTTATTTTGACAGCCGACATATTAGATCCGCCATTTTGAATTTCAAAATCCAACATCGGTTTTCTAATCAACGATTCCAAAATATTAAGAATCAGATGCTTAAGTTAAAGTACTTTCCAATTATTCTATTTTTCCTTTTTTCAGTTTTAACCCCTTCGCAGTCGAGACAAAAATCTCATCAGTGGGCTCAAAATGTCGACAACTTTTTAGAAAACTGAAATTTGCGCAAATCAGTATACTATAGTATTTGAGGTTGCTGATTACGAATCCAAATTCAGATTTTGAAAATTCAAAATGGCGGATCCAATATGGCGGACGACATTTTCAAAAATCCATCGAATTCACTTGAAACACGTTACTCGGGGGTTTTCGAGGTCGCTGATTACGAATCCCAACTCAGATTTGGAAAATTCAAAATGGCGTATCCAAAATAGCGGACGACAGTTTCAAAAATTCATCGATTTCACTTGCAACTCGATACTCGGGTGTATCAATTTGGCAGTTCCAATATGGTGGACGCTATTTTAACAAATTTATCATATTCACTGAAAATTTGTGACTTGGAGTTTATTGATGTCTTAAATTAAAAATGTAATGTCGGTTTTGAAAATGTCGGATCCAGTATAATAACCAGTAATTTTGAAAGCTAACTGAATTTATTTAAATTCAGTTAGTCAAAAATTATAGTCTTACGTCGAAATCCTTGTAACTGATATTTTTGTTGTACGCGACAGTCAGTTGTTTTTTTAATTGCTCTGTATGTGTCTAATGTGTTATTTTTATTCTTCATTTAGCTTAAAAACTGTCTTTTTTCTAACCGTTTGCAGTTGTATTTGGTCGTCTTTATTCCAGATTGTCCTGTTATTGTGAAAATGTTGTCCGCCATATTGGATCCGCTATCTTGAATTTTCGAAATCTGAGTTCAGATTCGTAATCAGCGAACCTGAAAACCCCCGAGTAACGTGTTTCAAGTGAATTCGATGAATTTGTGAAAAATTCGTCCGCCACATTGGATCCGCTATTTTGAATTTTTTAAATCTGAGTTCGTATTCGTAACCAGCGATCCCGAAAACCTCTGAGTATCAATTTGTGGACAAATCTGTGTGTTTTTGTAGCCAAAAATCTGCTTGCGTCTATACACGTCATCGACAGTTTGAACCCACACAGAAAAAACCGGACTCAAAATGAGTCGCATATGAGACTCATTTTGAACTGCAACAAAAATGATACCCCTTCGACTCATTCTGAGTTTCTAGGGAAAAGACTCAAAATGAGTCTTAAGGGGTATCATTTTTTCTTTACGATAAAATTGCAATCACATTGGAAAAGCTAAGAATAATTTATAAAAATATGAATTAAAATAATTGTTCATAACCAATAAACACGATGCACTTGTCAAAACATTAATACTTGCAGTCGATTTATTGTTTTTATGAGAAATAGAAAATTTTTTTTAGGTTAGACATTTGTCAATTGACAGAGAGGGATGGGCAACCATGGAACACGAAACATGCGAAACACAAAAGAAAGTACCTAGAATATTGTTATTTTACTCATTTTGAGTCACTTGAAGTTGTCGATTACTCATTTCGAGAACGACTTCCAAATGAAATGCAACAAAAATGAGTCGGGTTTTTTTCTGTGCACTTGCACCATGACGTGTATACACGTCATCGACTGTCAAGGGGTTAAGGTCGTGTAACCGAAACTTTAAATTGTTGTACCATAGTGAAAAAAAGTCAGATCGGATTGGATGTAGAATATTTTGAAAGGTAATTAATTGTACTTTCTTTTAAAATTTGTTCCAATAATAAAAAAAATTTTTGGAAATTTTATTGAGAGTCGAATGTTCCCAAAAATGGCCTTTTTCACTCTTTTAGGTTATAATATCTCCGATTCCTGACGTGATAGAGCCATTTCGATGTCAGTTTTGGATTCAGGGTGATAAATTACATCGGAAATGGTTCTGATTAGTTGAATTTATTATTTCATTAATGTATTGAGTACGAATGTGAGATTGTTTGCTAAGTCTTTTGTAAATCGTTTGAAGCACTATTTAGTAGTGTTTTTATTATACAAGTTTGGTTTCCTATTGATTCAGCCATTATGTTACTATATTTATAAATAGCATCGAAATCATTGTAAATAATTTGTAGGTCATGATCGTCTAAAGACCTAAATAGAGTTTTTGAAATTAACCCTACAAAGTTAAATAGACCTCTACGATGTCGTGGTTGTTGCATAATCTTGAAGCTTGTGAGTAAATTTCCGAAATTTGCAAATATCGTGTCTGAACGTTCGTGGTATCAATTCTTAAAATGAGTTTCCAAGTTTCATGGAACAATTTAGTAACACCAAGATTTTCAGCGAAGATGGTAGTGCCCTCTAGTTTCTTCAGATAGACTTCGCCTTTGGTACTGAGTATTACCGTTACGCATAATTAGTGATGCACAACGAGACTCTGTCCTTTCATAAAAGAAAAGAGATGAAAATATCATATTCAATTGTTTTCATTGTTTTTCTCGCGAGATTCTCGGTTTTTCGAGACGAGACTCGCTCGAAGTGCATCACTACGCATAATATGATTCTCATGTTTGCCTGTAATTAATTATAGTCTGTTAATTTAATCTGGTAGAATGAATTAACTGTCTTTCATGATTAATTAATACTTCATAGTTATTATTATTCATAACTAGTGATGCACAACGAGACTCTGTCCTTTCATAAAAGAAAAGAGATGAAAATATCATATTCAATTGTTTTCATTGTTTTTCTCGCGAGATTCTCGGTTTTTCGAGACGAGACTCGCTCGAAGTGCATCACTATTCATAACACTAACGATAGTGGCTGTTTCTTTCCAATCTTAAATTTAGAAAATCAAATTTTAATCTTTGAAGTGCTTATTTATTACAAACGGAATATCATGTTGTGGCCTTGAGTGAAACGTGGCTGACAGAAGAGATCACTGACAATATTTTAAATATCAATAATTATAAGTTAATTCGCCCAGATAGAGTTGGTAAACGCAGTGGTGGAGTAGCGGTATATATGAAAAGTGATCTGAATTTTAGGATCTTATTTCCATCTCCTAGTAAATTTGATAACTAACCCGAGTTTATGATCATGGAAATTTAAAATCATAATGATAAGCCACTTCTCTTCTCTATTGTTTATCGTAGACCAAGGGGTAATAACCTTTATTTTTTTTAATATCATCTAACAAACTTTATTAACGCTTATGATAATGTAGTAATATGTGGCGATTTTAATTATGATTTGAGTAAAAATACATCTGATTCAAACTATATTAGAAACATTTAAAATTTTTTATATTGTTTGATTTCTGCTATTCATCACACACATAATTCTGAGTCGTTAACTGATCTGTGTGTCATTGATAGTGAGCAGAAGCTAATTTCTTTTTCACAATCGCATGTTCCTTTTGTAGGCGGACATGAATTTATTGAGATAAATCATAAATGAAAAACTAGTTTACAAAAGCATTCTACTTTATTTAAGTTGTACCGTAAGGTAAGGTCAATTGATACCGCTAATTTTCTGTCCACTCTTAATTTTTTTAATTAGACCGACATTAATCATATTCATTTTGTTAATGGCGGGGAAAGTTTCATTACAGGTGCAATTAATGTGGCTTTGGATGTACATGCGCCTGTTCGTATTTACGTGCCAAAGAAAAAGAAAAATATTTGTCTATGGATGAATGCTGAAATAAGAAGTGTGCGTAAAGAAAGGGACTCAACTTTTAGAGAATGGAAGAAGGGTGGAGACGTCTCAATTAAAAATAAATACAAAAGTTTCAGAAATAAACTCAAGTTTTTGGTGAAGAATGCTCGCGATAATTACAATGCTGGAAGGCTTGTAGGTATCACTGATCAGAAGACTGTTTGGAGGGAGTTAAGGCATCTCGGTATTCTCCGCTCAATTTTTCTGTTGATGAAATTAATGCTTATTTTCTATCTATATGCGGTGACTCATCTTTCAATGTAACATCACACATTCTTTCAGAACTTCTTTCTGATATTGAATTTGATGATTCTCATTTTTCCTTTGAGGATATATGCCCCTCAGCACTAGTTGATGGTTTAAAGAGTATTAAAACGGAAGCTCAGAGAACTGATCATACCTCCATAAGTGTGGTCGTGAAAGCCTTGCCAGCTTTGTTCTTACAAATTCTTGATTTAGACACTAAAATTATTTTTATATACTTTGTATTATAAAGAAGAAAATCCGACTTATTATTTTTAAATAAGTTTATAAATAATTTTAACTGAAATTTTTAAAAATATAATTGAATTTAATAAAATTTGTTTTGATATTCAAAGTAATCGTGTTTATTTGTAGTAATGTATATTGCTGTTTTTTAAAATAAATTTAATTCAAAATTTTATATAAATAATAAAATTTTATAAATATTTTATTAAAAATTTTTAAAAATAATTTTAATTAAAAAATTGATCTTGTAAATCAATTTATTTAATTTTTTACAATAGTAACTAATTAAATTTTTTAGAAAAATTTTATTACAATAAAATAAATGAATCATTTCGTGAAATTTTAATAAAATGTATTAAAAAATAATTGAATTCCTATCAAAAAATTAAATTCTTACAAATATTTTTACTATGTAGAAAAATAATTTAATCATTTCAAAGAATTTTATTAAAATTATATTGAAAATAGTTAGATTTCTTCTGTGAATTTTACACCCAAAAAATATTTTTAATTTTATACGATTCCTCTTCTTTTGCAGCATTTTTTCCTCTTATATGTGGGCATTAAATTCTTCTTTTCAAATTGAGAGGATTTTTTCTTTATATTTTGTTATTAAATATCATTTTTTAACCAATTTGAAGCTGTGTTCAGAAATACAAAAGAAACTTAAAAATCTTCTTTTTAATGTAAATTTGTTTAAATTTCAGAGGAATAATTCCAATCAATGAAGAAAAATTAAAATTCATCTTTTATTTAAAAACCTTTCAAATCTAAAAAAAATTCCTTTTTTTGTTGATGAATCTTCGTATATTGAAAATAAAATGTAAAAATAACTGTTAAGCGAAATTTTCTTCTCACTTTGAGATTTTATTTTTTTCGGTGTATTGTTTATAAAAGTACTTGAAGTATTCCGAACAATTTTATTATTTATAAAAACAATTGAATTTTTGCTAAGAATTTTAAAAAACTTTTCGAAAATAATAATAAATGAAAACTCATTAGTAAAATAGTTAATCATTAAAGTTTTTCAAATTTCGAATCTGAAATTATTTCGTTCACCGTCGTTGTTATAAAAAGTCCGAAAATAATTTTTTTACTCCTCGTTAAGTACAAAAAAAGACCCCAAAAAGCGAAATTTCTACACGGGTTCTAGAGAACCCGTGTAGAAATTTCGCTGGGGCCCTGATCAGGGCCTGATAAGGCCGACCTATTAGGGAATGAAACGCCGCGCCCGATGTGGCCCTGATCAGGAAATCCACACTTTCTTGTCGCCCCGATCTGGCCCTGATCAGGCGCGGCGTTTCATCCTATACTACGGCCCTAGTAGGGCAATTTCTGCATGGGAACAACAAAATTTTTGTTAATATTCTTGGCAATTTAGTCTTCTGTTGACTTAAATAAAAAAAATTTTCTTGAAATAATGTTGACCGATTTAAAAATAATAAATCGTATTTTCTTCTTTGTAATACAAAGTATTTAAAAATAATTTTAGTGTCTAAACAAATTTATTTTTAATAGTTTTTTAAATAATTTGTTTATAAAATGTTAATAACAAATTGTGATCTGCCCACGTTAATTATGAAAAAAGTTAGTAAATAATAACCGCGGCCGTACAAAGCGATACAAGACGTTAAACTCTATATATAATTATATTGTTAATTTCACTGGTTTACAGTGAAATTGCCAATCGAACAAAACATTTTTTTTCGATTAGTAGGTGTTTCCTGAGTAAGAAAATCATAGTTTTAATTTTTTTCCCTCGTGTAGTTTTTTTGTAGCTTCAAATTTTGTATTTTTGAGCAGCGACGGCACTTAAATTTACCTGTAGGAAAATCAACTCGTTCAAAAATGATAAATAGAATGTCGTTGGAAAGGTAATTAAATTATCTTTCAATCTATATATTACAGAATAAAATTAAATGAAAATTGAGAGAGCTACAGTCAATTGAAGATCAAATTTCATGGAAATTTTGATGATTTTTAGACACTTGACTAACTTTTCTTAATTTTTTCCACAACAAACAGTAGAAAATATTTAGATTTCAAATTTTTCATTGATAGCTTATTCCATTGAGAAACTTTTGAGCCCTTGTGGACCTTGATTGGATTAAAAATGAAAATTCTACACTACATTTAGTGAACGAAACTACTTTGCCATTTTTAGTATACTTTTGAATATTTGCAGCAAACATGCAAATAGTGAAATTAAGTTAAGTGCTAAAGTTACTAAAATCACACATCAAGAAATTCTAGAGTTGCTCAATTCGAATACAATGTCAAATATCAAAATTTCAAAATGGCTGATCCAATATGGCGGACAAGATTTTTTAAAAATCGATTAAATTTATGACAATTTCGTTACTCGGGGTTTTTCGGTGTCGCTGATGACGAGTCTGATGTCAGATTTAAAAAATTAAAAATGGTGGCTTCAATAGAGTAGACGAGTTTTGGCTCTCAGATTAGGTCTCTGATTACAAATTCGATGTCATATTTTGAAAATTCAAAGAGGTGGATTCAGTCTGTGCGAACATATTTTGAAACTTTAAAGATAAACTCATGAAAATAATACTTTGGGATTTCTGGGGTCTCTAATTCCGAAACCAACATCGGTTTTAAAATTTTGAAATTGATGTTATGTTGATGGAATATAAAAACTTTACTCTAATTGGAATAAACTATCTTAATTTTAATTTTCAATAAATTTTTATAACTTTTTAACTGCAATAGATTTTAAATCTTATTCGAAAACACAGACACTGAAAACATCAAGGAGTATGTAAAAGGGCTCGAAAACATTTAAAAAAATAATTATAATTTATTTTTTAAAAACTTTTGTTTTTTAAATGTACTTTGATAAAGTTAATTACATATATTTAAAATGTATTGCAGTAAAAAAGTTATAAAAATTTATTGAAAATTAAAATTAAGATAGTTTATTGCAATTAGAGTAGGAGAGACTGGGGCGAAAAGTAAAACTGCCAAAACCGTTAAAATTCATTATCTTTCGAACAGGAATAATTGGAGCATTGTAATTTTAATTATAGAAGGTTATTATCACCCTAAATAAGTGTCCGGAGTTGTGTGCAATTCTGTTAATTTTTGTGGTGTCTACATTGAAAGTTTTTTTTCAACCTACTTTTGAAAATTTTTTCGAAAAAAGAAAATATCAACTTTTAAGTATATTTTTTACATTTTCCTCACCGCGATTTTTTTACTTCATTATTTGGGTGCCCTAAAGAGATACCTAAAGGTATTTGCTAAATATCTTTAGTTAGATTTTCTATACTTGTTGTGAAAGACAAAAACGCACCCTCTGGGGCAAAAAGTTAAATGTATTTTTACATGAATTTAATTTTTTTTTATTTTTCGTTTTTTTAGGTTTGTTTGTTTAAAAATTATTTATTTAACATTGGGCAAGTACTCTGTCAAAAAACAAGACCGTTCACATGAAATAAACAAAAAAAAATTTTTTTTGAAATTTTAATTTTTTAATTTACAACTATTCTAAAGCTTTTTTTAAATAAACAAAGATCTTTTATTTACTAAATTACTTGTTTACGTATACTGTAACTTATCTAATACTTATCACCTATCAGAAAATAGTTTTAGTAGGCTAAAAAATAGAAAAAAAAGTTAAAATAAACAAAATTTTCAAAAAAGGACAAAACCTGTATTTTATGCGAAAATATCAGCAACTTATTTATTGAAAGTTGTAGAGGACAAGTTGCCCTACAATATTGATATACAAATATTTGCATCTAAGCGGATTATATTGCAAAAAAATCATTTATGCAAAATTTAACTTTTTGCCCCAGTCTCTCCTAAAGTTTTTATATTCCATCAACATAACATCAATTTAAAAATTTTCAAACCGATGTTGGCTTCAGAATTAGAGACCCCAGAAACCCCAAAGATTTCATTTTCATGAATATTTATCTTTTAAACTTTCAAAATATGTTGGCACAGACTGAATCCACCTCTTTGAATTTTCAAAATATGACATCGAATTTGTAATCAGAGACCTAATCAGAGAGCTAAAACTCGTCTACTCTATTGAAGCCACCATTTTTAATTTTTTAAATCTGACATCAGACTCGTCATCAGCGACACCGAAAAACCCCGAGTAACGAAATTGTCATAAATTTAATCGATTTTTAAAAAAACTTGTCTGCCATATTGAATCCGCCATTTTGAAATATTGATATTTGACATTGTATTCGAATTGAGCAACTCTAGAATTTCTTGATGTGTGATTTTAGTAACTTTAGCACTTAACTTAATTTCACTATTTGCATGTTTGCTGCAAATATTTAAAAGTATACTAAAAATGGCAACGTAGTTTCGTTTACTAAATGTGGTGTAGAATTTTCATTTTTAATTCAATCAAGGTCCACAAGGTCTCAAAAGTTTCTCAATGGAATAAGCTATCAATGAAAAATTTGAAATCTAAATATTTTCTACTGTTTGTTGTGGAAAAAATTATCAAAAGTTAGTCAAGTGTCTAAAAATCATCAAAATTTCCATGAAATTTGATCTTCAATTGACTGTAGCTCTCTCAATTTTCATTCAATTTTATTCTGTAATATATGGATTGAAAGATAATTTAATTACCTTTTCAACGATTTCCTATTCATCATTTTTAAACGAGTTGATTTTCCTACAGGTAAATTTAAGTGCCGTCGCTCATCAAAAATAAAAAATTTGAAGCTACAAAAAAACTACACGAGGAGAAAAATTAAAACTATGATTTTCTTACTCAGAAAACATGCACCTACTAATCGAAAAAAAATTGTTTTTTTCGATTGGCAAAAAAAAGTTTTTGATTTGTAAACCTGTGTAAGGAAACAAAGATGTATACTTTCAGTGAAATTCGTTGTCGTGCGTGCAGTTGTGTATTAGTGTATTAATTAACCGCGTCTATTCATATAAGTGAAATAAACATGTGTGTGTCTTCAAATATTTATCCAACAAATATATAAATGTGTGTGTGTCTGTGTATGTAAAAATCGTTCCAGTTTACCTCCATTAGTCAAGAATTGACGGGAAACCGGCGACAAAAATCCGTATTTTTTCTTTCACTCTTTCTTTCTGCATTTACAAACGACTGTAGTAATTTTACGTACACAATACTTCTGAGTTTACTACAGTTGTTTGGAACTATTGGACGAAATAGTAAGAAACTTTGCTAATTTGGTGAACATTTGTCGGGATTAGTGACTTATTGTAGAAAATAGTAAAAATTACAAAAAGTCCCCTTAATTCCGGTGGTTGCAATGTGAAAATAGTAAATTCTAGTGTGATTTTATACAAAAATTAGTAATCTCGGTCTCTCCGTGTAATGATATTACAGCTAAACTTCCATAATATTGGTCAACTGCTTCATATCTGTCGTATCAAATTGTTTCATCAACAATGTCAGGATATAAGCATCCCGTGTAGAAATTGCCCTATTACGGCCGTATTAGGGATGAAACACACGGCCCGATCTGGGCCAGATAGGGGCGACACTCAAATGTGGATTTCCTGATCAGGGCCATATCGGGCCGTGTGTTTCATTCCCTAATAGGGAAGGCCCGATCTGTCCCTGATCTGGGCCATAGCGAAATTTCTACACGAGATTGCAATATTAAGTCTTATGCTAAGATAGTGTTGAAAGAATTTATCAGAGCTAAGCCAATAAGATTTCGACTAACAATTTTTTTGTTGTGTACTTCTGATTGATTTTATTTGTATTTTTCTTTATTCCGACAATAAAGTCCTTATTTTACAAATTTTGAGTCGACTATAATTGATTTAAATAATTTTTGTTGGAAATATTGGATGCACCGTTTTGTATTTTTAAAGTCCAAGTACAGATTCATAATCAGCGACGCCAAAACCCCGTAAGTAACAAATTTTAAGCGACTAGAATTGATTTAAACAATTTTTGACGGACATATTAGATCCGCTATTTTGTATTTTGAAAATTCCTTTATTGATTCACAATCAGCGACACCAAAAACCCCTGGGTAACAAGTTTCAAACAAATCTGGTAAATTTAAATAATTTCCGTTAGCTATATTGGATCCGCGATTTTGTATTTTAAAAATCCGATTGCAGATTCATAATCAGCGACCCCAAATACCCCTTAGTATCAAATTTCAGGCGAATCGAGTAAATTTTTAAAATTCTCGTCTGTCATATTGGATCCGCCATTTTGAATTTTAAAAATCCGATTGCAGATTCATAATCAGCGATCTTAGAAACCCCTGAGTAACAAAATTCAAGCGACTCAAGTAAATTTTTAAAATTTTCGTCGGTCATATTAGATCCGCCATAGCCATTGTCTAAATCGGTGCAACATAAAAAGAATGGATTAACTTTTTCTCAAATTAGCACCATTTTGAAGCCGTCATTGTGTTTTTTTATTTCCGCTTTCGCATATTTTGAAAGTTTCATAAGTTTGTGCCTATTTGTGACACTTGTATCCATTTTAAAAAAATGTCTTCAGTAAGAAAAAAATTTAGTTTTTTTAGCAATTTGATGCACAAAATTTGCCATATTTAATTTCCTTTGCAATAAATTTAAAATCTGAGCACGGAATCTTGTAGAGCTACCCCGAAAACATGAAGAAATGCTTCAGTTATTTTTAGAGAGCATGTTTAGTATATAAAAATATATCTTAAATGAAACACAAAATTTCAGAGGTTTCAGGCGTTAATGGGTTTAAAACGTATTTCAATCCTGAAAACTAACATTTTGAGCAAGTCAAGGAAGTTTTACCGAACTAATAAACGTTAAAATTTGATTTAATTTATATTAAACGTTCAGTTTAAATTTGGTATTTACTTTTACAGTACTAGATTTTAAGAAATAAAGATATTAGACATTAAATTTTGAATATTATTACTAAAAAATAATTTAAAAATTATTACAAATTACTATGATGCCACTATATCCCAACTTTATTGGAAAATTCGGTAAAATATAAGGAACAAATTTTCTCCGTGTAGAGGTGGGCCAAACCAGATCTTCCAGACTTGCGAAGCTAGACGCTTTCTAGTTTGCGCAAGGCTTGACTTCTTTAAACGTTCCAGAATATTTTTCTACTCGGGTGCTTTCCCTAGTAGAAATTCGTCATAGTATCTTTAAAGGCACTGGACAGTTCCACTGGAAAGTTTCGAGGCACTTTACAGTTAAACTGGCTAAAAACTATAAAGTGATGTCACGCTAATTTGTTCAAGTTATTGTCCAGTCAAATTTTACAGTTTCTGATCATCAGTCCTGTAGAAAAACTGTACAAAATAATTCACTTGGAAATGTCAAAACTTTATTTATATTGACGTTTCGTATTGAACACGCACAAGTTTGAAAATATAACGTTAAATTATTTTGTCAACAAATTAAATAAATTAAAATTTTACAAAACTATATTTTTACTGTTGGTGTATCTATTGTTACATATAATAAATTATCTGTAAAATTATTTTTTAATAACTACATAATTAAAAAAAATTATGAACATTACTGATTCTTGTACACATGTCTTTTTTTTACAGTAAACAACATTCACTTTTTCCTTGAATTAAGCACAACACTGAAATAAATATTATTATTTTATCACACAACAGACTTAAAAGTAAACCCTAATATGAAGAATTAATTCAGTTCAAACGAAAAATATCTAGCGGTATCGGGGAGCGAACTCGGGTCACACTGGGGCGAAATACCTAAACGCACGCTTACGCATCACGGCCGTTCTAGTCGATGGACGATTCCGGAAAAATAATAACCATACTCTACCGGCAGGTAAAGCAGTTCCCTTTTTCATCTTTTCTAGCTCAACTGGCGAATTACTGGACAGCTACTGCATAACACTCTAAAGTTGAACTTATTGATTTTTATTGTATAGAAGTTCTGTCTGTCCAGTTATTCTCATGGTACTGTCTAGGCGTTCCGTGAAATTATGTTTCAAAGTTTGTCGTGGCGTTTGCGCTACCGTCAGTCCAGCAACTGAACAGTGTTGAATTATGTCTATTTTTTCCGTAAGGAAATAGTAATAAATTGTTACTGGCTACTGTCATTAATTATAGACAGTTCTGTTATATAGATCGGAGAGCTATACATATGTCAACGTCAATACATCAATGTAAAACATAACCTCACTTTATTGGACCAATTCTAACTTTTTGTATGTAACAGGTTTGTTAAATTAATATTTATACATATAATAAGATTATGTAATCTTGAAAAAATTGTCTTCTGAATTTAAAAATTAGTTATTTTAATTAACTCAATTAATTAAAGCGAATTTTAAAAAAGTTTTCAAGTTGTCAACAGTAAAATAAAAGAACAAAATTAAAAATATGAAAACTATAAACTTTAAAACCAAAAGATTTATTTTATAGAAAATATTTCGAAAATGGCAATACACAACTGTTTAGTTACTGAAACCGGCGGTAGCGCTGACGCCACGACAAACTTTGGAAAATAATATCTCGGAACGCCTCGATAGTGCCATGAAAATAACTGTACAGGACTTCTATGCAGTAATAATCAAGTTCAACTTTATATTTTCTTTAACAGTGTTATGCAGTAGCTGTCTAGTAATTCGCCAGTTAAGCTAGATTAAACTTCCATGACTAAAACTGTACAGTAACTTGAATAAATCTAGTCATGCCACGACAAATTTCTACTAGGGTTATTGAAACAACAATAGCTTAATGTTGAAGCTATAATATCTCAATGCTATATTGTAGCTATAACATCTTAATGTAAAATTAAAGTTATAATAGTTAAATACTACACTGCAATAACTCGCTACACTGGAAAAAATTGGGCAAGAATGTGCTTTTTATTCAGGTAATTTTTGTCTCATAACAAAAGCCATATATGCAAAGTATAATTGTTTCTTTAAAAAAAGGTAATTTTTGCCTTAGTTAAGGCAAAAATTGCTTTTTTATAGGAACAATTGCTTTGCGTATATTGCTTCTGTTTTTAGGCAAAAATTGCCTGAGTTGAAACCACATTCTGGCTATTATTGTTTTCAGTGTAGTTTAAAAACTGTAATATTTAGCACGCCTAAATAACCTTCAACTATAAATACGCGTAGTAACGTTTGATGTACATTTTGCTTGCGTAAAATTTGTTGCGCATGTCAAATATATCAGATGAAAACCGAATATAATGTGAAGTAAACTTTTGTTTCGATACCATTTCAAAATAAAAATAGAAAGTGACTTTTGTTTCTATATCTGGAAACAAAACTAAAGTAGAATGGTCTTTTGTATCGTTATCAAATAAAAATCAAAATACGTTAATAATTTCGTTCTGTTATAAAATATCAGAATGAAATAAAAACTCGATTTCTGTGAAGGTCCGAAAGAATTATTTTTTTCTTATTGTTTTTGGAGGGCATGACTCGTGTGGATTTGCACTGTTTAACTTTGAAAGCGAAGCTTTTGGCCTTCTCTCGGCTGACGAAGGGCGTGTCTTCTCAAGGCAGGAAATCAGTGGGATACCTCGTGGGGTTGGGGAAAAATCATCACTTGGGGAATCTAAAAGTGTGGACCTCTAGGTTAAAAAGGAGGATGGAAAAGGCATCTAGAAGAGGGTGAAAGATCGACAACGACGACGATACCAACGCCGACGACGAACGGCAAGAGAGACAGGCGATATGTTGACTGCATTTGTGTTGGTTACAAAAGGGGGAAGGTGTGGGGCAGGAGGTGCGGTAGCGGCGCGACGGCAACCACCGCTCTGCCTTGAACCTCGCACGGTGCATTGCCCGTCGTTCAAGGGCGTCCGCCGTATGCTCCCAACTCGTCCTCTTCTCCCTTCCTTTCCTCTTCATCCGTTGCTTCTTTCATCGACAGACAGAGAGAGAAAAAGAGAGATCTCCCACCACTACTATCAACGATTACTCCCCTTTTACGCCGCAACCCTCTTTGGCGCGACTTAAACGCGCCAAAGCGAATTGTTTTTGAGGGGCGCTAACACACCTCGGATAATCTCTGGGTCAAGAAATGGACCCAAGAATATTTTGGTTTCTTTTTCTTTAAAAAAAGAATTCTCTCTTCCTAAACAAGAGAGTTTTTTTTTAAAAGAAAGAGTTTTTTTTAAAACTCAGACCTGTTGAATGACGTTTTCAATGACAAATATATGATTCGTCTTGAAAGTGTACCTGCGCGTGCTGACGGACTTGACCGTCTGACGACTTTTAAATTATACGACCATGAACTGTGTTGACCCTCTTTACAATCTGCTTATCTCTCGCCATAAAATGTCTTCGATGCTGATAATATGTCTAATCGATTTTTAGCTACAGATACAGAATTTACATATGGCTTATTTTACGATGCACTTTTGTATTGTTTATCATAAAACTCAGAAGGCACGGAATCAAGTTTATTGACATAAATTTTATTTTATATATTAATCCTAATAGAAAAAGAATTAATTTTTTTGGATGGATTTGGCAAGATGATGATCATGGTTGGTTAGAAATTTCATGATTAAGGTATTCATTGGTTGAAAATATGATAATGACGGTTGCGATTGGTTAAAATACCATGATGACGATCTCAATTGGCTGAAATACCATGATGACGGTTGCTATTGGTCAAAAATCACAGCGATGACGCTTGCTATTGGTTCACTTTCTGTGTTTATATATCAAGAGTGCCAAAAGGTACAAAAGGAAAGTGCCAAAACGCGAAGTGAATAAAATAAAGTAGCAGACAGTGAATAAGTTTCTATAGAAACGGGTGCTATGGTCACCATTATCAATGTAATGGTTGTAATGGGAACAGTTGCTATAGTTGTAATGAAAACAGTTAGTGTATTAACAATTACCATAGCAACGATTAGTATGGTCACCATTATTAGAGCAACAGTTATTATGGAAATATTTGTTATGGACACAGTTGCTATGGTCACCATTATTATACCAATGGTTGTAATGGAAATATTTTATATGGTAACCATTACCATAGCAATTGTTGTAATGCAAATATTTGATATGGTAACCATTACCATAGCAATTGTAATGGATACAGTTGGTATGGTAACCATTACCATAGCAATTGTAATGGATACAGTTGGTATGGTAACAACCCAGTGAGACATTTCTCACCGGTCCAATATTGGGAGCCAAGAGACCGATCATCGGTCCAATAAAGGCTCCCAATATTGGACCAATATGGGCTGATGCTTGGGATGTAACGGCATCGCCAATCATCGGTTGTTAATATTGGTCCAATATTGGCTGAATATTGGCAACCAAGAGAAAAAAAAATTTTTAAATAAATTTTTTTAATTAAATAATAATAATAATAAATTAATGTTTATAATTTTTGTGTATTATATTTATTTAATTGAGGGGCTGGATGCTATAATGTGTTACGCGCCATTTACTTAACATGGCGCGTAACACATTATAGCATCCAGCCCCTCAATTAATTATTTATTTTTAATAATTTATATAAATAATATATTATTTATAAATTATAATTATTTAAAAATGCAGCAGCTATTAGGAAACAGCATTCTGCAAAAAAAATCCTATCATTGAAAAATCAATGATAGGCGAGAGCGAGAGATATCCGCGTCATTAAATAGATTCGCAGATATACTCTGGTCTCGCGATGAATCTCTCGATACTTATATACACTGGAGTCGCCGTGTCAGTTGCGAGAACGGTTACAGCGTCCCTCTTGCGGCAGAGATTGGATTTTTCGCGTGGTAAATTCTAAAGTTCTGAACGTTCAAATGAACTTTAGGGAGAAGAGAAATCAATGTTACCGACGGCTCATACACACTTTTCACACTTCACTTTACCACGCGAAAAATCCAATCTCTGCCGCAAGAGGGACGCTGTAACCGTTCTCGCAACTGACACGGCGACTCCAGTGTATATAAGTATCGAGAGATTCATCGCGAGACCAGAGTATATCTGCGAATCTATTTAATGACGCGGATATCTCTCGCTCTCGCCTATCATTGATTTTTCAATGATAGGATTTTTTTTGCAGAATGCTGTTTCCTAATAGCTGCTGCATTTTTAAATAATTATAATTTATAAATAATATATTATTTATATAAATTATTAAAAATAAATAATTAAATAATTAATTAAATAAATATAATAAACAAAAATTATAAACATTAATTTATTATTATTATTATTTAATTAAAAAAATTTATTTAAAAATTTTTATTTCTCTTGGTTGCCAATATTCGGCCAATATTGGACCAATATTAACAACCGATGATTGGCGATGCCGTTACATCCCAAGCATCAGCCCATATTGGTCCAATATTGGGAGTCAATCGGTACCCAGCACGGCAACCAATATTGGACCGATATTGGACCGTTTAAAGTCTATTGGCAATTTCTCACTGGGAACTACAGTACACGGAAAAAAACCTTTTAATTGGAACAGCGATTATTTTTGCTGAAATAGCGAAAGTATTCGTTACAAAAACTAAAAATTTCGCTAATATAGTGAATTTTGTAGTTGTTCCAGATGAAGATTTTTTTTCATGTAGCAAATTTTTCTATAACAACCATTGTTTTGATGAAAAAATTAAAAATCACAGGTCAGGCTGGTTTTATAGAAGCCAATTATTGCGCATAATCACACTCTGTATTGCATAAGAATTAACTGTTGTTTTCGTTGTCTCTTATCATCTATCCCCCTTGTTATAATCAAACTCTATAAAAATAGAAGGGCCGTCATATGCTATAATAAATGTTTTCACTCCATATCACAGGGTTTAATGACATCGGGAATTATTAATATTACTTTTATTAATATTAATATTGTCATTATTATTATTTTATTTAATATTAATTATAAATATTTGTTTCAGATTAACAAATTCTTTCCCAGAAAGAAGAAAATTTTTAATCAAATTTTTAGTATAAGTTGAAGAATCTTTAGTGACCTTAGATACACAGAATTCTTTCCTGCATTGACATCAAGTACAGGAATCTTGAAAGCATGTGGGTAGATGCGATTTTCACTATACCATATAACTAGCATGGAGAATGCGGAGGTGACACAACTAGTTTTATCAATCTTTAACTACAAATGGTGGACCGACGCACTTATACGCACGACAATAGAATATTCTTTGAATTAACATAAATCATTTCTCACTTAACATTACCATCGTTGGAGAATTTATTTCAGAGCATTTTTTTATCAACAACTGAATTATAACTCGTGTTGTGAAATAGATTTTAATCTCTTTCATTCTCTCTCTCTCTCTCATCCTCTCTTGCTCTCTTGCGGACTCTCGTGTTGTAATATTTCTCGCACGTGTATAATTGTCGTAATAGTGTTAATAATGCCATTTCTAATTATTACTCTTAAAGCGAGTATAAATCTAGTCTTCAAAAAAGGATTAAGAAATTTTAACATTTTTATTTAATTAATTGTCAAGTATTTTCTGGAATCAAATAATTTTTAATTGAACAATTTCTATATTGATATTTTAAGGTAAAAAGTTTGAAAATTCGATATGGTCATATTTAACGTATAAAATGAAATATATATTTTAACTTCAGCGGGTACTGGAACATAGAAAGTTTTAAAGCCCTCATTAGGGCAAATTAGGATTTATAAATCAAAATTTTCCTCTTTTTGAATTCTCGAAATTTTTTAAAAATAAATTAAAAATACATAACAAATTACTATTTATGAATTAAAATTTTCCTTCTTGAATTTTAAAATGTTTGGGGCATGTTATTGCTCTTCAAAATTCTATACGGGCATTGCAAACACGGGTGAATCGATTCAGGAGTTTTGATTAATTTCTCTATTGATAATCCCCACATTAAAATCCACCTGGAATCCTATATCAAAAGCCGTGTAAAATCCTACTTTCTTAAAGGATATTCCATATGGATTTCTATGTAAAATCGTATTAAATATATATATATATATATATATATATATATATATATATATATATATATTGTTGATAAAAAATGTTTTGGATAAAAATGTCAAACTATTATCACCTGGACTTTCTCACTCTATTGTTCCATAGACTCAGTATGTGAATGTTACAATAGATGGTGCGAAAATCGCATGGACTTTTAGCAACTTATGTACCCGTGCAGAAATTTTGACCGGGGCCAGGTCGGGGCCAGATCGGGATAAACCGGACCCCGATCGGGCAACCCGACCTGGTCCCGGCCTGGTTGAAACACTATAACCGATCGGGGCCATGGCACTTTGCCCGATCTGGCCGCCCTATCGGGACCCGGTCGGGGCCATGGGATTTCCCCCGATCTTTTCGGTACCCAGGTATAAATCTAATACTGACTTATAAATAATATTATTCAACAAATAGTTAACTTATGATCTTGTCCACCAAAAAATGAAATAATTTACTAAATTATTATAAACAATTATTTTTTTAATTTTCTAATGTGTAATTTTTTATTGACTTTTCTCCTTGGAGGGATGTCATAAGAATTTATTCGCCTTTAATTGAAAATAAGGAACACTCAAACCGGTTAAGAATTGCAGGTTGTAGACAGTTTTTAACAGTAAATTGTAAAAAAATCCCATTATGCGCTGTTTGTAGATCTTTGGGCAAACCAGATCAGGCAAGCCAGATCAGGAAAGCCCGACCGGGGCCAGGGCGGTAATCGGGAACAAAAGTGGCGATTTCTGCACGGGTATTTTGTACATAGACTTATGCGATCTTGGCATGGATTCCATGCAAATTACGCGTAGTTGTTTCTGTGCCTTATTCGGTTCGACTACCCATTTATTAGTATGATATTTCTCTCCTTGTATGTAGTATAAAATCCTATATAAAATCTCACATAGAATTCTATGTCGAATCTTATATGAAAGTTTATTTATGTCTATATCTATTTTACGTTTGGTGTGATATTTAATATGGAAAAATATTTTTCAGAAAATAAAAAAGATTACACATGAGGAATAATATGGGAAAATTACACTAAAAAAAAATAGCCTGGAATTTAATTTGACCATGAAAAATAGTGAAATTTTTGCCAAAACAGGAATTTTTTTATCAAATTAAAAAAATGTTTTAGATTAATTAGTTTTTAAAAAATTGATTTTTACTTTATTTTTTATTGAAGTAATATTTATATGTATAACAGACCCGAGGCAAAATTTAAGCTCTACTTTCAGTCTGCAATATAGGTGTTATTTTAGGTTTCAATATAAAAATTTTTACGCACGTGGTGACAACATTTTTACTATTTTAATCGCTTAGTGTGTTTGAAAATTTACCACTGCAATAATTTGTGTTTTTAGATTTTTTTCATTTAAATGTCATAAATATTATAAATTAAATTTTTTGACTCGAAAATTTAGTATCTATTAAAAAGTGAAAATATCAAGTGCATGTTTAGTGTAGTGGTTATCTTTCCGTCCGGGTTTCAAAGACGCGTATTCGTTAGGTTTTGGTGTTCGCGTCCCCCAGCGTCAAATATATATTTCATAAGTTTAAATTAATTCCAAGGTATAAAAATGCAAAGTAAAATATAAATATGTTCTATAAAATAATTATTTGTTTTTATTATATTTACTTTTTCTCTTATATTGGATAATAATTACACTGTAAAAAATGGCGTCTAAAAATAAGACGTTTAGACGTTTATAAACGTCTTATGTAAATAAGCGTCTTATTTGAGCGTCTTAAATGAAAAACATAATCTCCACTCTCTAAATCTGAAACAGTGATAAGTATACGACTGATTCCAATTAGCGTATATACGCTGCGAACTAGTGAAATTTCGCTAAAAAATCAGTGAAATTTCACTAATTAATTAGCGTATATACGCTTTTTGGAATTAGTTGTATACTTATCGCTGTGAAACAGTAATATTACGCTAATTCAAATTTAGAGAGCAAATACATGCATTTTAGAAGGCAAATAAGACGCTTATAAACATCTTAGAAGTGACCACGTAAACGTCTTAAACCAAGACGCTCTTTTTTACAGTGTATTTGATAAGAAATTTCAAATAATTATATATAATAATTATATTATAATTATATTATCCTAGTCAATTTGACTATTTTTCTTGGTTACATCAACTAATTATCCTTGGTCACTTTAACTATACTTGAATTTTATTACATTGACTAGGATTCTATAGTGAGTTCCTCTCTTAACTAGGAAACCTTGTCAATTTCTGGTAAACGGATTCTATGCTTTTTTCGGTGCATAATACTAATCATTTTTGTCATTTAAATTGTAATTCCACCTTTATAAGTCAAAGACAGAACTTGTTGATTCGAAAAATGGTACGACCCTCAACAATTGGTACGTTTACTCTATTAATTTTTAACAAACAAAATTAAAAATTTTACCCTTCATTTATTGTTTTCTCAAAATTTAATTTTTATATATTTAAAAGACGCGGCAATTTTAGGCGATTTGAATGTGTTGCGACTTTGTGCGATTTATACGCGCAGTGCTTACAACGTTAACTTCTACCAATCTGGCAACCCTATAGCTGTCCGTATTTATAGCATTAAAGATGGTCACCCTAACTAACCATCATAACGCTACATACTATTACTTTCAATTATTATTTTTATTATTATAGTAATTTAAAATAATAATTAAAAATAGTTATTGACAATTTATTAATTGAAAATAGTAATGAAAAATATATAGGGTCATTTGGGGTAATAATGTAAACAAGGGGTAAATGTAAACAGCAGATCTTTCAGCTAAATTTACTAATCTAAAAATAAGTACGACGTCAATATTTTTACCTCAGCTTGTACAAAATATTCTGAGTATTGCCAATATTTTATTTTGACAATTGGCAATGCCATAGTATAAGTTATTTTTTTATGCAAAAGAGATTGAAAATAAAATTTTCACTGTTTCAGTATTTTGTCCCGCATTTGCATAAAAATAAATAAAATTAAAAAATCAAATTAAAATTTTCCATTCTTCCTTATTAAAGCCAAAATAAAAATTGACTTTGATTTTCGTCAATTTAGTGAATAAATTATTGGGTCCGCCATTTTGAAATTTAAAAAATCGATTTTAGATTCTTATTGGCGATTCAAACAGCTAAACTAGCGCCTCCGGTGGCCGAATTTAAACTAATATATACACGACTCCCTGCATGGTGTTCAATGTAAATATCAACGTTTTTATAGTTTTTCAGTTTTATTTTCACTATTAAATCAAGATTTTTAATTGTTCTACTTGTTTAAATATTTATTATTATATTATAATAAATTTGAAAGAGCATCGTTACTCGCGGACAGAAGAAAAGAAAAACGGGATGAAACAATTATTATGTTCCGCTCTAATTCTAATAATGAAATAATTCTAATATTAATAATATTATATTTCTAATAATCTAAAATTCTAATTTTATATTATTAATTTAATGTCTATAGAGATTAAATTAATAATATATAATTAGAAGTAATATAAAATTAGAATTTTTGTCAAACCTATAAAAACATAACCAAAAAATGTTCTTTCTATAGTTGATATGTAATCTTTAAATTTAAAATTTGTACTGCAAACTTTCATTTAGTCGGTTAATTTTTTTCCTGTTTTAAATGCAATATCCTACTGTTTACGTCTTACAACATTTTTTGGAAGCTGATAAAGATTTCCTGTTTTTTTTCAATTCAGAGCGAATAACAACTATTGTTTCGTTCCCGTTTTTTCTTTTCTTTTTGGCCGCGAGTAACGATGCTCTTTCAAATTTATTATAATATAATAATAAATATTTAAACAATTAGAACAATTAAAAAAAACTTGATTTAATAGAGAAAATAAAACTGAAAAACTTTAAAAACGTTGATATTTACATTGAACACCATGCAGGGAGTCGTGTATATATTAGTTTAAACTCGGCCACCAGATGCGCTAGTTTAGCTGTTTGAATCGCCAATTCAGCAACCTTAAAAACTTCTTTTTACTAAGTGGAATAAAAATCTATTAAAATTTGTTGAAGTTATTCAAGTTCTTACATTACTAATTTTGTAATGGTTGATTGTTTATTTTATATGATACATTATCAGTCAACTGGTTGATTTACCATACATCTACGAAGAATTTTTTTTCAGTTTTTCTATCCCTTAAAACAGTAGTATACTTGAAATAACTTGTTTCTTAAATATCGTTTAACTACAGTTGTGTTTACATATACCCCGAATTTTAGGAAAATTTCAAAATTTATGGGTAAATGTAAACAGTCAGTTTCAGGCAATTCAGGTGCATCAATATTT
Organism: Leptopilina myrica (nomen nudum); assembly: GCA_032872475.1. NCBI lineage: Eukaryota > Metazoa > Arthropoda > Insecta > Hymenoptera > Figitidae > Leptopilina > Leptopilina myrica (nomen nudum). The sequence goes on along the minus strand of CM065460.1, from coordinate 25,738,649 downwards.
TCTGTATCTCATAAAATTTTTCTAGGGAAGTAACAAGTTTATTTAAAAAAATCCGCCCGTTTTACCTTTTAACAAAAAAACTAATGTTTTTGGCGAAAAATAGATATTCCCTTTACATTTACCCCAAATGTCCCTAATTGCAAATAATTTTAAAAAAGTAATTCTCTTTGTCAATAGATATATAATAGGAGAAGTGTGCCGGTTGTGGGCACCGGTAGGTTTTTGCCTCATAACATTATTTTGTCCATGCGTATACACAAAAAACACAGTCTCATTTTTGTTGCATCTCAAAATGAGACTATGTTAAACGCCATAGAACGTGGCGCCACCTAAGAGTCTCATTTTTGTTGCAACTCAAAATGAGTAGCGTATGATACTCATTTTGAGACTAGGTTTTTTCAGTGTATATTATACAAATATATGTCTACGAACTTATAACTAGAGCTGGTCTTAAGTGAGTGTCAGTGAAGGAATTAAATTGATTCCTTTAAATAAAAAAATTTTATTCAAAAATTAAGAAGAAATAAAAGTTTATTTATTTTAAGAGACTTCGACGGTATAAAGAATAAAAATGATGACTCGTTTTCACACTATACTCATCGCAAACAGAAGCACAATGCTTCCACATTAGCATTGTAGCTGGCATGCATATCATAACGTATTTCTAATGCACTGAACGATTATATTTATTGTATTTAATGGAGTTCGCGGCTGTCAAATTCCTTAGGCAGAAAGTTTAGACAGATGAAGCAGCAGTCCACATCATCATCAAATGATAGAGCCTCCTTAACATAAAAGTGCCCATAACCGGGAATGACAGTCATTTTTTAAAAAGACTAACACATTATGTGATGCAGCATTTTGGTTAAACGAGATAGTAAATCACAAAATGTAATAACACTTCAAAAAAACAATTTTTTTTAAGTAATTACACTCATATGTCGCTCTTTGAAAACCATAAAAATAATTTTTTTATTTAATTAATGCAAATATTCTTTATTACGCTCACAGCACATATGAGCGATTCCACGTCAAGTGATCAAGGGGTCTTTTGGTGTAATGTTTATTTCAATAATTTTTTACTCTTAAACAAATAAACATACAAATTTGACAAAGTACATTTTGGAAAGGTTTTTTCATGCTCTTTCGATTGGAAATAAGCATTTTGAAAAAAAAAATTTTTTTGACCCAAAAAAATCAAAATTAAAAATAAATTTCAATTTTTGGGGGAGAAAGGTACGATTTTTTTTTTTTTTTTTTTTAAACGAAAGCTGAGGTTTTTTCCTAAAAGGACATATAAATGGTAAAGTGGGACTAGAATGTTTAAACATTGAAAAAAAGAGTTTTCTACTCGCCGGAGCGCTCAAAACCCGGTTTTTAGCTCCGTTTTGGAGAAAATTCTTTTTTTCAATATTTAAACATTCTAGTCCCACTTTATCATTTATATGTCCTTTTAGGAAAAAACCTCAGCTTTCGTTTAAAAAAAAAAAAAAAAAAAAAAATCGTACCTTTCTCCCCCAAAAATTGAAATTTATTTTTAATTTTGATTTTTTTGGGTCAAAAAATTTTTTTTTTCAAAATGCTTATTTCCAATCGAAAGAGCATGAAAAAACCTTTCCAAAATGTACTTTGTCAAATTTGTATGTTTATTTGTTTAAGAGTAAAAAATTATTGAAATAAGCATTGCACTGAAAAACACAAAAATTTAACCCCCTCCCCCTCGGAAAATAATGGACTGGGTAAAAAAATATTTTCACGAAAAATTACTATCTATGAGTACTACAAAAGCCCCAAGTTTTGCTACGATTGGAGAAAAATTTTTCTCCACCTTGATCACTTGACATGGAATCGCTCATATATATGTTTCGTTATCAATACGAAAACTGCGTATTGTCAACAAACACGACTTGAAATACTCAGATCAGTAACGTCTGATTGCCGAAAAAAATTGTGTAGGAGTTCCCACAAGTAGATCGTACCCACCACCGGCGCACTTCCCCTAATGTTTCATCATGTAAATATTCCTCTTTCAATAAGTGCAGACATTATAAGTGAGATTTTAACGTTCAAAAGCGGCTGTAATTTATCGCCGTTTAATAAGAGAATAGTTTCTAAGTAGAAAAGGGGTCTTGTTGGTCAGACACGCTGACTTTACTACTACTCTAGACTAGAGACTAGGCAATCTGTGACTGTTGGCACGTTGTTAGAAAGGGATGGATTTTATGGATTGAATAACATGTGCAACTAATCCGCCTTAAATTTTACAACAAGACATCTTTATGTATCTTGATTTCAATCGCACCTCGTTCGGCTCTTCATTTAAAAGAATCTTTTTTTCTTTATCGACGATCCTGCTATAAAGCCATTTATACATATACGGGGCATTCCACACCAAATCGGAAATAATTTTCTTTTGCATCTCAAATTTTTTTCAAACTTTTTTTATCTTTTAGTGCTTGTTAAAATGAGCTACTATAATTTTTTTTCAAACATTTTTTCATAAAGCAACTTAAGAGATAACAATTGAAGGCTTGGATGCAATAAGGGGACGTACGCTCTCTCCACGTATATTTAAGTCAGTCAAGCTTCCAAAATTTCGAAAAAAATGAAATTCTAATTTTTAAGTTTTAAAAAGTTCTACCTTATAGTAAATAAGAAGGTGCATCTTTTTTTCCTTAAAAATTTTTTTCTAAAACAAATATTTTTCATAATAATCTTGAAAAACTGAAAAATTTTGCTAATACAAAATCATTCAATTTTAAAACATAAATCATCATATCTTGGGAAAATGTTGATGAATTTAATTCAAAAAAAATGTGTACACTTGTTTGGGTTCATAGAAGACGATGACATAATAAAAATGTCAAAAAATGAAAATTTGTTTAAACATTTTTAATTGTAAATAGAGCTTTGTCACCAAAGACGTTTTCTTAACTTTGACAACAAAAAGTCTGCGAGGAATTTTAATTTTGAACAAACTTCCAGTGAGACATTTGTTGATTATCATGTAACAAAGTTTTCTGTAAATTTTCAAAGAGATTCCTTATTTATTTACAGAAATATAAGAGTATTAACAAATACGGTGGCGCCGCCAGCTACAGCCACTATGCGTAGATACTCAACATAACAGCTATCTACACTATCTAAATAATAATAGTATTACCTTGTTTCTAGAACACTTCCTAACATTTATTTTCCAATTAGTTGGATCTGCAACCCTTTTTCGGCCTTTTGTGTCAACCATGGAAAAAACACTGACAATATTCTCGGAAAAAAAATAAAAAAAATCGAAAGATATTGAGAAATATTCTATGAAACAGAAATACTTTAACTACTTACAACTCAATCACAAATAAAAATATGTGAAAATTTGTAAACGTTTCATACACAGACATTTATACACTTAATTTATATATAAAGGCACAATAACAAAAATTAATTGTGAAAATAAAATTTTGAATGAATCAACAAATGCCGAATTATCATTTCAATGTTCCTATATTTAAAACATTTTCTTATATGTAAATATATAATTTATATAAAATAAATTTATTTATTATTTATTTATATAAATAAATATTATTATAAATATAAGTTTATATGTTCTGTAAAGAAAAATCCTTTATTATCAGCTGTTATGCTGAGTATCTACGCATAGTGGCTGTAGCTGGCGGTGCTACCGTATTTGTTAATACTCTTATATTTCTGTAAATAAATAAGGAATCTCTTTGAAAATTTAGAGAAAACTTTGTTACATGATAATCAACAAATGTCTCACTGGAAGTTTGTTCAAACTTAAAATTCCTCGCAGACTTTTTGTTGTCAAAGTTAAGAAAACGTCTTTGGTGACAAAGCTCTATTTACAATTAAAAATGTTTAAACAAATTTTCATTTTTTGTCATTTTTATTATGTCATCGTCTTCTATGAACCCAAACGAGTGTACACAATTTTTTTTAAATTAAATTCATCAACATTTGCCCAAGATATTGCTTATATGCTTATTGCATCCAAGCCTTCAATTTTTGAAATATCACATTTTTTACGTAATTTTCTTTTTCAAATGCTCATAACTCGGCTAAATATCGATCAAATTGGACCCCGTGTAGAAAATTATCGTGGCGATAGCTAACAGTGGTATAGATAGATACATGGTAAATTTACATGCAGTCTAGCGCTGTTAGCTAGCGCTGAAAATTGGTTTATTAGTATATTTTTATAGTCTGATCACAAAAAATATATTAACAAATCTACGAAACCCGTCAATTCAGTGCGAGTGAAACTCGCACTTTTCCAGTTTTATAGTTTATGAAATAATGAGAAAAAACTAAATTTTTGAAAACCAAAAAGTTAAAGTTTTTATATCTTTAACTCGTGCTGGTGTTTTTGATTTTTTATATTTTGTAATCAAATAAAAAGGAACTTACAGATTAAGGTTTCCTGAAACCAACTATACTTTTAAAAGTTTAAAATCTTAATTAATAAAAAGTTTGTTAATTTTTACCAAAGACATTGCAAAAAATGTTTTTTCAACTTCCAACGCTTCGTTTATCGAGGAAATTTCAAGGTACAAAAAACTTCCAGTGACAAAGTTTTTCATTACGATACGGACAAGTTTTCTGTAAAATTTTATTTACATGATATGGATGTTTACAAAGTTATTAATGTTTAAAACGTATGGTGCGTCAGGTTTCACGCGCGTGTGGAACGCGTTGTAAACGAACAACTTGGGACTCTACGTATTCTGCAGGCGCGAGACATCTGACGCACCATACGTTTTAAACATTAATAACTTTGTAAGCATCCGTATTATGTTAATAAAATTTTACACAAAACTTGTTTGTATCGTAACTTTGAAATTTCCTCGATAGACGAAGCGATGGAAGTTGAAAAAACATATTTTTTGCAATGTCTTTCGAAAAAATTAATAAACTTTTTAATAATTAGGATTTTGAACTTTTAAAAGTATAGTTAATTTTAGGAAACTTTAATCTGTAAGTTCTTTTTTATTTGATTACAAAATATGAAAAATCAAAAACACTAGCACGAGTTAAAGATATAAAAACTTTAATTTTTTGGTTTTCAAAATTTTAGTTTCTTCTCATTATTTCATAAACTAAAATAAATATAAATTTATTTCTTAAAGAAAAAAGTTGCGCAATTTCATTATCTACAAATTTCTGTCATTGAATTTGAAAATGTTTTTGAAAATTGTGCTATTAGTCAATACTTAAACGTGAAAATCCACGCGTATCCCCCTTTTAAAACCATCCCCTCATTTGAATTTTTCAATTTTTGTCCCCTTTTTTCTTCTTTCTTTCTCGCATTAGAAAATCGTGTTCTTAAGCAGACACAATATACGCAGTTCTTAGACATTGTATGTAGTAAAGTGCAAGCCCTTCCTGACTATTGATGAGTTAATATCCTCCGACCCTAACTGAAAATTCTCATAGTAGAAAAAGCGTGACTTGTCGAGGGGTACTTGTGCATACGAATACCTTATGGTTAGCGTGACACAAGAAGTTTGCTCGCTAGTCAAGGCGCAACTCCATATTGAGTTGCATAATACGGGAGTGTGTGCACACAACTCCCTACACACGCAGTTAGGGTTGGCTAACAGCGACGAAAGTGTGCGTAGGAAGGACGTAACAGGCGAGAGAGCTTACATGAAGGGACAGAACGGTGAGGCCCGCCGGTAATCTCTCTCTCTCTCGCTCTCTTATTCTTCTTTCTCGTTTCGTTTTTTCTTCTCTCTCTCTCTCTCTCTCTCTCTCTACTTCTCTTCTTTTCCTCTTTTTCCCTTTCTGTCTATTTCTTTTGTTTTTTTGCTTCCTCCCCATTTCTTTCTTCCTTCTCTCTTTTCTTCTTTATATTTAAGTTTCCCTCTCTTTTCCCTATACTTTTCTTCTCACTCTCTAAGTATTTCTTTCTTTCAATTTTGCCCTCTTTCCTTTATTTTTCTTTGTCTCTCCGTTTTTTCTCTCTTCACTGAAAAACTGTTGGAAGAACAGTTCCGCTATTAACTGTTGTGCAGCGCTACTTGACGTTTAAACTCACAGCTTAATCACAATTGGGCGAGTTGCTCTCTTAAACTTGACTACCAATGGCGTTACCCAGGCGGAAAAGTCGGACGAATGCCGGATCATCCAACCGTCAAGGATCCGCGCCGATTGATTTGGAGAGTTAATGCCGGTACAGGCAGTCTGTACCGATTCGGGTGTTAATGTCTGCTGGCGCGGTACAAAGACGGATCCGACCGCCGGATCAAAATTTATACTGTGTTATAATGGCTATGCGTCCGGCTCGGTACAGATTTCATGCCGCCGAACAACCGGCGTTGTACTGGCATTCGTCCGCCTGGCAACCGGAGCGGTGCAGGTATTCTACTGGAACGTGACTATGTGTTGTAATGGCTGTACGTCCAGCTCGATACAAATTTGATGCCGCCGAACAACCGGCGTTGTACTGACATTCGTCCGTTTGACAACCCGAGCGGTACAGACATTCTACCGACTGCGGACTAATATCATTTATGTTCTTATTATTAAGATTTCAATTAATAATAATATGCTAAGAATATGGCTATCGTCATTCTTTTTCTAAAACAATTTAATGTTTTCTAAAATAATTTTTTTTTAATTAACACATTATTCAGAATTTTCAGAAATAGATTTTTTACAATGCAAAAATTTAGCTATAGTCTTCCCGTGTAGAAATTAATAGTGGAAGTTTGGATCCATCCTCGCTCCACCCCTGGAAATGTGTACGAAATAAATCGTAGTTTATTCTATATTTTTTAAAATTAGATGTTAAAAGTTTCCATAAATAATTATATATTTTCTATATAAATATTGTTTTTTAATGCATCTTCGACTTTTTCTCAATTACATAATAAGCATATTTCATTCGTGAATTTGTTATATTTCCTAATTTCTAGGAATACCTATGAGGTAAAAAATCACAATTGTATGCATTTTTTCTTATCGTATTTGACCCAAAGAAAAATTCGGTTCAATAAAAAATAGTTAAGACGATTGAATGTTATATTTTTTAAAAATAAATATTCAATCAAAGGATAATTCGGTTAGGTAAATATTCTGCATGACGAAAATTTGATTATATAAAAATTCAGGTTGGTAAAATTTTGAGCGAATGACAATTTTGTTAAATGAAAATTCGGGCTAGTAAAATTTCGATCGGACGCAAATTTTTGTCTTAATAAAAATTCAGCTAAAGAAAATTTTGGTTAAAAAATTCTTTCTGCTGCAACAACTAACCTTAAAAATTCTAATTTTTTTGTAAATTGTTAACTTTGAAATTACTTGAATTAATTGAATAATTAATAAACCAATAAATATGTTCTACATTTATAGTAGAAATATATTATTCTATTTTTGTATATACACATATATAAACAATTTAAACACACTTTTTGTGAAAAAAAATTTTTCTCCGATCAGCTGGCCGTACTTCTTTTTTGTTAATATTATGGAATAAATAAATAGAAATAAAATTGATAAATGCATAAACATCATTACGTTGATATTCGACGATTCATTTTTTAACTTCTCAAATCAAATAACATGGTTAATTTTTAAATTCGCGAAAGAAAAAGTTTTGACAGATGAAGCTATGTTTGCAATCTCGCACTGCGAGCCGATTGCGAGGACGGCGCGAGACGACAAAGGTGTTTGAAATGCTAGTAGCGCCATTACAGTGCAATAGAACACTAGCGTGGTTCCTGCCTAGCTCCACGAAATTTTTCTACACGGGAATTATTGTTTCAATAAAAATTAATAAAATAATAATTATAGTAATAAAAATTTTTAATCTATTATGTTGTAAAAAATTTTTGTAGGAGAATTGTTTAAAGTTTAAATATTAAAAAAAGAATTAACAATACAATAGAATATAAAATTCAATTTTAAAAATTATTGAATTTGAAAAATAGGTTTTAATTATATTTTTATTTATTAATTAACAAATAAATTAAAGAATTAAATTTTTTTGTTATAATCAAATTTTTTAAATATTTATAAATAAAGTACACAGATAATTATTTATAAATATAAAAAAATGAATAATTAAAAAAATAAAAATTTTAAAATATTGTTTTAAAACACTAGATTTATTTACATAATATTCATAAAATGCTAAAATATTTCAAAGTATTTGTAAAATTATTATTTATTGTTTGCTTCGTAGCGGTATTACATATCGACATTATTATGCTCAGATCCGCATGCGAGCAAATAGCGTAGTGGTTAGCGTGTTAGACTTCGGTGCTTCGATTAGGAATAGCTTGGGCTTCGTATCCCACTTGCGAGCGTTTAGAATTTTAATGGGTAAAAAAATGTAGAATGTGTTAAAAATGCTGGAAATGATCTATAAATAAATATTAATTAACATGCACCATGCATAGTTAATTAAATATTTTTTTATTTTATTTTTCAATATAAAATATAATTTAGTCTGGCTAGACGGGCGAATGCCAGTAGAACGCCGGTCCGCTGAAGCGAGTCGTCTTTGAAAGAATATTTGGCCCGCCGCGGTTGCTAGAGCGGACGAATGCCGGTACAACGCCGGTTGTTCGGCGGCATCAAATTTGTACCGAGCCGGACGCGCAGCCACTACAACACATTGTCATGTTCCAGTAGAAAGCCTGCACCGATCCGGTTGTCTCGCGGACGAATGTCAGTACAGTCTTACCGACGTCTGTACAGGCGCGGTACGATGCCAGTGGTCAATTTCCGCCTGGGATAAGTGTGCGTGCTTGACAAATAGTTCGGCAGATCTATCAAGGCCTACGCAGAATAGAATCTTTAGCCGGAACCGCAATCGGAAGCTTAAGCGTACACAGAAAAAAACCGGACTCAAAATGAGTCGCATATGAGACTCATTTTGAACTGCAACAAAAATGATACCCCTTCGACTCATTCAGAGTTTCTAGGGAAAAGACTCAAAATGAGTCTTAAGGGGTATCATTTTTTCTTTACGATAAAATTACAATCATATTGGAAAAACTAAGAATAATTTATAAAAATATGAATTAAAATAATTGTTCAAAACCAATAAACACGTTGCACTTGTCAAAACATTAATACTTGCAGTCGATTTATTGTTTTTATGAGAAATGGAAAAAATTTTTTAGGTTAGACATTTGTCAATTGACAGACAGGGATGGGCAACCATGGAACACGAAGCATGCGAAACACAAAAGAAAGTAACTACACTGCAAAAATAGGTGTCTTTTTTGATATCTTAAAATAAGATGTAAGATGGAAAAATGATATCTTACATCTTAAAATAAGATGTTTTCTAAAGCATCTTACTGATATTTAAGATGCTTTATACGTTTTAGCAGTGATGAAGATATTTCTTCCATCTTAGAAAAGTAAGATACTTTTGTAAGTTCTTTAAAGTATCTTAAATTAAGATGTTTCTGTTGCAATAAGATGTTTATGCGATAAGTTACATGAGAATCGTAAGATGCGCCATAAGTGTAAGTTACTAAAAACTAAGGTACATAAAGTGTTTTCCATAATAGCCCATAGTTAACCTCAAAACTTTTTGCCCCAAAAATACCACAGAAAATGTGTACGAAGATACTTTTAACATCTTAAATTAAGATGTTTCAAGTAACTAAAAAGTGTCTACCAAAACATCTTAGAAATGACTACCAAAACATCTTAAATTAAGATACTTCTTTTTGCAGTGTAGAATATTGTTATTTTACTCATTTTGAGTCACTTGAAGTTGCCGATTACTCATTTCGAGTCACTTGAAGTTGTCGATTACTCATTTCGAGACCGACTTCCAAATGAGTTGCAACAAAAATGAGTCGGGTAAGAATGAGTTCAAGAAGGATAGGTACACTGAAAAACTTTTTGTTTCAAAATTTCATATAATTCATTTTAAATTTTAATATTGTTCGTTTGAAACAGGGAAAGACGATGTTTTTAGGTTACTTTATCATACGAACGTATCAGTTTTTGACAAAATAATGCAAAAAATTAGTGTGATCCGCACCAATCTTTAATATGAACCATCCCAAGTAGCACGCTGTATCGTATCTGTAGCGTAACGGTATAGTTTTACTATTTACTATATAGTTCCAGTATTGTGAAATGTTATAGAAACTGTCTAGAAATGTAACGCTACGAACATCAAGTTTCTAGATAGTTTTACTATATCAGAACAATCCTGTGAATCTGTATTAAAACTATATTGTGGATCTAGAACAATTTATGTACATCTAAGGCAAATGCCGGAATTTCCAAGCCTTGGTTGTTCATTTACAACAAATATTGAACCAATATTAATAACAAATATTAATTATTTACCAGCGTTTTAAAATTAAATTTATGAATGGTTATTTCTTGGTTACCAATATTGAACCAATGTCTGAAATTAATATTTTATTAATACAACACATAGCAAAAAGTAATTTTAAACATAAGCAGCGAGGGACTGCTTTCGAAGGCGAACAATTTCCCATTTGGTAGAAATACTAGACGAAAAGTGTATATTGTTTTTATGCAAAACAATTACTGATTTTGATTATTTAAATATTTTATTTTATATGATAAATATAAGTTTTTCATATTATTTATTATCTAGTTTTGCTAGACAGAATTTATATAGTTGAACAACGTAAAGTAGTTAATGTAGTGAAACTATACAGATCCTAGAACGTTTAACAATATAGGGGAGACCGGGGCGTAATGGCTAACTTTTCACTCTTTGTTGTTTTACTCGGACACTTTTGTCCTAATTGAATGTTTATCTCTCAGAAAAGTTACTCTGGTATCTCAGCTTACTTTTAAGACTACGAACGTCCCGATATGACTCTTGCTTTTTATTCTACAGCAGTTTTTCTGGAGCAATGCAGAGCTCCAAAATACGTCCCTAACCGGGGCGTAATGGATAACTCCCGGGGCGTAATGAATAATGATTGCTAATTATTATCTACAGTTTCCAATTTTATTATATATTGTAAATTAAGGTTCCTGGGTATTCCGTGAATGCTATTTTTATTCAGCAATACTTCTCCTATCGCTTTTTCAATAATATTCTGTGATATTGGCACTCTTTCAATTTTTTTGTAATTTCTCATTAAAATCGTAGCTTGAAATCTACTGTTTGTAAATTTTAGACCAAAACTTAAAAATTTTGTTAAAAACACCTAAACATACTTAAACTAAGTGACAAGTAACCGCGAAAACAAACCTACACTTCGCTGATATGGTACGTTGCTTTTTATACATAGCGTATTGCATTAGCCAACACGCCCCGGGAAAAAGTAGCCATTACGCCCCGGGGGTGTTCGGCAAATATTTGCCTTTTTTTTAACAATACCGGAAGTGTGAATCAAAAATCTCGAATTGTCCCTTAAAAACAAACGTGTCAAGATCGAAACCTCATTTCAGTTTCTTTTTTAAAGCTATTTTTCAAAAAAATAGAACGAAAAAACGAAAATTTTGAAAAGTTACTTTCGTATGTCAAAAATAGTTTTTCTACTATATTTCTTACAATAATGAATAAATATTAATGAAACTTCCGACAAACTTGCAGTATACCAAGTACAATAACTTGTCTATTGTGCAAAATTATTACAATTTACGGTTTTTAAACAAATTACAATTATTCATTACGCCCCTTAGCCATTACGCCCCGGTCTCCCCTAAATCACTTAATGAAGTGAAACTGTACAGTAGCTAGACCGTTTCGATATAGATTTACGTGAATAGTTTCACGAGTTATTTACGATATAGTTTTTATCTTGCACATAGTTCAACAAGAAATTTTTCTACACGGGTTCCTGTGATATTGAGGAAGTATCATAATGTCCGCTTTTTTTTAATATCCCTGTGACATTCCTGCGATATTGCTGAGATATTGAGAAGATATTGATGCGATATTGAGGTGGCATATTGCTGTGATATTGAGGGAATATTGCTGCGATATTGAGGGGATATTCCACAGAATTTTTTCTGTAAGTGCAAATTTGATATAATAGCGAAAATTATGTGGAATATCCCCTCAATATCGCAGCAATATCCCACCTCAATATCGCCGCAGTATCCCATCAATATCGCAGGAATGTCACAGGGATATTTAAAAAAAGCGGACATTATGATACTTCCTCAATATCATAGGAATATTCCCGATAGATATCGCCATGACATTCAGGTGAAACAGCGTGCTACTTGAGATATTAATAGTTGATACATTCATACGATTAAGTAACATAAAAACATCGTTTTTCCCTGTTTGAAATGATCATATTAAATTTTGAAACACAAAGTCTTTCAGTGCATATTGTTTATCCTTCTTTAACTCATTCTTACGCTTACGACTGCGGTTCCCGTTAAAGATTCTATTTACAGTATTGCTGTTTCAGCCATACGTAGTATAGAATAGCCACATATATGTGAAGTAGGGGAGACCGGAGCGTAATGGCTCACTCTGCCGATATAGTAGATTTCTCTTAGTTGTGTGCACCATCGCACTGCAGCTAAGCCAATACACTCCTGCCAAAGTGATCCATTACGCCCCGGAGGTATTTGTCGTATATTTTGTTATTTTTTATCAATACCGTAAGTTTTAGTCAAAAATTGACATTTGTTCTTTAAAAATAAATGTTTCAAGCTGAAAACGAGATTTTATTTTTTTAAAGCTAGTTTTGAAAAAGATATGGGTATAGTAAATGGGCCCTGCAAAAAATGCATTAAAAATGAAAAATATTGAACCACCCACGTAGAAATTGACGACCGGCGTGATACCGGCCCAGTACCATCGGCGGATTTTGAGTTCCGGGGCGGTACCGGCATAAGATCGTCATTTTCACCGGATTGGTACCGGTAAGTTGCCGTATGATAACTACGGCAGGTATCCGGCACACGTACCGGGCCGGTACGTATAATTCACTGGGGCGATACTGGCTCGGTTAATATATGTAAGCATTTAGTTCCGGTTTACTGCCGGCTAGGTAAACGGTCGTATAAAGTGTAACAAGAGTCATTATAATACTGGGCCGAATGAAATGAGCACCAAAATTATAAAAAAAATGTTTAACTTGGCAGCGGTTTTTAACATTTGTAATGTAAAATCTGAACTATTAGTAATAAATAGCAGTTGAAGAAAATTATAAAATTGGATGATTTTAATTTTCAAAAAATGGTTTTTTATACACCCTAAAAAAATAATCTTATAGTTAGAGGAAAAATCCTCTTCTAATATCCTCTCACATTTTCCTCTCAAAAAGTATTCAACTTGAATGTATATTATTTTTATTCTTTGGTGGTTATTAATAAAACAAAACAATTTTTCGAGGTTCAAACGTCAAAAACATTGGATTTAAATGAAATAAACAACCCGTGTGGAAAAATTTAATGGAATGTCTGGTGTCTACAAAGAGACTAGACAGTTATAGTGTAGCCCGTCTAATCTAGCCTGTCTTGCCATCGGCTAAGGAGCAGCTTAATAGACCTCGTTGAGTCCGTCTATCTAGACGGCCTTTTCAAGTTCAGAGCAGTGACTTGCAAGACGCAATAACCCGTGTAGAAAAATCTTCTGGAACGTCTAGAGTCAAGCCTGGCGCAAACCAGAAAGCGTCTAGCCTCGCAAGTCTGGAAGATCTGGTTTGGCCCAATTCTGGTGCTGCTCAGCTACAAGTCAGACAGCAGCTATTTTGTCTGTTCTGGATTGTCTAGCCAGACCCAGCTCTGATTCTAGTCAGAATTTCTAGATGACTAAAATTTTTTAGTTTGCCACTTCTGGGCTGCGGCGAGCGATGCTAGTCTGGAAGGTCTGGCCAAACCCAGCTCTGATTCTAGTCAGAATTTCTAGAGGACTAAACTTTTTTTTTGCAACTTCTAGGCTGCGGCGTGCGATGCTGGTTTGCAAGGTCTGACCAGACCCAGTTCTGATTCTAGTCAGAATTTCTAGATAACTAAAATGATTTATTATTTTGCAACTTCTATAGGTTGGAGAGAGCGGTACTGGTCTGAAGAGACTAGCCGATTTTAAGATATCAAAAGCCATCTAATTCTTTATCTAAAAAACTAGACAACAAGTCTCTAAAATTTAATATTTCTTCCACATAATATTTTCTACGGGAGAAGATTGTCCAAAATCACAACATTTTTCGACTTTTTAAGATCAATGTGTAGGTATAAAAAGTTGTAAAACATTCAAAAAATAGTTTTTGAAGAGAATTTTAAAAATTTTTATAAAAAGAATCCCGTTTAAATTTTTAATTTACGTTTACTAAGGGAACCAGAAGGTTCCTCGCAGAATTATTACTGAAAAATGAATTAAATTTGTTGTTAACAACTATAAAAATTTTGCGGTAATTTATAGAAATTTTCGCAATAAATCATATAAATATGTTCCACATAAATTACAATGAAAAATTTTTATTTTAGCAATTTATGGAAATTTCTAGTAATTTTAGGGATAATTCATAAAGCAAAAAATTACCATTAAAATTTTGGATTTCAGCCATTTATGGAAATTTTTGAGGTAATTTATAAACATTTTGACGGTAATTTATGAAACTATGTAAAACAAAAACGAGAACTAAAAAATTTAACGTCGGTAATTTATGGTAATTTCCTCGGTAATTTATAGAAATTTTTGAGATAATTTATAAAACTATGTTAAACTCAAAGGAGGACTAAAAAATTTGACGTCGGTAATTTATGGTAATTTATGGAAATTTTCGCGGTAATTTATAAACGTTTTGACGATAATTTATAAAACTATGTAGGAGATAAACGAGAACTAAAAAATTGAACGTCGGTAATTTATGGTAATTTATGGAAATTTTCGCGGTAATTTATAAACGTTTTGACGATAATTTATAAAACTATGTAGGAGATAAACAAGAACTAAAAAATTGAACGTCGGTAATTTATGGTAATTTATGAAAATTTCCGCGGTAATTTATAAACGTTTTGACGATAATTTATAAAACTATGTAGGAAATAAACGAGAACTAAAAAATTGAACGTCGGTAATTTATGGTAATTTATGAAAATTTCCGCGGTAATTTATAAACGTTTTGACGATAATTTATAAAACTATGTAGGAAATAAACGAGAACTAAAAAATTGAACGTCGGTAATTTATGGTAATTTATGGAAATTTCCGCGGTAATTTATAAACGTTTTGACGATAATTTATAAAACTATGTAAAACAAAAACGAGAACTAAAAAATTTAACGTCGGTAATCTATGGTAATTTATGGATATTTTAGAGGTAATTTATGGAAATTTATTAGGTAATTTACGGTAAATTTACTATGATGAGTTCAAATCAAGTTTTGTTATTTTTCTTTATGTACCATAACACGAAACTTGCAGTAGTTTCGTGATTACACAGTTAAACACTCTTTATTAATTGTAAGTGTAAAAGGTGTCGGAAATTAAAATTTATTTTCTTGTAGCTTCGATAGAGTAGTGGTTAGTGTGTTAGGCTAGAAGTCCGTAGGTCATAGGTTCGATTCCCCGCAATGTCAAATTTTATTTAGTTATAGGTTTGCGTTTATTCTGTGTCGTAAACATTAATTTGATTGAAAGTTAAAAGTTGATGATTATTACTTGTTTGCAAATACAAATTAATTTTTTTTATTATATTAACATTTAATTTAAATAAAAATTTATCATATGTTTCGTTTAATAAACGATGTTGGAGGGCTGCTTTATTATATTTAGAAATCAGTAAATATCTATCTTGCGGTTGGCTAGAGCCTGGCAAGACTATCTGAATAGCCTGTCTATTCAGCGGCTGACCGTTTTTAGCGTTACACTTTTGGCCAGCCACAGGCCAGAGTTACAGGTCAGCCACTAGTCTGGAAAATAGACGGTCTGGTCTGACTCAGGTCAGCGCCAGAAGATTTTTCTACACGGGAAGTTATGACAGTTTACAGTTGGCGTGCATAACATTCAGTTGCTATTACACATGGTCGAATTTCAACCAAATTTTGTAATTATATTATATAAATTAAATTAAAGTTAGAATACATCATTTTTGTTAAACTTCACAATCCAATTATTTTGTAAATTTCCTTGTTTTTAAATAGTGGAGGTAAGTATCGTATTGTAATTACAAAACATAACCTAAAAAATAATTGTCAAAATGAAAAAGTAAAATTACTCATGTGGAAAAATAAAGAATAAGAAACCTAAGTCAAATATGTCCGTCTAGTACGGCGTTATTAAGACTGTCTAGATTTGGTCTAGGATGTTATATGCGCATGCGTCGATGTGTGCCCAGCTGTTAAGTAACATGGCGCCTAATGGCGTCGCGTTGTTTGGCGTCGTTAGATCAGTCAGCGTATGGTACATTTTCTTTTTGATTTTTAATATTCGTTGTGGTTTCTGTTTTATGTGAATAATAATGTGCTATGTTGTTGTTGTTTTCTGTATAAATTCATTTTAAATGTGCACTGAAAAAATAGATTTTAATGTGTTTCTATGCGTTTTGATTACTCGGCTGAAGCTAGCAGTCGTACTCAGCATCAATGTTTAGGCGTCATCTATCAATGTGCATCTCCTTCAAATTTAGTAATACTTAATAATTTAAAAACCCACTGAGTACTGTTGCTTGAGAATCAATATCCACAAAATAGCAAATATAGTAAATTTCTATTTATTAATTTCATTAATTAGTGGTTGACGCCTAAAG
The DNA here is from genome assembly GCA_032872475.1 of Leptopilina myrica (nomen nudum). Lineage (NCBI taxonomy): Eukaryota > Metazoa > Arthropoda > Insecta > Hymenoptera > Figitidae > Leptopilina > Leptopilina myrica (nomen nudum). Next base: position 25,721,958 of record CM065460.1, on the reverse strand, counting down.
ATTGGTGCTGAATACAACTGCTAGTTTCATCCGGCTGTTTTGATTTGCAGTAAATTTTATTTTACAAAAAGACTACTATCTCCAATACCAAATATTGGCAGGGGCACAAAGACTTACGCTTAAAGAAAGTTGAAGTGAAAAATACAGAAAGTTAAAATATTTTTTTATACTTTTTATGTAAAAAAAGTCATTAAAATTATTTCAAATACTATTAAGTCTTATCATTCTAAGAATAGTTGTCATAACATACAATGAGAAATTTTAAATAGACGTAAATTAGAATTTACTAGTACTGCTGATCAGACCAGAAACGCTGGTCTATTCTAGACGATAGCGTGGAAGTTTCGTTTCAAATCTGAACAGCCGCTCGACAAGACCGTCTGTCCTTGGTCTAGAAAGACATTAGGCGGTCTCTTAAGCGCTTGGTCAGCGCCCTAAAATTTTTCCACACGGGATGGGGAGAATTACATTAATTAATGTAAGTAAGTAACTATTAATAACTAATTATATTTATTTAATTAAAAACGCTTAATTCAGTGCATAAAAATATCTTTTGTTTATTATCTCATAACCATAATTAGCAAATAATATTGGAGATAAAAATCCTCTAAAGCAAAATATATTACTTTTGATACCATATATAAGAGGAAAATATGCATTCAGTTTAGAGGAATCCACATCAAATCAAGATTAATTTTTTTAGGGTGTAGAAACACGAATTGCACAAAAAAGCCAGTCATTATCGTAGCACTATACTATTCTATTAAAGTAGACACTATTTTTTTCAATTGTCACAATTTTTTTGAAAACTATATGTGGGAAAAATGATCTCTAAACGGAAATTGACTGTTGTGCATTGCCTATTGTGCAAATAAGCTTAAAAAATATGTCAAATGTTAGTACCATGGTATAACACTAAATGTCAGAACCAAGGCATTCGTGACTATAAAATTAGGAAACGCGCTTTTACCGTTGTTGATTTACTCAAAATGTTTATTTCACAATCAAACAGAAGAAGAATTAATGAAATAAAGCCATGATAGTAATGTTACACATAAAGGTTATAGTAAGGATACATGTAAAGGTTGTAGTAAAGTTACATGTAAACATTGCAGTAAGGTTACTAGTAAAGGTTGTTTAAAGTTACATGTAAACGTTGTAGTAAGGTTACACCTTATGGTTGAGGTAAGCTTAAATGGTAAGGCTATGGTAAGGTTATTGTCATAATGTAAGGTTGACGTAAGGTTATGGTTAGGTTCCTACTTAAGACTCTTTGTTGATTTACTCGGACATTTTTGTTTTAATTAAGTGTTTATCTCCTAGAAAAGTTACTCTGGTATCTCAGCTTTCTTTTATAAAAAAGAACGTCCCTATATTACTCTTACTTTTTTTCTACAATGAACAGACTGAAGATTTAAAAATGAGCTTTCGGAAGGGCCTTCCGGTAGGACGCGCCTATGCACATTATACGGCGTCTTGTTGGAAGTGCGGCAACTGCCCTTCAGAAAGGACGAAATTTATTTTTGTAAAAAAATATTTAAATTTTATAGAATATTATTGTTAAGGAAAATCGTGTTTATCATTAGTATATCTCTCTATACTACTATATTTACCTAAAGGGAAGGGATACGTCGAAAAGTCACTGACTCGATTTTGTGAGAGATTTCAGTTGACTTAAGGTCGTTATCAAATAAACACTTCTTTTATATTGAACCTGGTGTATTCAGTTATTTCCTTGTCCATATATCTTAACAGGTTATGGGCCCAGGACTGAAAGTTTAAATATATCCTTCCGTGCATTTTTTTTTCTCCATTTAAAAAAAAAAAGTGTGAAGTTGCAAATAAGTTTGCGAAAATGGATTCGATGAATTCTCGAATTGAAAAGTTGCGTGACCAAGACAACTGGCCTCAATGGAAGTTTGTGGTGCGGACACTCTTAGAGGAGGATCAAGATTTGCTCGACGTCTGTGAGGGATCGTTGGTTGCTCCTGAAGAAGGTGATGAAGGATATGCGAACAAATTAAAGAAGTATCAAAAAGCCGATAAAGCTGCCAGGAAACTGATTGTGACAAGTGTAGAGAAGAAGCCCCTCGATCTCCTACTTACCTGTAAAAGTGCTAAGGAGATGTGGACAAAACTGAATGCTGTTTTTGATATGAAGTCTGAAGAAAATCTGTCGCTTGTTCAAAAACAATTTTTTGATCTAACCTGGGATTCTAGTGAAAGTGTTGGGCATAATCTCACGAAGATGGAACAATTATCAGCAAAAATGAAGGCTCTAAATAGTGAAATTTCCAGTACATTGCTTTTATCTAGAGTTCTTACAATTTTGCCGCCAAAATTCAACTATTTTCACACCGCATGGGAATCTATGGAAGATAGCAAGAAAAATTTCGAAACTCTAACGACAAGACTAATGTCCGAAGAGCTGAGACTAAACACCCAGGAGAAAACAGAGGAAGCGGCTAGTGCTTTGTTTACCAACAAGATAGGTAACCAGAAATACAAATCAGATTCACGAAAGAATAATAATCAGCAAAATAAAGAAAGAAAAATACGCTGTTACACGTGTGGAAGTTACGAACACAAGCGAAAAGACTGCCAAGGTTGTTTTATTTGTGGATCGAAAAATCATTTAAAACGTGGCTGTCCAAAAAATAGTGAAAAACCATCAACGAGTCAACGGGAAAATTTAAGGTCTTCAAATTCAGCTGAAAAGATGCTTTTCACGGGGACCAGTGCACCATCAATGGATCGAGATTGTTGGTTGATAGATTCGGGAGCGTCAGACCATATGACACATCGGAAGGAGTGGTTCTGCGAGTACACGGAGTTCAAGGTGCCAGTCTACGTCAAAATTGGTAACGGTGAGCAAATCGAAGCGCTAGGAAAAGGTAATATTAAAATTGAAACTTCAGTTGATAATAAACGGATTCCGGGTGTACTAACCAATGTATTATTTGTACCGTGTCTGAATCAAAATTTGTTTTCAGTTAAAACAGCCGCGAAAAAGAATATAAATTTTCTGATAACCGATCAAGGCGAAAAATGTTTATTTACCTTTAAAGATAAAGTAATAGCCACAGGGTCGGACATAGCTAGTTTGTATCAGTTAAATTTACGAGTCATTCCTCCGAAAATGTGTTTACTAACAGATAAATTAGACAATTTACAATTATGGCATGAGCGACTCTGTCATCAAAACAAACGACACGTTAAACAATTTCTAAATAAACTAGGAATCGAGGTTAATTTAAATTCTGAATTTTGTGACGGCTGTGCTTATGGGAAGCATCACAAGTCTTGTTTTAATGAAAGGGTCGATCGAGCTAAAGAACCACGCGAAATTATACATTCCGATGTGTGCGGACCGATGCAAGTAGAGTCATTGGGTCGTAAAAAGTATGCAGTTATTTTCAAAGACGAATTCTCGGGATATCGAAAAATTTATTTTATAAGAGAAAAATCTGAAGTTGCTAAAATAATAAAAGATTTTTGTATTGAGATTAAAAATCAATTCGGACAAAATATAAAAGAACTGCATACGGACGGGGGGAAAGAATATGTAAATAAAGAGGTAGAATTATTTCTGAAAAATAATGGAATAAAGCACACAGTTACTATTGCGTATAGTCCCCAGCAAAACGGTGTTGCTGAACGGGAAAATAGAATTATTGTCGAAGCTGCTAGGTCAATGATATATTCGAAAACAAACATACCATTGTCGTTGTGGGCTGAAGCTATGTATACAGCTGCCTATGTAATTAATATTACAGGTCCCACAAAAGTTGTAAACAAAACTCCCTATGAGTTATGGAGTAAGAAAACTGCAACTGTTAATTATTTAAAAGTTTTCGGAACTGAGTGCTTTATTCACATACCAGGGGAAAAACGAAAAAAATTCGATAAAAAAGCGATAAGAGGTATCATGGTGGGTTACGTTGAAGGCTGCAAGGGGTACCGCATTTATGTTCCAAGTAAACAAGATATTGTTTTGAGTAGAGACGTGTTATTTAAAGAAGAAAAATTAGCTCCGATTGAAACTAACGTTGAAATTAAAAACAATACGGGAGAAAAAGATGATGATTCGTTAAGTAATAAAGAAATAGATAAAAAAGAAATTTCAGATTTAATTAAAAGTGATGATGAGACATTTGAAAGTGCAAATGAAGACGAAAGTCTTGATGCGGTACAAGACATGCAGTCTTCAAGCGAAACAAATACGAGACAATTGAGAGATAGAAATAGTCTCAGGAAAACAGAATTTTTTGGTTGTCCCATATCTTTTTATGCGGAATCCTTACCCACGAATTACAATGATGTACTTAAATCAGAAGATAAAAAAGAATGGGAGAAGGCTATGCATGAGGAGATAGAATCGTTAAATCAAAATAATACGTGGATTTTGGTTGACAAACCGGAGGGCCAAAAGATTCTGAATAGTAGATGGATTTTTAAAATTAAAATTAATCCGGATGGTACTAAACGCTATAAGGCACGATTAGTTATAAAAGGATGCTCGCAGATTGAGGGTATAGATTACACCGAGACGTTCAGTCCAGTGGTGCGCTTTGATACAGTAAGAACCATGTTAAGTATCGCAGTAAAAGATGATTTAATTTTAGGTCAATTTGATATAAAGACAGCCTTTTTACATGGAACATTAAAAGAAAATATATATATGAGACAACCTGATGGAATTAACGACGGTTCGAAAAAAGTATGTAAACTTGTAAAAAGTCTGTACGGTCTAAAACAGGCACCGCGATGCTGGACTGAGCATTTTGGTACTTTTGTAAAAAATTTCGGATTTAAAGAAAGCGAAGCTGATCCATGTTTGTATATTTACTTAAAAGATTGTAAAAAATTACTATTATCTATTTACGTAGATGATGGGCTATTAGCAGCCTCGCACGAAAGTTTATTAGATTTGTTCTTTGATAGTTTAAAGAAAGAATTTGATTCGACAACTACTAAGGAAGTAAAAAGTTTCCTCGGCCTTGAAATCTATCGTTTAAAAAATAACTCGATTTTTATTAGTCAAGAAAAATATGCCGAAAAAATATTAGAAAGATATAACATGAGAGATTCAAATCCTGTCTCTACGCCGATAGAAACTGGATGGAATCAAACCAATTCGGATAAACGAAATAATGCAGTTCCTTATCGCGAAGCTGTTGGAAATCTTACTTTCTTACAAGTTGTCAGCCGTCCTGATATCGGTTTTGCAGTCAATATCGCATCGAGAAATTTAGAGAATCCGACAGATGAATCTTGGTCTTTGGTCAAAAGAATTTTACGCTACATAAAAGGAACGACAGATAAAGGTCTATTGTATAGCAAATCAGGCGTGTTTGAAACTTATTGTGACGCGGATTTTGCGGGTGACAAAGACACAAGAAAATCAACAACCGGTGTAGTGTGTATCTATTCGAACGCGGCGATCACGTGGCAAAGCAAACGTCAAAATTGTGTTGCCTTGTCAACAACCGAGGCGGAGTACATAAGTGCAGCCGCAGCCGCAAAAGAAATGGTTTGGATTAAAAGATTGTTAAATGACTGCCAAAATTATTGTAATGAATACATGTTATATGTCGATAACGCAAGCGCAATTAAATTAATTAAAAATCCAGAACTGCATCAAAGAAGTAAACATATCGACGTACGCTATCATTATGTAAGAAACTTGTATAGAGATGGATTAATTAATGTGCATTATATTCAATCAGAAAAGCAAATTGCTGATATTTTTACTAAGGCTTTACCGAAGCCACAATTTGTTAACTTACGTTCAAAATTAGGACTCGTTAGCAAAAATGAAATATTAAATTTATTCGTATAGAGATCTGGGGAGAATGTTAAGGAAAATCGTGTTTATCATTAGTATATCTCTCTATACTACTATATTTACCTAAAGGGAAGGGATACGTCGAAAAGTCACTGACTCGATTTTGTGAGAGATTTCAGTTGACTTAAGGTCGTTATCAAATAAACACTTCTTTTATATTGAACCTGGTGTATTCAGTTATTTCCTTGTCCATATATCTTAACAATTATAATATATTATTTTATACATCATTTATTAAATATATTAACAAATATTGTTATTATATGTTATTTTCAGCTTAAACAAGAAATTCACTTTCAGATTTTGAAAAAATCGCCATTTTTAATGCTATACAAATATTTGACTAACTTATAAAATAATAAACGTTTTCTAATGTTTCTCTTCATATTTTAAAGGTAATTTTCAACAGTATGAGTATTACTTCAGGTTTTAACGTGTATTCTTTGCTTAGAAATTGTAAACAAAGCAAAGGTAGAATACACAAATTAGAAAAAAATAACGCAGGATTTCCAAAAAAATTTTGAATTAACCCCTTAGCAGTGTAGTCAAAATAAGGTTTTCGTGCCACAAATGTGCAAACAAAAATTTGTTTGCAGTACTAACCTGTAAAATTGAATTTTACACACAGAAAACTGTGTGTAAAGTACTTCTTTTTATAGCGATATGTAAAGTGTTACTTTACACATCGCTAGTAGTGTGTTAAGTGAATTCCAGTGTGTCTCAGGCAGAAAAATAAGAAAAAAATTTTAAAAATGAAAAAAAAGATCAGACCTTATATAAAATTTAAACTGAAAAGAGTTTTTTTCTTTTTTTGGGCGCCAAAATGTCGAATATTTAATATTCCAACTGGAATTGTTCGAATGTCGAATATTCGACATATACTTTAAAAGTCGGGTTTTAGAAATTCGAAATGGAGTAACTCGAATGTCTAAAACTCGACATTCGAATAAGACGACCGAAATGTTGAATTTTAGAATTAGCCATTTTAGCGTTCTAAACCGAACAACACTGGGATCTGTACGAATTTTGTAGTCATTTGGATCAATATTTGACATTTAAATTAAACTAACTCGAATTTTCGATTTTCGAACTCAGCGAAAAAATTTGAACAGTTTCTTTTGAATTATTTGGTAAAGCTGTAAAAATATTAGTCATCAAATGCGTAGCATTTAAATTTTTATAAGTTAAAATATCCGATTTAATCTGACCGGTACGCAAATTTATAAACTATTTTTTAAAAAAAATTGTTTACCACAACAAACATTTTCCCACTGCAAAAATGCTGCGTGTTATTATTAAATAACAAATTTGTTATGTACCATTCCAAATTAAAAATATTTTTTTTGAAAAATTATTGCAAATTGGTGGCAAATGAACATAAATAATTTAATTATTTAAATAAAAGTTTTCAGATTTTAAAAAATAAAAAAAAATTTCTTCTACAATAGTAAAATAAGTAAGACCCAAAAACTTATAAAAAAAAAAAAAAAGTTGTCAACAGCAAAGTTGTACCTGATACAAAGTGGCGAAAAAAAGTCTCTGGTGACAAAACTGCATATGCAAAAATGTCGGAGATAATGGGGTCGGAATATTGATTTTTTGTCAAAAAAGCGCTCAAAAAATATATATAGAGAGTGATTTTTCTGGAAATTACGATTTTTTTGTGTATAAGTTATTTTTTTTAAGTATATTAGAGTGCAAATAGGTTAAAATCAATTCATTAACTTTTATTCCTTAAAAAAATAGATTTTCAGCGTTATTTTGGGATTTTTTTTAGTTTTTTTGACCTTTTAAGGAACTGTAACTTCGAAAATTGAGTTTTTATAAAGTAATGTTCTAGAGAAAAGTTGTTTGTATTAACCTAATCTAAAATAATATAAAATTAAAAATTCTAAATTTTGAAAAAAATGTGTTTTCAAAATTTTGAAACTACCGTAGTTTTTGTAGTTTTTGGCAAAAATGTCTGGTTAACGAACTTAGCATTCATTTTAACACCAACTATAAGTGTGTTAAAATTAAAAACGTTCTGATAAGTTTTACAAGAGTTATCGTTGGAACAAGAAAAACCGTCTACAGACGGACAGACAGACAGACAGACACACAGACAGACGCACTCGCCGGACCATGTTTTTCGGACTCAGGGCACCTCAAAACGTGAAGATTTCATAAAATTAGCAAAAGTCGAAATTCGACCAAAACTAATACCTTCTCATGTGATGAGAATGTAATATATATATATACTTTGGTTTTTCCGGAAATTACTAGTTTTTGGTTAATGTGAGCATTTTTTGAGTACAATGGGTTGAGAATATGTGGAAATTAATGTAATAATTTTTTTCTCTTTGAGAAATTTTGATTTTTAGCTTTATTTTAGTATTTTTGAGTATTTTTTTACTATTTAAGAGCCTATAACTTCGAAATTTGACTTTCTATGAAAAAATGTTGTACAGGAAAGTTGTTTGTATTTTTCTAATCTAAAACAATATAAAGTTAAAAATAATGAAATTTGAAAAAATTAAATTTTTAAAATTTTGAAACTACTGTAGTTTGCGTAGTTTTTGATGAAAATGGCTGGCTAACGAACTCGATCTTTATTTTAACACTAACTTTGTGCATGCAAAGTTGCAAGTTGATGCAATAAGTTTTTCAAGAGTTATCGTAGGGACACCATTGTGTCTACAGACAGACACGAAGACAGACATACGGACAGACACTTTTTTTAGACCATGTTTTTCGGACTCAGGGGACCCCAAAACGTCGAGATTTCATGAAATTAGCGAAAGTCAATTTTCGACAAAAACTAATACTTTCTCATGTGATGAGAATGTAAAAATGTGGTTTGGTTCCCTCCTATATTTTGGAAACTTGACATACCGCTGAAAAATTTGTAAACAAATTTTGGAGGACTGGGATTCGAACTCGGGATCGAATGTAAAATTGCTTTTTTATAGTCAGTACCCTGAGGGTTAATTTACCTTAAAAGTAAAATTAATTTTCTCTTTATCCGTTCCCGACTTAGCTCAGTTAGTTAGAATGTTAGGTTTATATGCGTTGATCCCAAATTCGAATCCCAGTTCACCAAAATTTGCTTCCAAATTTTTCAGCGGTATGTCAAGTTTCGAAAATATAGGAGGGAACCAAACCAAGGTTGCCACAGGTCTGGAAAACCGGGAAAAGTCAGGGAAAACGTTGAAAAAACCGGGAAATTTTTTCCTTTTTTTACATTAAATTTTTTTTATATTATAGAATAAATATTCAAAATAATCAATTATATATTATTTCAAATCGAATTAAATATTATTTTTTACAATTTTTAGTTTAAAAATTGCCGCGCTATACGATTTTGATAAATAGATCGATCGATTGATAAATCTTGTTAGGCGCAGAAATATGTATACCTATTAAGAAGATACCAAATAAGTTGTTTAAAAAATGGTTCATAAGTGTTCATCACAGTAAAAACACAATTATTATATTTAATAAAACGCTCAAATTGTTAAAAATATATTTTAAAAATGTAAATGTATTTAATTTGAATTTAAAAAAAAAATTGGTTACAAAGTATATTTTGTCTTATAGTTTTTCAAGATTTCAAAAGTAAACTTTGCTAAGTTTATAATCCAAATCCTAAAGTTTTTAGTAAAAATGATCAAAAATCTTTACGCATCTTTTATTTTGTGTTAAAATTATTATTTTTAATAATAGATTTTCAACTAATTTTGATTTTATTTACTTGAATAATGGTTATTAATGTTGGTTATAAAGTTTAAAAAGCATATATGTGGACGTCCACATGAAAAGGGCCCATTTTGGCACTATTGGACTTATGTATATGGGCGAATTCCTTGCAAAATTACGAAAATTTTGAGTGGTCATACAACTTTTTTGGTCAAAAATTCGATGAGTTACAGAATTTCAAAGTTTATAGTGACAAATACCTCATTTCGAGAAAAACGGAATTAAAGATTGTGATATCTCTGGTTCTTCTGAAAAGTTATTCAGATAATAATTGTTTTGAGTTCAGAGTACTTTAAAGATGACAAATCAAGAGGTTTTAATTTTTTTGACCCTCCATTTCAAAAATACGGAATAATTTTGCAAAGGACCGACAAAATGGGCCCTTTTCTTTTTCTAAAGAACCAATAAAGTTAAACACTTAAATTAACGATAAATTAATGAAAACCTCATGATTTGACTTGTCAAAACATGTAGATTGATAATAAAAAATTTTAAAAAATTAAGGTTTTTCTCAAAAAGTATTAAATTGCAAATAACTCGAAAACTAGAACCGACAAAATGGGCCCTTTTCATGTGGACGTCCACGTATGTTTTGCGACTATTTTATTTTATCTGTAATTTAATATCTATAAAATCAGCGAAAAAGTTAATTTTGTACCTGGAAAACCGGGAAAAGTCAGGGAAATTCAAAATTGAGAAATTGTGGCAACCCTGCAAACCACATTTTTATTTTATATTTATTTATTAACTATGTTATAAATTACTTTGTAAATACTGATCTTAAGTAGTAGTAAACTTCAGGTTTACTTTGTAATCTTACAAGCTATACAAATAAGCTTACCATATCCTTACTGTGTTATGTTGTGCTATGTGGGACAATATTTTGTGACACACGCACACATACATACACACACATACATCTGGACATTTTAGAAGAATTGAATATACATATGTTCTAGACAAAAATGAGTCCATATAACCTTCTTTTAAAAAATTGAAAATCGTTATGAATGCAAAGCTTCCTCATGAGGAAGCAAAATAAATTATCTTTAACATTCAGATGTATCAAACTGATCTTAAACCTGATCTAGATTTCACTGAGTAACATCTAGATTGTACCAAGTAACATCTTGATTGTAGTTTGTAACATAACCATACTTTTATAACATCTTTGATGGTACTCAGTAACATAATGATAGTACCGGATAAAAACTACTTTTTAATATCAATTATTCTTTCAGTATTCTTGCGTAATTTTTTTATAAAAAATAAATTTTTTTTTATCAAAGTTTTTGTTAAAAATTTATATTTCTGAAAAATCCTATCCTTCCGGCCATAGAGGTTCTCCTTAAAATCGTGGTTTCAATTAAACTGTAGTAAATAAGACACATTGTAGAACAAATTATTAATTTGAAATTTAGTTTGATACATAAAGAATAAAAAATTCGAATTTTTTGCTTCCACATTTTTCTCATGTTTTTGCCAAAGTTCAAAATTGAAAATTTTTTTCATTTAAAAAAATGAAAATTCGAATTTTTTGCAGCCATACTTTCCCCATGTTTCTTCTAAAGTTCAAAAATCAGGAAAAATCCATTTTTTACACATATTTTCCCCATGTTTTTGCCAAAGTTCAAAAATAAGGAGAAATCAATTTTTTTGCTCCCATACACGGAAAAACCTTTGAGAAGTCTGTCTTCCCACTGCCACAAAATTTCGCTTCTCACTGCATGGACAGTCTGATCACCCACCACTGGGTGCGTAGCGTTACCGTTTTCGATAAACAAACTTCCCAAAAAGTTTAGAAAATGACAACTGGATACGTGGGTCACCCAGTTTGGGAGTGCAGATGAACAAGTTTAGTGGTGGCGCTGACGCATAAGTTTCGGGTGAGCAGACTGCTTAAAGGTTTTTCCGTGTACTTTACCCTTTTTTTGCACGCGGTTGTTCATCTGCTTTTAAATTAAATCTACACTTTCAGTTGTGTATTCGACTTTGGTAGAACTTGGAGCTTTTGTAGTACTAATAGATAGTAATTTTTTGTGAAAATATTTTTACCTAGTCCAATATTTTCCGAAGGAGAAGGGTTTAAATTTTTGGTGTTTTCAGTACAATGCTTATTTCGATAATGTTTTACTCTTAAACTATTAAACATAAAAATTTGGCAAAGTACATTTTTGAAAGGTTTTTTCATGCTCTTTCGATTAAAAATATGCATTTAAAAAAAAAATATTTGTCCCAAAAAATCAAAATTAAAAATAAATTTTAATTTTCGGGAGGTAGAGAAACGATTTTTTTAAACGAAAGCTGAGGTATTTTTCTAAAAGGACATATATATAAAAAAGTGAGACTAGAATGTTTAAATATTGAAAAAATGAATTTTCTCCTAAACTGAGCTAAAAACCGGGTTTGGAGCGCTCCGATGAGTAGAAACCTCTTTTTTTAATGTTTAAACATTCTAGTCCCACTTTTTCACAATATTGTCCTTTTAGGAAAATACCTCAGCTTTCGTTTAAAAAAACTCGTTCCTCTACCTCCCAAAAATTAAAATTTATTTTTAAATTTGATTTTTTTGGGTCAAAAAACATTTTTTTTAAATGAAAGAGTAGGAAAAAACCTTTCCAAAATGTACCTTGCTAAATTTTTATGTTTAATAGTTTAAGAGTAAAAAATTATCGAAATAAGCATTACACCGTAAGAAATTGTAGAAAATTGCCCGTGTAGAAATTGCCTTAAGTAAATTCTATTTGTGATTTGGCCCTGATCAGGATATACTTATCACAGCCATTCTTCAGGCCCTGACTAGGGCCTGATCAGGACCTTATCAGGTTCCAGATTACTTCGAAAAAGCCACATTCAATTATTTAAAATTCATTTTACGTCAGTTTCAACGAAAAAGAAACAGTTTGAGTGAAAATAAATAATAATTAATTAAAATGAATTCTAAAAAATGTTCCAAAATGTTCCAAATTCTGATGAAACTAAAAAAAATGTTATTTCTGAATCTGAAGGTATCGATATAATATTCTAATTGTAAACAATAAAAAAATATAAGTTGACATTTTGTTGAAAAATTTTAATTGATTAAAAAAATTATTTTTTTCCTTTTACAAAGAAATGCAGTATTTTTTACAAAATTATTATTTGAAATTAGAAATGATGCAAATAATTTTCTGTTTTTACTAAAATTTGCATAATTTTCTATATTTCTTTAGAAAGAAAGAGAACAAAATCTGCATAATTTCGATTTGTCAATCATTTTAATTTTTTAACAAAATTTTAGTTTTTTATTGAAAAGAAATAAAACAATTTGCATAATAAAATTAACCTTCCATTTTCACATAAAATGATATAAATAAATTTTACAGCAGATAAAATAAGCTAATTTATTATAAGTATACTTATAAAATACCAAATCAGGTTGTGATCAGGGCCTTCTTTTTTTAAAACACCACTTCAGGACCTGATCAGAAAAAGTGTTTCATTTCCAAATCAGGGCCTTATTTAACCTGACCAGGGCCGGATGACTACCACGTTTCAATTTCTTCACGGGCCTTGGATCACTTGACATGGAATGCCCCATATAAATTCCATTTTCCTTCTTTACATTTCTCTTTCTCTCTTCCCATTTTTTCTTCCCCCTTTCTTTCTTGTTATCTCTTTTCTATTGCCTTTTTCTTGTTACCGTCTTATTTTTCCGTTCTCTTTTTTATTTTTCTTCACCCTTTCTTCTCCTTTCTTGTTTCGTTTTTGTACTTTGTCTTTAAATTTTCCTATACTCCTTCTTTAATTTCTCGTATTTTCTTTATTCTATATTTTCTTTTCTTTTGCTTTCTCATATAAAGGAAGTATTGTAATACCAAAATTTTTCATGTTCGGTTTTTTAACATACCTTTATCTTTTATACTTTGAGATAGATTAATAAAGTCTAACTATATATTTTTTTATTTTTTATTTTTCAAAAAACGTTTATTGCCAATAACTTTAATAAAATGTTAGGACACATATAAATGTTTTTCTCTAATTTTGTACAGTTTTTTAGACAGCAATTGAGAACAATTGTTCAAAATTTATACTTTATTGTTATTAACATCTCTATAAGGAAGCAAAGTGTTCATGACATGAACACAGCGAGATTTACGAAAACGAATGAAATCACCAAAATTATATCAAAAATGTATAACTTTGCAGCGGCTCTTTATATTTTTTAATTTCATTTTCTTGTTTTCTATTTCTCCCTCTTTTTTGTTTTCTCCTTCTCTTTTAATTTACTACTTTACTTATTTCTGTAATGTCTTTCTTTCTTTTTTCCCTCTTTGTTTTCTTCCCTCCTTCTTTATGTTTATGAAAAAGATGGCAAATAGAGTGAAAGGGAGAGAAAATAGACAAAAGGAGAGTGCAAATAGAAAGAAAGTAAACACAGAAAAGAAAGAGAGCAAACACGGGGAAAGTGACAAGACAAACTACATAAACGTTTCCCCAATGCAGGAAGAAGGCTGCATTGAGAGGGCTGTGAGAGGAGTCAGAGAGACTCGAATAACGGAGGGAGTGGTTGCAAAGAATTGAGGGGAACATGGAGGTTAGTACCATTGGAGCGGTGGCCGTGTGACCTTGTGCATGCATGTGCGCTGAGTGCGTCTGAGCTGATGCGCCTCGCCGGGTGAACTTCATCCAACTCTTCTCTTCTATTCCCCGCTCGCGTATCCGTGGCGAAGGTCCAACGAGTATATCTCTGCATATTTATAAATATCCTCTATCTCCTTTTTTCTCCCTCTTCCCCATCGTATTTATCCTCATCTTCTCTGTAGTTGTTTTTCTATTTTTTCTCCTCCTCCTCATCCACTTCTTCTTTTTTATTATTTCTTCTTTTTTCCTCCAGACCCGAGCGTCGAATCAGAAGAAGGATGTAACGCTCGTGCCAGAGACCTGTGTACAATCTCAGGGTTAGGAGCCCAACAAGGTCCCCCCAAAGATGAATCGAGACGACTGCACTTTCAAATCCAATGAACTGTCGTCTTGGGTTAAGGACATAGGAGTCTCGCAATTCCGAGGTCGTAACAAAGACTTTTTCAGAAACCGCATTTATATAAATATACATGTGTATACGAGACTCGATACTTTAATGCAATGCAATTTTTGTACCCTCATCAGGAAGTCGACAATTATGCTGGTGCAAATAAATAGGCGAAACGAGTAGAAAAAAATACTTAAAAAATTATAAAACTAAATAAATATTAATATTTTTATAATATTTTGTACATAACATTCAAATAATAATTTAATTATATTAATGTCACGGAGAGAAATTTATAGTAGAGAATAACATTAGGGTGGTTCTTACTTGAGCAATGTTTCCATATCTTTGGTTTCACCTCAAAAAATTAATCATAGTTGGGGAGACCGGAGCGTAATGGATCACTTCAATTTATTCAAAAGTGGTAAATCAGAGTAATTTCAGTTTTTGATCAAAATAATGTACTTGGTATACTGTAAGTTTGTATTGTATTGTAAAAATATGGTAGAAAAGTGATTTTGACGCTCGTCAAACTTTTGTAACGTAAGTCTTTTAAAAATGTTCATAACTTTTAAATAATAAATTCGCGATGTTGACCATATGTTTATTTAACTTTTTAAAACGCTGAATAACATGTTCTTTTAAGGTGATTTATATTGAAAACATGTTTACAAATATTTAGTGTCATATCAACAGTATAATTTATTGAAAAAGTGATGTTACGTGAATTTTTTTCCATTTTAACAAGAGATTTGACGTAAATTACCCGTATCACACAAGTGTAGTACACTGAGAAAAAATGCTATTGAATCTATAGCACACATACGTTCAAAAGCAGATGTGATCAACTTAATGCAAAATGTAGTTCATTTTATAGCATCGCTATTGATTCAAAGAAGTCATTTTTTGATTTAAAAGCAGTGCTATAAAATAAACTACATATCACATCAAGTTAATAACATCTGCTTTTGAACGTATGTGAATATGTGTGCTATAGATTCAATAGCATTTTTTTCTCTGTGTAGGCAGCAATAGACAAGAAGTATAATATGAATGTATTATATTATACTATTTTGCATAATATTATATTATATATAAGAACATGATATTCAACCTTTTAAAAAGTCAAATTAACATATTAGACCTTTTTACTATGACAACGGCATATTTATAAAACTCGTAAGTGGAGCAAAAATTTTCAAAAAAATTTGGAAAAATTTGAATTTGTACCTTTAATTATGTACTAAAAGATCCCGAAGTTTGAGAATTTAAAAAAAATTTGTGTAGGCTAGAAAATATTTTGAGTGATTTCCAGGAAAAATTACATGTATTTTCCATTTAAAAATTCAGTCGACTAGAGGCACGTGTTAATATTGTTCGATTTGCTTCAATCTTTCAAGAAAATTTTTTTTTTATACCTTAATTAATTTTTTTGGGTGAGACCGAAGATTTGGAAACATGGCCTAAATAAGAACCACCCTAATATATATATATATATATATATTAGGGTTATATATCATTATCAAAAGATGTGAATTCACTCATTTATTCAACACATGATATTTTTTCAATAAAACTGTATTTATTTGTTTTATAACCCTATAAGTTTGATTAGTAAGTGAATAGTCGCGTTACTTATTTAATTACCGAAGTTTATGATTATAGTATCGTATACTTTATGAGCTCCATTTTTTTAAATGTGTTACGGAGTAACAAATTGTAATTTTTAATATTTTTTAACATCACTTTATTTCTGGCTAAAGGTTTAAATCTAAAAGAAGAACAAGATTTGAAATGAAGAGTTTTCAACTCAGGCAATCGACTAAGGGGAAACTTTAGGTTTTTATTATGTTTGCAAAAAAAACATCTTGAGGTATTACCACGTTTACAGAATTGTGTTAGATTTGTATAGAATTTTTAACTATCAACCAGATGCGTCTAATCCTACCGATCCTTAATATATTATTTTATTGCAGTTGTCCCTAACCTTCATTACGTTCATTACATGCCTAAGACACCTTTTTTGCCCACACCCACCTATCTCAATATTTCCAAAAAAGCATCGTTGCCAGATTTCTTAACTATTTTTCAAAATAACATTGTTGCCAAATGAAACCGACAAAAAAGCATTGTAACATCATCGATACCAAGTTCAGATTTCAAGTAACCACCGATGTAAGCACTACTGAACGTCTGGTTACATCGCGCACAAATGTAACAAAAATTCAATTTGTCTCTTCTTTTAACTTTTTACGTTCATTTATAATAATAAATTAATACAGTTTAATTAATTTAAATGTTTGCATTTTTTATCTCCTTTTTTGTCACGATCCTAAACAAAATGTCTAATCCTTGTCATCAACGGTGCAATCATGAGAATAGAAAAAAATCTGTGCTCCATGTGGTAGAAAAATTAATCTCGGTTCGAAAAAGTTGGAACATTTTCGAATTAGTAAAAATCATGAATTACTTATAAAACAATTTATGAACAGCGATTTTTATCTGTCTAACCCTCAGTACCCTTCGAGTATTTGCGTGACTTATCGTCAAATTCTTTCAGAACATGAGCGACCATTCAAAAACATGCCGAACTACGGAGATATATGTTTTCCAAATCAACCAATACACAATGAGAAAAGTAAAATTCTTTGTAATTGTTATATTTGTATAACTGGTAGAGTCTCATTCATGTATTAAAGATTCTACAAAGAAAGCAAGAGCGAGAGAAAACGTTAAAAAAGTAACAAGCCTTCTTCCAGAAAAACAGCAGAAACAATTTTGCACTTCTTTACTATCTGAAATAAAGACAAAATAGATCACTTCAAATCATGATTCCCAGAGCAGTATGAGTCTGGGTACAACAGGTCGTAATAAAAGAGTTATTTTAAAGGAAATTATCAAAAATCCATATTTTTCATCCTAAGAGAAATTCGATAACTAATACGTCTCTTGCGAGCCTTGAGAGTTACTTTTGAATGTTTCTATAGGAACCCTGGAATCGGAAAGTCTCAAGCTTTTGAGAAAGTAAAAGTAAAGAAATAAAACTTACGGTGATCTACGCAAAGATTATAAACAAACAATTTGTATCACATGGAGTAAAAAGAAAAATGCAGCACAGAATAAAAATCCTTTGTTATTTCTATTTTCTGTTTTCAAAGCATCTAAAGTATTACTCTACATGCGTCATTTTCGTCGTTATCGTACCCAAACTTTTTTCGTCTTCATGAGAACTGTATAAAAGTAGTAAACGGCCTCTCCGAAAGAAGAATCAAACTAATATCTGAGCATAATTAAATAATTACCTATGATGAAGAAGAAAAATAATTTTATTATTCAAGTGACCAAAACTTATCAAATAAATTGTACAATGAGAATAAAAGCACTATTATCCAATCTTTCGATAAGTAAAACTTATGCAATTGAACTATTTCCACTAATAGAAGTATAATTTCAGGTTTGTAAATGTAGAAAATATTAATTAAATAATTAGGAACAATTGGAAGTTTTCAATATCCTAGAGGCACGTGTTGCAAAGGAAAAAATAAGTTTTATTTGAAAACCGAAAAGAGACTAGTTGTAATATGCAGCACAAACTAGACCAATATAGTTTTAAACTAGTTTGAAGTAAAAGTTTCATTTCAAGCCTACCACAGGAGTAACAATCAGCTACTTTATGATATTGAAATTAGTTTCGAATCCGAATATGCGCTTAAGTTTTCAGTATAAAATTTGGCACCTAGCCAGAATATGGGCTTAAATTAACCATTTTATTTATATTACATATATATTTCAAGTTATGTAGTAATGTATGGGACGTTCCACTTCAACAGACACAGAGCTGTGGCTAAAAATTGGCGCAATGAAAAAATACGTTCAAGGGTTTAAAAAATACGTACACTCGTGTACTTTTAATAGCAGGTGGGCGTTTTTGAAAATCCAATATGGCGGCTTAATTGCAAGCGAAGAAAGTCAACAAAATCACAAATCGACAAATAATATTGTTAATAAAAATTACAAAATTGAAGGAAAAAAATTGAACGAAACTTTTTTAAACGTTTCAGGGGTCGCTTAATACAAATCCCAAGTCAGATTTTGATTAGAATTAAAAAACTTTAAATGGCGGAAGCAAAATGGTGGATAAATTTTAAAACTCTTTAAAATCGCTGAAAAATGGTTACTCGGGGGTTTTCATGGTCGCTGATTACTAATATGACATAAGTTTTTAAAAATTAAAAATGGCTGATTTAATATGGCGGCCAATTTTTGGAGACTTCACTTAATTCGTTCAAAACTTGTCCTATAGGGGTTTTTTAGATCGCTGATTACAAATGTGACCTTAGTTTTTAAAAATGTTAAATGGCGGATCCAATATGGCGGCTAATTATTCGAGAATTCATTGAATTTTTTCAAAACTTGTCCTTTGGTGATTTTTAAAGGGCGCTAATTACAAATATGACCTTAGTTTTTAAAAATTCAAAAAGGCGGATCCAATATGGCTGTTAATTTCATTAAAAATTTATCAAATTTGTTCGAAAATTTCCTTTTAGGGTTTTTATATGTTGCTTAGTACTAATTCATGGGTTTTCTACTAATATACTAAAATACTAAAACAATATGTAGTCGAATTCAAAAATTTAAAAAGTAATTAGAAAAATTAGAATTTAATCCAAAATGACAGAAAAGTTTAAGAAAAATTTAGCTAACTGGATTATAAATTGTCTCTCAAGATTTTGAAGATTGCTTTTTACAAATATTTATTCAAAAATAGGAAATTTAAATTGTCCGATTAATTTTGAACCTCTTAATAATGCATTACGCTCAATGGTGTGGTTGCGTTTGAGTACCGTAAAAAAGTTAAAGTTTTTCTTGAATTAACTATAAACACATGTCTGTTTTGTATGTACTTAACCGCTGAATCATTAGAAAATCTTCTGGCAAGGTGTCTTTGAACTTGCTTATGCTTTGCTACGCTATAATAAACAATTTTTATTCCTTCGAACTTTGCTTTAGCCTATGTTAAAAGAGCTTCTATTGTTAAGATTGCTTGGTTTTTTAGCCTGCAAACTTGCACGTGTAGCTTCTCTTTTAAAAGTCGCTCCTAAACCATCGCAAACTCCTTTTCCAGGGGCTGTTGCATGTGTGTGCCATTCAGCATTGATTTAAAAATCTACCTCATGGTGTACGAGATTACACATCTGAAATCTTTTCTTGTAATGCTGCTAAGCCCCGTCCGTGACATAGATGACTTTTTTCACATGAGGAACAACTTTTTTAATTTCTGGTCTAGGACTCAAATGATCACAGTTAAAGAGAAACTAGACCAACTCCAAGCAATGGTTTTTAGATGTATTAATGTTTTTAATGTATTAAATAATTATGTATCCATGAAGACCACTCCTAAAGCGGCGTTGGGATTCATACAGGCCAAAGTACCTCTGTATATTGCTGCGGTGAAAAAGGCGGTCCTTTCTATGGGAAGGCCAAACGTGCAGGGAAGGTGGAAGTCAAGTAGTAAACACACAAAGCTTCCAAGTTCAATCCTATCAATTCCAGAATTAAGTATGGGTGCAAGATAGGATGATCAAGAGTGTGAAATTTAAACCCCGCTTTAAGATACTTATACCTTCCAGATTGGACTGGAATAAGGGTTGTCCACTTGGGGACGAAGTCTGGTACACGAACGGCTCCAAGAAGGATTGCGGTGCAGGCTTCGGAATATATCGAAAGCTGGCTGCATTAAAGTGGCTGAGTCGCTAGGACAATATGCCACGGTTTAGCAGACCGATGTCTGTGCGATTTTAACTTCTGCCCAAATGTCCATTCAAAAAGGGACAAGGGGCAAGAAGATTAGTATTTGTGTGGACAGATGGCGGCCTTAGAGGCTCTAAAGGATTCCACAATAGTATCGAAGATTGTCTCGCAATGCCGTAGCGTAATAGACGAGTTGTGTTCAGTAAATAAACTTTCGTTGATCTGGGTACCGGGTCACTCGGGAATTAAGGGCAATGAAAGGGTGGATGTTTTGGCAAAAATAGGTTCTGAAACGTTATTTTTAGGTCCTGAACCAGCAGTGGCATTAATGCCGTGCCTGATTAAAGGAGCCATTGAACGAAGGGGTTAAAATGAAACATGAGAGGTATTGGGCGGGCATTGGGGTGGGAAAGCAAGCGAAGACTCTGTTGGGTTAGGACCCAACAAGAGGCGAGCGAGCGATCTCCTAAAACTCGATAAGATCAGAGTTAAAACCATTGTTCGCCTCTTTACAGGACATGGGCTTTTGAATTGTCATCAGCATAAAATAGGAAATTAAGCCTCACCTATGTGCAGACTGTGTGAGACGAGTAACACGTCGTCGTCTTACGTACTATATGAATGCCCGGCGTTAGCTAGGATCAGACTTTCCAGCAGGGGTCAAGCAATTATAGACCATATGCAGGTGAGCAACCTATCTATAGAGGAAGTACTGGACTTCTGGACTGGACTTCTGCCAACTTTCCTTTTCTTGGTAATATCCAGCTTGATCTCGGCGATTGATTAGATAAGATAACTTCTGTAATAATATAATATAGAAACGATGGTTAGGTTACATAATTTACGTAAGTTACGTTAAATCACGAAATTGTGTACGCTAGTTATATTGCATGAAACAGATGTTTCATTAGTCAATTAGAGCTTTTTGCGCACTTCAAGTTACCACCAATTATAACTATACCAATACCAGGCATAACTACATATACAGTCAAAAGTAACAACAAAACTGACGTATTTGTACTTATATTACCCATATAGTATTGCTGGAATAGAACAACAGCGCAACAGTTAGGGTATTTCAACCATACCATTAGAACTAGACGCAAATTTCTAAAGCGCACTAACCTCTTAACCAGATTTATGTGTAGTATATATATATATATATATATATATATGTATATATATATATATATATATATATATATATTGAAAGAAATGATTTTGGTATGTTAGGAATTTTGTTATGTTTAAGAATTTCTGTCAAGTTTTGAGAAACTAAATGTTGATTTTACTTCAATAGTTAGGTTAAATGAGAAATATAAAAATGAGAAACACTTAACCAATAATTTGTAAGCGCGAGAGTCCAGCCCCCCGCCGAAGCCTGGTCCTTCCTTCCCTCGCAGTACGAATATACCCTCCAGTTAGATGTATCCGCCCCGGTATTTTGTCTATCGAGGTTTGGAAAAATTAAGGCCTAATTCACCCTTGGACCGGGTACCCATGCAACATCATTGCTAAATTAAATATTTTAAAAATTTTGAAAAAATTTAAGTTAATAATATCCAAATTAAAATATTTTCAAATTTTTTAAAATAAAATCCAGTACAAAATCAATTATTTCTTTAAGTTTTGTCGCAGCCATAAAAAAACTGTACAGTAGTCAATTTTCTCCATAATCGTAGCTTGAAATCTATTATTTGTAAATTTTAGACCAAAACTTAAAAATTTTGATAGAAACACCAAAACATACTTAAACTAAGTGACAAGTAACCGCGAAAACGAACCTACACTTAGCCGATATGATAGGTTGCTTTTTATACATAGCGTGCTACATTATAGCCATTACGCTCCATGGGTACTTGGAAAATGTTTTTTAATTTTTTAACAATGCAGTAAGAATGAATCAAAAATCTCCAATTGAGCCTCTAAAATATTTATTTGTCTTAAAGTTACTACGACTTTAATGTTTACATTTTCATCAAATATGTTTTGATTTGCAGATTATCATGACATTAATTTGACTTTCAACGAAAGAATAAAATTATAGTATATATTTAATAAATCACCCAATCATACATGAAGAAGAAAATAAATTATAATAAAAACAGATTGTTGCATTTTTTGAAAAAAAATTTAATTTGCTATAATTTATGTCTTATTAAGGGGACATTCCAGTTCAAAACAAGCAAAAATAAAGGTTTTTTAGTATATCATTAAAATATCTATGACATTTATTTAAAAAATTATTTAAAAAATTTCTTTTACATGTAATAAATAATTTATTTTTTATTTTTATTTCAAAATGGCGGCAATATACGCCGTTTTCGATAATGCTCATTTTTGGTGGTAAGATTGATTCCAAACTTTCTAAAACAGATAAAACTAAAAACGAAGTGACATTCTTTTCGTTTGATATTTCTTTAGGTGCTCTTATAAAAAAAGGAGATTTGGAAATTTTTTAGTTTTTGAGGTTCCACTTTCAAGCATTATGACACTGAATCAAAATCCGTTGTATCTTTTAAAATCGCTTCAGAAGAACTCCAGATATCACTCTTACCAGATCAAAGGAGACATTTTGATAAAAACGAATTTAAAGTTTTTGTTCATAACTTTCAAATTTCTTTTTAAAATTATCGAATTTACTTGAAAATCGTTACTCGGGTTTTTTTTGGAGTCGCTGATTACGAATATGACATCATAGAAAAGATTTCTTTTTTGCCATATTGGATTCGCCATTTTGAATTTTGAAAATTTGATATCTAATTTGAGAGCAGCAACACCAAATACATTTTTGTTTGTCTTTAATAAAAAATGCAAATGAGAAAACATTTAAATCATTCGATTGCCTATCTGCATATAAAAACATCTTTAACACGGAGACGAATAAGGATGTATAACTTTTGTTTTACTTCGAATTTTCAAAAAATATTTTAAGAGAGTATTCTTAACACTGTAAGAAATCGCAAAATAAAAACATTTGAATCATGTCGAGAGTTAAATAAATATTTTGATTTACAAATAACATTTTTAAGTTCAAGGTCAACGGTTTAGTCAAACATAGCCCAACAACTTAAAAAAAAATTTCTTTGTTTCTTGTTGTACAAAAAAGTGACTAATGGAAAAGTTGTTTGCATTTGTACAAAATTGAGGGAAAAAAATAATAAATATATTTTTTTGAAAATTGTAAAAAAATACAAAATTTTGTATTTTTGTTTTTTTGACATAATGGGCTGCCCAACAAATTCAGGCTTCATTTTTATGGGCTAAGAAAGTGTGCCAAATTTCAAGTCGATTCATAAAAATTTATTGATGTTATCGTGAAGACAAATTTTTCTACAAACAGACTACAGACAGACTACAGACAGACGGACAGACACTTTTCTAAAACCCATTTTTTGGAATCAAGGAGTCATGAAACGTAAAGATTTAGCAAAATTAGACATTGTTCAAAATAGCAAAAATCCAAAACTTTCTCATTTTTGATGAGAATGTAATAGTTTTTCTACTATATTTTCTACAATAGTTAATAAATAATAATTAAACTTAGTAGAGTTAGTTGAGGTAAATAGAAACAAGGGGTAAATCGAAACAGTAGTTAATTTTAGATAAATAAAGAGAGAATATTTTTTTTATCAACATTCGTTACATAGCACAAAGTGTGTAACATTTCAGATTTCATTAGGATTTGTGACCATAAAACCGGTAAGTGTAATGAAACAAGAGATAATAAGAGAGTATAAGAGAGAATGAGAGAGAATAAGAGAGAATGAGAGAGTTTAAGAGAGACCGAGAGTTATGTTAAACCAATCTATTAAAATTTTTTAAAGTTGTTGAAACCTTTATAATTGTGTAATGTGTTAGAATTTTTTGTAAGGAATACTTTTAAACTTATATAATGCATTATTATTTCTTATTTTGAATTATTTTATGACTAACACCATTTTTATCTAATTCTTTATATCTCTTAACATTTCCAGACTTGAAATTGATTTTTCTTCAAATTTCGTAAGAAATAATCAACTGTTCCTATTTACTCCTAAAATTTAGCAAAGTTAAAAAATTTAGGGGTAAATAAGAACAGTTAATTATTACAATTTAATGATAACCATATTTTTTACTACTCCATAAAATTGTTCCAATTATTCATTACGCCCCTAAGCCATTACGCCTCGATCTCCTCTACTGCATATAAAATCGAATTTTATTTCAAAATTAATCTAAATTCATAGTATTCTATAAATTTCACTAGTAACAGAAATAACATTTTTTTTCTTCACTATTTTCTCCAATTCAGTGTAAATTTCACATTTAAAGCTTCATCATCTCTCAAAAATCCAAGAACAACTTTTTCATATGAAACTTCAACAGAAAACAGAGTTCCGAAACGAAGGGTTGTGTGTCATCGAAAGTAATAATGTTTAAAAGCAATGAGGATTTCTTTTTTAAAAGTCGGTGATCTCACGTTCAGAGAATTTTGCTCAGTGCTGCCACACATTTTTTTTATTTTTTACCCCGAAAGTCCATCGTCCGTTGACGCGTCGACATCGACCTCAATCATCTCTCATGCAAAGGCATTGCATCAAAGTGAAAATGCACTTCCAAAGAAGAATTGCTAAAAGCGAGACTCAAAGACAGAAAAAGAACAAGTTACTGAGAGAAAGAGAGAAACGACGAGAAGAGGTGAATAATATGTGTGGAAACAATGCGAGCATCCGGTGAACGATGGTGGAACGATGACACCGACGATTTCATCGTCGATAATAATTATTACTCATTCTAAAAAAACAAGAGTCTTTGACTTGTTGTCGTATAATGATAACACTTTTTTTACGAAATCAAAGTGACTCATTTTATATATATTAACATAGTAGTATATAAAAACAAAAGATTTTTAACAACCGAAATTTTTAATACTAGTTATTTTATCTTCCAATATTTTCGAACAAGTATTTTACTTGTCACTAGTTTTGAAAAATGTCTCTAGTTTTGACGCGATAGCTACTTATTTTTTGTAATAAAAAGAATTAGCCCTTTTTCTGGTTGTAAGTCTGATTATACATTTATTATGTACTACTTTGTACAGGCGAAAGCTAAATTAAAAATAATGATTATATTGATCAGTTTTTTGACAATTAATAAATATCTTTGACAATAATTTGACTCTGATCAACAATAAATATCTCCATCTTCAATATTTATTATGTATGTCAAAATTATCCTAAATTCGATCTTGAAAAATTTTGGATTTACGAGGTTTCTAAATTTTTATTGTGAAATTTTGAAAATGGTATATCTCTAAGGAAAATGAATAAAATTCTTAGGGAATGCTCATTTAGGAGATATTAAATATTTTGTCCTTGCGCGCAACCGTAAAAAGCGCATTTTCCGGTTATACGCTACATACAAAATAATGTTCAAACTCACCTATAAGTCATAAATTTTAACCGAATTCAATTTTTCTTTTTGGAGAAAGTAAGGCTATAAATTTGTAAAAATACTGTGCATTTTTTAAATTTATACTTCTTTAAACAAATTATTATTGTTAATTACTAACTTTTTACATATTGTACCTAGAGAGGTGTATTTTTTTCTAATTTTGCAATTTACCGGACCTAACATAAATACTGATGCAAATTTAAAACATAATTATTATTGTTTAAGCAAGATTTAAACAAATTATTATTGTTGATTACCAACTATTTACAGAATAGTATACTTAAAAGATGCAGTTTTTTCAAAACATGCAAATTTACCAAATTTTTTTGTTATGCCGATTTACATTAAAAATAAAATTATTATTTAAACAAAAATATGAATAATAAATTATTTAAAAATTATTAAAAATAATTGTACTTTTAGTTTTGATGTGGGTATCTCCATGCCAAAAAAATTAAAGTTGTTTCCTAGTTCTTCGATTGAGAAATTGTTACAGAACACATGCAAATAAAAATTGTGAAAACAACTTTATAAGTATTTGTTAATCATGGTTATAAATATTAAATAAAAATAAATTACCTATGTTGAAAGCTTTTGAAATTTAAATATTTTCGGAAACATTAAAAACAAAAACACTTTATTGAGTAACAAAATTTAGTGAAATTAACTTTTACAAAGGAAAGTAACATAATTAATGTTAAATATAATTGTTGTTGACAATCATAAAAACAATTTTTAGTAAATTTGTTTTTTTTTTGAAATTTTCGTTCTTTTTTGGCAATCACCAAAATTAAAATTTTTTGTAAGAAAAATAATATAATTAGGGAAAATTTTACCAACCCTAATCATAAGTTAATAAAATAATTTTTAAATAAATTATTATTATTTTTGTTTAAATTATAATATTATTTTTAATGTAAATCGGCATATCAAAAAAGTTTGGTAAATTTGCATGATTAGAAAAACTGCATCTTTTAAGTATACTATTCTGTAAATAGT
The DNA here is from genome assembly GCA_032872475.1 of Leptopilina myrica (nomen nudum). Taxonomy (NCBI): domain Eukaryota; kingdom Metazoa; phylum Arthropoda; class Insecta; order Hymenoptera; family Figitidae; genus Leptopilina; species Leptopilina myrica (nomen nudum). The sequence continues at coordinate 25,695,175 of CM065460.1, read as the reverse complement.
TAGTATTTAACAATAATAATTTGTTTAAATCTTGCTTAAACAATAATAATTATGTTTTAAATTTGCATCCGTATTTATGTTAGGTCCGCTAATTGCAAAATTAGAAAAAAATACACCTCTCTACGTAAAATATGTAAAAAGTTAGTAATCAACAATAATAATAATAACCTGTTGAAACAAATATAAATTTTAAAATTTTCAAACTTTTGTCATTTTTCGATAGTTTTACACCTGTAATCTTTTAAAACTATGCATACTTATATAAATAATTTATGCGCTGACTACAAAAATTATATTGAAATTTGCAGATTTATTTATTTTCTTGGTAAAAATTATAAAAGACAACTGAAAATCATCGCTTTTTGCATTTATCTCAGTAAGTCTAAAATACTAACACCAAGAAAGCTTTAGATATAGGTTGTTAGAATTAGAATTTCTTTATTTGTTCAAGGAAACCATGTGAACAATTTTTACAAAGCAGCATTCAACAATCATAATAAAAAAAGAATAGATATTACAATAATAAATATAATAATCTTGTGCATACAAATACTGAATGAAGCAAAATTTTTACAGCAGAAATGATAAATTACCAAGTGACTGAGCGGTCAATGATCACATATATAATATAATAAGAAATTCAATTAAAAATTCATACTGTCACACTGTACCACCTACAACTACATATAATTATGAACACTTCATAAGCAACATAAATAGCATATATAAATTTAAATACACATATTCATACATATTTACACGTGCGCCACAAGATAAGAATAAATAAAAAGGTAATAAAATCCATAAAAAGAACGCAATTATGTATCAAGAAGCAATAAATATGCAAAAAGTGTTTTTCTAAAAACAAAAAGACTCTGTGAACTTGTTATAGAGCAGGGAAGAGAGTTCCATAGTGACGCAGCAACAACAATAAAAGAATTTTGATATTGACTAGTTCTACACCGAGGAATTGTCAGAACATTAGGGCTTCTAATCTCCTTGGTAGTGATCTCTTGTCTAAAGATAAATTTATTAAACAAATACTCAGTTTCTTCAGAATTTAGAATAGAATATGTTAAACAACCAATATTTAATAAGCGTCTATGTTTAATTATAAGCCATCCCAGTGTTTCACGATAAGGAGATATATGTTCATCCATTCTCAAATCAAAAATAAATCTAATACATGAGTTAAGGAGTTTCTCAAGTTTATAATTGAGTTCATCAGTAATATTACTATAGACCGCACAGCAATAGTCAAAATGAAGAAGAAGGAAAGAATAAACAAGCTGAATTTTTAACTTAATAGAAAGTGCTCTTTTGTTTGTATTTAGCTGATTCAAAGGTGCATAAACACTTCTACAGATGTGTCCAACTTGTTTATCCCACGAGAGGATGGGGTTAAAAATGACGCCTAAGTTTTTGAACTATTAAACGTAACGTATTGTATTATTATCAACAGAAATTAATGGAACTTTACTTAAATTCACCTTGTTTACATGTCCGGGCGAGCCAACTATCATTGCATATGTCTTACTTATGTTTATCCTAAAATGATTGGACTTCGACCAATCACAAATAGCAACAACATCATTATTGACCAATGCTATGCTGTCATTTAATTCCTCAATACTACAATGTCTATATATTTGCAAATCATCAACGTAAAGCGTATACTTAGAATGATTAAGAACATTCCCTAACGTATTTGTAAAAAGAATAAACAATAAAGGATCTAGACAAGATCCCTGGGGCACTCCCGTACCAATATTATCCCACTCAGACATCTCTCCATCGGGACCTACAACCGACTGCACTCTACTAGTAAGATAAGATGCAAACCATCTTAGGACCGAGCAAGACAAGCCAAATGATTTTAACTTTAACATTAGAATATTGTGTGGAACCATATAAAATGCCTTACTGAAGTAAAAAAAACTATTACTGATATTTTTTTAAATAAATGATCATGGGAAGGTATCAATTGAATAAAAAAATCCAATGTGTTTCGTTAATAGTGCGACGTTTCGTTGGCTAAGGTTTGCCAACCTCATCAGGCTAAATTTATTAAAACATAAAACGACACTTCAATATTTATAAAAGGTCTTAAACACTATTATTCGTTACGGTAGTAAACAACTAGTAATATTATTTACCTAATTCGTTAAAACATAAAAATACGCTTTAAGTTCGTCATAAGGAATAAAATGAAATAAATAAATAAATTAAAAAACAAACACGATACATATTCACACAAAAAGGATTAAAATTATAGTTATAAGTTGAAAAGGAAGACATTCCTCTCCACTGTCTCAGTGTCAACTGAAATAAAATTAAATCTGATATAAGAAATTAAAATAATGAAGACTAGAAAAGTCAATGTACTGGTATCTAAACACAAGTGGTCACTAAGATATGTTATTGTTTTGTAGTTATACGCGGAGAGAAAAATCAAGCGTTTGTAGTATGGATAAGTTAACCTTATTTCGCAAAAAAGCACATGCGCAATAGGCGTAAAATTTGTGCTGTATTTGTATAAATTTCTACGTTATCAGCATAGAAGTTCTACCTTTAACGCATAGGACGTCAGTATACTTCGATTGCAAGAGATCCATGTTATTTTAGTATATGTTTCATGCAACTGAGGTATAAAAACACGTCTTTTAAGCAAGGCGTTCATACAAAATTACCATAGGAAGTCTCCATACTACAAACGCTTGATTTTTCTCTCCGTGTAGACATGAGTCTATACGTCTGAGAAGAGGAAAGAACGTTTTATTTAGAGTGAGAATATCTTCCTTTCTGTTAATAGTGGAACGATTTGTTTTTATATGGATTATTTCAGATATTCGTCGTTTTATAAAATTTTGTTCATTTTTATAAATTTTTACATTTTCCCAATCAAAATCATGATTAAAATTAGTACGATGTCGGTAGACTACAGAGTTGTCATTCACTTTTTTGTGTTCGTTTACGCGAGTTAGTAAAGATCGTTTCGTCTCGCCAATATATGTTGCAGGGCAGTCTTTACAATCAAATTTATACACAACATTTGTTCTATCCCATTTCTTCGTCGAATCTTTACCCAGTTTGATGATAGAACTGGTAGTTTCCTTACTATTTAATGAAATATGTTTTTTCAAGTTGTCAAACATTCTCAAAGAATTCAACTGTACTTCTATCCCCCTTATAAACAAAAATTCCAGTTGAATCATCAAACTGGGTAAGGATTCGACGAAGAAATGGGATAGAACAAATGTTGTATATAAATTTGATAGTTCATTGACTTTTCTAGTCTTCATTATTTTAATTTCTTATATCAGATTTAATTTTATTTCAGTCTTTATGCTTCTAAGAGCTTCTAACAAAGCAGAGGGACTTATGTAGAGCTGTGCAAATTCCAAAAATTCGATTCTCTCCAGAAGAATTAGCATGGGTGCGGTTCGGTTCGAATTTCGAACCCATGTAAAATTTGAGTTTTTGCACACCTCTAGACTTATGTCTTGAAAAAAGAAGTGAGAATCATCAAACTCAATAACCAGAAGAAGATCTAAAAGGAACCGAGGTGACATACTAAAAGACAAATCTCCACAAATATTAAGAAAGTAAGCATTAATATCATTAACAGAAAAGAAAGTTGAGAGATATCACATTAACTTGACTCAAAAATTCCAAGATACCTCAATTCGCTCCAGAGAGTCCTCTGATCAGAAGCACCCTTAAGCCTGGTAGCATAAAAATCATCGCGGGTTTTACCAACTAAGAACTTAACCTTATCTCTAAAGATTTTATATTTATCTCGATTTAAAATATCACCAGTCCTCTTCCATGCTCTAAAAGTCCAGTTTCTCCTTTAAATAAAACCCCTAATTTCATTATTCACCCAAGGGAATGCTTTTTTCCTCTTTGTCCCCTGAATATATGTAGGGGTCTCATAAAAATACAAATGTTATATATAGTATACATATTTAACTAAAACAGAGGTTACTTTTCTAGAAAAGTGCAAATAACCCCATAATTCCATAAAAACAACAAATATCCCATGTTAAAAGATTTCTAGGAATATCCTCCTTGGAATTTGCATTGGAATTCCCTATGGTAAATTTAGACGGAATTTAAATAGGAACTTCAAGGCAATTTCGTTGGAAACTGGAATTTTGATCGGAAATTCCAATAATTTCGCCAACTGCACAATATTGTACTCACTATTTGTTAATCTCGCCTGTTTGAAAACCTCAACGACTGTTTATGCCTGTGTTGAAATTGCCATATTGTGGCCATAATGTGTCATGAAACACCTTCCCTTATCGGGGCCATGGCAAAGTTTCTACACGGGTGAAGATCCCAAATGGAGGTGCAGGACGCAATATGTGCCGCTGCGAGCGGTTACAAAGAGTAATACCAGTCAGGTAGCAGTATTACATCCAGGTCCACAATTATATTCGCATATCGCTAAGGAAGCTTTAATTTTTATCGAAACCTGGTAACTGTCTGTTTTCCTTTGCAGACTGTCTTCAGGACAAGCAGCAAACTATTTTTTTCAATTATTTATCGAAGGTAACCAGTATAAAAAATTGACATATTTTGTGTATAATATGGTATGAAACACCTTCCCAGAACAGAGGTCTTTCTTCTTTCACAAGATTACTTATTCTGGCATACAACCTGAAATATTAATAAAATATAAATAAATATTTTCAGTTTTTTTTATTATGCCCTGAGAATAGTTTATTTACATTTCTTTTATTCACTGTTTCTCTACCTGAGCTATTCTTCTCTTTCTCTCTCTCTTTACCGATTCATATCTGTCTCTCTCTTGTCTTATTTCTTTATATCTTTCATCACTCGCTCTCTTACCGTCGCGGCAGAGCTCACCTATATACCTCCCTGCACCATCCCAGATATTGAGATCGTCTTCCGCCTTGGCCCGAGGTGCTCTTCGGGCCTAACAGGAACGGTCTCTCTTACCTTGTAGGTATTTGTCTCAGTTAGAGGTATCCTTCTGTGAGGCAAATACCAGAAAGAACATTTGTTCTTTCTGTCCTGGTGCTCTTAGGCCGAACGAACTTTCTCTCTCTCTCTCTATCCTTGTATTTTTGGCAACTGACCAGGGGTGCTCTCGTGGAAAGTTGACAAGTACGCCTAGTTAATTAATTTCCTTTCCTAGTAATTCATATTCACTCGTTACCGCGCTTACGGCAAGGATTTCGGCAGCATCCGGAATTAGAATTAACCCCTATGTGTTACTTGGTTATTTCCTAGAAGTGCACGCGCGCCAATCCATTCGTCGGACTCGTGTAACGTGGAAACCTACTCTAGAACTGTCTCGCGAATATGAACAAAATCCCTTTATCGGAAGTTCAAACTAAAACGCGTAATGTTAACTAAAGTATTTCTTTCGATGAGAAACAATTGTTAAGTTACTTTTCATACTATAATAAGTTTCATTATTCTTAAATTTATACTTTCGTTTCTTATATTTCTTATTTAATTTGTTTGTTAAATATTTTCTTTTGTTTTAAAATATATTTACTTTCGAAGGTTTAAAATTTAGACTCGTTATTGACTACACCTCTCTTCGAATTCTTAGCAGAAATAATAATTACGTAATGTTCAACCTAATATTCAGTATTTATTAATTAAAGAAACTACGATAGGTACCCGGACTCCATCCGACGAGCGAATTCCGTAGCGCATTAAAACAAATCATAACATTACAATCTCTTCAAATGAGGTGATTAGGTAATACGGCTCTGCTGAGTTGTCAAAATTATTTTTAATTTTAAATATATGTGTTATGCTGTTTTTACCTCAGCCATACTACATTTGAGAAATATTTGAATGTAATATCATTCTTTTTTTAAAACAATAAATTCACACCAAAAATTAAATTGTAGTTTTCTTTATTGCATTCACTACAAATGCGTTTCCCATTCCTCTGATTTCACACTTTCAATTAAATTAAGGCTGAGACATAAAGAAGGCTTTCTTGTTTATACTGATGTAAATTTTCGCATTGCTTTAGCATTTTTTTGTACATGGGTAAGGGATATGAAGAAATGCAACAATTTTTCATGTTTATGAATATGAGCTCTTTTTCACAGTCTACATTCGATAAATATTTGAAGACAATAGATAGCTGTATCGATAAAGTTACTAAAAGTTTATTACAAGCATGTTGGTTGTTAGTGAAAGATGTATATATCGAAAATAAAATATCAAATACTGAAAACCTACAATCGGAAGAAGTAGAAGAAAATGTATCTGAACAAGGAGAAATTCAAGAAATTGAATCATCAACTAAAAAATCAAGCACAGACGAACTTTTCGATATTTGTGTAAGTTATGACGGCAGTTGGCTTACTCGGGGGTACAAATCACAGCATGGTATTGATTGTGCTATTGACATTCAGTCAGGATTTTTAATTGACTATTACATAATGTCGAAACATTGTCAAGTTTGTACAATTGCTGCAGTTGAGCTAAGTGAAGATTCACCGAGGTAAGATGTTCTGCATCTATGGAGGTAGACATAGCCGAAAACGTTTGGAAACGATCAGTTGATTACGATTTTCGTTTCACGAAAATTGTTTGTGATGGTGACGCAAAGACATACAACCACTTGGTTAACCTACATATTTACCTTCGATAAATAATTGAAAAAAATAGTTTGCTGCTTGTCCTGAAGACAGTCTGCAAAGGAAAACAGACAGTTACCAGGTTTCGATAAAAATTAAAGCTTCCTTAGCGATATGCGAATATAATTGTGGACCTGGATGTAATACTGCTACCTGACTGGTATTACTCTTTGTAACCGCTCGCAGCGGCACATATTGCGTCCTGCACCTCCATTTGGGATCTTCACCCGTGTAGAAACTTTGCCATGGCCCCGATAAGGGAAGGTGTTTCATGACACATTATGGCCACAATATGGCAATTTCAACACAGGCATAAACAGTCGTTGAGGTTTTCAAACAGGCGAGATTAACAAATAGTGAGTACAATATTGTGCAGTTGGCAAAATTATTGGAATTTCCGATCAAAATTCCAGTTTCCAACGAAATTGCCTTGAAGTTCCTATTTAAATTCCGTCTAAATTTACCATAGGGAATTCCAATGCAAATTCCAAGGAGGATATTCCTAGAAATCTTTTAACATGGGATATTTGTTGTTTTTATGGAATTATGGGGTTATTTGCACTTTTCTAGAAAAGTAACCTCTGTTTTAGTTAAATATGTATACTATATATAACATTTGTATTTTTATGAGACCAACAACCTATTTTGGAAGCTTTCTTAGTGTTAGTATTTTAGACATACTGACATAAATGCAAAAAACGACGGTTTTCAGTTGTTTTTTATAATTTTTACCAAGAAAATAAATAAATCTGCAAATTTAAAGATCATTGTCGCAGTTAGCGAATGAATTTATATAAGTATGCATAGTTTTAAAAAGATTACAGGTGTAAAATTATCGAAAAGTGACAAAAGTTTGAAAATTTTAACCTTAAAACTTAAACTACTCATGACATAAATTCGTTGACTAGCTGTTATGACTTTTCGAGGTTAGTTTATTGAAATTTAAAGTATATCCAGAGACATCCAAGAGATGTTACTGAGAGATTAAATGCTACGTCTACAGATATTCACAGTACGTCCTTTAAATATCCATAAATATCCCCTAGTCATTCTCAGGATATAAAAAGTTTCTTTTTTTCTATATTTGTTTGAATATCCCTAAGATATCCGAGATATCTATAGATCTAACGAGGACGTTATTAGATATCCATAGAATATCTTGTGCTGTACGGGAAGATGCAAATTCAAAGGTTTAGAATTGTTCTGCCTCCTGCATTTTGAAACAGAAACAACTTTTGCAATATCCCTACAAAGTGGTCCCGTTTCGTTTTTTGTCTAACAACGAAATAAAATACTTAAACATCAATAAATTAATGAAAAATGCATGATTCGACGTGTAAAATCCTGTAGATAAAGAAAAATAAATAAAAACAGATTCGATATTTTATTTCACAATTAGTCACTACCTTCTGAAGAAAGAAGGTACCAATCGCCAATGTCGCTTACATAAAAAAAAGTATGTGAATCCTTCCTTGAAAATGCTTGACTTTTAGATAGGACACAAAATACAAAACTGTATCATATCCCTTTATTAAAAAATATAACAAAGTCCTAGAATTATTCTAGTACTAGTATGGGCAATAGTGTTATTTAAATTTTAAACAAAAGTCATTTGTTTAGTTTTATGAAATAGGTGAAGGATTAGTTGACTGCGCTTGAAAATTCTGTAGAGCATGCGCAGTGTGCGTTGCGCGTTTCTATCCAAATTAAATAACAGCTGATCTTATGATTCCATTTGTGTTAATTTCAGATGTTGTCATAAAATAATAGTTTATTTTATGACAAGCAAGTTGTGTTAATATATATTTGTCTTCAAGAATTGACATTCAAAAAAATATTTTTATGTTGTGTTTCTCACAAAAGAGAATGTTCTGTAAGTCTCAGTTTTCAGTGAAATAGCATGTATCTAAAGTTGTGAAAAATTTCACCATGCAATATATAAGAACAATTCGACTGCCATGTGTAGGTTTTCTTCCTTAGGGTGTATCTAAAGAGAAAAACATTGTCCTACCTAAAAGTTAGTTCGTGTTCTTTTTTTACAGGCTTGGTGGGGGCTGAATTTTAAAAAACTGATTTTTATGGGAATTTACTTAATTTCTATAATATTTTTTTTTTGAAATTCTTCCCATTTACTTGAAACTCGTTACTCAGGGGTTTTGAAGGTTGATGATTACGAATATGATGTTAGTTTATAAAAATTATATGGCGGACAAAATATAATTAAATGAATGAAATCGATTGAAACTTGCTACTCCGTGGGGAATATCGAGGTCGCCGAATACGAATCTGATGTTGGATATTAAAAATTCAAAATGGCGGATCCAATCCGACTCTAGTCGCTAATTTTAAATCCGAATTTTTCCTAATCCAGAAATGGTTTATCAGCGACCTCAAAAACCCCTGAATAAGAAGTTTCAAGGAAATCTGAACAATTTTTTTTAAATCTACCATTTAAGATCCGCCATTTTTTATATTTTTTATATATTCTATTCTTATATTATTAAAGTCACTGAATTAAAAAAACATTTAGAAAAAGCAAAAATTTAGCTTTATTCATAGAATTTAAGTAAATTCCCATAAAAATTAGTTTATCAAAATTCACCCCCCCCCCTCCAAGCCTGTAAAAAGAGAACACGAACTAACTTTTAGGTGGGACAATGTTTTTCTCTTTAGATACACCTCAAAGAAGAAAATCTACCACATAGCAATCCTGGCAATCTAAATTTTTTTTGTGTCGGTGTAATTGTTCTTTGTTTGTGTAATTAATTATCCCAATATGTTAATGAATGAGTGAATTTCAGAAAAACTGTGTGACCAATTGGACATTTTTTTTAATATACAATTTTTTTTAAAGACAATGAAATTCTCAAACAAAGTACTAGAAATTTTCATTGAATGCTTTTAAAACTCTCATGCAAAAGTACTAGACTGTTTCTAGTATTTTGTGTCGTATCCAAAAGTCAAGTACCGAGCCGATGAAAATTTTACGTACTTTTTTCCGTGTATGTTTTATTCTTATGTTTAAGGGGAGGCACCACCCCCAACTTTGAGCCCTTTAAATTTAAATTATTAAACTAGGTTATATTTTTTTATTGCACCATTTTTAACCCTAAAATATATAGGATGGTCAAAAATTTAAAATTTTAATTTTTTGAAGAGGTTAGAATTTTTATCTTTTCACTAATTGCATATTTTTGCAAATCCATGCGAGAGGTTCTTTAAAACTATAAAATAAGCTTAGAAAAAAATTTGCGTTAAAAAATATTTAAAATTGTGAGAGAAGATTAATTTTGAATGTTCAAATTTTACAACTTTTGACATTTTTTCTAAAATCCTAGACCAATATTCTTCTTGAGAATATCAGTGTTTAGAAAAATTTATTCGCTAAATGCAAAAACCATGTCGAATAACTTATTTACTAGATTAAAATTTTAACGTCTGTCAAAATTATTTTATTTTCTAGGTTAAAATTTTGACAAAGGTTAAAATTTTAACCTAGTAAATAAGTTATTCGACATGGTTTTTGCATTTAGCGAATCAATTTTTGTAAGAACTGATATTCTCAAAAAGATTATTGATCTAGGACTTTGGAAATATGTAAAAAGTTGTAAAATTTGAATATTTGAAATTAATCTTCTCGTACAATTTTTAAGTTAAAAAATAAATTTTTGCCAATCATTATTAACAAAATTAATAAATAATAAAGAAACAAATTTTTTGAATATGTATATATATATATATATATAGGGGAGAGGGCCCTAAGGTGGTCACCCTAAGAAAATTTTTGTATATTAGTTAGTATCTTCGAATGTTTTTTGTTATTGTTATTATTTGAGAAGACAAAGATTTTAGTATAGTTTTGAGGTAAATAGTCGTATGAGTCTCTTTGTAACGTGAACGTCGTAAAATTTCTTATTTTAAATGATCGAAATTTTTTTTCTCAGGATGCTAAAATCATCGAAATTAACTATTTTAAATTAGTAAAAATCGTTATAATTATCTTTATATATCGTACAATAATATTCCAAATGAATATAATTAACATTGTGCTTTAAAAATTGTTTTCATTAACGTTTAAAAAATTGTGTCTTAGCCCTAAGGTGGACATTTTTTTGGCCCCAAGGTGGTCACTTTTGATTTTTTATGAAAATGTGTTTATTCGCTATATTTATCAACATTTATCGCTGTGAATGTGAATTTTATCAATTTTTAAGTTTTATGATGAATAATAATGAAAAAGAATTATTTTAAAAATTTTACCTGTATAATACATACACAAAAGTATCATTTTTGACGAAAGGACAAAGTGCAAAAAAAAATATGTTATATGTTTCTGTGATCCTGAAAAACAATTACTATTAAATAAAAAAATTAATAATACGTTTTTACATTTTTTTAAAACTTTTTTAGTGAATTTTTGAATGGTGACCACCTTGGGGCCACTTTTTTAAAAGTCGAATTTTCAACTTTTTTAACCACTTCACTGGCAGGGCGTTCCAAATGGCGTTCCACGCGCCGAGGCCCAGACTGGCAAAAACACCGAAATGGCGTTCCTAAAAAACTCTTTTTTTTAAAGAGTGTACACCACATTTAACTATTGTAAAGCAATATTTCTATAATTTAGACATCAGGGAATAAGATTAACACAACAAAAATTTTAGTTTTTGTGATTTTCAATGTTTTTCCGAACGTTCAAATCGGCTATTTTTAATAATTTTCAACAAATGGCGTTCCACTTTTTTTCAATTTTTACACTATAAAACTTGTATTTTTATTAAAAAAAAGATATTTATATTACAATATTATAATATAATAATATAATTATTAATAATATATATAAATATAACATATATAAATAACTATTATTTATTATTATGAATGGTAATATTATACGTATATGTTTTTGCCAGTCTGGGCCTCGGCGCGTGGAACGCCATTTGGAACGCCCTGCCAGTGGAGTGGTTAAAAAAGTGCCATAACTTTTTTTTATTAATGAAATGAAAAAAAATTTATTATAGAAAGTTAGGTAATAAGATAAAGTTTCAAACGCCGTATTATTGACCTTTATATATAATTCCATTTGAAATCTACAGTCGTTCAAAAGATGGGTGACTACCTTAGGGCCCTCTCCCCTATATATATATATATATATACATATACATACAAAAACATAATAAAAATAATGGTTGCTGATGCATATGAACTAGACAGAATTCCAGGGATTCTTGTCCGCCCGTGGCAATGACGGCACTTTGTCCGTGCCAAACACGCTCGTGCAATGGTGAACCATACCAAAAACTGCAGACTGTCTATAATTGCGCATCAGAAATTCATTTCGTAGCACGACCTCGAAATCAATTACGAAAGAGTATATTAACTTTCGGTGAATTTATCATTTATACATTATTTATATTAAATAAAGATTTTTTATTCTAAACTCAGAAGAAAAAAATAACTTTAACTATATACTCAGACAGTAAAAACTGTATTAATTCCATCTTGTGTGTAATATAAGAAGAATGGAATAACTGAAAATGGAAAAAAATTACGAGAGAAAATGATAGAGAGAGAGGGAAGAAAAAAGAAAGAAAAAGCTTTTAGCACAATGTGAGCTTACGTGATAAAGCAAGGTGCAATGCTCGCGCATTTTACAAACAACGCCATGCGTCACGATCCGAACGTACCAAGGTCACGCGGGTAACGTCCCGATGCCCCCTAATGCAGGACAAATCCACTGCGAAATGTTTAAAACAAGTGAAGGAGGTAGACTCTTCTCTTCTTTTTATTTTTGGTGGAGTATGTTTTTCATTTGAATCGAGTTTTTGTCTCAGTTAAAAATATTTTTTCTTTTTTTACATTACATTAGCACATAGTGTAACAAAAGAGCAAAAAAATTTTGTTTGTTTGGACATTACTAAAAGAGAAGGAAAACGGAGGAAGAAAAAATAGAAAAAAAATTTCTCTTTTGTTCCTTACTTAGAAAATAATTTTCATAAAGTTAATAGATTGTTAAAAATGTTAGTAAAGAGTTTTGTAGCTATTTATCAGGAAGTGAATAAATAAAAAGAAAAAAACATTTAAAAAAAATGTCACGTCCCGAGTCAACTTAAAAATCTAAATTATAATAGTGAAGTGAACCCTTGTACCAAAAATAGTGTCAAAACATATTTTTTGGGATATATTAATTCTTAAAATAACATATCTAGCAATAGGTAGAAATTAAAGGAAAAGTGCAATAAAATTGTCGAAAGGGACAAGAGTTAAGCCCTGTAATAAAATGCTATTAGGCTAATCCTAAAGTACCAAACTCTGTGTGGGTCGCACCCTCCCCCCCCGCAAGCACATATTTGCTAAATATTGCACCTTCTTGGTATAAATATTATAGGGTAAGTGTGGGTATTTCTGCGAGTGATACAATTATTGCGATTTTTAAAAAATTATTATTTTTATTTTAGAATAAACACCTAATTTTTTGGAAATAATTACAAAAATGATTTTGAATTTTATTTGATGAAATAGCTAATAAAAATACACATTCTGTCAATTATTTCATTATTTATTTAAATTTGAAATATATTATGTCAGAATTCTATAAAATTATCAAACATGACAGTCATGAATACATATTAAAAACGTTGATATTTCTAATAATCACTATAGTATACACGTATTATTGCGATTTTAAACACGTTTACTGCGCAACGCAAACAACCTACAGCTGTATACCGTCGTTTACTTAACCTAACCTCTTTGATGACAATCTGTAACCTCCATATTACGACCAATGAGAAAGAACCAGCGCGGTATGCGACAGCTGATTTTCTGCAGTAATACTCACACAATAGTTGGTATTTCCTTTATAAATGTCACACAAAAATACTCGCGTGTCAACAATAAACATGTATTTACAATTAATTTTTGATTAACTTTTTTTAATACAAATAAGTAAGGAAATTGGATTAAGTTTAATGTTTTGGAAAATATAATAAACAAATTTTCATTTGTAATTTAAATAACTAAATTTCATGTTTTCATAAACTTGGACTAGCTTCGCAAAGTTAACCTATACTAAAAACTCGCATGGTCCACGCGGTCTGTGGCTTGAGATTTTTAAGTTTAAGTGCGTCACTCTATTTATTTCTTAGCAAATAAGAAACCCTAACTTTCCCCTTTTTCTAAAATTTTTTGCAAATTTATCGGAGAGTGGGAACAAATGACACGGGTACCCGGAGCTTCGTCCAGCATCTTAAAGTCTGTTCCATGAAGGAGGATAAGGAGATGAAACGGCCTATATTTATTGGCCCCCAAATAAGGGGGTCAGAGTAGTGAAGTTTTCATCTCCTTACTGTCTCGAGCGCCCCTTGAGGGAAAATACAGAATTATAATGTATCGTCTGCTGCACGGTTGTTTATGACATTTATGAGATGACAGCTGAATGAATCGGGTTATATTTAAGGTTGGAACGAGTTTTATGACTGAAATTGGAAATAAAAATGAAAAGTTAGTATAAAATAATAAATTCATGAGTAAATAATATTATGTTAATATAAAAATTCATTCTTGCTGTCATTTCACTACAAAAACATTGAGGTTATATTTATGTTTTTCTCCTTAGATCACGTGACAAAATAGTTTAAAAAAATTACCACTGTGAGCGCTGTAACCAGTAGGGAGAGAAAAACCGCACTACTCTGACCCCCCATTTTGGTGTCAACTTTTTCTGCTATATACTGCAGGCGTTTCATTTCCTTATCCTCCTTCATGGTCTGTTCCTTATCGGTCCCTGTTTATGAAACTTAGAAATTGGTTCTTTTCTTGAACTTAGTTTTTCTTGAGGTTCGACTTAAAGAATCTAGCAGTCCAATGATTTGTCTGAAAACGCATTTTCTTTTGACAGAATAAATCCTCGGATTAATAATGTTTAAGTTCAGAGCCAAGTACCATTTCTCTTGAAATAAATAAATATTGCTTTCTTTGAACAAAATATTAAATAGTATTGAAGACATATTTGTGTTTGAATTTATTAGATCGTTATATTTTATCATTATGTTATGTAACATACGATATTTTTGGTGATAAGCTTCCAATTTTATCTTATTTTCATGCCGTTCCGTAACAAAAAAGTAAACATAATGGAAAGAACAAAAAGAAAACAAGAGAGTATAAGAAGAAAAACGAAGAAAAACAGAAAAAGGCTAAGAAGAAAAAAAAGGAAAAAAGATAAAAAGGAAATTAAAAAATAGATAGAAAAAGAAAGGCAAAGAAAAAAATATAAAGGAAAAAAAAACAGTAGAAAAAAATAGAAAGAAAAAAGAAAGATAAAGAAGAGCAAATAGAAAAAAGGGAATTGAAAAGAGAAAGTAGAAAAAAATGGAAAGAGGGAAAATATAAGTAAAAAGGAAAGATTAAGAACAAATGGAAGTAAGAAGAAAAACAAAGAAAAGAGAAAAAAGTAGAAAAAAGAGAAAATATAAAAAATGGAAGAAATAAGAAATATCAAGAAGAAATAGAAATAAGAATAAAAAGTTGAAAGGAGAAAAATAAAAATGGAAAAAATAAAAGGTAAAAAATTGAAAAGTAGAAAGAAAAAGACAAAAAAGAAGAAAAGAGATGCCAAAGGAAATAAAAAAAGAAAATATACTGAAAAGCAAATAACAAGAAAAAACACAATGAAGAATAGAAAGTAAAGAAAAAAAGAGAAATAGAAAGAAGAAAAATAAGAAAAGAAAAAGAAGAAATAGAAAATGAAAAAGGAGAGAAAAATATGAGGAAAGCGATTAAAAAAGAAAAAAGATTAATCAATAAGAGAGATAAAATAACGAGAAATGGAAAGAAGAAGTTTGAAAAGAAAAGGGAGAAAAAGAAAAATAAGAAGAATGAGAAAAACAGAAAGAAGAGGAAAAAAGAAAAAGGAAGTGAGAGACTGAATAGAAAGAAAGTAAAATGGATAAAGAACGAGTTATGCAACGCTGCACCACGAATATGACGAATCGCGTTGCGATGCAACCGACATGGCGTGCGGCTACTACTGCTGACATTATATTGTTGCTGCTTTGTGTAATATATATATATATATATATCCTACTAATGACCCTCGTTTACTCGCATAGCTGACAGACACTAACGTTTTATGGAATTCGTTCAATGTATCCGTACGACAGACCGGATGCATTAAAAACCTTTGCAATACAGCTTCAAAATTTTAAACATCTACAAATTATATGCGATTTCAATTATTAGCGCCCAAAAAATATATTTTTTATTCCTAAGAATGATTTTCTATTTCAAACGAAAAAATTTTTCTAATTAAAAAAAAATCAAATTAAAGATTTCTGTTTTAAAAGAAATAGGTATTGTTTGTTTATTAGAAACAAGATTTTCGGTTTAAAATAAAAATAATTATTTTTTTCAAACAAGATTTTCTGTTTGAAAAGAAAATATTTTTTGTTTATAAAGGAAATTTAGTTTTAAAAGAAATATTTATGTTTCCAAAGAAATATGGTTTCATTCAAAAACAAGATTTACTGTTTGAAAAAAAGATTTTCTTATTTTAAAAGAACTTTGTGCTTCTCACGAAATTTTTAAAAGAACCTTTTCCGCATTAAAAAAAATTTTGTTTATTCATCTTCATGCAGAAATTAAGAAATTTGAAACTATAAACACAAAAGTCTATAGAAGAAACAATTTTCATAATTTTACTAATTATCAGAATTTTACACCTGCTTTTTTATATTTTATTACTATTTTATATTCGTTGTGATGATAAAACTAACAATTATCAGCGTCATTTTAATTGAAGCGCATTCATAAAGTATGCATCTTTGATAATAAAATTTATGAACTTGTTCATTCGGAGAGTATATTCTTGCTTACGTTTCAAGCATCATTAGGATGACGTGATGTTAACCAAAAAAGGTGAACTCACATGTAAAAGTGGTCTTTTTATGTAAGGTGATTGTTCCTATTTATTAGCAGTATAAAGTGAGTTTTAATGCGCCTTTTTATGTTAGTTTACATCTTAAGACCGCAAGGATAAATTTGAATTTATATTTAATTATCACTTCTTTTTGTTTTTTAGTAGGGTTCGACCAGCTCAACTGTGTTAAAAAAATTTTATTGATTTTCTAGAATGTTAAAACTTTTATAAAAATCGGTAGTTAATAACAAAACAAAAAACACTTTTAACCGTTTTTTGAAATTTTAAAGTTTTGTTATTGTTTTTGCATTAACAAAATAATACAAAACTAAAAAAATTAATAACTCAAAAGCCGTTTACAATAAATTAATGAAATTTACACTAACTACACAAAATTGTTCACTCTTTTAAAAGAAAATATTTGCAAGATTGTAGGGGAGGGTGGTCCCATACCGACCCCCTTATGTTTCTTAAAGATGGTACCACTAAAAAATTCGTCAGTATCATCAATTGAACACTTTCACAACAGCAACAACTAGGCTACAGGTTTTGTCAATGCGTTTGATTTCATTTTGGAGATTTAAGCAATATTAGATTTTAGCATTGGTTAGATTAATTTTTGACCTATACGGAATTCGAGCTAACAGTGTTTTTTGAATACAGGAAAATTTTTACGAAATTAATTTCGATTGTGTATGACCTTAACTTCAAAGCACAACATTCAAATTAAATTAATTCCATTGATATATGTGATTAGCAAAACATTTTGTGAAAATAGTGAGAGTGGTCCGAAACCGACCCCCATATTTTTACATTGTAATTGTTTATTCTCTTCTTTCTTATTGTTCACATGCAGTGACGATAGGTTTTGCATATTTACTTTTATTTTTTAGGAATTTATAAAAATTTTACTAGCAATCACAGCACATGTTATTTAACTTTAATTCTCTTTTGGTTAAATATTTTATTCCTTGTCAGTTGTAAAATGTTCTTGACAAGGCGATATAAATTAAGAAACGCTGTACTTTTCGACATCATTGGAAGCAGTTAAGTACAGAAACAAAAAAAATTAATAACAAATTTCGTATATATTTTACTAAAAATAGGGCGAAAATTAAAACAGGCAAAACCATTGCTGCTATTATATTAGAAATTTAGATACTGTTTAACAATTTATATTTATTATCATTTCAAAGAAGGCCTTAAAATTTATTTAAATAAAGTAATAATATTAATTCAAGTCTATCTATGTCAACATATAACTTATAGACATAAATAATTTCAGAAGAAAGTTACTAATGAGCAATTCCAAGCCAAGTGATCATGAGGATTTTTGATGATTTTAGCAATTTTAAAAATATTTTGTGAATTTGTTCGTTTATATGCATGGAATAAGAATGTATAAAAATTTTTTCAAAATTTTCAAAATTTGTTGAGTTATGTCTTTTTCAAAATTTTGATCGTTTTTTTAAAAAAGGCTTATAGCCGCGCAAGTTTTGTTTTAAATCTTTTTAAAGGTTATACTTTCTTGCTAAAATGATTTTTTTTCTAAATTTTGTAATTAAAATTAAAATTAAAAATTGATTTCTCGAGCGTTATTTTTGAATTTTTGAATAACAACTTTTTTAAATAACAATAAGTATTAAAATAATGATGACATATTTTTTTGGCTTTATTGATTAAGAAAATTAATCAAAAATCTTATTAAAATAGTATTGGATTCACAAAGAAATAGAAAATTATTTAGTTAAATATTATTTAAACAATTAAAAGCAATTATTATCATCATGAAGTGTACTTAGAGCTAGAAATTTATAGTTTTTTCTATATTTTGCATTGAATTGTATTTTGAACATTGAAGTATAAAATAAAAACTAAAAATTTATAAGGTAATATGATTTTATCACTCTTTCGTATTAGTTATTCTAAAAATTTATAAGTTAAACATTATTTACACAATTAATTTTAGTATTTTAATTTACTACAGTTAAAACAAGAAATTCTTAGTTTATCTTAATTGTGAAAAAATCAATTGCAATCCCTATTTTTTATTTTAATCTACTGCATTAGCAAAACATAAAGCGACACCTTTTTTTAATTGAAAGTGAAAAAAAATAATAATTAAATCTTTTTTAATAGGGTTAACAATTTTAAGTTTTAAACATTATAGTTTTTTTGTGCTTTTTGTATTGTTAGAAAAAATGTTGACTATCATCTCAGTACGAGAAATAAGGATAAACTAATGCAGTAGATTTGATTAAAAAATAGGGATTGCAATTGATTTTTTCACAATTAAGAAAAACTAAGAATTTCTTGTTTTAACTGTAGTAAATTAAAAAACTAAAATAAATTGTGTAAATAATGTTTAACAAATAAATTTTTAGTTTTTATTTTACACTTCAATGTTCAAAATACAATTCAATGCAAAATATAGAAAAAACTATAAATTTCTAGCTCTAAGTACACTTCATGATGATAATAATTACTTTTAATTGTTTAAATAATATTTAACTAAATAATTTTCTATTTCTTTGTGAAACCAATACTATTTTAATAAGATTTTTGATTAATTTTCTTAATCAATGAAGCCAAAAAAATATGTCATCATTATTTTAATACTTATTGTTATTTAAAAAATTTTTTATTCAAAAATTCAAAAATAACGCTTGAGAAATCAATTTATCTTAATCGGTCAACAAGAAAAAAAGTTACGTGCCTTTTTTAAAAAAACGATCAAAATTTTGAAAAAGACATAACTCAACAAATTTTGAAAATTTTGAAAAAATTTTTATACATTCTTATTCCATGCATATAAAGGAACAAATTCACAAAATATTTTTAAAATTGCTAAAATCATCAAAAATCCTCATGATTTGTTTGAAAAAGGTACAAAAATGTATTTAAATTGAGTAACAATAATTTAATAGTTAATTACAGACTGTTAAATTTTATTTTAATTACAATTAGAATTTGATATCTTAATTTTTCTTTAGATTCCCCCCCCCCCCCAAAATGGCGGTCGGTTTCGCACTACTCATTTTGGGAACTTTAAAAACGTAAATTTTCGCTTTTTCTTTAGATCTTTCATTAATGACAATTATAAACCTCGGCAATCGTCAGAAAACATTGGAAAATAGTTCCTTTACTCAAAAAAATTTTGAGGAAAACAAAGAAACACATTTTTGGCACATTTTTAGCCTTTGAACTTTAGGGGGTCGGTATGGGACCACCCTACCCTAAATTTAAAAATTTCATGTTTTTAATAACAATTTTATAAACAATTTTAATTATTTATATTTTCTACCCCTCCTATTGTAATGAAACTCATAGGAAGTGTACTCAGTAGTCTCGTCTTGAAGCCCCAAAAAATAAATTTTGGTATTTTCAATTTGGAATATACGTAACGAATTTTATATTAAAAACGCGCACCAACTCCACACTTTAGAGAATACAAATATTATTTCTTTTTAATAATTTATTTTTTAAATAAAAGTTTATTATATTGTGCACCGATCTGTGGAAGTAGAATTTTGAAAACTGTCAAAATTTTTTTTTATTTAACAATATATATGAACAAAGGAGAATAAACTTTACTAAATATTAGTTAACAAATGTGTAGCATTCATATTTTTTTAAGTTAAGAGATCAGATTTGATCTGATCTGTGCGCAATATTATTATATTATTAATTTAATTCCCGTTAAAGACTGCTGCATTGACGGTCTATACCCTTAATTCGATTTTTAGTTTCTACTGTTAAGTTAACTCCTTTAATTTTATTCATTTTTAGGGTTCCGTACACCGTAGGTGAAAGGTTTCACATGTGTGTCCTTCTCAGTCACGCAAAACAGGCAGCCCCCCCCCTTAACTTCTACTTTTCTCAACATAATGAGCTAAAATTCGGTACACATACTCATCTTTACGTGCAAATCAAACAAAAAATATATGGCGAACCAGATTGGCGAACATATTTGCAAACTAGAAGAGAAAGAATTTCATTTTTTTAATGAGCCTGTCCCCCCTTAACTTCTACATTTCTAAACGAAATGAGCTAAAATTCGGCAGACATATTCATTTTTTAATGTAGATTACAGGAAAAAGATAGCAAGAGAACCTGATGGGTGACACATTTGCGAACTAGAAGGGAAAGAAGTTACATTTTTTAAAAACATTGCAAATAATAACCCTGTCACCCTACTTAATTTCTACATTTCTCGACGAAATAAGCGAATATCTCTGGTTCGGTGCTGTGAAAATTGTTTAAATTTCAAATATGAATATCAAATTAAAATATTTCAAGAATGATACTAATAACGTATGGTCAAATTTATAAAAAAATCTATAGAATAGCGATTAGGGGATGTGATACCTTCAAAGAAATCTGCATGTAAAAATACTTGTATATCGAATCGATTTCTTGACAGAAAAAACTTTGACTTAATTTGAGATCGAGTTTTTTCTGTGTTTCTCCTCTAATTCGTATTTATTACTTTTAATCAATTATATTTCTCCATATATGTGTGTATAAAAAGGAATTTAATCTTGGTGTACGGTACCCTCGATTTTAGTGCGAGTGTTACTCGCTCTTATCCGTTTTTTTATTTAGTTAATTCTATTTATTTAATTTATTCATTTTTTATTCAGATAATTTTTCTTTTATTTAGTTAATATTGTTAAAATTATACAGTGAATGTTATTTTTTTTGTTCACTATTAAAAAAAGTAAACTGCGCGAATTGTGATTTTCACAATGTCATTCTATTATTTATTCATATTATTATAATTTATTAATTTATATAGATTTTCTTCTCTTTTTTTTAAAATCTCGCATTTTGGTCAAGTGGAATGACAATTAAAAACCGGATTCTATCTTACTTAAAAGAAACAACGTAGTACGTTGCTTCGCATTTGGCTCAGAATCCTTTCATTTTCTTGAAATTTGAAATAGTTTAATTGCAAATATTTTAAAAATGTAAACTACAATACAAATTTTTGGGATGTTTCTAAATTTTTTTCTTTGTGGTGGTTATTATTCAATTCTTTGTTTTCAAAACTATTCCACATTTCAGTCATTTTGGAAAAAAATATAACTTTTATCCTCAAGTAATAAAAGTTACAAAAATACCATTGAAAAAAATTCTGTCTGTCTGCACCTTATTTTTGTGCGCGCATCAGTAGAAAAAGTTTTGCCTGATTGAAGTAAAATTTGGCAGCTTTTCAAGTATTAGATTATGCAGTTCAATATTTTCGGTTTTAAAATATAACTTATTTTTTAAGGTGATGTAATAGATTTCTTACTATTTGTTAGAACAGTTTGCTGCCTTACGCTACCAAGATCAACACAATACTTTTTTGACGACTTTACCACCACTGACTGACTGCATAGACGCAGATGAAGATAATGTTCTTTATTAGACGTTTTTTAGAATTAGACTCTAAATCTAAAATCCTAACATCATAAAAATTGAAAGAATGATTATATACAGATTGATGTTCGTTAACAACTGATTTGATTTTCTTATTCTTATGTTCTTTGATTCTCTTTTCCAAACTCAGCTTTGATTCACCAATATAGGTCGCAGGACAATTATTAAAATTAAATTTATAAACAATTTCAGTTTGGTTCCATTATTTGTTTGTGTCTATTCCTAATTTTAAAACCTATCTTAAAGATTTATTAACCATTGGAATTAATAATAAATTATAATCTTTTAGAATATTTTATAATTTTGCATAATTATTATTAAAAAAATACAAATTTTTGGCATGCGACTATAAGTTTTCGATTTTTCGTTTTTCTGTTAGTCGCTAATTGATCCTCCCAATTCTGTAACTCGATCTGCGTGCGGACGCGTGCTATAATTCTAATCGTGTAGCAATAAGTGTTCCAGAGGCGCTCTGTGCTACTTGACTGGTATTATAGATTATGTTTGGACGCGGATAGAGTTATAGAATTGGGATGTTCAATTCAATTTGGTTTGAACTGTCTAATTTTCACATGCTTCTTAACAAAATCCAATGGATAATCATGTTTAAGAAGAATCTGAACCACTCTTCCAATATTACATTCATGAAAAGAATCATGAAGAACCAAAAATAAAAACCTTGGTAAAAATGGTATCTATAATAGTTTTTGAGACACGCGTAGACACACCCGTGAATTTCTTATAAGACCTAATGCTATTTATTATAACTTATCATTATAAAATATAAATAATACTACGGGATTAGTTGTTTGTTATGCCAAATTCATTAAAATTGGTTAAAATCACAAGCCTTAGTTACAATGGAAAAATTATAAATTAAAACTTTTTAAGCACTCATGGTTTGAAATAATTTTGTAAAATTAAAGTCCTGAAAAGGCCTGGTTGTAGTAGTTTTTAATTCTATTTAGCGAAAATAAGAAATTTCTTTAGAATGATATTCTTCGAGATTGCAATAGTATACATGAATATATGTAAAATTTGATTTATCCCGTTCGTATAAATCAAAAAGAGTAGTAATTTGATTATTGAATTGGCTTTGTAATCTTGCTAAATTCGCTAATCCTTTGACTGTACCGCCAATGTCATCACATGGTGCTTTGCCATGTAATGTGTAAAAAAGTGTCATTCTGCTTCACATGAAAAATCATCAACATGATGGGCTAAATTGATTAAAATTTTTTTGTTTTTATATTGTGCAGCTAAACCATCTGTAAAATAGTAAATTTTCTGCACAGTATGAGCAACTTTTTCTCGAAAAAAATTTAATAATTTGTTCTGAAACAAATGGACCGAAACAGTGGTACGATCTAAAATTTGACTTAAAATTACAAAGCTGATGTGATTTAATTCATTGCCTATATTATAATAAACTGCAAATGGATGAACAGTCGCTTGTCGACTGTTATTTTCGATAAAGATTTTTTAAAACAATTGTTTACATAAAAAGTTTTCACACACGTAACAGTTTCTGAAGACAAGCGTTTTCCTAATTTTGTTTTCCATGGACTAAAAAAATTGTCCCTCTCTCACATTAATTTAATCGTTATTCGAGCCATTCGATTTGAAGCATCAAAAACAATCAAAAATCAATAATGAGTCAAAAAATCTTTTTGTTGCTTAAATTGTTACTGGGATATTCTTTTTTGAGAAAAGTATGTTGGATTTTTTTTAATTTTATATAGCCAACGCCCCCACTAGTTTACTATTAGAAGAAAAGTATAGAAAAGCAAAAAAAACGAAAGTAAAAGAAGAAAAAAGACAAAAAAAAGAAGAAAGAAAAATAGAAAATAATAAAAAATCCAAAACACGAAAGAAAACGAAAGAAAAAAAGTAAATTGCTTTTTTTCAATATAAAATTCCTAAGGGATGTCAATAGATTCTAGATATTTCTAGAATTTCCAGTTTTAGTAATTACTCATTTAATCGGGCGTTTTATGCTTCATGAAACAGAATACCTTCAAATCGTAAACAATGTTAAATAAATATTTTTAAGTATTAGTAAAATATTCTAAGTAAATAATAAATCATCTTACAGAATTAGATGAATTGAATGAAATATTTTCTTCGTCCTCTTGAATAGCTTGCAGAATTCTTCTTTGGGAACATTGGCCGCAGACAAAACAAGCAACCTAGCCTTCATTTGAGTCTAAATAATAACCATTTTTTATTTTTAGAAATATTTTAAGTGTCTGTGCTTTAGAGGAGAGTGGGGCAAAATGCACTGAAAGCAATGATTCATAATTTTTGTAAGAATTCTGGATAATACAGCCATATTGTATTGTTGGTTTTGTTATTGTGATACGGTATCACTATTTTGGCCATTCAATTTTGTTAGTTTCGAATACGTCTGCGCACAACGCTTTTAACAAACGCACCTAATCTTTTGTTTCACATACGAAATCTGTGTTTTTAATAGTAACACTCAGTATGGTTGCATCAGATAGAGAACGAAATAGGCAAAACTAAATAAAAATAAAAATTAGGCTAATACGAAGAGACAAATCACAGTATTAAGGGGGAAAACCACTTTAGAAGTCTCATCTTATTGGATTTTCAAAGATTTTTTTATAGGGAAATAATTAATTACAATTAAATTACATTTCGGCACCTTTTTATTAGTGTTTAAAACAATGTTTATAAATTTTGTTGAACTATTTTAACAAGAAATAAGGCATTTATGCATTTGTATCCGCTGATAATTCTGATATTTTTTTCTCGGATTGCGTGACGTGTAGCAATTTTAATTTTTATCTGAAATCAAATTTTGTTTTTTTGGTACATCCTTAACTTATTTTCAAAGAATAGCAACTTTAATCCAGGTAAAAATAATTAAAATTAAAAATTTTTAAACTGTTTAAATTTTTTCATTTTTTACCATTTTTTAAAATTTAATTCAAACACCTTCAAAATTTGTAATTTTAATTCTTTTTACATGAATTGAGGTTCATATTCTTTGAAAATATGTTAAATATATAACAAAAAAACAAATTTTGATTTCAGATAAAAATTAAAATTGCTACACTTCACGCAATCCGTGAAAAAAAATATCAGAACCATCAGCGGATACAAATGCATAAATGCCTTATTTCTTATTTATTGATGTGATGTTCATTTCATTAACT
Organism: Leptopilina myrica (nomen nudum); assembly: GCA_032872475.1. Lineage (NCBI taxonomy): Eukaryota > Metazoa > Arthropoda > Insecta > Hymenoptera > Figitidae > Leptopilina > Leptopilina myrica (nomen nudum). The sequence goes on along the minus strand of CM065460.1, from coordinate 25,670,015 downwards.
TTAACTAGTGACCTGATGATGGTGGCAAACCTGACCACCGAACCGTCGTCTATTTTATAAAAAAGTAAAACAATTTTTCTTTTAACTTTTTTTATAGGTACGTCTTCCAAAAATCGAAAAAACCTAATTTATTAAATAATTGTGGAATAATTTACTAAATATTGCCTTATATTTCTCGCTTAAATAGTTTAACAATATTTATAAACATTGTTCAAAACACTAATAAAAAGGTGCCCAAGTATCATTTAATTAGAATTAAATTAATCATTTTCGTAAAAAAATCCATAAAAATGAGCCTTCTAATGTGGTTTTCCCCCTTAATAATATTCTGAATTTGAAATAGAAATAATTTTTTTTATGAAATATACACTGAAAAAATATATTTTTGGTACTGCCATAAATATGGCCAATTCTCACATATTATATTGGTGGTTATGGAACAGTTATACGCAGTGTAGAACAGCCATGCATGTGAAATACAGTAATATGGTCCCGATATTCCAATAGGGAAGATCGGGATGTAATGGATCACTTTTCACTGTTTGTTGCTTAACTTCGTTATTCTTGCTTTAATAAAAATTTCATTATGTGGAAAACTTATCCTAACATCTCAATTTTCAATTAAAAAAAGTTCGCCCTACACGGTGGTCTTAAAGCAAAATAAAGTTTTTCTACGTCGCCAAAAAAAATTATTTGTACAATCTTTTGAAGCGTCGTCTCAAGATTCAAAATCAATAAATATTGAAATCCTAGCTGCTCGTTCTAGCGTTTTTTCAACCAATACTATTTTGATTGAGGTGTACTTGCGTTTGCGAAGTCAAAAAATTTGTCACACATTAATGTTTCTTTTGCAGTTATAATATTTAAAAGATTAAATACTGTTTTTGCACCTTAAAATACAAATTAAAACTACAAAAATAATTGTTTCGCTTTTCAACTATTATTTACGATCTCTAATTCGTAAGACAGTCCGACAGTCGAAAAATTTTATTTCGTACAAGTAAACCTACCCAAGTGTGAAACTTTGATTTTGATGAAACTTGGCACACTTCAAGAACTGGCCAAAATAATAGATACGTATTTTTTTCATCGGGAATGAAGAAGATTTAAGGGGTGAAACTACCCTTTGATTATTCAAAAACACCCCATAAATCATGGTATTGACCATGATTTATGGGTTTAATCAAAATAATTTTTATCAAACCTGTATCTAAGGGTTGTCACAAATTTTGCAAATTAGACCTCAGATTCGTAATCAGCGACCTTGAAAACCCTTAAATACAAATTTTTTTTGAAGTTGCCCATTTTTTTTAAATTTTGATCCGCCATTTTGAATGTTTCAAATTTGACCCCATATTCCTAATCAGCGACATTGAAAACCCTTAGATACAGGTTTGATAAAAATTATTTTGATTAAACAGGTGATTGTCAATATCATGATTTATAGGGTGTTTTTCAATAATCAAAGGTTAGTTTCACCCCTTAAAATATTCTTCATTACTGATGAAGAAATACGTATCTATTATTTTTGCCAGTTCTTGAAGTGTGCCAAGTTTCATCAAAATCGGAGTGTCACACTTGGGTAGGTTTACTTGTAAGTATACATAAATACCCAGTGGGCGCATGTGATGGATTTACAAAAAATTATATTGTAGTTTATAATTAGGAACATTTTAATTAAAAAAATTACAAAATGATACATTATGATACAATTAATTAATTATATTATTGGAAATATTGATGAGCGAAAAAATAATATTTGAATGGATTACCCCCTTCCCTGTCTGGTGAAAAAGTAGTTTTCGGGCCACAAACGGTTTAAAGAAATAATAAGTAAATAATTAAAATTATTGTTTACCATAAACGATTCGTTTAAAAAATTTTTGAAATCTGACATCAGATATTAAAATGTTTGACTGACAAGAGGTTAATGTTAAATATTAAACGATTTGAGAATAATAATTTATGAGATGAGACGAGATGTGAAAAGGAAACAAAAGAATTAAATCTTTTTCGATATCGCTCATGTACATCACTAGAAATATTACATCTGAAAAACAAAATTCTAAAATTTTGAAGGTCAGCAAAGTAAGGAAAAGTACAGCAAAGAATGGGAGAATATAGAAGATTAAAAAAAGGCTTTTCTAATGAAATGGCAATATGCTTAAGGTCATGTTATTTAGTGGGAAGTTTTTCCATAGTAAAGTAAATAGGGCACGTGACCACCAGTAGTCTCCTTTATAGGCTTAAAAAAATCGACTTTTTTATTTTTTCTTAAATCTATTTCAAAATTATCCAAGAATAGGTCTTTAAAATTTTAGAGGCCAATTTGACATATTTTCAAAGGTAGAACTGATTTTGTGACCGATAGTCGAGCACGTGTGAATGCTCGGGCAGACCCCAACGTGCGCGCTCCGCCACTTCATGCGTTTTATTGTTTACCTAATGACATTTTATACATTTATTATTACAAACATACAATCATTACACTTGTTTTATTTTAAATTCAATATGGTTGTATGGACCACCAATATATTTCAGCCGTAATTGTCCAGAACTAACGGCTTCTTGCATCTGATAAAGCATATCGAGTCATCAGTGAACAGTGGTACAAATCTTGAAGGTAGGAATGTATTGAATTTTTTATCCACCTTAACGCCGACTTTGACTCCATACCTGGTGTTGACGACCTGAATCTTTGTTATAGGATACTTATGTCCAGGAGTTAGCTCGGACAGCGGCTTCGTAGGCAAGAAAGCGTCCATGCGACCAATGGCATTGATTTTGGTTAGATCCATCTTATTAATACTTTGTGCAGTCACAAAACAGAATGATTAAATCGACTGAAGATGCCTCTATTTATACCTAAATCTCACGCATTACTCTCACCACTACTTTTACGCATGCGCATTACCCCTGTCACACTTTAAGCATGCGCATTATCCCTCACTCTTATTATTGAGCCACGCTCACTTTGTGAAGCCATAAGACAAGCTCAAACTAGTTTTATCATGTTGTAGGCATGTGTAATAAAGATAATACGATGGGAAAGGGTTAATGAAAGTAAACATTTATAATACATTTAATACATTTATTTATTATATAGGAAATTTTCAGAATCATTGTACAAATCTTTCAATGTACAATCAGTGTCAACTTCATCATTATTTTCTATATTATTTCGTAGTACATTCGATGGTTGTATCAACCAATTTCGTAAATTACATACATTTTTAACAGCACAATTGCTAAAACTACGTGTGTGATTTGTACATGTAGATGAATTATCTGCACTTAAACTTTTTAGCGACGGACACTTAAAATCATCTAAATTAAATACATTTAACGAAAATTTTTCTAGTCATTTTTGTTTTTCTAAACCTTTTACGTATACAGTAGGTGTACCTATTAATACTTCTTTTATTATTGGATGTAATTCTTCATAAGATACGTCACCAGCAGCCCAATCGATACCATGATAATTATTTGTCAGGCATCGATTCTCACATTTGTATCTTGCAGGTAATCGACTCCAGGCATATGGTGGCTCAAAGAGGTAGACCGATGGATGAGCACCTTGTTGAAGTGGTAGAATCGCCAATTCTTTGATGACAATTAAGTATGGAATCAACCATTCAACTTTATTAATAATAATTCTAAATTCCTCACTGTCAGCTCCTTCAATGTTTACTAAAGCATTTAGATCAGTACAAAATCTTGTTAAAATAAGTTTACGTTTTGCATTTACAACAATCTTTCGATTGTCTTCAGCAAAACCAATAATCATACTAAGTGGAATATTTACTTTAAAGTATCCAGTATCATTTGTAACTCTACTATCAGCATCATAAGGTAGATAACCAGCATTTTCAGAGTAAATCATTTAAATAGGTGTTTGAGAAATTAAAGTTTTCATTGTAGTTGTAACGCCAACATTTTAAGAGGGATCAATTTCAACACCATTTAATTTATAACGAATCTCATTAAACATGTAGGAAATACCATTGCTAATTTAACTGGACTTAGAATGTTTAAAATCTCTTCCATTTTTATTACAACAACAAATAAACAATAAATAAACAATAAATAAACAACTTTTTATTAACTGAGTAGATGGAATGAGCCACAATCACTTATATTTTTAATATATATATTTCACTTATATTTCAAGCTGTCCACATAAGAATTTTAGACATAAAAGACCACAACTAAAACTATTATAGTCTTGATAATTTTGATGATTATACTGTATTAAAGTATCGTAACCAAAGTAATTGACAAGTTCATAGGGTGGTTGAAGATTACCAAAACTATTAAAGTAAACTGCTTTATTATTAACTTTATTATACGCAACCCAATGAGTTTCAGAACCATCTTTATCATCTAAATTAATAATGGCTGATTATTTTTTTCAAGGTCCTTTGATAAGTAGTTCATTTCGCATAAAAACGCCTCGAAAATGAGAAATTTTCATGTCTTTAGCATATTTTAGTAAATCTAGATCAGTAAGTGCTCGTAGAGGTATCTTTAAACTTTTTTTTCTACATCGTCTTTCAATACCTTGTCCTTTAAAATATGGTTTTAAATAAAGTCCCAAACCTTGTCTGTATGGTTTTAAATGAAGACCCTTACCAAGTGCAACTGCTTCTAACTCCCTATTGTGACGCTGAGCTTCCTTTAACTGCTCTTTTGCTGCACTTGCATCATTAACACCTTTTACTACACCAGCAGCTCCCCCAGTATACGCTCCAAGTGCACTTAGCACAGCAAAAATTGGAATTAATGGTAAGAAACCACCAACTTTTGATGGAACAGGTAGAATACTAGGTGTTAAAACATTTTCTCTTCCACCTGCTTTTCTTACAGCTTTTCGAGCTGTTTCAATAGCTGACCTCATTGTTGAACGAGTATCATTAGCAGAAATTATAGAACTTCTTGCAGCATCAACAATTTTTTAAGATTTATTCGTTCCTTGATACTTCTCTTCATTTTTTTAGAAGACCTTTTCTTATTAATTCTCATACCTAATTTTGATTTTGCTTTCATAGTTAAGAATGACTTGTGAGCTATATAAGCGCTGTATTTAAACCTTAAGCGTCAGTCTAAATCAGAATGCGGTTCAAGGAACAACCTCATAAGCTACCAGTCTTCAATCTAGACTCGATTGTTGAACAACAAGAGAAGAAAGTGAAGCGTCATGGTAGTTTGCTATCAGGTAGTATTCGAGCTCTTTTTTGTGGACCATCAAATTGTGGAAAAACGAATGTACTGCTTTCTTTAATTTTACATCCAAATGATCTTAGATTTGATAATATTTACTTGTATTCAAAGTCTTTACATCAACCCAAGTATACATTTTTAGAACAAGATGTCAATAATGTTGAAGGAGTAGAGTATTTACCGTTTAGTGAGCATGAAGAAGTCATCACTCCTAAAGATGCAAAACAAAATTCAATATTTATTTTTGATGATATAGCTTGTGAAAATCAAGATAATGTAAGGTCATTCTTTTGTATGGGTAGACATGTTGATGTTAATTGTTTTTATCTTTGTCAAACATATGCCCGTATTCCTAAACATTTAGTACGTGATAATGTTAATTTATTAGTACTTTTTCGTCAAGATGAGAATAATTTAAGGCATGTTTATGATGACCACGTTAATACTGACATTACATTTAATCAATTTAGAGAACTATGTTCTACATGATAAAATTCGGACAAGTATGGCTTTATAGTAATTGATAAGGATTCTCATTTAAATGATGGAAGATATAGAATAGGATTTGATAGCTTTGTAACACTATAAATATAAGATCATCTTTAAAATATTGTTAGTTTAACATGAAACCTTGTAATAATAACATGTTTCACAAAGAAAAAGAATATCTTCATCAAATTGCTAAAGCTAGTGAGGCAATTAGGCGAAAACATCGTATGTTAAAATTAGGAACAGAAGATGCTGAAAATGTGTTGATTGAAACTTTTAAACTGATAGTTCAACCTTTACAAAAAATTATTAACTTGACAGACACTGAGCATGGAAATGTCAAGATTGAAAAGAAAGAGCAGAAGCTAAATGATAGCATGAACTATGAAAGTGAAAAATCTCTAGATGATGATAAAATGAGCAATAACTCTTGAAGATCAGTATGTAAAAATTGGTGATAAACGATATATTCAAACGCTTGGATTACTTGAACTTTTATTTAAAAGTAAATCTATCAGATCGCAAATAAGTGAAGATGATGAAAGGAACTATAAAGAGATACTTATTGCTACTAATGCACATAAAAAGAAGTACAGTTCCTCTGAATCTATACGTGTGGATAAGAGTTACAAAATATTCGAATTTTATATCTCAGTCTTCCCTCGAACACCTAACAAACAGTCACCTGTAAGTGGTAGTTCATTACCTAAAATTATGATTGCAAACAGAAATTTTCAACGAGAATATATCTATTGAGATGATCCAAATGAGTTGGTTGACCGTCTAAGACTGTTAATAGCTTCTCAAGCTGCTGGAAATCCTAGTCACAATAATGAAATCATGTCTATTATTGAGGAACTACGTGAAGCTAAAATTATATATTAAGATATGTTTTAGCAAATATCATTCATTTCAACAATGAGCATTGACGTGTTCGGACATTCCTCAATCAAAGAGGAACAGCAAGACGAGGGCCTCCTGGAGTTGGTTTTAAACTCAATTCTCAAGGTAACTTTGACGTTAAAGGAAGAAAACTCTGTAATCTTGCTAACGCTGAAGAAGAAAACGACGCTGTTAATTTAAAACTTGTACGACATATGATAAAACACGAAGTGCGTTTATTGTATGAAGCTAATACCTTACTTAGATCAGAGGTGGACAATAACAACTTATTTCTAAAAGTTCTTGAAGACAATATTACAGAAAAAAAAAATTTTTTGAAAAATATATGAATCAAGACTTATCTTATTGTACAGCTGAAATTATTAATGAATTAGATACTCGCTTAACGGCTCTCGAGAATGGACAACAAAAAATTAACAGTAGTGAATGAACTTCATACTCAGGCGAGAAAAAATTATCCTCGTCGGCGAGTTGAAATGCGTGATATTGATGAGACATGGCAAGCAGATTTATTAGAAATGATACCTTACTCAAAAATAAATAAAGGTTTCAAGTATTTACTAACAGTTATAGACATATTTTCTAAATATGCCTGGGCAGTTCCAGTAAAGAGTAAAAATGGAAAAGATGTTTCTCATGCAATGCAATAAATATTTGCTAAAAAAACGCATTCCAAAAAAATTGCATAGTGACAAAGGAAAAGAATTCTACAACTCACAATTTGAAGCATTAATAAAAAAGCATAATATAAATTTTTATTCAACATACAGTAATATGAAGGCTTCTATTGTTGAACGGTTTAATCGGACACTTAAAAGAAAAATGTGGATGCAATTTAGTTTACGAGGAAATTACAAGTGGTATGATATATTACATACTCTTATTTCCAACTATAATGATACAAAACATAGAACAATTGGAATGAAGCCTTAAGATGTTACTTCAGAAGACGTTAAAATTTTAAAAGAAAGAATCTTGAAGCTGAGAAAAATACCTTTGAGACGATAAAAATATAAAATTGGTGACAAAGTTCGAGTAAGCAAATATAAAAACGTTTTCGAGAAAGGATACACACCCAATTGGACAACATAAATATTCATCGTGGATCAAGTTGTATTAACTCAACCAGTGACTTACAAGCTCAAGGATTACCAAGAACAACCCATCAGTGGAGAATTCTATGAAGAGGAACTTCTTAAAGTGAAATATCCAGATATTTATCTTGTAGAAAAAATTCTCAAGACACGTGGAAACAAAGTTCTTGTCAAATGGCTTGACTTTGATAACACAGGCCAACAAAATTTGATTCAATTTACTTTCCAAGAATCAGACAATACTTTTCCGAAGGATTTTGACGTGCTAAATCCAAATCCGACATCAAAAGGGACCTATCACGTCAGGTTTTCGAGATATTTTAACCTAAAAGTGCAAAAAACCTGTTTTTAGTTATATTTGATGTCATGTAACATCAAGAAATAATTTTTTTCTCTAAAAGGTCAATATTGAGCCTGAAAGTGCTACTGTTCCCCTTTAATTTGCATTTTGAAAATTTTAAAAATCTTCTATTGCCTCTGAGTAATCGTTTATTGAATTTTCTGAGTTTGTCGAATTTTTCGAAAACTGAGTAGAAACAAAGAAACTTTTATAATATAGCAGAATTTAACTACAAATATCTAAATTTTCAATAGTTCTGAGGATTTTCGATATAACTGAATACGAATTCAATATAATATTCACAAAATTCAAAATGGCGTATACAATATAGCAGGCGATTTATTTAAAATCGATTGTATTTTCCTAAAATATGCCATTTTTGAACCTGTCAATCTGATATCGAATTCGTATTCAGTTATATTGAAAATCCTCAAAACTATTTAAAATTTAGATGTTTGTAGTTAAATTCTGCTTTATTGTCAAAGTTTTGTCTATTTCTACTTGGTTTTCGAAGAATTCGCCAAACTTATAAAATTCAATGAACGTTGACTCAGAGAAAAATGAAGATTTTTTAAAATTTCAAAATGGATATTAAAGGGGAACAGTAGCACTTTCAGGCTCAATATTGACCTTTAAGAGAAAAAAATTATCTCTTGATGTTACATGACATCAAATATAACTAAAAACAGGTTTTTTGCACTTTTAGGTTAAAATATCTCGAAAACCTGACGTGATGGGTCCATTTTGAGGTCGGATTCGGATTCAGTACGTCGAAATCCTTCAGAAAAGTATTGCCTGATTCTTGGAAAGTAAATCTTGTCGGCCTGTGTAATTCTCACAATACTTAGGAAGATAAAACAAGTGTATAATCTATTATAGGCAAATCACCCCTAGTAATTTAACGCAAATATCAATTATCCAGCAAACCAATCAAAGATTAATGGTAACGTAGAACCTCTCAATAATGAATCAACTATAAATCAATGATGAATCAGTAATGAATCAACTATGAATCAATAATGAATCAATAATGAATCAATAATGAATCAATAATGAATAAATAATGAATCAACTATGAATCAATATTGAATCAACTATAAATCAATAATGAATCAATAATGAATCAACTGGGAATCAATAATGAATCAACAATGAATCAATAATGAATCAATAATGAATCAATAATGAATCAATAATGAATCAATAATGAATAAATAATGAATCAACTATGATGTAAGTAAGTAACGAATATCGTTTGTCGTTTTGCGGACTTAAGGCTACTTTTATCTGTTTTTCAGTTTCGACATTGTGTAGCCGCGATCTGATGTTATATTGCGTTCGAGTTTGAATATCGAAATCGCGTAGACATTTTACATAATCATCGAAATTAATTGTCTTTTTTACAACACCGGATTTAATGTCTTTGGTTTTTTAAATAAAATCTTTATTTTCTACCAGTACGCTGTACATCTTACCCCGCAAGCCAACAAATTCGGTAACGATCTTGCCGTTACACTCATCTTTCATTAGGCCGAGTACCTTTTTGTTGGCTTGCGGAATGCCGTACACGTTGTTTGTGGGATAGTTTGACGTATCGAACTTTTGGATATCATTTTTCATGTCATTGTAGACATCTTTACATTTTATTTCGTAGATTAGACTGTCTGTATCGGTATACATCAGTTTACATTTGTCGCCGTATTTTTTAAACATATACCCGTAGTGAAAATCGTAGATAAGCGTCTTGGAAACATCGAGCACACTTAACCCCACATAGATCGGTTTATTGAGTACACTACCGGTCAAAATTGAGAGACCACCCATTTTCAGGCGAATGAAAAACGTTTTAAAACATAAGATTTATTGAAACTAAAATTTTTCTCTGTTCATTCGTTGATAGATAATGAAATTTGGAAAGAACAAGATATTTCAGAAGTCGTTTGGCCAACAATTTATTTAGATATTTTTAAAAAATTGTCATTTTCAATTATTTATAAAAATTTGAATAACTTCTAAAATAATGAACGCTTTTTAATGATCTTAGGCTTATTTTAAAGGTCATTTGTTACACTATAAGAATTACATATAGGCATTAACGTGTAATTTTTGTCCTAGAAAATGCAGGCCGTCAAACTTGGACCAAAAAAATTAAAAAAATTTGGAACATTCTTATTAACAGAAATATAATTTTTAACATTCAAACGTATTTTTTTTATTCAATTTTCTTGAAAAATTTACACCATATGATGTTTTAAATATTTTTTAAAATAGTTTTTAGTACAGAAAAATTGTTCCAAATTTTTTGAATTTTTTTGGTCTAAGTTTGACAGCATGCATTTTTTAAGAAAAAAAATAAACGTTAATGCCTATAAGTAAGTCTTATAGTTGAACAAATGACCTTTAAAATAAGCCTAAGATCATTAAAAAGCGTATATTATTTTACAAGTTATTCAAATTCGGTTTTACGTAGTTCAATGGCAACCAGATTTTCGTCGAATATTGCTCGACTATGGAAATTCGGGCGAGATATGAGGGCTTGAGCTCCATAGCGGCCAAACCATTGGATGACAAGTTTAATTTCGACATGTTTACGGACATTTTCCATTGTTTTGCCGTACACAGCGTTGTTCATAAGCTTGAACAGATTTTTCTCGAACTCATTCTTGCCGTTGGTTCTCATCATCGTATTATAGTCGATGTACGGTTTAAGCCAGGTTGATTGCTTAAACTGTAAGACTCGATGGATCTTTACAAGTTTAATGCCGTTGGCAACAACTTGTTTGAGGGTTCGGTAGTGGATCACATATTTTTCTTTAGGTAGGAGAGTTGTTAATAATTTCTCCTGTTTCGATAGAGGAGGTTTAGCATTTTCTGCACAAAATGGCATGTCTTTGTGAGTATCGTGGGGATTTTTAGGATACTCCAAGTCAACTTCGAGTATGTACCCAACAGGTGAATCATCGGGTAGGGGAGAGGGCCCTAAGGTGGTTACCCATCTTTTGAACGACTGTAGATTTCAAATGGAATTATATATAAAGGTCAATAATACGGCGTTTGAAACTTTATCTTATTACCTAACTTCCTATCATACTTTTTTTTATTTCATTAATAAAAAAAAAGTTATGGTACTTTTTTAAAAAAGTTGAAAATTCGACTTATAAAAAAGTGGCCCCAAGGTGGTCACCATACAAAAATTCACTAAAAAAGTTTTAAAAAAATGTAAAAAACGTATTATTAAGTTGTTAATTTAATATTAATTGTTTTTCAGGATCACAGAAACATATAACATATTTTTTTTAGCACTTTGTCCTTTTGTCAAAAATAATACTTTTTGTGTATGTATTAGACAGGTTAAATTTTGAAAATAATTCTTTTTCATTATTATTCATTATAAAACTTGAAAATTGATAAAATTTACATTCACAGCGATAAATGTTGATAAATATAGCGTATAAACACATTTTAATAAAAAATCAAAAGTGACCACCTTAGGGCCAAGACACAATTTTTTAAACGTTAATGAAAAAAATTTTTAAAGCACAATATTAGTTATATTCATTTAGAATATTATTGTACGATATATAAAGATAATTATAACGATTTTTACTAATTTAAAATGGTTAATTTCGATGATTTTACACCCTGAGAAAAAAATTTCTCGATCATTTAAAATCAGAAATTTTACAACGTTCACGTTACAAAGAGACTCATATGACTATTTATCTCAAAACTTTACTAAAATCTTTGTCTTCTCAAATAATAACAATAACAAAAAATATTTGAAGATACTAACTAATATACAAAAATTTTCTTACGGTGACCACCTTAGGGCCCTGATCACTTTGGGGCCCTCTCCCCTAGATTAAAATTGAAGGAGTCATCGACATTATCAACCCATTTGAAGCCACCATAAGAGAGCGCTTAAGCCATATAGATCTACAACATGAGACTCGAACAATGCGCGAAGTCTAATGGTGGATTGTAGAATTCTCACACATCTTTTCTTTTGATGTGTGAAATACATCGATTTTAAAATACTCAATAGCAAGTTTTCATGTTGTGAGCATTCTACAACCCATCGATCAACAAAAGAACGTCTCTCATTTACGTTGCTCAAATATGGTATCAACTCAAGGGCTGCTTTAATGAGAGTACAGTGATGTCACTCTCGTCAAAAATAGTACCGTAATTCGGATACTTAAATAGTCGTCTATCGGAGGTTGTAGCCTTCCGCTTCATCTCTGCACCTGAAATCACACTTACAAGCTAACAAAAGAACACACAAAATATGAATAATACACTTACAAACTAAAAAGAATACACTTACAATCTAACAAAAGAACACACTTATAAACTAACAAAAGAACACACAAACTAAAATAATTAAACTAAGCAAAATGAACTTACGAACTAAAAAACTTAACCTAAAAATCAATACAATGCAATAAACACAGTAAATATAACAAAAAGACAGTAAATATAACAAAAAAGACGGTTAGTAATGGTTAGTTAGTACATTTTACGCATGCGCAGTAGGCTATTTATCCCCACTCCTACCTTTTACGTATGCGCAGTAGACAATTTACCCCCACTTTAACCTAATGCGCATCTCCCACCACTAAAATTTTCCTCACCCATTAACGCATGCGCAATACCTTTACTCTAACGTAAACGTTACAATGTATACATAGGATCCGCAAAATAAAAATATACTTACTTACAAAAGGTAAAAATTTATTAATTATTAAAAATAAAATTAACATTTAAAATTACTCGCCGGCGTCGATGGCAACGACTGCAGCGACGCCGGCCGTCGTGGCCCGCTCACTCCGCTGCTTATATTTCCCACCATGGGAATTTCCTAGTGGCACCATCTATTAGTGGCATCCGAAACTGCACTTGGCCGATAAAACAGATCCCTACTTTATCTGTCGAGTCAAAATTTACCAACCACCAAGGTAACTACCTTACCAACCACTGATAAAGTAGGAATTTGCATTACCGACCGAGGGTACTTAGCCGCGATCAGAACCTGTCCCAGAACCGGCCTAGCTATACTACTAGTTACATAACAGAATTATTCTTTGACAGTCTAACCTGCTGAAAGTAAAGGGATAGAAATCCTATCTCTTGGAATATTTTTTTATCTCTGAGATAGAAAGAGATTAAGTTTCTCTATCTTAGTCCATCCCCACTTTATCACTTTAATCACTTTTTATCTCTCCTTCTGTATAAATCTTTTTTAATAATCTTTATTTCATCTCTTTTAACACTTTCATTTATCAACACCTATCTCTTTCTATCTCAAATTTCATCTAAGAATATACTTATCTCTTTTAATAATCTTGTTTCTATCCCAGGATATCCATTTTTTATTCTCCTCAATCTCTTTCTATCTTTCTTTTTTATTCAATCTCTTTTAATAACCCTAACTATATAGCCTATTATCCTCTTACTATTCTCTTCTTTCCCTTTCTATCCTTATTTAATTTTATCCCCATTTTTATTACAACTATCGCTTTTTATCTTCTCTTCTATAAACTCTTTACTATATCTCTATAATATTAATTCTTTTACTATTCACTTTCTTTTATTTTTATCCCTTCGATTCTATATCAGTCTATTTCTTTCCAATTCGATTGAAAAAGGCCTTTTCTTCTTTTATCTCAATAATTTTGTTATTTATTATGTTCCTTTTAGCTCTTATACTATTCTCTTATTTTGCTTTCTAATCCCAATTACATATCAGTACATACAATACTTATCACTTTTATGCCTTAAACTTAATTGCAATTGGTTGCAATAGACTGCAGTCTATTTCCTTCCTATACATTGAATTAGCTACATGACGATTTGATGATAAATAAAGAAAAATTAAAACATTAAAAAGGAGATCAACTGAGAGATAAAGAGTGATAGAGTAAGAGATAGAAAGAGATCAATACAATCCCAAAAGTGAAAAGCTAGTTCCAGAAAAATATCCTTCAAACTAGCGTGACTGAGTAACATGTGTATTCGACTTGCGTCCCTAAGGTTTAGGGTTCGAGCCTTCCTGCGTGCGAGATTTTTCGAATTTGGTTTTAAGTGTTATGTGTACAATGTTGGTTAATAATGTGAAATGAAATATAGATATAAACAATAAATAATAATTTCATAACAAATAAATAAATAGGATATACTTCCGATTAGTGCATATGTCCGATATAAATAAAACTTGGTATACTTACGTAATTTTGTGCCCTGATAACGAATATCATCATGAAAATTAGCGCAAATTTGATTTTCATGGTAAACCCCATAAAAACACCATAAAAATAGATTTGTTTGCGTTTAACTCGTAAAAAACGCAAAATTTTTAAAAATGTTTCATACAAAAGATATAGATTTTACAAAAATAAACATTTTTTGCTTCCACTATTTTTTTCAAAAAATGGTTAATTTTCGAGAAAAATGCAAAAAACCATAAAATTCTATAAAAATTGGTTAAAATATACTTTCAACTAAAAGGACATGTAATTTTAACAAAATAAAGTTTTTTTTATGTATTTTGGTACGCTGATTACGAAAATCATCATGAAAATTTGCGCAAATTAAAATTTTATGGTAAAAACAATAAAAACACCCACTTCTGTAGTGTACTCACCTGTGGTCCTTTATAAAAGGATTTCTTTGGAGGTCATGTTAGAAGGGATATGGTTCTGGTTTGGTACCTTCTAGTACAAACAAGAAGGTCTACATTGAAACGCGCAAAGAAACAAGATGCGGCAAGCTTCGCCCGCCTCTGAGTTGTTTCTTTTCGGGGCACCTAGAAAAAGTTTTTTTAAACGTTGAAGGGGGGATTGGTTCTGGGTTGGGTACCTTCTAGTACTAGTGAAGCACTTCGAGCGAGTCTCGTCTCGAAAAACCGAGAATCTCGCGAGAAAAACAATGAAAACAATTGAATGTGATATTTTCATCTCTTTTCTTTTATGAAAGGACAGAGTCTTGTTGTGCATCACTATCTAGTACCAACTAGGAAGTCAATTTGACTCCCTTTCTACATTAAAACGTGGATAGAAACTAGGTCTTTTTGGGGCACCTAAAAAAAGGTTTTTTTAAACGTTGGAGGGGGGAACTTACAATTAGGAAGCCAATTTGACTCCTTTTTTAACTTCACAAAGCTAAATTGATTTTTGTGGTGAAAAGACACCACTCAGACGCGGACGAAAATACATAAAGAAATTTTATTTTGTTAAAATTACATGTCCTTTTAGTTGAAAGTATGTTTTAACCAATTTTTATGGAATTTTATGGTTTTTGCATTTTTCTCGAAAATTAACAATTTTTTGAAAAAAAATAGTGGAAACAAAAAATTTTTATTTTTGTAAAATCTATATCTTTTGTATGAAACATTTTAAAAAATTTTGCGTTTTTTACGAGTTAAACGCAAACAAACCCATTTTTATGGTGTTTTTTATGGTTTTTACCATGAAAATCAAATTTGCGCCAATTTTCATGATGATATTCGTTATCAGGGTACAAAATTACGTAAGTTTACCAAGTTTCATTAATATCGGACATATGCACTAATCGGAAGTATATCCAATAAATAACTTGATATGTTAAAAATAGGTTATAAATAGAAGTACGAAAACTCTAGAAATATTTTTTTATAAATAATAAATTTAATTGAAATAGTAATACTTCATAAAGTCTTTAATATTGTTAATTATATTTGTTAATTAATTCTTCATATAATAAAAAAAACAAAAAATTTGCAGCAAAGAGAAATAAAAAGAGATAAAAGTACAGAAGTTATAAAAAGAGGTAGATAGGGGATAATAGGGTCCCAGTCAAAAAAGTTTTATAGAATGATTCTATAGAATGACTCTATAGAGCATTCTATAGAGTATTCTATAGCGAATTCTATAGAATATTCTATAGAAATTTTGTATAATTTATGTAAAAATATATTTTTTAATTTCTACATGAATTCTATAAAATATTTGTAGTCAAAGTCTATAGAATTCGTGCAGATATTCACAAAAAATATTTCTTTTTACAAATTCTATAAAATATTCTATAGAATACTCTATAGAATTCGCTATACAATTCTCTATAGAACTTTTTTGACTAGGGTATAAAAAGAGATAGAAATTTGGAGATAAAAAGGTATAATATTTCGGGTATGCAAAGTGGCTATTTTAAAGGGATAGAAAAAACTTGATCTCTTTCTATCCCATAAATTCTATCTCTTTCGATAAATTTACTTCCAGTAGGGTAGTTTTGTAACAAAATTTTCACTTGACAGAACCGCCAAGTAACAGAATTAAAACTCTACAGACCCAACAGTTAACCCTACAGTTAACAGAACTGTCATGTGACAGAACCAATGCGACATGTAGCAGAAGTGTCATTCGACAGACCTGACATTAGATAGATTTGTCATTTGACAACCCTGCTATCTAACAGAACTGTGATGTAACAGATTTGTCATCTGACTGACTTTACATATAACAGAATTGTCATATAGCAGACTTGTTTTGAAACCAACTTTTTCACAGAAATTCACAGGATTTCAGAGAAATTCTTAAGAATTTTTAAAAAAGAGTTGTTACAAAACATCCTTATTACATGGTAACTCTGTTAAGTGACAATTCTGTTACATAACAGGTCTGTTATATATGACAATTCTGTTATATGTCAAATCTGCCCGATGGCAAATCTGTTACATGACGGGTCGGCTAAATGACGATTCTGATAAATGATGATTTTGTTATATGTCATTTTTGTCAGATAACAATTCTGTTACATGTAGGTTCTGTTGAATGACACTTCTGTTATTTGGCAGTTCTGTCAAGTTACCATTTTGTTACATAAACATACTGTCAAATGACAATTCTGTTATGTTACTATTATGCTTATTAACATTTTTTCTTTATTGCTATTTCTTAAATCTGTTACAAGCATTTTGGTTACATGACAGTCTGTTCAATTATCTGATATATAGAAAATATTCATGCGTAAGAAATAGTTAAATAAAAATATTGTAAACGCTGAAGAACAATTTTCTCGATTACCAATATATCTGACATTCATCTGAAAAAATTCTCACCGATGTCTTATTCCATTTATTTTCTTCTCTATTTGCCAATAAAAGTTGAATGTTGCTGTATAAATTTGAAATTCAAAATATCAATCCTGTCTTTTTATGAGAGTTTATCAATCATTTCCATTCACTGATTCTGTCCGAAGTATGCACATACATGTATTCGAGTCCGTGGATTATCTATACATACATTAATATTGTATGGACACATTCTTTATTTCAACACACAATAATGTACAGACAAACTGATCTTGAGAATATCTAAACACTTCTATTGAAGCTTTTGTTATTGATTAGATTTATTGATCAAATATGTTCATTAACGGTAATTACAAAATTTAATGTGGTATACTTGCAAATTAAATTCCTATCTCTATGAATAATTATTATTTCTTGAATTTTATTAAATTTATTTTCTTTGGAAAATTTTTAATTTTAGTATTTTTGAAAAATTTACAAACAAATTTTTTTTGAATTTTGAAAGTAAATTAAAAAATCATTTTATAATTTTTTTTACATTCTTATCAAAAATGTGAAAGTCTTGGATTTTTGCGATTTTAAGCAATGTCTAATTTTGATAAATCTTTATGTTTCATGACCCCCTGATTCCAAAAAAATGGTTTTTAGAGAAGTGTCTGTCTGTCTTTAAAAAAATTTGTCGCCCCGATATCTCGAGTAAATTTTTATGAATCAACTTGCAATATGGCGGACTTTTTTAGTACATAAAAATGAAGCCTGAATTCGTTGGACAGCTCATTTGGACAAAAAACAACAAAAATACTAAATTTTTAAATTTCAAAAATGTATTTTTTACGATTTTAATTTTTTTTAATTTTCTCCTGAAATTTGGTGCAAAAAACAAACAACTTTTTCTATAGACACTTTTTTAGTTGAAATTATCGATCGAAAAAAAAGGTTCATACATAATTTTTTGACTTTGTATTTGACATTAGTAGATATTGATATATTTTCATTATCCTTGTTATTATTACTATATTTTTCGCTGTAATCGAAGCATTTTTCGAAGTACATTTTTTCCGGTTTAAAAATTTTATCCATTCTTTGTTGGAAAAATTTTCCTGATGTTTTAGAGGAATATGGGCAAATCCACGAAACTGTTAACTTTTATGATACTCGAGTGGAACACTTAAAAGACCGTATTATTTTAGATTGAAACTTATTGCTTAATCATGTTTTCTTAAATTATACACTAAAAAATTTAGGGAGTTAACGGACTCGGGAGTTAAATTTTTCGAGTTAAAAATTAACTCCAAAAGAGAGTTAATTTCTAACTCCCTTCATTCAACACCCGCGCGAGTTATTTTCCATGGGGAGTTAGCAGTTGGGTGTTAAGTTTTAACTCCCTTTATTTAACTCCCCTGGCATTAACTCCCCAATGGGTGCGACTTTTGTAAAATCCCCTGGGAAGTTAAAATTTAACTCCCTTTTTTTAGTGTATACTAAGGGCCAATTTCACAAATGACGATTAAAAGTTAATCAATGATTAAATCTTTAATCAACCAATCACAAGCCGTTAAACTGTCTTTAATCATTGATTAACTTTTAATTGAGTTTGGTAAAATCAGCCCTATGTAACATTTATGTACAGTATTAGAACAAAATATTAATTTGTCAATTAATTTTATGAGTTTAAATTTGAAAAAACGCTTAAATTTCATTTGAAACTCTCTGAAAAGTATATATTTTTAACGTTTTTATTTTTGGGGCGTGTAAAATATTAATTCAGCTACAAGGAAAATAGCTAAAAGACGTATGTTTTCAAACTTTTTTCACTATCCCATTAGTGTGCTATGACTATAAGAAAATATATGAAGGTTTGATTGAATGATGACACTTTTTAAGAAAATTTAATTAAACGTCTTCTTATGAAAATATCTAGTGCGGCGTAGAATGAAAATAAAAGTTCAATAAGTTTCTAAATAGACAATAAAAAATCGAACATTTTAAGACCTTTTTCGTTAGTGTGCCTATATTTGTATTCCTTTAGAAACAATTTAAAGATGTTAATACAAATCGTGATTTTATTTAAGTTTATACATTTTTTAAAGGGATAACTACAATTTTACTGTAAACAAGTCCATGTATAGTGTGATCGAAGCATTGCCTTACAGATATTAAAAAAACAGTATGCCTCTCAAGGATTTTGAAAACTATCAATTTTATTAAGTTAAGAATATATGCTGAAAATTTCAGAAGTTGAATTCTTAAAAATCAAAAACTTTAATTACTCATTTTAAATTTAAACTTTAAATTCATAATCAGCGACCCCAAAAAC
This sequence comes from Leptopilina myrica (nomen nudum), assembly GCA_032872475.1. Taxonomy (NCBI): domain Eukaryota; kingdom Metazoa; phylum Arthropoda; class Insecta; order Hymenoptera; family Figitidae; genus Leptopilina; species Leptopilina myrica (nomen nudum). Next base: position 25,650,585 of record CM065460.1, on the reverse strand, counting down.
CCCCGAGTAACGAGTTTCAATCAAATCCAACTATTTTAATTTGTCATTCGTCATAATAGAGCCGCCATTTTGAATTTTGAAAACCCGACTTCAAATCGTCCAGCGGCGACCCAAAATCCTCCGAGTTAAAAGATTCAACTGATTTAATTGATGGGAAGGTCTTACACATTTTTGGTCCACTTTATAATATTTCGGTTCCAGAAGGGGTTACGAATATGTGGTGCTAAAACATTCTTTAACACGTATATAAAGTGACATCTATGTGCATACAAATTAACAAAGAAAATGTTTTTTCGTAAAAGTCAAAAGGTTTTTGGATTTGCCCATATATACTTATGAACTGATATTACATGAGTTTTCTTATGCTTTGAAACCAATATTTATTCAACTTACAAGTTTTTTTATTTTAATGGATCTGTATATGAATATATGATATACTATTTAAATTTTTGTATATTCATATTATTGTGTTTTATTTTTATGCAAAGAATGAAAAGGGACCACTTTGATATATATGGAAAAATATTTATTGGAAAATGATTGTATGGGTATTTCTGTTTCGAGTGAGAATGAGATAATCGATTTGGGCTTTGCTGGTGATTTTGTATATCTTTCAGATTCACCACTCGAAGTGAATAGAAAATTAAAAGCCTTACACTCATATTGTTACAAAAACAGTTAATGTGTTAACTGTTAATGTGAAAAAATAAAATATTATTATTTTTGCTAAATCAGGGAAAGCATCTGCAAAAATAATTTAAGTCGTTTAAATATGGAAGAGGGAATATTGAGGTGGTGAGACGATATACCTACTTGGGCATATCTTTTTCGGACACGGGTTCTCTTCTTCTTGCTGCTAATAAGGCAATTGATGCTGCAAATTCAGCAGTGAGAGGAATTATGAGCACTCTTGGGCCTTTTACGAGAAACTTTGTCAAAGTCTCTCGGTTAGTATTTTGCGCTATGGGATCCAGGTGTGGGGCCCCTACCATCTAAATGACATCAAAAAAGTTTATCTTTCATTTTTTAAGAGGCTTCTCTTGTTGCTAAATAATACTTTGAATTACGCAGTCAGATTGGAGACGGGCTCTAGTGATGGGCGATACCAGAAAAAAGTATCGATACTTAGGTATCGATACTTTCTAAACATCGATATTGATACTGTTTAAATATCGATCAAAAAAGTATCGATACCTAAGTATCGATGTATATTTTTTTAAAAAGTAGATTTTTATTATTTAAATAATAATTTAATTTACACTATGTAGATTTTAAGACAGGTACATAAAAAACGTGACTAGCAAAAATTGCACATTTATTACAACAACAATACCTTAAATATTTTTAATTTTTGATTTTAAAAACCCCAGTCTTCTTCTTTAATACTAGACAGAAATACTAATTTAGATAATCTTTCAGGCTTTAGACGACTTCTTCTGTTAGTATCAATTACAGCTGCTTTTGAGAAAAGTCTTTCACATGGCACAGACGTTGCCGGGATGCTAAGATATTTAACTGCAATTGGATAAATATTAGGAAAAGAAAGTTTCACTTCTTCCCAATAAACTAAAGGATTTGTTTTTCTCGTCGTAACTCCTTGAGCTAAATAACTTCTTAATTCTGAAGATATTCCACCTGGTTCATCCGGATTCGGAACACTTTTCTGGGCTTTTACATCATGAAAATTCCAAAAATCATCTTTGTCGTCTTCAACGACATTAACATCCAAATTTGCATTAATTTGCATTTCAATATCACCTGTAGCAGTTTTCATTTCCTGTGAAATTTGTTTTGTTGCATGCGCGACAATTAAAGCACTTAAAAAGTGAATTTTTTTTAATCTAGGATCCAAAAGTGTAGCTTTTGTCAACGTAGGATAATATTCGGGTAAATTTAAAAATCTCTGTTTCATTTGATCCAATAAATTCATTTGCAGTACCATACCAATTTCTGATTCAGGATTATTTTTCTCTACAGCTGCTGTAAGGCAGTGAACAATAGGAATTACCTTACTACACGTCACATCTTCAGTGCATAATTCCTTAGTAACTTGTTCAAAGGGTTTCAGGAGATACATCACTTCTTTAAGAGTTTCAATTTCCTGCTGCTGTAACATTGATTGACCACCAGATATATTAAACAAAACAGAACTGACCCATGGCCCCATTAGAATGAAACGTTCCAACATATAGTACATGGTGTTCCATCGCGCTTCATCCTCTTGTTTTAGCTTCAGTAACGTTCCCTCTGTCTTTCCTTCAGCTAGTTGAAGACGACGCAACTCATCTGTTGCTTTCACACTTTTTTTAAAATAAGTCACAATCCTTTTAACTTTATTTACAACATTTGACAATAAAGGCGTCTTATCCATTGCTGTTCCTGGAATCAGCTGGATTGTATGCGCGAAACAAGGTAAATGAACTTTACCGAATGTATCACGAACTGACTTAACAATATTTGCAGCATTGTCAGTTACTACGGCACTTATAGACGACTTTGCAATATTCCAATCTCGACATATCATGTCTAGTTGACTACCCAAATAGTTTGAAGTATGACTTTCTTCTAAAGGAAAACATCCAAGATTAATAGTGACTATATTTTGACATTCTTAATAGTGCACGGTAAGTCCCAAATAACTTTTACTAGTATTTTTCTCTGTCCAATTATCAGCCGTTAAACTTATATGTTTAACATTTTTTAATTTTTGTTTAACACTATCACTCAGTGTTTCATACTTGGCATCCAACAGTCGCGTTACAGTTTTTCTGCTTGGAGGTTTATATAAGGGTGCAGCAACTTTTGCAAATTTCTGAAACCCACTTCTTTCGCTTGTTAATAGCGGCATATCGTCAACTGCAATCATGTAGAGCAGTGCGTTAGTTATAGTAACGTTCTTCTTTCCACCAACTAAAAATAAAAAGGAAAAACTAATGTAAAAAAATTTAATATTATTATTAATTATTTTAATAAATAAATTATTAATAAAATAAAATAATTATTAATAAAATATTAAATACATTTTTTTATATCTTAATTTTTAATAAACAATTTTATGATGATAAAATAAAATGGATATTTAAACAAATAACAGGAATGCAAAGATGGATATAGGAATATGCAGTACACAAAATACCTTCGTAGGATTTCAATTCTTCAAAAACATCGTCAATTTTACTATTTTTTTATTTTATTCTACTCTGAAAAAATCCTGCATCGACAGCTGTGCGTTTGATAGGGTTTATATTTGACGAGGATGAGGATTCCTATAGTTAAATTTAATTTTTACAGTTAAAAATTTAGTTAAGGCATGATGGAAGTTAATAAAAAACAAAAAATGAAATTACCTGAGACAAATTAACATGATCCGAAATATTATGTGAGGTGCTCGATTTGTCTGCTGGTGGGTTCGACTTCGCTGACGCTTGTGATAATGATGAAACTGGAATTTTATCTCGATGCTTTGCATTAATATGTTTCCATAAATGGCTGCGTTATTATCTTCCGGAACTTTCGTAAAAAATTTCCAAACATCACTCGGTCCTTTTCTCTTGTCGCTCATTCTATAAAATTTTAATTTAAATAATTACACAATAGTTTAATTTTGTTACTATTAAGTTTGTTAAATTATTGAAATTTTACATACGTCAATCACAGTTTGAATATAAGATGTTCAGAATGCTATCTGCAAAAAGTTAAAGGTTAACATTTTTTTATAATTCTAAAATTAATTTTGGTTTTTATTTATTAATAGTGATATTTTAATTTAAATACATTTTTTAAAATTATTAAATGAAATTAATCGAAAATATCAAACTTTGACTTGTTTACAAACATTTTGAGGTTAGAAATTGCGATAATATTTTGCATGGTTTTTTTTCACTTATCAATAAAAGAAAAAGAGCAAACTATTTTAAATATATACATTCAATGTACAATTACTTATTATTATTCTTTATATTAGTATTGCACTGTTTAACCAATATATAATATTAACATTGAATTTAAATAAACTTCTCATTTGTTTCGTTAAATAAGCAATGTTGGAAGGCTGCTTCATTGTATTTAGAAAGCATTAAATATCTATTTAGCGGCTGGCTAACCTCCTTCATAACCTGTTTATTCAGCGGCTGACCGTTTCTAGCGTTACACTTTTGGTCAGCTCGAGATGTTATTCACTTCCGAATCATGTAGTTTTAATGTTCAAAATCATACAAATAAAGAATAAATTCTGAAATGACAGTAATTAAGTATTAATAGTGTTAGTTAAAGTAAATAATGAATGAAAGTAAAAACAAGAAACAATTAAGTCCTTTAAACAAGGAATCAGAAATGTAAGAACAAAAAATACTAAATTAACGGGGTCATAATTAATTTAGAGAAAAGCGCGACAGTTAATAATGTTTAATGCCGAATGGTGCTTAATAATGTCGAAAAAAGTTAAGCGTTGCGAATGTTGCCGAAGGTGTTTGAAGAGAGTCGCGAATCAAGTATTTTCTTAGACAAGTATAGAGGTTATATTGCGATCAACACAATTTATATAAAATTCTGCTTTGAAATTCGTATGAAATTCCGCATAAAATGTGAGCTATAAATTTCTTTCAAAAATTTTAGACCAATTATACCGAATTATAAATTGTAATTAATAAATATAAAGTGTAACTAATTGTACCAACAGTGCCGACCAGCAAGATTTGCCAACCCTGTCACTGTTAAAGGTGTTACAAAAAGTTTTATATTTTGATATCTAGTGAAGATATCGAGATTTTCAAGGTCTCTTTTTAAAACACACATCTTTTACTTTAACAATATTGAAATTCATAATTAAAAAAAAAAATTTTCAATGTTGAATTACTGTTTAGAAAAAACAAAAATTTCAATTAGGTTCCAAATTACTTCGAAAAGGCCACATTAAATTATTTAAAATTCATTTTACGTCAGTTTCAACGAAAAAGAAACAGTTCGAGTGAAAATAAATAATAATTAATTAAAATGAATTCGAAGAAATGTTCCAAACTCTGATGAAACTAAAAAAAATGTTTTTTCTGAATCTGAAGGTACGGATATAATATTGTAATTTTAAACAATAAAAAAATATAAGTTGACATTTTGTTGAAAAATTGTAACTAATTAAAAAAATTATTTTTTCCCGTTTCAAAAAAAATTAGTATTTTTTACAAAATTATTATTTGAAAATAGAAATGATGCTAATAATTTTCTTTTTTTACTAAAAATTTTTATATTTCTGTAAAAAGAAAGAGAACAAAATCTGCCTAATTTTGCTTTGTCAATCATTTTAATTTTTTAACAAAATTTTAGTTTTTTATTGAAAAGAAATAAAACAATTTGTATATTAAAATTAACCTTCCATTTTCACATAAAATGATAGAAATAAATTTTACTGCAGATAAAATAAGCTAATTTATTTATAAGTATACTTATAAAATACCAAATCAGGTTGTGATCAGGACCTTATAAGGCCCTGATGTGGCAATACGGCGTTTTCTGGGCAAGCCTGAGTTTAAACGCCTTGTTAAGTCATCCGGTATTGAGTTACGCAGATAGCAATTCTGCGTCTGGCACATGCGGACGGGGAGTTGCTACTAAAGAGAGGACGGGTCAAAATTGCCTGGGTCAATTGCAGAGTCCGGATCAGAGTAAAAGTAGACAGGTGTTTCAGATGTCTGTGCTACGGCCACTTGGCACGAGGCTGCAGTGGTCCAGACAGAAGAAATGCTTGTTGGAAGTGTGGAGGTCTAGCTACCACAAGATCAAGTGGGGACGCTCTCAGGACGCATCAGGAAGGTCCGGAATACAAGTATGTAACGCGGACATCGCTGTCAGTGATTTCTTGGAGACCGATAAGGGCTTCGTTTAGGTAGAGGTGGCAGCTGTTCGTATATACAGCTGCTACTTCTCCCCAAACGATCCCCTCAAAAAGTTCGATACCCAGATCCGTTCACTTAAAAAAAAGCATAAAAGCTTTCGATGGGGATATACTCATTGCGGGAGATTTCAACAGCAAATTGCCGGAATGGGAAGAGACCCGTCAGGACAGGAGAGGGATCTTGGTCTCCGACATGGTCTCAGCGAATGACCTGGTAGTCATGCACCGGGGAAAAAAGCTTACTTTTAGACGAGGACCGTCAAGATCAATTATTGACCTGACATTAGCATTTCTCCGCCTGGCCCGCAGAGTTAGAAATTGCAAAGTATTGGATCAGATTACCATGAGTGACCACCAGTACATCGAGTTTTCAGTCTTCCAGAAAAAGGCGGGAGGGTACACAGTCGCTCACAAAAGGGTAAAAAGAAACCCTCCTAGAACCTTAGAAGACTGGAAAGGGAGAAGTTGGCGAAATCTCTGGTTCAGGCTCGGACCAAACAAAAGCAAGGAAGGATGCTCTGTAGCGTTTAAAATTGTCACTAACAAAAGAAATTAGTTTCAAGGCAACTAGGCCAATTTCTAGAGGATATGGTTCTCGAAGGACTTCAGGGAATCCTGGTAGGCGAAAGTAGCCTATTGGAGAACCAGTTTGGCTTCTAGTAAGGCAGATAAACAGTTGATGCAATACTCTCTATTGTGAACCTGGAAAATGAAGTCAATCATAGGAAGAAAAAGGGGTTCTGTGCTCTTGTTTTCATTGACATACGGAATGCTTTTAATTGTGCGAGATGGGACACCCGCATTGAGTCGTTAAGACATAAAGGAGTGCCGACCTATCTGTTGCGAATGATGGACAACTATCTTAGCGACAGATGGGTCGTGTACGAAAGCAATGTTTGCCATCTCAAGGAAGAAATTAACTGCGGGGCACCAGAGGGGTCGAAGGTGGGTTCATTCACATGGAACGTCATGTACGACGGATTCCTGAGAATGGAACTGCTTGATGACACGACCCTGAAAGCCTTTGCAGATGACGTACTTCTGGTGTGTAGAGCACGGAAAACCGAATTTCTTCATAAAAGGGTCAATGGAAATCTGCGGCGAGTATAGCGTTGTTTATCTCGTCATGGGCTCCAAATGGCCTTAGAGAAGACCGAGGCTTCGCTCGTTACAGTCCGGAGAGCTTTTGAAGCCCCGAAGGTGAAAATAGGTGGAACTAAAGTCTCATGGGGAAACAGCTTAAGTACCTGGGAGTGACATTGGACAAAAGGTTAAACTTTGCTCAGTATGTGGATATCACAGAACTCAAGGCCACCGAATGTATGGGTAACCTATCTAGCTTAATGCTCAACTTTGTGGTCCCAGGGAAAAAAGTGGCGCTAAGTGGCGACTGTGGGTCTAGCAAAGCAGCTTTACGCTGTCCCTGCATGGACCGACGTCTTTAGGACCCGCAGCATCTTAGATAGGTTACTTTCTGTACGAACAGAGAGTTCACGGAGAACAATCTCAGCCTATAGGAAGGTGTCTGATTGCACTGCTCTGGTTCTCGCGAGTACGCCGCCAAGAGATTTGTTGGCAAAAGAAAGACTTTCAAATCAACAAAGAACGTGCGGTCTCGCGGGAACAACAGAGCGGCGGTAGTCTAAAGATGGCTATCGACAAAGCGGCAAGAATCAGACTCGTCGATACTTAGCAGGCAAGATGGGATGGGGAATCCAAAGGAAGGTGGACTTACCGTCTGATTCCCCACCTCGACACCTGGTTAGAAAGAAAGCATGGAGAGGTTGACTATTACCTTTCGCAAGGAATAGTAATAATAATAGATTTAAGATTAGAGAAGAGGCAGAAAGTGTATTGCAGCGCTGAAATTGCCGACGAGGAACACACTCCCTTCTTCTGCGGGCAATGGAGTGAGCTAAGACGTGCCATGTTTAACGCGGTGAAAACGCAATTCACCGCTGACAACATGGTCTCAACTATGCTCCAAAGCGCAGACTTTTTCATTACTTCGGCAATGAAGACAACAGATGTGGATAGGAAGAGGTTAATCTTGAGCAATCGCTGGGAGCGATTTGCGGGATGGAGAGGAGGAAAATAATGTTGTTCCTTCTCCCACTCCCGCGACTTTTTCCGGTGATTAACGGAAATAATTGTTTGACACAATGGATAAAGAGGAGTAAGAGAGAGGAATTCCACATGCGAAGCAAAACCAATAGGTAGTTTCGCAAATGGAAATAGAGTTTTGGAAATAGGGAGTTGGTTTTAGCAGGCCGATTAAGCTTAGGCTTTATTTACTTTAGCTGAAAGCTACGCTTGGCTCACATACAATTATGAACATTTTTTGTCTTAAACTTTTTCTAAAAATGAACCTTTTTAAAAATAATAATTCTATAAAAAGGGCTGTTTTTTAAACAAATGATAATAACTTTCTGAAAAAGTATCATACGACCAATTGTTAAGAAACTACAACTGTTTGAAATCGGCAAAAATTTGAAATTGTTATTTCTAAACAGTAATTAAACATTGAACAAAATTTTTTAAATTATTAATTTCAATATTGTTAAAGTAGATGTAAGCTTTAAAATGAGACCTTGAAAACCTCGATATCGTTACTAGATATCAAAATATAAAACTTTTTGTAACATCTTTAACTGTTACAGGGTGGGCAAATCCGGCTAGGCAGTACTGTATATTATAAAGTATAATATAATTATAAATTGTAAAATTTAATTTAAAATAATTATCCCGTTACGACACACTGCAAGAGAAGCGAGTTATTTTCGAGAAATAATTATTGGAGTTATTTGACTAAAAATAAATTAATTTTGTAGGGGAGAGGGCCCCAAAGTGGTCAGGGCCCTAAGGTGGTCAAACTAAAAAAATTTTTGTATATTAGTTAGTATCTTCGAATGTTTTTTGTTATTGTTATTATTTAAGAAGACAAAGATTTTAGTATAGTTTTGAGGTAAATAATCGTATGAGTCTCTTTGTAACGTGAACGTCGTAAAATTTCTGATTTTAAATGATTGAAATTTTTTTTTCTCAGGATGCTAAAATCATCGAAATTAACTATTTTAAATTAGTAAAAATCGTTATAATTATCTTTATTTATCGTACAATAATATTCCAAATGAATATAATTAATATTGTGCTTTAAAAAATTTTTTCATTAACGTTTAAAAAATGGTGTCTTAGCCCTAAGGTGGACACTTTTTTGGCCCCAAGGTGGTCACTTTTGATTTTTTATGAAAATGTGTTTATTCACTATATTTATCAACATTTATCGTACAAGGTTCATTCTTTTGCGTTTTACACTAATAAGTGTGAAACGCAATAAGTGTGAAACAAAGATTAACAAAAAAGGCTTACTTTTTTATAAGATGTCGAAAAGATTTTCAAAGTATTTTTGGGCGCTGAACACGATTCCGACTTCCAAAATTAACCATCACGTCAGGATTTTGAGAAAAGTGGGAGTAAGTACCCCAATAACGCGTCACTGAGGGTTTTCAACATTTTTTCTCTTCAACCTGACGTGTTAGAGACTTCCATAAGGTCTTAAATTAATGTTTGTAATGTGCACTACAAGAATCATATCCATAAGATAAAAAAATTTAAAGTTTTAAAAAAATGGGGTTACAATTCAATACAATAAAAATGGTAAACGAAAAAATATTTGGGACAGTATATGTACCTTTTGGTTACCATTTTCAAGCGAATCTAAATAATTTCAAGAAGTCAAAAAATCAAAGTCAATACCAAAAAAATGTGTTTTGGAATTGCTTTAATAGACTTCTTGAAATTATTTGGATTCGCTTGAAAATGGTTATCAAAAGCTTTAACTTACTATTAACACACAAATTGTATCTTCTGTCATTTTGTCAGAGAATAGAATTTCTCTCTCTCTCTCTCTGTCTACACGTACTTATGACCTATGTTCTTTGAGTTATTTTTACCGGAATAATCTAGTGATGCGTTCCTTAACGAACAACGACCTCTATAAACTTGCAAAAACAAAAAAGACATTATTTTCCTCCTCAATTTTCCAACAAAATATATTCAAACTTCCTAAAAATTGATCTCAAATTCATAGGCTCAAAATTGTAATTAGTCAAAATGTTTTCTTTATTGAATTATTTGCAAACTACACTAATTAGTAAATTTGTTGAGTAATGAGAAGGCCTAGATACGGTTTGTTTTTTAAAGAGAATTTTATTAAAATCCCATCTAGTTTCTAACAATATAGTTCCTCATAAAGGGATAAATAATTTTATAAACATTTTATTATCTAAGCGTCAGACAGTTTATAAGATTTCAAAAAGGATTAAATAAAAAATCAAATGATCTGAAAGAGAAAATAAAAAATTATTTCAATTTTAATTGAATTTTTAGGTTAAGTTTTCATTTATAAGAATAAAAGCTTCTTACCTTTTAAAAAACATTAAAAATATGAAATAAATATTGTAATATTATTAAAGAAACTTTTAAAGTTTTTCATAATTAATTAATACAGTCAAACTAAAACAAAAATTACAAACTAATTAGTAACGTTTGCAAATAAAAATAAATAGTGACTAACTATTTTGCTTTAGAATTCTAAAGCAAAAAAGTTGGTCAATATATATTTAACGTTAGCGGACTGAAGCCGGAGGAAAGTTTTTTTATCTACATCCGGTTAAGAAAATATTATTAGAAAATTAACTTCACATTAGGCTTGGGGACGTAGAAACACACGCTTTTCACCTTTGTAAACGATTATTTATTTATAAAGTACTCTAGAAAATTACCTTTTAAGTCGAACAAACATTCGACGTTGGGCTTTAAAGAGGGAGTAAAAGAATTCTCTGTCGGTAAAATTACTTTCGCCGATAAATACGAAAATAACGAGTTCCATGAAAATTTAACGAATAATTTTTATTAATACACTGTAAAAAATTTGAAGATTTTTCCCTGCGGTTTCATGTGGAATATTCCACAAATTCACGGGGAAAAGAATTTCACAACGATTTTGGAGAATTTTTCACCAATTAGTAAAATTTTCAACAAACTTTAGGAAAACTAATAATATGTTAGGGAATTTTCCACGAAGTGAAGGGGAAAAAATTTTTACTACAATTTTGCGCAATTTTCCACAAAATAGTGAAAATTTCAACAATCTAATAGGGAAATTTGTATATAATTTTAGGGAGTTTTCCACATATTAGTAAGAAAATGTAAGTTTATGAAAGCTTTGTGGAATTTTCCCAAAATTAATGAAAATTTTCACAAAGTAGAAAACACTATTTTAAATATTATAAAATGGGTTAACTTTTACTAAATTACATATACAAAATTATTAACATTTTTACTAAATGTATGATTTAGGGGCTAAAAAATTAATATTTATATTAGGGGAGAGGGCCCTAAGGTGGTCACCCATCTTTTGAACGACTGTAGATTTCAAATGGAATTATATATAAAGGTCAATAATACGGCGTTTGAAACTTTATCTTATTACCTAACTTTCTATAATAAATTTTTTTTCATTTCATTAATAAAAAAAAGTTATGGCACTTTTTAAAAAAAGTGCCTGGCCATGACGTCAGTTATTTTTCACACTTTCACTTTTGGTTTTTTTGGTTGATTTTTTTTTCTTATTATTTTATTATTATATTTAATCATTTATTTTGATCTTATTACTACGAAAAAAACACTATTAGAAATAATGATAAATTAAAATTATTGTACTATTATATTCTCATCGAACTATATATAATATATATTATTGCAATATTATTATTGTAAGTATTATTTATTTTATAACTGGTTATTATTGCTATTTTTTGGCTATTAATATTCATTTGTATTATAATTAATATAATTATCTACATTACTCAACTTCGTTTTGTAAGTATCTATTATATATAAGTATTTTGTTTTCCTGAGACTAAACAAACCAAATTGTTTATTTAATTCTAAATACTCTAAATATAATTTTACACTTAATTATTTAATATCATTATAAAAATTAAAGATAAGTTAGAAAATCGATGGAGAATCAATGCCAACCGTAGAAAAGGGGAAGGATCAAATTTTACCCCCTCTCAAGAGGGTAGAATTTCGGACCTTCTCCTATATAAGGCGACGCATTTTAACCATCGATCTCATTTCGCCTCTTTTTGAGTTTTTACCACAATATTGTAGTGCAAGTGCCAAATAAAGTAATAAGTAAGTAATCGCCACCTCAAATTCTCATCCTATACGCCACCCGATAACCCGGGTCAGGACGCCGGCATCTTCCCCCCTTGAAAATTTCAACACTGGCCAGTTGTTACGGGTAAATAACCCGGTTCACTTGGTACGTGGAGACGTTTCTGAGGTAGGGCGATAATCGACGACCCTAGACTACCTCAATCACTTCCTACCCCCGTCTTCGTCTCTATTGACCAGTCGATACGGAAGCTCCACTTCCTGAGTCACTTGGTGCGTAGATACGGATTTGGAGGGCAAAGTTGAGGCCCCGGGTATTATCCCCAGGTTGCCCCTCCTACACCCGGACCACTGACTCGTCGATACGGGAGCACGCTCCCTGTTCACATAGTGCGTAGAGCAACTAGGGAAAGGAGTGCCCCCCTGGCCCCCATGGAACCCAATCTGTGCGAATACAGAGAATCACCCACCATGACTCTCCCCGTAGATGACTGATCCTGAACGCCGAGAAAGGAAGGAGAGTGCCAACCAACGGGAGAAGCGGAGGCTCCGTGGCCTAAAGTTGAAAGCGGACCGTAAAGCGAAGCGGCATCAAAATTGACTAGCGAAGCAGCGCCCGGAGCCCTACGAGCCATCCAGGGGACCCATCGACGCCTCCAACTACATCCCGACGCCTCGTGTCCAACTCTGGGGGCCCGTTCCAGAAGACGCCACTTTTCTGGAAGAAGTGGACGCCCTTCTTCTGGAACTCGACCGAGCGCCCTACCACGCAGCTCCTGGACCGGCGTCACAAAGTGCCTTTACCTGAAGTCCGGTCCCACGGGACCGTCCCAGCCGCTGTGAGCCTGTTGATTCCACCTCTAGGGGTTTCCGCTCCACTACAAGCCGGCCGGTCCAACAGGACCGTAACCGTCCCTCAGGGCCATCGGGCCCCGCCAACCGACCTTCCAACCAAGAGCCTTCTACGCATTAGGAGTGTCGAGATTTTGCCTCTCAAGGCCAAATTCCTGATCACGAACGGGGCCCCAAACCCTTCGCTGCACAGACCTGCCCTAACGGCCCTTACGCCCATCGAGCAACTGGCGTTGGACCTGACCCTTTCAAACAGTGTGGACGACGTTTTGGAGCTGTTTCCGAGATCGCCGATAACCAGGTCCCCTTCACCAAGCGCCGCGGGGACCTCGCCGGACCGTACCAGAGACGTGCGACGACCGGCCCTGCGTCGGGCGCGCGACCTCCCGATCCTGAACGAGGAGCTTGGGGACAAGGAGAACAGCCGACCTCGTCCCCTTCTCGGGTACACCATCACGAAGAGGACCATCGCCCCCAGGACAGCCCCGTCTAAACTTCCCCTGGTCGCAGCAAACTGTTGTCCACCGCCGGGATCACGCTCTCATCCCCAGAACGTGGAATTTGAGCGATTAAAAAAACTAACAGGGCGCGCTCCCACCACCAGGCCAAGACCGGCCCAGCACCGACGTCGTTGAAAATTATTAGAATCTTGAACTATCTTTACTCTGTATGGGGATTACTTACCGGGGGTTGACAGAATATATTTTATTGTTATTCGAATCCCGCTTTATTTTTTCCCCCTCTATACCTTTTCCTAACCACCGCCCCTTTGAGCTCGTCGCCACCTCTGACGCACGGTGACCGGTATCATACTTACAGTAATAATTTTATCTTAAAAACACAATTTATACTTCGATAAACAAATTTTGAATTAAACATGTTTAACAAACAATTATAAACTATTTTTCATTCATAAAAAGCATTGCCATAAATAGTTAGGTTTATTAAAAGATATAAACTATGGGGGCCTTAAAATTTCTTTTGCTCTTTGTCAATAGTATAAAAAGTTTTAAGGCGTTTTCTCGTTTTGAAAGATTTGTCACATCTGGTTTGTCTTAGGAAGACCAACAATAAGGGTTTCTTGCTGCAAGGGAGCCCATTTTATGAGCCTTGCAGGACCAATTTTTTTCTTATAAGCTTATTTAGTTAAAATTTTGAGAAATTTTTTCTCTTGAAATATACGGAAATTTTTGATATATTCTCAGAAATCTTCTTGGAAAAGTCTTCAAAGTTATTAAATATGTAGTGACGGTTATATAATAGTGAAGTGGACAATTCGACAAAATTGAATAATATTCTAGAACGATATTTAAGGATTATATGTGACGCTCCACGGTGAAACGGACCTTAGCTGTTTTTGACAGAACTAAAATTGAAAGTACAAATAAATAAAAATGACTAATTTTCTTTACAAACTATTAATATTTAGTTCATTATTATATGCAATATTTTTAAAAAATGTGCTTTTGATGTTAAATAATCAATAATACATTTTTAATGAAGCTAAAACTACACATAACCTAACCTAAAATTTTAAGCAGCTAAGGTCCCTTTCACCGTGGAGTGTAACATATAAAAATCATTAAAAATAGTCAATAATATTTAAAGGTATATTATAATTATATTGTAAGTGTAACATATCGTAATAATCAGTTTTTAAAAGTAGTTAAGGTATTTTTATATGGATTATTAATGGAAAGGTGTACGAGATGATCCCCCTACGGGAGAAAGGCCATAATTCAATGAAAAATCAACAATTTCGAGTTTTTTTGTGGGAACTAGTAGATAATTAATCTATCTAACTTTTTTGATTAAAAATATATACAGCTAATTAATATTTTACAAGTAAATTTCATTTTTCTAAAACCCTTCAAAAGGATCATCTTGGACACAGAGGTGTCCAAGATGATCCCCCTGGTATGGGCAAGATGACCCGTACGTTTATCTTAGCCCAATTATTGGAAAAGGAGACTAAATTGAAGGAATAACGTGTATCAATATTAAATATGCATTATTTAGGCCATAAATGCTTTTGAACACTCACCACGATTCGTTTTTCTATTTTATAATTACGTGTCATTTTCTACATCAAGAAAATTAATATAATAGATGTAGATTTCAACTTTTTGTATTAAATAAGTTAGTTTTCATAACAAAACATATAAGAAGCGAGAAAAATTGAATTTTTTATTAATACTAAAAAATTCAGTTTGAGGTGAGATAAAATACATGGGAATCATGGGGGATCATCTTGTACACCCATTGAGGGATCATCTTGCCCCAAATGACGCTAATTTTTAATTTGTTCGTAACTTAACCTTGTAATGACATGAGATTATCTCAGAATTTATATTAAATTCTTAATTTAAATTAAAACAAGGTTTCTCTAGAATATAAGAATAACAAAATAATAAAATATTTTTATTTGAAATACCTAAGGTTTTTCTAAAAATTCATACTTGACTATTAATCTAAATTGAAAATTAATCAAGCTCTCTAACATAAAGTAAACGCATAAGAAATACCATATAGCATTTTCACATTTAACGGTCAGCTGCCTCTAAGGCTGCCGACAAGAGAGTACCGAACGCGCATCACGCTTCGCGCCGCTCTCTCCCTCCGAGCAATGCTGGTTGACCAGCGAGAGACATGGTATATTCTCACTGGTACCGGGTTTCCAGCCAGAACGCATCCTGCCTCGACTTAGACGGGTCGGCTTGATAAGCACTCTTCACTTGGTACCAATACTACATTGAACCGCGGCAAGGCCCGGCTTCTCTGTGTGAGTCTACTCACACTGAGAAGCCAGGGATCTCAACCGACCTGCTGGTTTGGGGTATCGCTCTCTTTCCTTTTATTTTCTTTTTTCTATTTTTTTTATTTAACGTCATTCAGATTAAAACAGGTCCTTCTGATTAATCCAAATGACCAGAGGATTCTTTGGGATTTCTCACCAGGGGCCCTTCTGGGAGAAAGACTAAAGAAGACTTGATTCTTTCTCTTTTCTATTTTATATAACGTTATTCGGATTAAAACAGGTCCTTCTGATTAATCCAAATGACAAGAGGATTCTTTGGAATTTCTCACCAGGCCCTTCTGGGAGAAAGACTAAAGAAGACTTGATTCTTTCTCTTTTCATTCTCTTACTTATTTTATCAAAAAAATTTCGGGTTGAAACAGGTCCTTCTAATTAATCTCAATGATGGGAGGATTCTTAGAATTCCTGATCAGGCCCCTCTGGGAGGAAATCTAGGAGAAACTCCGTATTCTACTCCTTATAAATTATACATTTAAATTAATAATAGGTCTTCTATTTAATTCCTAGGTTAAAGGTATGACTAGTTTTCCTGATCGGGTCCATCCGGGAGAAAAACTAGAAATACCTAGAATCATTATTCGTTTTCTTTTCTCTCGCTGTCAGCCTAGGCGCTCCCAGTATTCCTCATTGGATAAGAATATCAAGCAGCGACTTGATACTAGAAATCTATGAACCGTATTATTCGCTATAAGTAAGATGCATGTCCGCCTCCGAAATCGTCCAATGTAGGTAATTCATCGGTATTTTTCTAAAGAAACCTCGGGAAGTCTAAAACGAAATTTAAGAAAAACAACAAAAATGTGAATTAATGGAAAACTAAATGAATAATTATTTACGGGAAGATAAGGAAAAACCGGACAGAGGCGAATGTGAAACAAATTCGACAGTTTAAAGCAAAGCCTCGTTTGTACCTCACCGTTCTTCCTTGCCTATATTGTTAGGGCGGAATCATTCAAATCAAAATAATGTGAATCCAGTATCTCACTTGTAAATGTTGTGTACTCGACGTAATAATAGTTAAATCCTAGGCAATAACGCTGCGGTTCATTCATTTTTCTACTAGCATTACTAAATTAATCTTACGTTATATAAAATCCGGCATTGACGCCATCTTGTTTTCTTTTCTCGACAGTATTATTAATTTAGTAATTTAGTAACAAAATCCGGAACTGATACCATTTTATTTTTCTAACAATTTCTAGTTTAGTTATTCATTTGGAATCAACTCAGGACATCGACGCCACGTTGTTACTTAATATTTATTTCACTAATAATATTTTCTTCTCATATCAAAGTATGTACGCAAATCAGAATTAGTCGAAATAATGTCTGTAGAACTCTGAGAAGTTATGTTTAGGTATATCATTTATTAAGCGTCGTCTTTTTTTATAATTTGGTTTCAAGCTAAGTTTTGTTAATATATTTTCTTTTCAAAGGTTCAAATCTCGCCTCTCTACTGACTTTACCTATCCTTCAAAAATCACTAATAGAAGTGCCTAAAATGAATTATGTTTTGATTAAAATTGGACAAGTGATGCTTCTCACCACTTTTTGCCAAAAAATAAATTAAAATTAAGACAAAAATAGACAAAGAACCTGGATTCCACCCGGCGAGCTTTTTCTGTAGCACATTAGAAGATACTGTGATACAATATCACTATTTTAGCCATTCTACACTGTAAAAAATTTAAGGAGTTATTTTTTCCATGGGGAGTTAGCATTTGGGTGTTAAATTTTAACTCTCTTTATTTAACTACCCTGGCATTAACTCCCCAATAGATGCGACTTTTATAGAATCCCCAGGAAAGTTAAAATTTAACTCCCTTTTTTACAGTGTATTTTGTTTGTTTCGAATACGACTATTGACAAACGCACCTAACCTTCTGTTTCACACACGAAAGCTGTAATTTTAATACTGACACTCAGTATGGTTGAATCAGCCAGAAAACAGAATGGGCAAAACTGACATAAAAATTATGGTAATACGAAGAAACAAATCAGGGTATTAATAATATTCTCAATGTAAAATAGATAAAATATATGA
Source organism: Leptopilina myrica (nomen nudum) (assembly GCA_032872475.1). NCBI lineage: Eukaryota > Metazoa > Arthropoda > Insecta > Hymenoptera > Figitidae > Leptopilina > Leptopilina myrica (nomen nudum). The sequence goes on along the minus strand of CM065460.1, from coordinate 25,632,798 downwards.
TTCAACTGGTCATCTTTGTTAGTCAAAGTAGTACTTATATTTTTCAAAATTGTGTTTTTATTGTTATTATGATGCGTATGGCTAGAATAAGAGAACTTTATTTGTAGGTTAGTAAGAATTCTTTAACCAAACTTTTTTTGTCTACATTTGAATAATATGTTAACAAAAAAATGTTCTTATTTTATACTAAAAAAATAGTTTTTTTACAATTAAATAAAATTTTTTAAATTAAAGATATAATAAAAAAATTTTGTTTGAAATGTACCTGAAAATACTAAAAAAGATGTTGCAAAAAATTTTGTATATTTTCATTCTATAAAACTGACACTGACTGCGGCACAATTAGCCCCGAACAAAAGGCACAATCAGCCCCATTGAACCGTTTTTCAATTTTACAAAGCGTCAAAGCACAAAGATACTAACAGCTGTTTATTTCGCTAAGCAAACGAAATGAAAATGCTTGCCAAAGATGCGCAGGCGCAAAATAATACATCCCTCATTTCAATTTTTTAAAAATCTTTTTTCATTTTCGAGATATAATTAACGGCACAATCTCCCCTCAGCATTTTCAACCCCGCTCTCCCGTACCAAAAAAATTAAAATTCCAACCACCTCCCGAGGGTAATAACAAAAGGTTTCATGGTCATATTCAGTTTCAGGGACCCCAAAAACATGGGAATAGGGGGATGTGACCTCTGGGTTTTGTCTTTTTTTGTGCCTGTGTTATCTGCATGTGCGTAAATTGCACATGCAGATTAATAAAGGCAATCAAATTTTTAGGTTATAAATGTTTGTTGACATACCAGTAGTACCAAACTGATTTCACACAACTTATTGCAATTATAGGCTGTTTTCGGCGTTCACCCGGTGTTAACACCGAGTTACTCCTGATTGGATAGTTCCAACAGAATGTTAATAAATATTATTAAAGATTGAACTTTTGTTAACTCGGTGTTAATACCGGGTGAATGCTGAAAACAGTCAATAGCGCTTCTGTCAAGTGGCTATAATATGGCACTAAAATTAAAAATTTATTCATTCTGTTATGTTTAACTTCCTTAAATTGAGTAACTGTTTAATTAATAAATTAATTTTTAAATAAAAGGACACTAAAATATTTTCAAATTAATGGTGTTCCGCAATGATTGCCTTTTAAAAATGTCTGCTTGAACGTAACAGTAATTTAAAAAATTATTTTTTTTCCAATTCTAAGACTCATTGTTAAATCGTAAAAAATACAATATATCCTGAATATTTTATATTTCATTTGCGTAGAAGAAGTAAAAGATTTATTTACATTTGCAACGACAGGAAGTAAAATAGGAAAAAGTTCAATAAATGCGCAGTACATAAAATTACCGTCAGAGGGCAGCACGTAATAGGCACATTAATTTTTTTCATTTTACTTCCTGAAGTCCTGTATTATATTGGATTTTTAACTTCTTATGTGCAAATAAATGAATAAAAATTCAAGATGACTGGTATTTTTTCGGATTTTGCAATAACTGTCTAAATTAAGAGAAATATCATTTCGAAATTACGATAAGGTTCAAGCAGCCATTTTTAAATGGCGATCACTTTTTAAAATTGTGCAACACTGTTAATGGAAAGTAATACTTATTTTATAGTAAATATATATAATAGCACAATATGACAAAACTGAAATTGTTACCAACCCAACATTCTGAAAATATTTATCGACAGATAATACTTATTTTGAGCAACTTGAAGTTAGTAAATTGTTCAAATTGAGTAGTACTCAAAATGAGATTAAGTTTTTTCTGATTTCTTATTTGATAACACCCCATTATGCCCCAGCCGGCTGAAGGCGGTCGTACTTTTAAAATTTACTTGAAATCGCTTGAAAGTTGTTACTTGGGGGTTTTAAGGTCGCTGATTATGAATCTGCGATTAGATTTTCAAAATTTAAAATGTCGGATCCAATATGGCGTACATATATTTCAAATTTAATGGATTCGCTTAAAAGTTATTACTTAAGGGATTTTTGGGGTTGCCGATTACAAATCTGACGTCTGTTTTCAAAATTTAAAAAAAAATTTAGAATTTTCGTCAAATTTTCAAAAGTTCCTGTGCTTCAAAGTGCTGATAAGGCCAACATATGTACAATTAGTCATATGTGACAGTTCATGAGAAAATCTGCCTTAGCTTCCGAAAATAAGTTTCTACGGGAAACGTATTAGAAGCTGGGCCTTTCTGGTCGGCTCAAATTATGCTCATGTTTGAACATACATAACAAAAAAATTTAGAAGTAAAAAGTATTTTGACTTTTGTACGTAAAAGAGGAGTTCAAAATCTATAAAGTACTATTAAAATTCGACATTAATATTTTGAAAGCCAAGGCACGTTTTGTAGTGGACCGTCACATATTTTAATATGTGCACGTTTAATATTGTGCACGTAATTAGTACGCTTTTGTGAATAACAATTTTTTTATAAGAAATTTTAGTTCCCTGGGAATATTTTTTATGGGATTGTTTGTTTGTCTCAAATGTTATATTTGGAGACCTATAACAATAACACTGGATGAGCTGCTTTATAATAGATGAATACGACCTTATTTTTGTGAACTTGTGATATAATTTTTTATCAAAATCTAACTTTATCCTGCTATTAATGTAATGTGGGCATCATTTTGAATATGATGAGAGTGTCAACCCTGTAAAATACAGAGACTTTTTACTTTTTCAAATTGGATGGAAATTTTAATTTTACGTAATCGACAACCACAAAAAACCCAGAGTGACAATTTTCAAGCAAATTCATCAAATTCAAGAAACATTGTCAGCCATACTGGATCTGTCATATTGAATTTTGGAAATCTAACTTCAGATTCGTAATCGGCAACTCCAAAAACCCCTTCAGTAATAACTTTTAAGAGAATCCATTACATTTTTAAAAATATGTCCGCCATTTTGAATTTTGAAAATCTAATCGCAGATTCATAATCAGCGACCTCAAAACCCCCAAGTAACAACTTTCAAGCGATTTCAAGTCCTCTATATTTGATCCGCCATTTTGAATTTTCAAAAACTGCCACTCGGCATTTAAAAGTATTCCTTTTTATCTAACTTTTACGCTCATAGTTGGTAATTTAAACGCAAACCATTTTTGGAGAGAAGGTGGGTCCCGTTGACAAAGAATGCCTTATATATATATTTATTCAAAAATCTTTATTATTACAAATAAATTACAAAATTGCATCATACATATCACAATTTTTTATACCAGTTAGATTATTATATTTCACGTGTTATTGTTGTATAGTTGATAATCTAAATTTTCAGAGTTGTTATCAAAAATAACTTTTTCCTCATCCTTCTATGACCCTTCCAATCTTTGGAATTCGTTGATAATACTCCTAGAGTTCAATACGAAAATTTAGAAGTTAATTTTTTTACAAATGACACTAATTAACAAACTTTTTTAAAACATTTTCTGCACCACACACACCAACTTCCGCATGCACAGTAACACTGTCGTCTGCTACTATCACTGCTACCAACTTATAATATTGTTCAAAAATATTCATGTTTGTAAGAAAATGTCAAAAATAATAAAATTAATAAATGCTTAGATTCTTTTTTGAATCTAAAAATAGGTAATCCATATAAACAATTAAAATTTCTTTACTATTCCCTTAAAGTCTTGATCTCAATGAGAAAAAATATCATTTTTATAACATTTTTATAACCTATAATCTGTCTCTAAATTAAAGAATAAATTATTCAAATTTAGTTCTAAAACCTATACATTAGATGCGACTATTACTATTTTAACAATTTAATTTTTTATTTAAAATAAAATTCAAACAATGTTAGTTTTAATTTATTACAATTTACAAAAATTTAGTTAGACCGAGAATCGACAAGAAAATGTGTTACAAGGATTTATATTTCTTAAAAGTTCGTTTCAAAAGAAGAAGAATATGTATTACATACGAAATAAAGGTACAAGATTTGGTCTGCTTGCTAGTTACTATAACGAACTTAATGACACCTACTAGACGGACTTGTTCTATTTCTTATGTCGGTAACCTAGGTAGTAGCACGATAAATACTAGATAGTCTCCATATCGAGAGAAATGAAAGGAAAACTGTATAAAAAACTGTACATTAACTTTACGGGACTGTAGGCTAACACACTAGGAAGGCCACCTACACGGGGTGCTGAGCGCAACTGCTAGCACATTTTAGCACATTCTCAGAAAATACGATATAAGTTCTTTTCAAAAAATTTTCTCTCCGCTATTATCAATATTTCCTCATAGCTGAGTGTAAACTATAAAAAAGGGAGTTAAATTTTAACCCTCCAGAGGATTCTGTAAGTCACATCCGTTTGACTAACTAATTTGTTAATTCAATAATAGTTAATTATTTGTTAATTGAGAAATAGGTAGTTAATTTATAGTTAACTGAGTAATAGTTAGTTAATTAGTAGGTAATAAAGTATTCTAATATTTTTGCACCTTCGCACTGGGACACTGAAAGAAAGGCTTTGGAAAGAACAGACAAACGTGTATATTTGGTGGTTTTGGTTCGAACTAGCAATCCATATAGGTTATGTTACACATTGGTGTGTTGACGTTGGCATATGTATGTGTAACGCTCCGATCAGTATAGCTGAACTACCAATAATTTATGTCAGTAGCCGGTATCAGGTTATTACCTATTCCTTATGGGAAAACTAGACATAACTCTAGCTGTACCAGCGAATTATTTCTTTCAGTGGACTATTAATCAGAAAAGATAATTTTCATTTTAAACAGACAAGGTCTTCATTTAAAATAGAACTTGATCGATGTATTTTCTATATATTATTATACTTAGTTCCAAAATATTGGCTCACATTATCACTAGCGAAAAAAAATTTGCAATTCATCTTTATATACTACTACAGTTTTCGTCGAATTATTTAAAACATTCTTAAATATAGATGATGATGTAATCAAGCGCTCCTTTCATATTAATTTAAAAGAAAGATCGTATTTTTTATTTTATATTTGTCATCTAATTATTAGTCTGTTAATTTATCGTGTCTGTATTCTTAATCTTTTCTCCTCTCCGGTCCTCCTCAACTTACCCTTTCTTACATAACATATTATAATATTTTGCAAGTCTTATCGTCAAAAAAGAGAGATAGAAAATTATACTACTTAACTGTATGTACTATTCAAAAAAAACTCGATCTCAAATTGAGTAAGAATCTGCCTCAATTTGATACGCATAAAAAATACGTAAGATAGATGGCGCCACGTTCTATGTCATTTAATATAGACTCATTTTGAGATGCAACAAAAATGAGTCGAAGTTTTTTCTGTGTTGTTGTAAATTATTGTGATATTTATCGTATTTTGCATTTTTTAGTATATGGATTTTATTTAAATAAAGAGACATTTATTATTTATACTTGCAAATTGTGAGACTTTATTAGAAATGATGGGACATATATTGTATGTTGAGTTTATAAATATTTTATACATATGTGGTTTATTTATTTAATTTTTGTTTACTCTCGAAATCTAAATTGGTCAGATGTTCAAATAATATAAATAAAAATATTTTAAAAAATTATGACATCCTAAACTTTAGGATTTTAGTACAGCACCAGCACTGACAAGTACTGCGGCACTACTGCGCCAGTTGTTAATTTTTCATTGTGACCCACAAAAATTTCTGAAATTTTAATAATTTTTAAAGTAAATTCGATATAAAAGAATCTGAGGTACCTAATCAAATAAAATTAAACAATTAAATAGAAACTAAATAAATAAATTAATGGAAAAACAAATAAATAAACTAATTAAAATTCATTGATTGAAAGAAAACTTAATAAATAAACGAATAAATAAAATAAACAAATTTATAATTTATGCAAATAAATAATTTTACACATACTAGAAATGATTTTCATTTATTACCATATTTAAAGATACAAAACTTAAAAAATATGAAAAAATCATCTTAAAACACAATTTTTTTCTTAAGTAAAAACATCTTTTGCATAGATACAGTTAGTTTTTTACACTACACCTAAAAATACGAATTAAATAACGAGTTGTAAATTTTTTATATTTTTTTCTGAGATATGGGCCAATAAGTGATGACTGTGCACATAGAACCTGCGTATTTTACAAAAATTGACCTTGGATTTGAAAATCGAAACTATCTTTTTCAGTGAGCTAATCGCTAAAACTAAAATGATGAGACGAAGCAAAACCCTGAGAGAGCGCTTGACGTGACCTTGCTTTGTCACTGACCTGTCCTAGGCAGCGACTGCGCCGATGGCCATATAGTCGAACCAATACATTCTCACAAACGAGTAATTCACTCTAATCAGCCTCTCAAAGCCGACACAAACATACGTATACATAAACAAACTCACACATATACACACAACAACACACATTTTTTCTCTGCCTTACATTCACCTTTTTTTATTCTCATTTAGACACAAACACATGAAAATTTATCCACCCACATTTATAGACGTGAACGGACACGCACTCTGACTTAAACAAAAAGTCAAGTTTGTCAGCGCGACCGACAGTCCAGTGCAATGGCACCTTAAATTTCGAAATTCAGAAATAGCAAAAGCATCGTCGTCGTCGCGTCGCTCTCTGTTTTCTTCTTCTTGTTTAAAACAAAGCAAAATGCGTGGGTATAGTTCACTCAAGTTTTGCCACATTATCTTAGTACTGGAGCGGATGTCGACTGCAATTTTGTTTGATGAAATAAATCCGTTTACCATATATTACATTTCTAATGCAATTTCCATATATTGTCTACTGTTGTAAATATTCGCGAATGAAATTTATTCATATTATTAGGACATGTTAATTGATTCAATTAGTTAGACTGAATATATATATATAATATACTGGGAGGCTTCGCCCCCCTGCGCGCTTCCTGCTCCAACCCCCTAACTATTTCTTATATTTATTTTAATTTTCATTTTCGAATCATATTCTCTTAATATGAATGCATAGTAATAAGATATAGAATAAATTTACCCGTAGGTCAAAACTGCCCTTAAAATTGACCTACATTTTGAAGGTAGCAGGAATTGTTTGTCAAATTTTAACGTCTAGATCAAAACTGCCCTCAAAATTGACCTAAATTTTAAGGTGAGAAACTACATGTCAACTCTTGACCTGTAGCTCAGAAAATCTTGAAACAGCGGCGGCGGCGTTGTAACTGCTTCTGTTGCAAAAGTTCACTTTATTTTCTACTCTTTTTTTATTAACACAATTTCTCTATTTTTTTCCTTTTTCTATTCTAGGGGAGACTGGTGTAAACCCGCTCACTTTTTTTCAGAACGGTAAAAACCTAGGAAATTATTCTCTAAATCCAAGTTAATTTATATAATAATTTGGAAGCTTATGATTTCTACTAACAAAATAAAAAAGAATTTTTGATTTATCTGTTTCAGTTTTACTTAGGGAAAATTTTTAATACACATATACCAAAGGACCCCGCACAAAATACATTGAAAAAAAGTCCCGATCAAATTTGTTCAAACTTCGAAGTTTTGTAGCTTATAATCTCCTGAACAAAAAATGTTATTGGCAAAAATCCCGAAAATCAATAGTTTTTTAGCTACATCATGTTGAGCCTAAAAAAATGTGTAAAAAATAATAAAGCTTGCTCATGGCTCAAGGCTCAAGACTTAATGCAAAGGGTGGAAGCTTGTTGATGGCTATAGGCTTGATCAAAGTTTGATCTTGGCTCAAGGCTTGATCTTGGCTTTAGGCTTGATCATGGCTCAAGGCTTGATCATGGCTCGAAACTCTAATATGGATCAAGGCTTGATTTTGGCTCAACAGTTAATCATGGTTAAAACTCGATTATGGATCAAGGCTTGATCATGGATTAAGGCTTGATCGTGGCTCTAAGCTCTAATGTGGATCAAGGCTTTATCATGGCTTAACAGTTAATCGTGGCTTGAAACTTGATTATGGATCAAGGCTTGATCATTGATTAAGGCTTGATTGTGGCTCGAAGCTCTAATGTTGATTAAGGCTTGATTATGGCTTAACGATTAATCTTGGCTCGAAGCTCTAATGTTGATTAAGGCTTGATTATGGATCAAGGCTTGATCATGGATCAAAGCTTGATTATGGCTTAACGATTAATCTTGGCTCGAAGCTCTAATGTTGATCAAGCCTTGATCCATAATCAAGTTTCAAGCCATGATTAACTGTTGAGCCATAATCAAGCCTTGATCCATAATCAAGTTTCGAGCCAAGATTAATCGTTAAGCCATAATCAAGCTTTGATCCATGATCAAGCCTTGATCCATAATCAAGCCTTGATCAACATTAGAGCTTCGAGCCAAGATTAATCGTTAAGCCATAATCAAGCCTTAATCAACATTAGAGCTTCGAGCCACAATCAAGCCTTAATCAATGATCAAGCCTTGATCCATAATCAAGTTTCAAGCCACGATTAACTGTTAAGCCATGATAAAGCCTTGATCCACATTAGAGCTTAGAGCCACGATCAAGCCTTAATCCATGATCAAGCCTTGATCCATAATCGAGTTTTAACCATGATTAACTGTTGAGCCAAAATCAAGCCTTGATCCATATTAGAGTTTCGAGCCATGATCAAGCCTTGAGCCATGATCAAGCCTAAAACCAAGATCAAGCCTTGAGCCAAGATCAAACTTTGATCAAGCCTATAGCCATCAACAAGCTTCCACCCTTTGCATTAAGTCTTGAGCCTTGAGCCATGAGCAAGCTTTACTATTTTTTACACATTTTTTTAGGCTCAACATGATGTAGCTAAAAAACTATTGATTTTCGGGATTTTTGCCAATAACATTTTTTGTTCAGGAGATTATAAGCTACAAAACTTCGAAGTTTGAACAAATTTGACCGGGACTTTTTTTCAATGTATTTTGTGCGGGGTCCTTTCAAAATCACAATTTTCCAGGGTAAATCCGTAAAACGTGAACTGAACGAAGACAACAAACTAGATATATGTCTTTTTTAGCAGAAAAAGACAGCGAAAAATTTTTATTATTTGTTTGCGTTGTTTGTTATAACCGTTATAACCATAGACATATAAGAATAGACTGCGCGAGTTTCATGATTCCCATGAGAGGAGAATGCTACTGGTATAAAAAGAGACGGATAGAGCGTAAGAACTCTCTTTTTTCTCCCTCACTCCAAAGCATGCCGTGCGCTAGAAAGAGTCTGACAATCGGTTCTTCTGCTCTATCCGTCTCTGTCAAACGCATTGATGTCTCTTTCTATGTCACAAGCTGAATTATAATCCTCTTGCACAGTCGATTCTTATATGTCTATGGTTATAACCCAATAATCACTAATAATGATTGATATAGATATGATTCCGCTCAATGTTGCCAACAAATATTGATAGTTCGGCGTCATCTACTGAAAAAAATCACCACAAATCGCGAAATGCGGGACATTCAAAATGTTAAATATTAAACTAATTAACCAATAATTCAATAACATTGTTAGGAAATGAATATTATTTCTCTTTTAATAAATATTTTTAATATTAAAAATTGTAAGATCGCTAAAAAAACGCAAATACTGTTAATACTGATTCGGCTTTCTAAACAAATTTAATAAGTGAGCGGCTTTACCCCGACTTCATGTGAGCGACTTTACCCCGAATGTATTTCTCACATTTGAGAATAAATTTAAATAAATCTTTTTGAAATCAAACAAAACTACATACACTCAAATCTCGCTATAACGACCTTCTCTATAACGAGAGCTCTGTCTCTCGGTATAGCGAGAAAAATTTCCTGCCGATTGTCCCCATTATTTATAAACAAATGCACATTCAGTTGGTTCAAATTTGGTTAAAATCAATTTTACTTATATAAAATAAAAATAAAAAAGTCACTTCGTATTTGAAATTGTATCAATCAGTCCAACATCATCAAAATTTTAGCTTATATAAATTTTTTTAATATTAAAGTTCAAATTAAACTAGGTTACGTTTGTAATTTTGACATTATGTAAATTGTAAACACTAAAAAAATGAATGAATAATCGTAATAGTGGGGATTTCTCCTTTTGCGCTCATAATAGAGGGAGACTTGACTCCCGAACTTCTCGTTATAGCGAGATTTGAGTGTATATATTTCGAAAAAGGACATCCAATAGCATAAAAAAAAATTGTCGAATAAATTAAGTCTCAAAAATAATAATCGAAAAACTTAAGAATCCGAAGATCATTTTTTCTTTTTTGCACTTCTAAAAACAGTTGACCGTCTCTGACTCTATGACGAATTCATGAAACTAAACGAAAGTTCGTTAACATTAGTTGTATGTTAAGTACTAGTCAAGGCTTACAAAGTCAAGCACATTATAACTTCTTCTTCTTTTGTTTTTGTGGCTTCGAAAGCACATTACAACTGTCACTGAAATCACTTTGAACAGGATCACTTTCTTTCATTTTTTTATCTATTTCTCAAGTAACTTGCTAGATTTTTATTGGTCAATTTTTGTTAGTTGTCCTCCAATAAGGATTTGATGTAAGAGGGATTAGATACAATATAACAAAATTATTCCATTTTAAGTGATTAAAAAGTATTCACTCGAATATTGTAAACTTTGAGTATTGAAAAGGATTCGCTTTACAGACAAAACTGCTTTAATAGAAGTATTAAAATCTAGCAGACAAAAAAGAAATTCAAAAGTATTTAAAATTTTCGTCTTCTTATTGATATTAAAGTAATTTCTAATACCTTTCTATTCAAGCCTTCTTACCAGGTACTTAACTATTCATCTAACACTCCTATACTTTATATCGAAGGTAAGGCAAGTACATCGTCATATATGCTTTTATCTAATAAGCTAATAACTTCTTACCATAATATTTTTTTCGTCCTTTCTTGCTCTTTACTTCACTTAAATAACAGATTCTTATTCAAGCATCAAAGCAGCAGGTGCATGCTATTTTACACCTTTTGAACAGGATTCATACGTTATCCTCATTAAGACATAATGCTTTACGTTTAAATTGAATAATTGATACAAGTTTAACTTCGCCCAAATGTATATATTTTTTTAAAAAGCCCAGTGAAAAACTTTCAGAAGAAATCACTTGCATTATATTTATACATACGTATATGTGTATAAACAAGGAATAAAATATATATGTCTTTGAAAAGATGGGGAGATATTTTTATTATTTATTGTTAACATTCATGCGTGACTCGAAAATAGTTTTAAACAATTTTTTCTTTGAAAAATTGAGATAAATTAATTATATTACCGATTATAAATATTATAAATTATACTGATTAATTATAAGTATTATTAATTATTACCGACTCTGCACTGGAAAAATTATTTTACTGAAATTAATAATATTAGCACTTGTTTATTATCAAATAAATATTTACTTAAGAAAAATAATTTTTATTTAAATCAAACATGTATTTATTTCTTTAGAATACAGTCGGTATTTGAAGCAATTACGATTTAATTGATTTGAATAAAAATTAGTTGATTCAAGTAAATATTTATTTGATAGTAAACAAATAAACATATATTGGAATCAATTAAATTTTTTTCTTCGTATAAATTCAATCTAAAAAGTTATTTAAAGATTATTTATTTGTTTAGTTATTAAGTTCTTTGGCGAGAGAGAGGGGATACGTTAGCATCGACAAATGGTTAATATACGTACCAGACAATATAAAAGTAAGAAATAATTAAACATGGAAATTTTCAACAATTCAAACACATAACCTCTTAGAAAAGTTTGTCATAATTTCTTACACTTGCAATTTAAAAAGAAAATCATAAATCCTCGGCTTGGTGAAAAACTATACCATTAATAATTAATTATTTTTCTGTTCGACTATATAATTTGCATGATATAGACCAGAACATTCTAATAGCCTTGATGTTTTGAGGTTATTCATTTATTATTGTAGCGTCGGTAAAACAGAGAGTGTAAGCGCGTAACAAATTCGTAGTGAGTGTGCAAAAATGAATACATTTTGACAGAATATAAAATATGAAAATAAGTGACACGTTCTAATCATTTTTTTAAATGATATTCTTGCATTTGACATCAAGTGATTAATGAATTTTAAAATATAAGGTTCAGAAATTATACAAAACTTTCGTTTAAATTCAATAGAAAAGTATATATATGGTCAATTCCACGTGAGATTTACCTATGACCTCTTAAAATCGGGCAAAAATATTTTTTTTCTATTCTGTATTAAAAATAAACAGATACGTATTTTTTTCTCTTCTTTTTGGAGGTCAAATTTTTGAGTTATTAATTTTGAAATTTTTTATTTAGAAACATAGAACAATTTCAGTAGCCTATAAATATGAAAATATTGAGTTAAGAAAAAAGTCGTCAAATAATAAAAGTTTTAGTTTTCTTTCAACTTTTTAAAACTTTAAAAAAAAAAATTTTTTTAATTTTTTTAAAACTTTGGACCCGATTTTTTTTTTTTTTAACTTTATTTATACCTTATAATGTAAAAAAGATTTTCCAAAAAGAACTGGAGTGGGCCTGATGAGTTTATTGAGTTAAAAACATTTTTCAAAAATCACGTGCATGTCTCGCAGTATGATTTTTTAAAATTAATTTTTCAAAAATGTTTCCAGCCTAGAATTTTTAATGGATTTGAATGTTTTTTGGTTTAAATTCAAGAAGAATAGTTTTTCAACATTTCCCTCCATGCAAACCTAAGAATCTTCAATTCTTTATAATTTTTTTAAATCAAAGTTCACAAATTATTTGTATACATATACTTTGCTTTAAAAACGAACTTTCTTATTTTTATTCCGCACTACTCTTGACTTAAATCAGTTTAAATTACTATAATATAATATCCAGTTAAATACCAAATGATAAACTAATTTATGTAAATTGTTGTAAGCAATATTACTTAACCCATTAATGCCCAAATGACCACAATTCTAACTTAAACTTCAACACACGATGAAAAGTATTTTGATGTAATGAATTATAGCAGCAATGAGGTATAGGGGGTTTTGGGGGTCGCTCTTCAAAATTTTGGGGTCAAAATAGTGATTCGATCAACACAAAATCCAATATGGCGGATTTTTTTGAAAAAACAGCAAAAAAAAATTACTGATTTTTTAAAAATATTTTTTTAGAACAAAAAAATTGTTTAAACCTTTCTAGAGTATGCTATTGGTGGGCAAAATAGTTGTACTTTCAAAATGTAAAATAGAGAAACTTTGATTTCAAGATGGCGGAATCGAAATTATGAAAAAGTGAATGCATTATAGTATAAAAAAATAAAATTTTACATCAATATTCAAAAAGTATCCAAATTCGATTCAAAATGTATTCTCGGGGGTTTTCGGGGTCGCTGATAATGAATCCCATGTCAGTTTTTGAAAAAAAAATGGCGGATACAATATGGCGGAAATTTTTTTGAAAAATCTCTTGGATTCACTTAAAACTTTTCACTCGGAGATTTTCGAGGTTGTAGATGACGAATCTAATGACAGTTTTTCAAAATTCAAAATGGCGGATCCAATATGGCTGACTGTTTTTGAAAAATTTCTTAGATTCGCTTAAAACTCGTCACTCGGGGGTTTTTGAGGTCACAGATGACGAATCCAATGACAGTTTTTCAAAATTCAAAATGGCGGATCCAATATGGCAGACTTTTTTTCTAAATTTTTTGTATTCGCTTGAAACTTGTCATTCTGGAGTTTTGAGGGTCGCTGATGTCAAATTCGATGACAGTTTTTGTAAATTCACAATAGCGAATCTAATGTCTTTTGGGTAAAAACAACACGAGATCGTATTGGGATTCGTTATCAGCGACCCCGAAAACACCCGAGAATACATTTTGAATCGAATTTGGATACTTTTTGAATATTGATGTAAAATTTTATTTTTTTACTATAATGCATTCACTTTTTCAAAATTTCGATTCCGACATCTTAAAATCAAAGTTTCTCTATTTTACATATATTTATACTATTTTGACCCCAAAATCTTGAAAAGCGACCCCCAAAACCCCTTATACCTCATTGCTGCTATAATTCATTACCTGAAAATACTTTAAATCGTGTCTTGAAGTTTAAATTAAAATTGTGGTCATTTGGGCGTTAATGGGTTAACGTATTAACAAAAATTATTCGTTAAATAGTTTAAACGCTAAAATAAAAAAACTGTATTTTGTTACTTTCTTCCTCGGTCTCCCCTATGTTAGATATTAATCAAATATACCAAACAATATTAATTTTCTAGCTAAAAACTTTTTTTAACCAAGGGACATGAATTTTACCTTTCAAATGAAATGAGCCATAATCACATCTACACGGAAAAGTTTCTGGGCGAGCTGCGCTCTCTGCGCATACAGATGATCTGATAAAGGAGAGACGGCATATTGTCTTATAATGTGGGTAAGTTTCTCTCTCTTACTCTCTCTCTCTCTCTCTAGGGAGCGCTACTCACCCAGTGTAGGAAGAGCTGCTCTAAAAGTTAGTAGTAGATTCCTGATTAATAGAGTAGCTCGTCTAATACTGGCCTTGCTGCGTTTTTTCCCACTGCAGCCCTACCAAAGTAAACTTATGTAACTTTTGTTGTAAAAGCTGGAATTCAAAGTTCCTTGTACTGATAGCTTCAGTATATCTTCAATTAAGTGTTCTGATTGTTACTTTGGACTACCAAAGCTTGTAGGTTAAGTTACGAACAAATTAAAAATTAGTGTCATTTGGGGCAAGTTGATCCCTCAATGGGTGTACAAGATGATCCCCCATGATTCCCATGTATTTTATCTCACCTCAAACTGAATTTTTTAGTATTAATAAAAAATTCAATTTTTCTCGCTTCTTATATGTTTTGTTATGAAAACTAACTTATTTAATACAAAAAGTTGAAATCTACATCTATTATATTAATTTTCTTGATGTAGAAAATGACACGTAATTATAAAATAGAAAAACGAATCGTGGTGAGTGTTCAAAAGCATTTATGGCCTAAATAATGCATATTTAATATTGATACACGTTATTCCTTCAATTTAGTCTCCTTTTCCAATAATTGGGCTAAGATAAACGTACGGGTCATCTTGCCCATACCAGGGGGATCATCTTGGACACCTCTGTGTCCAAGATGATCCTTTTGAAGGGTTTTAGAAAAATGAAATTTACTTGTAAAATATTAATTAGCTGCATATATTTTTAATCAAAAATGTTAGATAGATTAATTATTTACTAGTTCGTACAAAAAAACTCGAAAATGTTGATTTTTCTTTGAATAATGGTCATTCTCCCTTAGGGAGAACATCTCGTACACCTTTCCCCTACATCAGGAACGTTTTTAAAACGTTTCATATTTGGTAAGGGACAAGAAACGTTTTAGGAACGTTCTGAAAATGTAATACGATTTTTTTGTCCACTGGGAATGAGTTGGAACTCGTTGGAACTCATTTGAACCAGCAAATTCTTTCAGTCGTAACTCAACAAATATAGAAAAAACAATCTTTAATTTAGGATATTTTTGTTGAAGATTGCATAAACTTCTTTTAAGTGTCCTAAAATTAAACGTTATTGGATGAAATTTCTTGATCCGTCAATTTTTACGGATATACAATCCTTTTCTCTGGCAACTGTCTACTTATTTCGCAATCATAATAAAAATTTCGTACAGTTGTTACAGTTTCTTGCGGTGATATTTTACCTGGTCTAGGATTAGGAAAAGAATCAATGTCACAGTTTACATGTAAATTAACAAATTTGGGGGCTAAACTATATGGAACTCTTACTATTTTTCGCATACTATAGTAAAAGTTTCACTGCCTCAGAATTTTTTGGTTTGGTGTTTAATTTTTCTTTAATCTAATTAACAAGTTTTTCCAAAACATTCTGATTCGTGTTGGGTTCCATAAATTGAAAAACGTTTTTTAAAAGTGTATCAAGTGTCACTTTTATTTCATTAATTTTATTCAATTGACGATATTTTGTCATGTTTCCATTTTTTCCGTGCTTATTTCTCAGTCAAGCTTTTGGATGCCGCGAAGTATACTTTATTAGCCGTCCTGTTGACCAATGGCACGATTGGTTCACTTACATCGCAACTTGCGTCATGAATACGAATTTCACCCGTGTTAAAACTTTTCTACAAGGACGAATAAGAGTTCTTCACGCGACTGAACTTCCTCAAGTTTCAGACTTAACGCCGATTAAGAGCAAGTTAAATTCAACAATGGCTCGTCAAGCTGGTCAAGAGAACTGTACAGTCTTTAGTAATGATCACTCTGTTAGCAGTTGTTCAGAGTTTAAAAGGCTAAATGTTGAAAACATAAAAAAACGGTTACACAATTACGAATCGCTAACTGCTGCCAAGCGTGTACTTTCTTCCATGTTATCTCGTATGGAAAAAGAACCTCGTCTGTCAAAGGCGTATGCACAGTTTATGACGGCGTACGATCGACTAGGTCATAAAGAGCTACTAGAAATAATGTTGCGATAAGGAGCGAAGTACATGTCTACTACATTTCGCATCATGCAAATGATCAAAGTGCTGACGGACCTCCAAAAAATTATATTTAATGCTTCAAGGCCTACATCTAACGGAACATGCACTAATACTTTGCTACACTCAGGAGCGAAATTACAAAATGAACTAACGACCGTCTTATTGCGAAAGCGATTCTTCCGCATCGTCTTTTGCGTCGACATCGATATGATGTATCACCAGGTATTGCCACTTGAAGAAATGGATATTGAACTATCCATGCTTCTTAGATAGTGTTTTTAAGAATCCGAAAGTTAAATGGAACATTCCTATCCAGGATCGTTGCCTCTAAGACACAAGTAGCACTTGTAAAAACTATCTCCATCCGTCGTTTGCAGTTGTGTGCTGCCGTGCTTGTAATGAAACTTCTAACGGACGTTATTACCGAACTGAGGCGGTCCAACTCATCTATTTTCGCTAGGTCAGATTCACAAATCCTTCTTCATTGGCTTTGGTTTTCTGATCCATCAAGGTGCCCAGTGTTCATCGCCAATCGAGTTTAAAAAATTTAACGTTTTCTATCATCGACTTCGTGGTACTACTTCCCAACGAGATTGTGGTGGTAGTGTCTAGAGCAAGAAGATAGTGAATGACCGCTTATTCCACCATTCTAAGAACCATCTTTTTCTCAGTCACAGACAAGCGAACCACTATCAACATTGCTCATCAGTCATCTTAAAATTGTTAACGAAACGTTCTCACAGTTTGACACTCTGACAAAGCTTCTTCGCTGCACCGCATGGTGTATGCGATTAAAACAGCTCTTGCTACCCAGAAAAGAGCGATCTCTCTTAATGACAAAGCAAATTGCAAGCAACTAAATTAAAATAAGCCTTTCTTGGTTGTCTGATTGTTGACCGTTCTTTCCCATAAAATTATAGGGGAAAAAGTTGTAAATGAAAGTTATAGAGCTCGAAAATACCTTTAAAATGATGGGTCATATGTTAAAATTGGTCCATTTGTTTACTTGCAAATGAGTTTAAACAACTAAAAATAGCACTTTATTATTTGTTTAATAACTTGAACAAAAGTTAACAAATTCTTTCGATATTCTCCAAAAATGTTCCTCTCAAGACCCTCAAGATGTGTGCCAAATCTGAATACGATTCGATAAATAGTTTATAAGAAATTACATTTGTTAACTAAAAACATGATTTTTTAAAATGGAATTTCTACATTTTTGGCCGGATGAAAATTAATTCTTTTTGTTGGGTTCTCTTCATGAAATGCCAATCTATCAATCACAATTTGTAGCGAATTGAATTTTTACAAGAAAACTGTTTTTTTTTGGGGGGGGGAGAAATTTTTGGCTTATAAACAAATGAACACTACATCAACAATTTTTATTTTAACAATTTAGCATAAACGCCATTTGATTACTTATTCTTTCCTGCAAATTTTGCAAAAAATACTTTTGATCTAGGTCATAAAAAATATTAATAATTAAAGGCTCAGGAATTTTTTGAAAAAAAAATTATCTTACCCCCCTTTTGACCTAGATCAAAATTATTTTTTGCAAAATTTGCAGGAAAGAATAAGTAATCAAATGGCGTTTATGCTAAATTGTTAAAATAAAAATTGTTGATGTAGTGTACATTTGTTTATAAGCCAAAAATTTCTCCCCCCTCCCAAAAAAAACCAGTTTTCTTGTAAAAATTCAATTCGCTACAAATTGTGATTGATAGATTAGCATTTCATGAAGGGAACCCAACAAAAAAAATTAATTTTCATCCTGCCAAAAATGTAGAAATTCCATTTTAAAAAATCATGTTTTTAGTTAACAAATGTAATTTCTCATAAACTATTTATCGAATCGTATTCAGATTTGGCACACATCTTGAGGGTTTGAGAGGTATATTTTTGGAGAATATCGAAAGAATTTGTTAACTTTTGTTCAAGTTATTAAACAAATAAGAAAGTGCTATTTTTAGTTGTTTAAATTCATTTGCATGTAAACAAATGGACCAATTTTAACATATGACCCATCATTTTAAAGGTATTTTCGAGCTCTATAACTTTCATTTACAACTTTTTCCCCTATAATTTTATGGGAAAGAACGGTCATCAAAATATTGTTTTTTGGCACCTTCAAAATTGTTTATAACGCGCAGCTTAAAAAATCTCGAGTGGGAAACATATACATCTTCATACTATTACCCCACACTATATGAATCCACAATCTGACTTCAGGTATCAATTTTGGCACGAAAAAACACAGGGCGACTGGACTATGTCTGTTTACTTTAGTGACACTTTTCGAATAATTTAATGACAGTTTCAAAAAGTTTATGAGGAATTTCACGACAGAAATATAACCCCTGTTTGTACAGAAAATAACCTATCCAATATGCTGTGGTTACTAAGGGCATCGGCCCATGCAGGAGCAGCGTATAGCTGCTTTGCTAGACCTACAGTCGACACTAAGCGCCGCTTTTTTTCCCTGAGCGAGGATGGCCTTGATCCACAACATTTTTTCTTTTAGCACAACCAGAATGGTATGGTGCATTGCAAGAATCGGAACGAGTAACTTTTAGGTTAGAATGTTCGTTTAACTCAAAAATATGATAATTTATAAATCACATCGAGAAAACAGAATTTTTCAGTTGTTCAAAAAGGATATTACAAAAAACATGTAGTCAACCACAATAGAAATCACTCGTAAAACCAAAGAATATAATAATATATCAGAGCGGTCAAAATGCCATGCTTTCACGACCTGAGCATGCGCTGGATTGCACGATTAATATTATTCATTGTAATAATAATTACCTACAATACTTATTTATATAATAATATATTTGTGGTAAATTGTTTTTACCATAATAAATTATTATTATTAATACCGAAATAAATAAAACATTTATTCCTCAAAGCTCGTCTCAGGTTACTCAAATGGAAAAATAATTCTGTGATGCCGAATTCTCTAACAGCGCTTTCCTTAGGACCTTGTAAAAACAACTCTGCAATCCTGAACAAACTGAGTAGGATATTTAGTAATTTAGACTATTTGCATAATGCGCATGCGTCTGCTTCTGTTTTAACAGTATTTATCTGTAATGCTTTCGTGCGAATTTTAATCGCGTAGTGTGCTTGAAAATTTACCATTACATTACATAAAAACGAAATTAAAAAAATAATTTTGTTAATGAGTAAATAATGTTATTGCAAAATAAAATATTCCGTTTTTGTTAATGTGACACAGTTTCATTAGAGATCATCATAATTTAATGCCAGACATATAATTTGAAAGCTAGTTTTATCACCTCTAAAATGCAGTTTTTAAAATTTTTATACGATAATTTTTAAGAAAAATATGATCCTTTGTTTAAAAAATCAGCTATTTTTTCAATTGTTGATATTTCAAAAACAATCACTTTAGAAAAAAATGTTAAGAACATAAATTGTTCCTTTCTGTGTATAAAATTAAAAAAAAAATTATTAAAAAATTTTTTTTTATTATTTTTTGAAAAATTTTTTTTTTACATTTTTCAGATTTTTGTGTAGAAACTCGCTTTTTACACGCATTATAACAAGCAAACATATTTTTCTTCGTATTTATTCAAATTTTCAAATATTTTAACTCACCAAATCAATTGAAGATTTGGTATAATTTCCGTTTTTAAACAATAAAATAAATAAATGTATAAGAACTTATTAAATAGATTGGCGAGATAAAACTATTAAAAAAATTGAATAAATACGAAGAAAAATATGTTTACTTGTTATAATGAGTGTAAAAAGCGAGTTTCTACACAAAAATCTTAAAAATCTGAAAAATGTAAAAAAAAAATTTTTCAAAAAACAAAAAAAGTTTTTTTTAATAATTTTTTTTTTAATTTTATACACAGAAAGGAACAATTTATGTTCTTAAAATTTTTTTTCTTTTTTTGATATTTTAATTTATTAACTCCTTAACTGTTCTAACGCTATTGATAAGTAAACGCAGATGTTTTATTAACTAAATTAGGGGAGAGTGGGGCAAAATGAGGTAGGCGGGTCAAATGGGGTACCTCTGTTTCTCCATGATAGGTACATTTAATTTTTTTATCCTCGATATATATTATTCATTTTGATAAGAAAATGTTATTAATTATGAGGGCAATATGAGAAATTTTTTTTTTTGAAAGTTTTACCACTTTAAAGTTTTGAGCGAAAAAAATATCGATTTTTTTCGAAATTAAAGTGCTTATAAAACTTTTTGGGATAATTTATTAAATTTGGCAAGTTTGAAATCGTTTTCGGCACTTATTCAAGAGTAATTTCCAATAGGATAGATTGTTAAATTGTTTACAACAATTTGTAAACATTACATTTTGTTGTACTATGCAGTGCGGGGCAAAATAGGGTACCTATGTGTTGGGCCATGCCGGGTGGTATTTAATATTCATTGAACTATACTTAAAAACGTTATATTATGCATATTTAACAACTTTCCGCAGAAAAGTCAAATTTTTGTTTCGGAGTATTATGCTATCGATGTTTCACTATCGATATATCGATATTTTTCATCATCGATGTTTTTCTGTTAATTTCTAGTAAATATTGCTTGTTTTTTTCATAATAATAAAGAATCTTACTTTTTATTTGTATTTATAATCTCTTACAACAAGAATTTAACAAATTTTGAAAAAATATTCCATGTTTTGTATGGTAATTTGATACCACCCCATTTTGCCCCACCCATGGGGCAAAATGGGGTTTTTGCACCTTCTCAGAAAATGGGATATAAGTTCTTTCAAACATTTTTTTCTCCGCTATTATCATAATTTCCTCAAACTTAACTTAACTTAACTTCTCTGTAAACAGCCAATTACAAAAAGGTACCCCATTTTGCCCCACTCTCCCCTACTTGTTTATGTATACAACTTATCTACTGCTTAACACCTATCAGAAAATAGTTTTAGAATACTAGACATAAAATTTAACAATTAGCTACAGCCGTTTAACACTTAGCCCCAGCATGGGGCTAAATGTTAAATAAACAAAGTTTTCAAAAACGAAAGAAACATGTATTTTACGTTAAAATATTAGAAACTTTGTTATTGAAAGTTGTCGAGGACTAAACAGAATTAAAATATAAAAATTTCGTCAAATCTAATTATTTATACCAAAAATTGAAGAGATAAATTATTGTCGAGATTAACGTCAAACCATCGATGCATTATGATACTTTTGCATAAGTTTATAGATAATACGATAAAATTAAATTAAGTTTCTCAGGAGTTTCATTCACTCTATATCAACTTGTAAATTTCTGCCAACGAAGAGAAATTAATTAAATATCCAATTAGTCGTATATTGATAATGAAACAACAATACTACGTCTCTGCAACACTACGTCTAATTTCTACATTTTAATTATTATAATAAAAAATCAAATTATTTATCTCAAATTTCCAAAAATTAAATATTCTTTTTTTTGTATCTATTTCTTAAAGAAATTTTTTTTCTTTTTTTAAACCATATTGTTTTTATTATGAAGTGAACAAATCTTTTTAAGATATATAGGTTTTTTTAATTATTTCGAAGGAAGCAATTTAACTACTGTTTGTGGTGATTAACGTTTGTTTTAAATTCTATTGGTTAATTGATAACTTATTCTACGTTATAAGTCGTTATAAGTCGCACTTATTGATCGAGAAGACGACGTATAACTTAGAAACAAATGAATTTTCACACATTCAGATTTAGAGAGTGAGAAATTTTTTTTACACATGTTACCCCTTAAAACCACCCCCCACGGTAAATTACTACCCAAAAACATTGCTATTCAACCTAATTTCACACTTGATGGTGAAAGTTTTTGGAAAATGATTAAAATTTTTTTTATTAATTTTAAATTCTCGTGCAGAAATTGCCATAACAAGGCCCTGACCCCGCATAAAACAGGGAACCCGACCGGGCGCCGGTCTGGGAGTTCGGCAAATCGGGCTTTTCGCCATGGCCCCGGTCGGTTTTATTGTTTCACGCCGATTTGTGGAAAATATGAAAAAATGTTTCTATCATAATTAAATATTGATATTCAACATAAACGACTCCTTAAAAACAACCCTAAATGTTAAATAACCACCCCTTAATGATAAAAGTTTGTGTGAATAAATAAAAAAAATTAAATGGATTCTAATTGCTCTTGAATTTTAAATCAGAATTTCAAAGTTTCGCAAATATAATGGGTAAAAATTATTATACTAGTATTTGTTTATGCATTTTTTCTTGTTGTTTTTGTAAATAATTCCTACATCTCGTCGTGTGGAATTTTAGAAATTTACTTATTAATATTACCTATTTTTTGTATTTGGAATGTATAAACATTTTTAATAAAAAAACATGTAATTAAAATTCTTTCTTAATTTAGCTTCTCCACTAATCTTTAATCGAAATAACGATCCTTACATTATATTTTAATTAATATCATGTTATGATGATATTATCATGAGCCATTATGCTCCGGAGGTGTTTGTGGTATGTTTTAATATTTTTGGGATTTCGTGGACAAGGGGCAAAACCCTTATAGCGAGACTTCGGTGTCCGTCCGTAGTTTTTAAGTCTTATGTATTAAGTCTTAAGTCTTTGGTATAAAAAGGTCTAAGTCTTAAGTCTTACGTCTTAACAAACGCTGTCATAGCAACTGTTGCCATGGCAACTCATTATCATCATTTTTATCATTTTAGGCCACGAAACCCTATGATGTAGGCGCATTGCGCTTGCTTCTCTGCCTGATTTTTTATCAATACCGTAAGTATTAATCAAAAATTGACAATTGTTCTTTAAAAACAAATGTTTCAAGCTCAAAATAAGATTTTAGTTTTTTTAAGGCTATTTTTAAAAAAGATATAACAAAGAAACAAAGGCTTCAAAAATTTACTTTCAAGCGTCAAAATGACTTATTCTGCCATATTTTCTACAATAATGAACGAATAACAATAAAACTTGGTACAAAACTTTCAGTATACCAAGTACCATGTTTTCCAAATCTTAGCTGAAATGGCAGATTTCTGAAAATCAATCAGTTCGAGCTTGAGCTGACCCTCATAAAAAACTCGAATCGGTAATTGTTTACTTATGCAGCTTATGCTTATGTTTACTTATGCAGCTTTTCCCAATTTTGCATATTTTTTGATAATTCTTTTTGGAAAAGCTTTCAATCAGCTAGAAAATGAAAAATTCGTTGGGGGAGGATGAAAAAGTTTATTACCGGAAGCCAGGGATGAGAAACAAAATTAAAATTTTCGTTTTTTGTATATAACTTGGTCAAAACTAATAATATCAAAAAATTTCCTGCATAAGAGTTGCAGACCTTGTCAAAATGGATCTTTTTTATTCCACTCATTTTTTTTCCTAAACTGAGTATTTTTCGAGAAAATTAAAAAATTAAAAAATCAGTAATAATGATGTACGGAAGAATAAGATGCATTAAGGAAAGGTGCCTTTTCTTTTCTATTGCAGAAAGAGAGTTAAATTGACATTCTAATTGGTACTAGAAGGTACCGAACCCAGACCCGACCCTCCTCCACCGTGTCGCCAAAAAAGGCCTTTTTTAAGGTGCCTCAATGAGAGACCACAACAAAGGCTTTTGGAAGTGTTATATTTAGGATGTTCGATACTCAAGGAAATCGTTTCACATTTTGGCGGTGTCACACTTGAGATGTTCGATACTCGAGGAACTAGTTTCTTATTTTTGAGGTGTCAAATTTGAGAAGTTCGATACTCAACGAACAATCTTGTCTTGTCGTGCTGAAGAAAGCGACAATTTTCAAGGTCAAGATAGTGAATTTTTGTGCGTTGAATTCTTAAAGCTTCTGGATGACGACAAATGCAATCTAAGCTGCTGATTTGTTGTGGTCTCTCCTTGAGGCACCATAAAAAAGACTTTTTTTATCACGTTGGAGGGGGGTCGGGTCTGGGTTCGGTACCTTTTAATACCAACTGGAATGTCAATTTGACTTTCTTTCTGCATTAGAAAAGGAAAAAAATGTGCGGCGGGCTCCACCCGCCTTTGTTGTGGTCTTTCCTTGAAGCACCTTATTCTTCCGTACATCATTATTACCCATTTTTGAATTTTTGAATTTTCTCGAAAAATACTCAATTTAGGAAAAAAATAAGTAAAATAAAAAAGATGTATTTTGACATGGTCTATAACTCTTATGGAGAACATTTTTTGATATTATTAGTTTTGACCGAGTTATATGCAAAAAACGAAAATTTTAATTTTGTTTCCAATCCTTCACTCACGGTTATGAACTTTTCCGTCTTCCCCCAACGAATTTTTCATTTTCTAGCTAAGTGAAAGCTTTTCCAAAAAGAATTAATAAAAAATTTGCAAAATTGGAAAAAGCCGCATAAGTAAACAATAACCCTCGAATCAGTTCAAAAACTCAAATTTTTCGGGTACTCTAACATTTCGAGTACTCAATTGGATTCGAGCTTTTAAATTACTAAAAAAAATATTAATGAGTAGAAAATTTCGAATTTAAGAGATTTAATGATCGTAGAAAATCGTTAGGTGTTAAAATAACTAACTTACTAACTACAGTAAGACATTTAGAGGGAATTCGATATTTTCTATATATTACACGGAAAGAAATCTGGTGAAATAATATCATTTGAGAATGTTTTTATGGTCATTGAAACCGATACTGAAGTTCATTTAACCCCATCACGTCTGGGTTTTGAGATAACCTCAATAAATAACTCAAAATTTGACCCCAAAATATTTTAATCAACAAAAATTTTTATTTTCAAGTCTTACTATGATTACTTTATGTTTTTGGGGTCGCTGAAACCAAAACTGAAGTTTATTTAACCCTATCACGTCTGGGTTTTGAGATAACCTTGAAAAACTCAAAATTTGACTCCAAAATTTTTTAATCAACAAAAATTTTTATTTTTAAGTCTTACTATGACTGTTTTATGTTTCTTGTGTTGCTGAAGCCAAATATGAAGTTATTTTTTGAGGTTATCTTAAAATCCTGACGTGAGGGGGTTAAATAAACTTCAGTTTCAGTTTCAGCGACCCTAAAAACATAATAAATAAATAAATTTTTGTTGATTAAAAAATTTTGGGGTCAAATTTTGAGTTTTTTCGAGGTTACCTCAAAACCCTGACGTGATGGGGTTAAATGAACTTCAGTTTCGGTTTCAGCGACCCCACAGTGGGCGAGAACACCTTGATTACTGGCCAAAAGTCGACTTTTTGAACTTTATCTTTTGTTAGAGTAGTTTATGACATTCTACTTAGTGATAGTTCTGGCATCTTTTTCATTAATGACACGGTTATTTATAAATATTTAACACGTTAATAATTATGTAAAATTTAAAAATATTTAAAAATTTCTCTTAAAAATTTAATTGAAGTTCTGTATATTTCTCGAAATAAAGTTAATTTTTTCAAACAATTACTTAATGATGTTCAATATTAGTCTCAAACAAACAAAAAAATCAGTATCTAATTATTGGATAATTTATTTTCGATTAATTTTATAAGCATAGAAGTTAGAAATTAAGTAAAGTTGCGTGAAAAATAATATTTGATTTAAGAGTTCCCCGGAGTTCCCCAAGATTTTGTAAAGTTTCGCATAGGTATGTATTCTTTGTTATACGTATTTTAAGAAAAAGTGGCACATTTTACCACAAATTCATTTGTTTACTAAAACTTGTAAATATTAAAGTCAATGATTGAGTCACAATGTACGTAGTGAATAAGATTAGGAAAAGAATGGCTACAATATCAACATCCATTCAAAACTGGCTAAAAATTTTTACTCAGAGGTTTTTGAGGTTGCTGATTACGAATCTAATGTCAGAGTTTGAAAACTCAAAATGGCGGATCTAATATGACGGATGACTTTTTTAAAAATTAAGGGGGGAGCCTACATTACATGGTGAAAAAAATCAATTTTTTTTGCTTAAATCGTTAGAAAATACATCCAAGAATATGTACCTAAAGTTTTCGAGGCCAATCTAAATTATTTTTCATGTTTTTCGTTGATTTTTGTCGAGTGTAAAAAGTTACGTTAAAAAACATTGAAGGTTACAACCAATTGTTGAATTGTTATAAATAAACTGGAGGAAATGCAGGATTGACAGAAAACGCCTGGACCGATTTTAATGAATGATGGCTTGTTTTACTCAGTATTAATCCCTCTTCTACTTAAACTAAAAAAAATTGAAATTTTTTTTTTTAATATTTAGAACCAGTTAAAGCCATTATTTTTTTTCAAAAAATGATTTTTCTGTTTTTATCACTCAAAATTATCGAATTTCACTATTTCTTTTGAATTTTTTTTATTTCAAACAGAAACTACATATGTTAACTTTAAAATTTTTCTTTATTTTTATGTTTTAAACAAGAATTGCGGTCTATATCGTGCCCACCGTTTTTTAAGACCAGATGTGCACCACTATCAACAATTAATTTTAACTAACCTATTTTTTAATATTTCATGTCAAAAATTTTATCACAAATGCTTTAAATATGTACAAAAACATCTCAAAAAGCCCGGAGGTCTAAGTTATTTTTCTCCTTCCTAAAAAGATTCTTAAAAAAGCGCTATTTTTAAGCCTTCTAAAGTAGGCTCCCTCTTAATCAGATCCACTTGAAACTCGTTACTCAGGGGTTTCGGGGGTCGCTAATTACGAATCTGTTATTAGTTTTTAAAAATTCAAAATGACGGATCCAATATGGCGGACGAGTTTTTTAACTGCAGATAAATTAAACCTTTTTATTTTTAAAGCCTGAATATGAGGTTTAAAATTAGTAACATTAAAAACCCCTAGATATGCAATTACAAGAAAATATATTAATTTTATTGCGTATCGTTTACCTTCTTGAAACCGCCAGAATAAATTTTTCAAATCTGACATTAAATTCGTAATCAGCGACCCCGAAAACCCCCCGAGTAACGAATTTTAAGTGGATCTGATGAATTTTTAATAAAGACATCCGTCATTTTGAATTTCTAAAAACTAATAATGGATTCGTAATCAGCGACCCCGAAAACCCCCGAGTAACGAGTTTCAAGTGGATCTGATGAATTTTTAATAAAGACATCCGCCATATTGGATCCGCTATTTTGAATTTTTAAAAACTAATAATGGATTCGTAATCAGCGACCCCGAAAACCCCCGAGTAACGAGTTTCAAGTGGATCTGATGAATTTTTAATAAAATCGTCCGCCATATTGGATCCGCCATTTTGGATTTTTAAAAACTAATAATAGATTCGTAATCAGCGACCCCAAAAATCCCCGAGTAACAAGTTTTAGGCCATTAGAAATATAAATTGACTTTTGGCCACCGAACAGGTTTTCCTGGCTCACTGTGGACCCCAAAAACATAAAGTAGTTATAGTCTGATCAAAAGCTCAGAGTCAATCTTTTTTAAGTGCGTGTTATTGTAAGCGTTGCGGTAAAGAGGGCGCGACAGCGAAAACGTGTGAAAACTGTCCGGGAAACCTGAAGAAGGAGGAGAAGTAAAGGTCAATTCCTTCTCCTTAGAAACTGATCAGACCAAAGCAACAGTAATAGTAAAAGCGGAGATCGTTAACAAGAAGTCGAAAAACCGGAAGGCCATCCGTAAATTTGAGGCCAACCAAACTGTCTTGTTGAACGATCGCGTTGAGGCAGTTAATGGTGCATGTCCATGAGAGAAAAACCAAGCGATCATGTCACTTTTGAAATCGGACATCGAACCGAAGTTAGAATCAAAAGAAAAACCGCTGCGATTAGAAATTAGGGAACTGCCAGCGGAGGACAAAGGTTTTAGTTTGAGGGTATTTACGAGTATACGAATAGGTAATACCCCTAACGTACAAGCCTTGATAGATAATGGTGCATCACGCACAGTATTGGGAGATATCGGTTTAGCAATTGCCGACAAGTACAAAGCGGAATTGCAACCGGCAACCGAAAAAGCAGTCGTGACAGCCGACGGTTCGGTTCGTCCAGTAAAATCAGTCTGCTATCTCCCAATAGAGGTCGATCGGGTATCCCGCATGATGAAGGTGCTGATCGTCTCAGGAATATGTGAACAGGTATTCTTGGGAGTGGACTTTATTCACACCTTTGGCGTGATACCCGATGGTAGTCAAAGAAAATGGTACATGGCCGACTAACCAGACACGGTACACTATTACACGAAAGAGGGTATAAAAGCAATTAAAGAGACAGAGGAAAACACCCTACCAGAAGTATGTCAAGGAAACGGGTTAAAAGTAATCTCTGCCGAAGAAAGAAATAACTTAGAACAATTTATTTCTTCTGTACTCAGTTTAGTAACAGAATTAAGGAACAACTCGTGACAGCTCCAACTCTGACATATCCTCACTTTACGTTACCGTTCGAACTACACACCGACGCGAGGGATTTCGGTATTGGTGTAGTTCTTACCCAAGTACAGGAAGGGAAAAATCGAGCAATAGCTTACGCGAGCTGAACGTTAACATCAGGCGTACGGAAATACTTGGTCACCGAAAAAGAATGCCTGGCGATAATTTGGTCTGTAAAGAAATTCCGACATTACCTCGACGGGTTTCATTTCACGGTTATTACCGATCACAGTTCACTACGTTGGCTTCATAACTTGCCTATTCCGACTGGACGGTTGGCTCGGTTTGCACCGCGATATCAAAGAATGGGTAGTAACAGGTGACACTTTTCAAAAGATCAAACCCGATCAAAGACCTGCGGCAAGACTCATGGGCAAGCGGGTAATACAAACACCATGGTCAACTATCACAACAGATATTATGAGATCGCGACGAATTAAGGATGACCAATAGGTAAATTCCTTATAAACCTCTTAGTCCCTACAGAGAACCTAGGGATGGGGGAGAAAGAGATAGCCCATAAAAGGAATCTCTTGAAAATAGAACTCGCATTTGTAAACAAGTAATACAGAATAGTCATCTTAGTTTAGATTTAGATAGTAAAATGAGTAACAACAACAAAAAAATATTAATTTTCGTTGTTGTACACATTTTAAAGGATTAGATTTAGTTTTTTTTCATAATTCTTGAAAACTTTTTTTTCTCTTAATAGGGTTGTCTAATCTGTAATTTTACCAGACAGATGCAACCTCAGAAATTATAAAGAGAGAGACAGAGATAATAAGACTCACAAGGAACAATGTTCTCTTTTTCTATTTAAAGAATTAAAAGATTTTTTTTTGTTGATGACAATATTAACGTATTGACCCACTTAAGTCTTCGAGAAACCTTATAAATATACACTCAGAAGAAGAATCCGAGCATCACGGTAGCTAACGGTTCAAAGAAAGAAATACAAATGGTAGGCAGGAAGGACACTGCACGTAATAAGGTAATAGATTTAATACAATCTTAATTTCCAAAGAGAGATTCAACACGTTGTGGTTGATTATAAAACATCAATCTATTTATTGTTATTTAATTATCAACCGACCCAAAATGTGTCAACAATTTAAACCAATCGGCACAAATCTACTGTCAACTGGCAACCACCTGTCATAGATGTTGGGCCTGTTATCATGCTGCTGGGGCGAACCCATGGTGCGCATGACCTATATACGGGACCGAAACAGGATGCCAATTTACCTAATTTCGACAGTTCGTGCCTGGCTGCCGATTGTATCTTACGGTGACACCGCGATTGACAATTCCAATTATTAAAATAGTGAAAGATGGATTTCCGTGCTCGTCTGGACCGGATCATTGTGTCTGCGGTACTCACGCCCTATTATTTGAATATAAAAGTTACTTCGCAGAGGAAGTTCCCTAAAACGGATCATCAGTGGTAAATTATAAGTTCGAAGTGTGGAATTTATAATTCGGTAACCGGAAAATCAGTAGTTGCCATTTTTGTAACGATTAATCTGTAAAACCCGTAAGTAAAAGCGAATATCGCTACAACCACAAACTAACCTTTTTATACCTGCATGAACACATACACACGAACGTTCGCGTTCGTACCTCACTGTCAGTCAATGTATTATAGCTTGTGTGTATGTGTTCATGCAGGTATATAAAGGTTAATTTGCGTTGTACAAACTTAGCCTGAAAATCAGTGGTGGCCGATGGAATAGTTACAGGTGACTTGTAATGAAACTGTAATAAGGCCTACGAGCATTTTTCACATAAAATAGATAGAAATTTTACAACTGGCTTTTGCTTTATTTCTATCTGAAGCTCTTTTAGAATATTTTCATGTTTTCATATTAATATTAGTCGCGTTAGATGGTTAAATTCTTGTGGCCTTTTGATCATCCTAAAACTCTATCGGTTTTTTAAATGATATTATTTTACCAGATTTCTTTCCGTGTAGTTTTTTAGTAATTTATAAGCTTGAATTCCATTGAGTACTCGATACAAAGAGCCAAGTTCGGGCTAGCCTCAAGAAAATTTCAGCTCCGCTCGACTTTTCGAGCTTTCTGCACACCTCTATAATTTAGTAATAATTTTACTACCATAACAAATAAATAATATCTGTTAGTTGAATATACTATTAATTAAAAATTACTTAATTAAGTAAAAGTAGTCAACTACTATAATTTAATGGTAAGATAATCCATTAATTGAAAAAACCGGACGAGTGCGAGTAAAACTCGTACTAAAACCGGGGGTTCCGTACCCGTACTGCATTTTTCTTGAAGTCTAATTTTCACTAAATTTGAGTACGGTGTCGAAACCTACTTTTTTGGGTCACTGAAACCAAAATAGACTACTGAAAACAAATTCTATCCTCCCTCAACCTCCTACAACCCCCAGGGTTGAGATAACGCATACGACTTTTCGTGAAAATTTTTATTTACAGCTCACCCTGGGGGTGTTAAGAAGGTTGTAAGGGATTTAGGGAGGGTAGAATTTATTTTTGGTAGTTTTATTTGGTTACAGCGACCCAAAAAACGTAGGTTTTGACATCGTACTCGAATTTTTGTGAAAAATCGAATTTCAACCCCCATCCTGGGGGTGTTAAGAGGATTGTAGGGGGTATTTAAACTGAAAGTCCAACCCCCAGGAGCAGGTGTAAGGGAGTGGTAGCGGAAAAAATAGGCGATGAAAAAAATTTCTATGGTCATATTCGGTTTTAGCGACCCAAAAACATGGGGATAGGGGGGTGTGACCTCTGGGTTTTGACTTATATTTTTTTTGTGCCTGTGTTATCATAACAATAAATTTGTTTAATAATAATTTAATTTCTTTAATTTCAATTTATTTAATTAAAATTTCTACAGTAAGTAGAAATGCAAAATATATATCTTTGAAAACAAAACTCGTCATCAGAATTTTCATACTCAATAACCGAATATACTGTAATACTTTCTTCAAGGAAAGTTTGAGAATCAGGTGAAATATTGATTCCTATATAAAAATGCAACAAATGATCTAGAAATGAACAATAAATACCGTTTTCTATAGAGCGAAATGAGAATATTACAAAATTCAAAGAATGCATCTATGGAAATTTCAATAATCTACATATATATTATATCGTTCAAGATTCGTTTTTTGAAAAGTAAAAATCCTCTCATTCCACTTCCCTCCCTCTCTTTTTTTCTCTTTGTGTGAACGTCCTCATAATTGTAAAATGATAGTAATCTTTTTCAGAAACGTCTCTATTTACATTCCATCATTTGTGTACATTTATGTCTATATAAATGTATATATATTTAAAATATATATTTAAAAAAGAGAAAAAAAGAAAATTTAAAACAATTTGCCATTTTTTATGTGAGCATTAAATATGTCGAAAAATAAAATTTTATTACTTATTTTCTAATATTCTATGACCACTTTCACAAAGTTGTAGTCTTTATAATTAATCTATTACATTATATCTGCAAAAGTGTAATTTTTCTCTCTCCATTTCTTTTTTTCATTCTTTTTTTCAATATTTGAAAGCAATTTCTTTTCGAATTTATAATTTTATATAAGAATCGTATATAGGAAAGTCGTAAATTCAATGTAACAAAAAAAATTTCTAATTTTTCTTTTAAGATGAAGTTTTTTCATTAAATCGATCGTTAGTTTATGCGAACAAAAGTTAAAACTAAGTACTCAGTAATTTATTAAAAACTATTATATAAAATATTAATTAAACAAATTAGAAACTAATTACATTAATGCTAATTACAAATGATTTAATATATAAAATCCCGATTTAAATATTATGCAATGCAAATATAATTAAAATTTACAATTAAAATTTGAAATCCTAATTTGCAATTGACTGTGTTTATTTTTATTTTATTTTTTATATTTTGAGAAAAATAATTATAAGAAATAATAATGTCAAATAGAAATTGAAATTTGTTATTTAAATCAAGTTATTTTTCCAATGTAATTTAGAATTCAGAGAGTATAATTGAGCCTTCCAATTCTATAACTCGCCCGACGCTCGGAGACACGCGCTAATACCAGTCGGTTAGCAGTGATAGGCCCAGAGGCGCTCACTGCTACCCGACTGGCATTAGCGCGTGTCTCCGAGCGTCGGGCGAGTTATAGAATTGGAAGGCTCAATTTCTGTTTCGTTACGTTTGGCCCACATTTTATCAGGTGAACGTTTTCTTTCTCTTTCTCTCTCTGTCATTATTTTTTTGGCGACTTGAAAGTAGTTCATTGACCTGACCCTCCTGTGTAATGTTTGGCATTGACAATGACAATATTCAGCCTCAAGAAAGGAGGAAAAACAGAACACGAGAAAGGCTTTGACGTAAATAGAATAGTATAAAGTAACAAAAGTAGGAAAAGTGACAACGAGAGGAATAGGTAAGAGGTAACAAGATAAGGTGAAAGGATAAAGTTATAGTTGTCAAGTGAAAGTTTCTTATTCGATCCCCATCAATACAAAACGCACACAAACAATTCTATTTATTTTTCAACTAGATAAAGAAGAAAATAAAGTCATTTTCTATTATCTGTTTCTTTATTACAACTATTAAACTTGTGCACAATTTAACTTTTAATGCGCTATTCATAATTATACTATTTTAAATAATTAATTTAATTTATAACTATTAATTATTTCATTTCATTTAAGTATTAACTTTTAAAGCAATTAAATCAATTAATTAATTAAATTAACTATTAACAATTTCAATTAGTTTACTTTAATTTTACTACAAACTATTTCAATTTATTAATTAACAATTTAATAAAAATTCAGATACATAAATTAATTAATTAATTGTTTAAAATAATTTCGCAGCATATTTTACATAAAATTAAGTAATTTTTATTGTACCAAATTAATTTTTATTTTTATTGAAAAGTACAACATAGACAGGACAATGAAAATTTGTAAATGAAAAAAAATATATTCAAAAAAGTCAAAGAAGAAAAAGAAATATATGTTAAGGTACAGTAACCTCGAAGAACAGAAATTTAACCCGGAATGACTTCCTGTTTTGTACACTGAGAAAAAAATGCTATTGAATCTATAACACGCATATTCACATACGTTCAAAAGCAGATGTTATTAACTTGATGTGATATGTAGTTTATTTTATAGCACTGCTTTTAAATCAAAAAATGACTTCTTTTATTCAATAGCAATGCTATAAAATGAACTATATTTCACATTAAGTTGATCACATCTGCTTTTGAACGTATGTGAATATGTGTGCTATAGAGTCAATAGCATTTTTTCTCAGTGTATATCAAATAATTTTTATTTGCATCAAATATACGAAGTATTTGAATGAAATAAATAAAAGATTAGTTTCAAGTAACTCATTATTTGTATTAAATAAATTCATTTATTAAATTCAATTAATTATTTAATTGAATCAAATACGATTTATTTGGTTCAAATAAGTGTGATTCAAATAATTCAAGTTATTTGAATCAAATACATATATTTTTGATCCAACTAAAAAGTATTTGAATCAATTAAATATTTTTCAAATAATTTGAATTATTTGAATCAAATAAATTTTTTTTCAGTGTAGCGGAAAAGAAGAGAAAAATCAGAGATAAAAAAGAAAAAAATGGTTAAAAACGAATTGAAAGAAACATGGAGAGAGAGAGAGAGAGAGAGAGAGAAAGGGGCGCAGCAGTGGCATTACCTGAAGAGAGCGATGTAGGTTGCTCTCTAGTGGTTCCTGCCAGTGTCAGTGGCCTTGCTTTCTGCGACCCACTTTTCCGCATGGTGTACCAGTGCAGTTCATACGTATTTTTTTTCTTTGCAGGTAAAACAAAATCACACCTACATTTATTAAACACGATATATAGCAATTGCAATCACACAGGTGCTGGTGTACATATGCGTAAAAATTAAAATATACGCTGGAAAAGAAAGAGAGCAAATATTTAAGAAGAGAAATGAAGAACAAGTTTGCCTAAAATCACGATTTAAATGGTACAATGACCCGGACTCCCAATGAGACATCAAACTCATCATATTGTGAAAAAACTGAATTTTTAATTTTCGAGAATAAATTTTCTTTATTAATTTTTCGTTTCTTTTGGAAAAAATAAAAGAAGCCAAAGCTTAAATATTATTTTGTACAACTAAAAAATAACACAGTGAAGTCTTATTTTAAGGCAAGAAAGGAGTCTTAAATTAAGATGCAACATTTTTAAGGCAGTCCATGTTGAATTTACGCATGTATTTTGTATCCTTTAACACTCTAGCAGACAGTGCTGAATTTAATCGGATCTTAAATTAAGATTTACTTTTTAGTGTGTTTATGGGTACTACACATTATTATAAATTAAAGCTAATACTATTTTTTTAATCTACAAATAGTTGAAGCTACTATTTTTGAGTTAAATAATAGTTGATGCATTTTTTTAAACTACCGAATAGTTAAATATAGTATTTGAAACTACTGTTTTTTTAATCAACAAATATTTGTAACTCTTTAGAAGCTTTTATTTTTAAAACTACTAACAGTTGAAGCTAAGATTTTTGGATCCACATACTCTTGAAGCTTATGTTTTTGAAACAACCAAAAGTTGAGTTAAATCTACTGTCTATTAATCCAACAACAATTAAAACATATTTTTGAAACTACTAACAGTTGAGGAACCGGGAAGAAGAACTCGCCGAGCGCTCCAACGCATGCGTTAATACCAGTCGGGTAGCAGTGAGAGGCCCAGAGACGCACACTGCTCCCCGACTGATGTTAGAGAATACGTTCACGCGCTCGGCGAGTTCTTCTTCCCGGCTCCTCAGTTGAAGCTGCTATTTTTGAATTCATCAACAGTTGAAGTCATTTTAAAATACAGTATTGGTATTCTTCACATACATATAGCTGTTCTCCACTACATATGGCTAAAATTGCAATACTATATGGCTGTTCCATATTCATGAATATAATATGTTAGAATTGACCATACTTATGGCAGTACCAAAAATATATTATCTTCAGTGTACATTATCTGTATACTTTTTATTATTTTTTGCTAATTTATTTTGCTATTTTACCACTAGTATAGTTAAAGCTACTATTTCTCAATCCACCAATAGCAATCTATTAAATTTGATAACAATTGAAGTCAACAATAACTAAAGCGAGCTTAAAATATTAAATTTCTCACTAACAAGTTAACATGGACTAAATCTACTACAAATTAAATCTACAAATAAATCCTGATTTGTAGAAGCATCTTTCTGAATCTACACTGAGAAAAATATGAAGTAACCTATTTACTACTTTTATAGTAAAACATTTCTGGAAACTTTTACTACTTTCGGAATAAACTTTGCTTTATTAACGTTACTTCATATTTTTCTCCGCCCCATGGGGAAAAGTCGGTTGGGCTCCAATGTGATCCCAATTGGGGTGCCCAATCTTCAAAGTGGACAACCTAGTGAACGCCCAAACTAGGTTAGTAACGTTGAAACCAATTAATGCCCAATTTTAGGAAATCCCAGTTGAGAACAGATTGAATCATTCTATTGTTATTGGGTATTGTTATATATGGTTGTTAATTATTATTAATTATTAATAATTTAGCAACAAAAGAGTAAATAATAAATGTAGTTTCCTTTTAGTTTCCTTTTTTGAAATTATTGTTCCTCTTTTTAATTAAACTGTTTTAAAGATGACGACAAACAATAAGCAATGGATTTAATAAACAAAGTAAAAAAATGTTTATGTAATTCAAAAATTGAATGAAAGGCTATAAGTGGATGTATTAGATTTTCAAGTTTTGGTTTGTTCTATAACTTAATTCTATAAATAACGGAAACCTATGAAATAAACAAAACAGCGCACGAGGAGAATCGAACCTACGACCTACGTACTTATAGACCAACGCTCTAACCACTATTCTAACGACACGTGTATGTAGTAAAGTTTTAATTTCTCAGTATCATTTTAACAAATAATTACTAAATGAAAGATGTGAAAAAAATTATTCAATATGATTCAATAATTTGTTATGTACAAAATTAGAAAATCATGTTTAATTATTATTAATAAATTGATTAAAAATAAGAAATAAATTATTGAGATTGGGTTCGAAGTGGGAAACACCGAACTCGAAACACGACTATAAGTTATTATTATAATTAGCTTAGTTTTATAAATTATGAAATCAGAACTTACAATTAAATTAATTTATTCATGAAACATATTATTTATAAATATTTATATAAACAACTAGTTTTCAATTTTCTTATTTTTCCTTTAATAGGAACCCAGACTCTCATTTGAGAAAATTTACATACGGAATATTAATTTAATACCATCATACTATAACTAAAGTTATACTTTTCATATTTTTTCTCAAAATTTTTATTGATTTATAACAGAAAATACAACTAAATTTTAATTTAGGAATACTTTGGAAAATCCCAGTTGGGGCCAAGTCGAGATGACCCAAACTTTGTTCAAGTACACTAAAGAAAACATTTTTTTGAAGATTATAACAGAGCTTTTTTGGCGTTGTTTTATTTATTTGTCCAACAGACCATTTAAATAGAAACTTAATTAACTAAATTATTTTATTATCTCATTTTTCAAACTTTGGGAAGCCCAGTTGGGCTCACATTGGCGCCCAATCTCAGTTTAGGCGACCTTGGGTAGATTTCCGCACGGGGTAGTAAAAAATAGAAGCTATTATTGAATGATAATAACAATAACAAACCAACAATCATCAATACCTGCTATAGCGACATTAGAAAATAATAGAAATAATCCTAACATAATGGAACTATTTGTTTGCACTAGAAAATCAAACAACAAATCACGTTTAATAAGACAAGTTTTTATTTTTGCAATGTTTATAAATATAAAGAGAAATTCCGGATGCATTTCATCAATGCTAAATACAGCCTCTGATCCAGACTCTAATGGGGATATTATTGCAAGTACAGGCATCATCTGTCATTTGTGTATGTGGATACATGGTGTATGTAACGGATAGTACGTGTCAACTGAATAGTTTTTTTCTTCTCTTTCCTTTTTCTTATAACGTTTAACCACAGACATCAACAGCCTAGGACATTGGCCTTCCTCGTCGCAGTTCCGACTTGACGTTTATGTAACTCATTCCATCACTTTCCTACTCGTATATATATGTGTGTGTGTGTATATATAAAAGTTAGGAGTTACGTATTATGCTTTCAAATTGTGCGTCTTACAGATTTTCTTGTTCGCTTCAATAAGAAATATAACTACGTGGTGCTATTCACTTCTGTAATACTCTTTGTATACAATTACAATTATTATATTTATATCTTATGTATATTATAAATTTTACGAAATTATGTAAGGTTTCTTGGATATTTTAGATGCTAGAGTAATCAACGCTTTTGTAGGAAGGGAAATAGATAAGGGACGAAGTTTATATAAATAAGTAATGTGATAAAAGTAGCGTTGTTGCATAATTTATGTATTTATTCGTTGAAAGAAATTGTTTGTGATTATTTAGTATTCATTTAATAGTATTTATTTTGTACTATTCAGTTAGTAGAAAGATAGTACCTAATTTTTATTAATAACTATTACTATTTAGTCATTTAATTAATAACATCAGTTTCTCTAGGAATATCAAACTACAAAAATAAAAATTATACAAAAAAATATCAAAATTTTCACGATGTCGATGCGATTTTTTAATATGTTTTATTTGTCTCTATTTGATAACCTGAGAAAAACAGTGGCAATAATTACCCCATACAGAACAAAATCTATTAAAGATTTACTTGAAAACATTAGAGTATTTACTTGCAAAGTTTATTAAAAATTGTGTAAAGATTTAAATGTCCCACTTCAATAAATGTTTAGCGTCAAACTTTCACTTATAGTATATTTATTACAATTGATTTTTATTTCCTACGATTTTTAGAACCTATTTGTCAACTAATAAATATTTATTTTTATAGCTACTTTTATCACATATTTTCTTCTTAAATATTACCTTCACTAACTTCCAATACTTTTCAGCGAATAGAATGTGTAAAAGAAGAGAAATTTGCATAACAGTTAAAAAAATGTCTTGAAAGAAAAATTGAATGAAGTAAATAGAAAAGTATCATGGGAAATGATTCTATCACGACTGACACTGATCATCTTTAATGAGAGAGAGAGAGAGAGTAACCTAGCTGAAGCAGTTTCTAGGTCTCACTTCTGGTAAATATTGTAATAAAGAATTGCAAAGCAACAAGAGATTGGCAGAGCGAGGCGAAATGGGAAAGAGACTTTCTCAAAATGTTTCATACTATATGCACTTTACTTGAAAACTTTCTTCGAGAGAATCGTGAAAGCCACTCACACAAAATCCCCTTATAAGCGCATTTCATAATTTGTTAACGTTCCGTAACGTGCGAATAATGAGAGAGCAATTCCTTTTATAATAGTAAATAACTAAAAATTGACTAGTTTTTTATATTAACTTAGTTACCGCCTACTGACCAATCATAATAATTTTATCATTCAGTTTTTTATAAAGAAAAACATAAAAGAAAGAGGAAATTAAAATAATTAAAAAACAATTCTATTAATTCCAAATATTATTAACTTCAATCACAATTGGATTTTTTTTACTAAACTTCTTTTTTATTATATGAAAAATTTATTAATTAATTAACAATGAAGAATTGTAAATTAAAAACAAAATCCTAAAACTGTTATAAGGTCAGGTATAATGATATGTTGTGCATTTCTGAGACTTGGATGAAACACGACAAAATCAACGTTCTTCAGAAAGGCGGTTTCCAGGTTTGAACTTCTCCAGCGGTCAGACACTTTGCCTATGGTAGAGTTAAGGGCAGTCTTTGTGTATTCTTCAATAGTAAACACTGTAATGTGAATATTGTTTCATCTGAATGTAATTTTATTTTCCTTAAAATATTTTGTCATACGGTTCATTTTATTTTAGTTTTTGATTCTGATCCCCCTCTATTCTGTAATTTTTTATAAACAAAAGGGGTTATTTTAGTGTTTGAAATCGAAAAATGAAATTTTTTTTTGACATTATTAATCCTTAAAATCCTCAGCATCATAAACAGCGACCCTAGAAACCTATAGATATTTATCACATACGCAAATTGAACAAAGAATTTTAAAAAATACAATTATTACACAAAACTGTTTCTAAAACTTTAAAAGCGTTTTTCTCGAAACAAGGTTTTTCAAACTGGATGGCATCGTACGTAGCGTCTTAACTATTTAATCAATCAACGTCGAGTTTGCGGCTAGTTAAAGGTAACTAAATTTTACTGGGGTTATAGCTTTAATTTGATATAATTAAGGGGCTTGATGCTATAAGGGCATTTGCGCCATTCACTTAACATGGCGCGTATCCCTTTATAAAATCCAGCTCCTCAATTGTTAACAATAGGGATTATTTACAAGAGATTAAACATGAAAAAATATTGCAAAAACGCAGTTTTTTAAAAAAAAGTATCTAACATTTTATCTTTTTTGAACTATTTTATAGGTATATCTTATTCTTCAGGGTGTCATCTTTATACAAAATTTAGAGATTCTATTTTATAAATAAAATTACACTGTGTAGAATGCCTACCGTTTTCCCTATTTAAAAAACACTCTTTTTTAGATGCGCCATATTGACGGACACTGTGCAATTTTTTGAAAATAAACATATGTTTCAAATGTGCAAGGATGTATCTTTATTTAAAAAAAACTACATCGCTAAGTCATAGCCGTTCCCCGCAAAAAATTGTCAAAGCTTGGGTTGGTTGTAACCTTCCGCAATGAAACCCCCTTAAAAATGTTTTTAAAACTGTTCTAGGATAGAATTACTTTCAATAATAGCTACAAGAAAATGAAATTGGTTTTAATATTCATAAATGTTGGTGAAACAGGGGGCTAGTTTATGGAGCCTAACTCTTTAATTAATACTTTTGTTATTCTAGAGAATCTCATCTTTCTTCCAGGTGAAGTTTTCTTTCGTGTAAATAATCTATTTTATTTATGGGTAGCTCCATGCCTACAAAATCAAAGTTGTACCCTAGTTTTTCGATTTTGTTGAAACTTCGAAATTTTGAAGTCAAATACATGCCAGTAAAAAGCCTAAATTCTATTTTTAAAAATTTTGGAATTACGAGATTAAAATTTTTTTTTGAAATTTTGAAAATGGTATATCTCTAAGGAAAATGAATGAAATTTAATGAAATTTTAAGGGAATGCTTATTGTTTACAGACAATTACAGAAAATTTTTTAGAAAAAATTTTTTTTAAACAAATTATTAAAAAAATAATTTTTAAATAAACAATTTTTTGAAAAGTGCCATTTTTATTTATTTTTTTAATAATAATGATTCGATTTTCACTTATTTCACGAGTATTTTCAAAAAAAATCGATGGAGGGTCTAAAACTGTAGGAGATATTGAATTTTTTGTCCTTGTGTGCGACTATTAAAAGCGCATTACCTACAAGTCGTAAATTTAAACCGAAAAAAATATTTATTCCAAACAGTTTTCCCTGAGGAAGACGGCAGACAGTTGACGGTTTGTCAGTCAACGACGCCAACGCAGGCGTGAGAGACGTGTTGCTTCGTCAAAGGCTTGCGAGGTAAGAGCGCGAGACAGAGAAAATGCGGCATATTTATGCGTCTCTGCTGAGTCGCATCCGCGGTTCTCCCTTCCATCTTGGCAAGAGCCAATCAGCGCGTGAGTTGCCCCCACCCGTACTGCGCATGCGCGGTATGGTTGAAGTCTCTGGAGAAAGAGTTGGTCGAGCGGAGACACGGAGCAGATCGGACGTGCTTACAGACCCTCTCGTTATGATGCGTCGTACCACTTTGCCTTAACGATCAACTTTGTACCGTACCTCAGGTACTAAAATTCAACTTTAAATGCTAAAAATAAATGAATTTACTTATGATATTCTTTAATGTTAGATTCGGTATTCTATCTAATATAATGTAAAAATATACTAGGCAGAATTTAATATACTTTAATATACTTGGATTGGAAAAGATGGCACAAAACATAGAGCTGAACTTATTTCTGTCTATATTATTTTAATAAACTTATTCTTTATTATCAGAAGGTGAAAGGATTAAACACTAAAATTAATTTATTAAAATCATTACTGGACATTTCTGATTATGACATATTAATTTTTACCGCAAATTGACTTAAGGAAACAATATTTTATACAATTATTTGATTAGGGTATTTATATTGTTTATAGAGATGATAGAACTAATAGGATAGGTAGAGGAGTTCTTCTTGCCGTCAAGACTCGTTATGTTTCCGGACATATTACAATCTTGCCAGCTGTCCAGTCTTCGTCACATATCAATATTATTGATGGTAAAGTTACAGTTGATTCTTACTCTATTATTTTGATTGCAGTTTATATTTCTCCTCAAGAAGACTCGAGACAGGAAGGCTAACTCGGCTGTTTTCTCACTCACAGCAGTGGGTCAGAACTAGTGGGATTATGAAGGCGTGGTTAGATTGCGCCAAATATCTTGTTTCGGTTTTGCACATCTCGCACACTCTTACGTTATATATTTAAATACGTGACACGCGTGTGTGAGGGGAAGTGCAGAATCAAAACACGATGTTTGGAGCAAACTAACCACGCCTTCGTAATCCCCCTATATTTGTCCTACCCCCACTACTGCAGTTAGCCCTCCTGTCTCTAGTCTTCTTGTTTCTCCTATTATTTATTTCCTTTTTTTTGAATCCTTTAACATGGATGGCACTAGCAACTCGCAGAATTCCTTGTAGAATCAGTCAAACTTCATCGTAAAGGACATCTCCAGCAGTCTAATCAATTCCATGATAATTATGAGTTAGCCATAGATTTTCACTTTTGTAGCGTCCTGGCAGTGAATTCCAAGGACAAGGAGATTCAAACAGTAAAACAAGTGGTAGAGCATCCGATTGCAGTGGAAGTATTGCTAATTCTTTAAAGACAAATTCGTTGTTGGCTCTTTTAAAGCCTTGAACGTTTGCGATAAACTCCATGTTGAAGTAAATTTTTTTTTCAAAGAGGAGCGACTTTTATAGTAATCATCCCCACCACCACTACATTTTCCCCACTCCTTTACAATAATTTCTTTACAACACCGCTGATTGGTTTATATTGTATGACGCGTTAATGGATAATTAGGCAATAGGCAGTGGTTTCAGCTGGCATGTTGATTCTTGCTTCAAATTCTTAACGCACACCAACTGACGCTTGTTTAAGAAACTCATTTTATTTAGAACAATCAATAACAATTAGAGGAAACAGACTTTTAAAAATATCCTTTGTTAAAATAGGTTTTGAATCTTTACCATATTAGGATAATTGAAAAGTAGCGTACGCTTCATAAAATAGAGAGTACTGATATTGATCAAAGTTTAAATTTAAATTTCCATAAGGATAACACTGTGAATTTAAAAAGAGT
Organism: Leptopilina myrica (nomen nudum); assembly: GCA_032872475.1. NCBI lineage: Eukaryota > Metazoa > Arthropoda > Insecta > Hymenoptera > Figitidae > Leptopilina > Leptopilina myrica (nomen nudum). The sequence goes on along the minus strand of CM065460.1, from coordinate 25,589,465 downwards.
TTAACGTTTGTAATATTACAATGGTCGAAATGACAGGCATATTTTTTACTTATTAAAATTAATGGATCCTTTTCTATAAATTTTAATAGTTTAACTTTGTTATTGTCAGAAAGTAAAAGGTATGGAACCATCCATTCAAGTTTATTAATGAAAATTAACAAATGAACAAGAGCACGTCAGAACGAGCTCTTGTTAAAATAAGTTCATGTTTAGCGTTCATAATAATTTTTTATAATCTTTCGGCAAAAAAATCATGCTGAGTGGTATTGTGACGTCAAAATATCCATTTTCCAATGTAAGTCTTGCATAAGCTGCAATTTTTGAATATCCAGCATTTTTAGTAATATTGAGTTTAGTTGGAGGTTGTGAGACATAATTTTTTATGATTGTAGTATATCCAACGTATTTGCAGCGATCAATTTCAATTTCATTTAGTTTATAGCGAATTTCATCAAACAAAAAACATGCAGCATTATTACTTAAATGCACGTTTTCTGTAAGAGTAATTGCATCATTTTTAGCTAATCTGCCAAAAATGTGTAATGAACTTTTACTAGGTAAAATGCACAAGTCTTGATGTTGTACCGCGATTCGAACTTCATCGCTATTGTTAAAAGATGAAGATCTGTATGGTTGATGATCATGAATTTCATAATGAGCTATTGACTCATCGAAATTCACTGCTACTGGAATATTGAGAAGTTCGTCTATTTTTATTGCAACAGCAATTAAGAAATATGTAAATTAATTGCCTTGTTGTCTTTTTTGTTGTTGAAGTTTTAGACCTCGTTCTTGCAAAAAGAGGCGATTCTGAGGTGTTAACACCTCGTGAGACAAATTTAGACTGATTTGACTCTTGCATATTGGTTGACTTTTATAGTTTCCACCAACAACAGCTCTTTGATTATAAACGATTCCCATTACAAAGACTTTATATGCAATCGAATATCAGAAGTATGTGTTCTATGAGGTGCTAGAAGCTGAGATGTAAATCTCAACAAATTACCAATTAATATTGGGTATTGGTATCCTGGTAAATGTAACTTAAACAGTAAACTATTGATGACACGATTGATTAAACCTTTTACTTGACAGCGACCTTTTCCCACCTCCTGATGCAGAATCGTACTTCACTCTACAATCTCTGACGTGAAACTGATAAAATTGACAAGAAAAGCTAGGTATTTATAGCTTTTAGGGCAGTTACTGTCAAGATGCAGTTAACGAAACAACTTGTCGCACTACCAATCTTTAGTATAAATGTTGAAACTAATGAAAAAAAAATTAAACGTCACAGTAGTCTGTTTTCAGACAGCATTCGAGCAGATTTATGTGGCCCCTCAAATTCTGGTAAAATAAATGCTCCTCTTTCCCTAATATTACATCCATATGGTCTTAGTTTTGAAAATATTTACCTCTACTGTAAATATCTGCAGCATCCGAATTATAAATTTTTAGAAAATGTAATCAGTCAGTTAGATGGTGTTGAGTATTTTTCATTTAGTGAACATGAAGAAGTAGTATCCATTTTTGATGACATTTCTTGTAAAAAGCAAGACAATGTTAGAGCTTTCTTTTGTATGGGTAGACATGTAAACGTTGACAGTTTCCATTTATGTCGAACGTACGCTCGCATTCCAAAATATCTAGTTCGAGATAATGTAAATTTATTGGTTATATTTAGACAAGATGAATAAAATCTGAAACATGTATATGAAGATTATGTTAATACAATATCGCGATTTATTTTCAGAATGTTGGAAATCTGATAAATATGGATTTGTTGTTATTGATAAGGACCCTAATTTTAATGAGGGAAGAAATAGAAGAGGATTTGATTGCTTCATTTCACTATTAATACAAGAAGTTTATTGAATTTTTAATTAGTACAGATTATCTTGTTTCAAAGAAAACATGTATTGAAAAGAGCAAGAAACACTTCGTCAAATAGCAAAAGCAATTGATGCTATTAGGCGAAAACATTGTTTACTCCAAATGGGTAAAAAGGCTGCAGAAACAGTATTAAAAGAAACTCTTCAACTAATAGTAACACCTCTTGGAAAGGTTGGTAAACATAACTGACATACCTTTCAAAAATATTAGAAAAGAAAAAGTTAAAACGGAGGAAAATGATTTTTATTTCTCTACTGCTGTTGATGAGAAAGAGGAATTTGATAAAACACTACTCAATGACACTCTACTTAATAAGAACAACAAGTTTGAAGAAGAAGAAGAACTTAATTATGAACATTTGACAAATAAATTTATTCAATTATTGAATAAAAACAGGAAAAGTTTGTTAGACATGGTTTATGGAGTACGTAAGCTTCCTAATGGTTCTTTTATAATTGGTGATACATCAGTTGATTTACAAGGTTCACATATTAAATTTGCTGTAAAGAAGAAATATTTAAAAACTGCTGTGTTGCTTGAACTTTTATTTCGACAAGAACCTAATCATGCATAATAAGTTCAGATGATTTAGAAAATTATAAAGAAATTCTTGTAGCTACAAATGCACACCAAAAAAATTATAGTTCCAGTGGACTTGTCAACGTAACCAGGAGTTCTAAATACACTAATGTCATTTCAAAACTTTTTAAGGGTACACCAAAAAAGGGTAGTGGTGTTTTGAAGAAGAAGAAGAAGAAGCTTGGAAAGAAATTACCTCCATTTATGATTTCAAAGAAACAATTTAACCCAGACTACATCTAGTGGGATGATCCTAATGAACTAGTTTACCGTTTACGTCTGCTAGTAGCATCACGGCCAGCTGGTAATCCAAGCCATAATAATTAAATTATGTCAATCATCAAAGAAGTACGTAAAACTCGTATTATATATTAGGAGAGTACAATCAAATAGAGCTTAGTATTAAAATAAGCATTGATGTGTTTGGACATCCCTTGTCATGACCTCTTGCAAGCCGTGGACTTCCTGGACCTTCTTTTTGTGTTCAGACTGTAAAAATGTACTAATAAACCCATTTTCAGTTAATTAGATCAAATAATATGGAAATTAGAAAAAAAATTTTTAATTTTTTTAGTTTTTCCTTGACAACGCTATGGACATTATTAGACAGCAAGTTCTCTATATTTTTCCTGTAATATTCGCGTTAAAATACACCAGTATGCCAAATTTTAGCCCTCCATGTTGAATAATTTAGAAGTTAATGGGGAGAATGGTCACTTTTTATGCATTTTTGGCCAAAAATCTTGTTATTTCCTTGACAACGCGATGGCCATCACCCCCAATTACATTCTCTATATTTTTCCTGTAATCTACAAGTGAAAATACGTATCTGTACCAAACTTGAGCTTTCTAGGTCAAATAGCTTTCTGCGCGTGGGTATAATCATCATCAGAGACATTCGAATCGTTTAAAGTGCTATAAAATTTTTCATTGGGTGGTAAATCTGTCTCATTGAGTTTGTCCCTTGAATCTATGTACTCGTAGAGAAAAACTCCTTTTCGCGTTAACAATTGAATTTTGTCATCAGTATAGTTGGAAAAAACAGAATTAACTATTTTGTACTCATTAAGATAGAATTCTAACTTGTCCAATGATGATGCCATGAATTTAAAAGAATCGCAAAACGAAATTTAATAAAACTACCTTTTACATTTTTGTAAAGCTAATGTACTTCTCTTTGTTTATTGGAAGTAATTTAACATTTCCTTTAAATTCAGTAGCAATAGATTCAATGATAAAGTGTGCATCATACCCGCTTAGGTTATGAAAGACAACAGGTATGGTATGCGATTCATGGTAATTAATGTTGCATTCTTGATGAGTAGGTCCACGAAACTTCCCTGTTAGATGACAATGATCTCTTACTTTTACTTGTCCAGGCTCGATTTTCTTTTTACAAATATGACATGTGCTATCATTTCAAAAAGCTACCTATTTGCTGACGTAGGGATGGGTAAGTCTCTTGAAGAATCGATTCTCGATTCCTACGATTCTAAAAACATTTTCGATTCTAAGAATCGGAAAATTGAGAGGAAGAATCGATTCTTCCAAAGAATCGATTCTGATTTTTTAAAAATTTTGATATATTAAAATTCGAATTTAACAAATAATATTCCTATTAATACAATTAGAAAATTGTTTTAAATAGAATTTTTTAATTTACGAGTATTTTTTACATATAAATGTAACAATAATTTAATTCATTAAAAGTTAAATGCGATTACAAAATTATTTGTCAATAAAATGTTTAGCTTTTCCAAGTTTGAAAATCAATAGAGGATAAGAATAACAGCTGATTTACATAATTTTTTGTTACTCTCAAAATCTGAATTAGTAGAAAGTTACTAATGAAATGGTAAAAAGTCGTCCACTAAATGATTTAGTAATAATTCTACTAACAATAATTAAAATTTTACTAATTGTTAGTAGAGCGTTACTAATTGATTAGTAGAATTCTACTAACAATTAGTAGAACTGTTTTATTAATAGTCGATAAAACAGTTTCACTAATTCATTTAGTGAAGAAGTGACTTTTAATTAGTAGAATTCTACTAAAACATTAGTAGAATTTTACTAAAAATTAGTAATAATCTACTAATTAAAAAGGTGAGAAGTCGTTCATGAAACCTACTAAAAATTAGTAAAATTTTACTAATTCTTAGTAGAATTCTACTAATTCAGATTTAGAGAGTAGTCTGTTTCTTTGTTTCGTTAATATTTGTCCCGCTTTAGAAAAAAGCCTCTCCGAAGGAACCGATGTAGCAAGGATTGGTAAATATTCATCGCATCAAGAAAAAGGAATTTAACTACAATTGGTTAAAGAAGGTTGCTGCTTTTACTAAAATATTAAAAATTAAAGTAATATTGTTATAATTCTCTAATTAATTAAAAATTAAAAGTGTAATTTTTTATAATAATGAAAAATATAATTTAAAAAAGCGCGTTAGATGATCTTTTCAGAAGTTCTCAATTTACATTGGAGTTAATATATTTGATTCGTTAACGTCCAATTTTTTGGAACTTTTCTATCGGCAAATCCAATCAGCGACATATACGTCTATGTTCGATTCTCTAGAAAGAATCGAATCCGTAATCGAGTTTTTATATTTAAGAATCGATTCTAAAAAATCGACTTTAGGCCGTAGAGAATCAATTCTTCATAAGAATCGGAATATCTATATTGCCAGACAAATTTTTTAATTCCTTTGAAAACCACTTTGCTAGGTACTCCGCATCTCTTGGAGACGCTTTGTATACGGATAAAGAATCATCAAAAGCGCACTTCAAGTAATATCCAATACTGAGAGTTTCATGATTTTGAAAAAATTCTGTATTGGATATTTCTTTTGGTGCTTCTGTAGGAAATAAAAGACTCTCACAATCCGCATAGATAATAAAAGGCACACGTTCCTTGTTTTGAAATTTTAAAATTCAATGGTATTTTTTCTAAGTTGAGGCAATTTAATTCTTGTGTCGTTCATCACTCTACAATTTTCTCCATGTTCGTTCAGATTAGATTCTTCTCCAAAATACTGGAAGCAGCGATTACAGATGTATTTTTTTCTCTTCTTCTTTGACAGTTCTGAACTGACGACTTTCGACAAATCCTTGATCCAGACATAAATGGTAGTTGAAGGACATGATAGCAACTTCATCCTCCTCCTCTTCCTTTTCGAGACTTTCGTTAATGTAGTAGTCTTCAACTCGTAAAAGATTAACATGATGAATTTTCTATTGTGATGATAGATGTAGAGGTAAAACACTGGATTTTTCATCTCTTTTGACAAGACCGTAAACGTTGACTGAAATGTTGTTTAAAGCCTCAAATTTTGAAATATCTTTAAGTGCAACTGAAAATTCAATTCCAGTGAAATCGAGTGAATCTTCATATTGACTGTATTTTACAACTCTGTGTGCATGCTTATTATCTAAGGGACATAACGCTGACAATATTGACCATTTAAAACATTGGTTATCGGCGTTTTGAACATTTATGCAGACATGCTTTCTATTGATAGCAGATGGCGAATTGATATACGAGCTTGCACGCATTGGGTTGTATTTGTTAATGTTAACTTCCAATCTTTCAATAGAATGAACACATCAATTTGAATCTTTTTGTTGGAACTCTTCAATTCTTTTCAAGGTTGGTTGTTTTATATTCTCATTATACCATTGATCTAACGGGGTTGCACTTAAAATTTCAACTGTTTTTGCAATAAACGTCTTCAAGTCAGATATTTCCTCATTACCATTATTTAAATCTTTTAGGAATTTCGCGGATAACACGGAATACACTTTTAGCGGACCAAACCTGTTTAAACCAATCCTAAAGACATCTATCGTCAAAAATTATGTGCGAAATCTACATTATTGACTGATGGTAAGAGTTACCATTTGTCGGCAACTTACCTACAGTCGGTAATTTACCGGCATTTGTATAGGAGCATTATCGTCAAAGTCGGTAAAGTAGAGCACCAACCAACGTTTACTTAGTGGCGCGAAATTTAAAATTATCCCTTCTAAAGGCGCTCGCACAGCTCTACTGCCTGCCTGTCTGCAGGTCGTCATGGTAACACATAAGAGTAAGAGAGTCAGAAAATTTAAATTAAATGTTTTTTCTCCCTTACTCTCATTGCGCCTGCCTGCGCAGGCAGACAGGCAGTAGGGGTAGGAGAGTACCTGAACCCATTTAAAAGTTTAAAAATTTAAATTTCTCGCCAAGGGGTTTTGAATTCACACGTGGCGCCATCTCTCGGTGGCAGCCGGCTACGGTTAAACAGAACACAGTCTCTAGGTCACTTTAAAGTTCAAAAATAAAAATGTTAATACCCCACCAAGGATGTTTAAATTGACTGGTGGCGACATCTAGCGGTGGCAACTCATTTAAATTATCTTATTAAAATTGAAAATCAAGTAGTTAAGGATCCATCTTCTAATTGGTCGTATGTTAATAATATTAAAGAAACTGTATGAATTTCGGGAATTATGTTTTATGATAATAATGAGCTAAATGATCCTACCGATGGTAAATCACAGTGGTAAGACTTTGTAGCTTGCGATAACCAAGGTTAAGCAAAATTCAGTGCGGTTAGTACTTGGATGGGTGACCGCCTTGGTGTCCGCTATAGCCCGGTGTTTTTCTCACTACTTTCGTGATTTATCAAGCGGGAGGTTTGACGTCAAGGTTTAATGATGTGCACTGTCGATTATTGTCCGGTCACACCATTAGAACTTGACTGTCGATAAAAAACTGGATGTACTCAAGAGAGGTTTTCTACAGTTTCCCTCTCCTATGGCGAGAAACCCTAAATAACAGGTGGTCCAGGCGAATGCGAGTACTCCTAATAAAGCCGGATGTAGACGGAAATTAGATTAATATATAGAAATTTCATATGTTTAATAGTTATGCTTAATCCAAAAAAGTATTTCTTGGGGACTCTTGTCAAGTGCATAAGGCCAATAGAGCCAATTTTTTTTTGTTTATACTTCTGTATACACAATAAAAAAAATTAAAAAACAAAAAAAACTAAATGATCCTAAAGATATTGTTGATGCTATTGCAGATCTTTCTCAAAAGTTTTTAAATCGCCTTCAAAACAATTATTTTTTTCTCTTAGGAAATATTTTCTTATGGGAGATAGTTTTTTATTGACACAAGAACAAGTACGTGCAAAAATGCGACTTCTAAAGTATAATTTTACTGTAGGCTTGAATAAAATACCTTGTTTTTTTATTAAAGATTGTCTAAATTATATCGAATAAAGTCGTTGCGGCCTAATTTTAGAAAAAATTGATTCTTTGAGAAATGATTCTTTATGATGTCTAGAGAACGAAATTAAAAAGAATTATGTTAAAATATTTATTACTTTTCTCAAAATATGAATGTAAAGTGGAGAAGGTGCGAAAAAATGTCACTTTTTTAGCTGTTAGAAAATGTATAAAAAAACATAGAAAAATGCTTCAAAATGTAAAAAAAGTTATTGATTCTTGTTTAAAATTACTGGATTAATTAATCCGTATTCAATAAACTAGTAAACAATTAAAATAATAGATAAAACATGGTTTTAAAGTTGGTCTGCCAAATAACCTAATTTTTGCACATTTTATCAATGAATTACAAGAAAGTGAAATTATTAAATTAGAAAAAAATTCACCGAATATAGAGTATTTTCGATGAAGTTTCAGATTTTCTCAACAGTTTTTCTGTTTTTATTTTAAATATACAATAAATATTAAATTGAAAATACGCGATTTCGAAATTTTCGCAAACTTTGCAACTTAAAATCTCCGTTAAAGAAAAATAAAAAAATTTGTCACTTTCACAGTTATTAAATCACACCAAAATCTACACGCACCAAAAAGTTTCGTTTTGGTCCCGAAACTAATTTAAGAGATACAAGTGTTTAAAAAATTTACTTTATTTCAGGTTAAAACTGTATATTGTCTTCTAACTAAAGTTGGTTTTTCCTCCTTGGCTATGTTACGATCACGGTGTTATTTGGCAGACCAACTTTAATACCATATTTTATCTATTATTTTAATTGTTTACTGGTTTATTGAATACGGATTAATTAATTAAGTAATTTTAAACAAGAATCAATAACTTTTTTTACATTTTGAAGCATTTTTCTATGTTTTTTATACATTTTCTAACAGCTAAAAAAGTAACATTTTCCGCACCTTCTCCACTTTACACTCATATTTTTAGAAACGTAATAAATATTTTAACATAATTCTTTTTATTTCGTTCCTTAGACATCATAAAGAATCATTTCTGAAAGAATCAATTTTTTCTAAAATTAGGCCGCAACGACTTTATTCGATATATAATGGTCTGACCCATTATATAAATATAATTTGACAACTTAATTAGTATATATACGACGATTAATTTTTTCTGCATATAGAATCCTGTAATTGGTCATATGACTGTTGGATTAGATTTCTATAAATAAATAAAAAAGTAATTTAAATGATAAAATTCTGCAAAATTTCAGCCTTCGGACTAAATTTAGAAATAAAAAATACCAAAATTGTCATAAATTGTTCATATTAATTGCAAATTATTCATTGACGAATAATCAATATGTTTCGTGTTTAAACGAAAAGTGTTTTAAATTTTAACTAAAAGAACACAATATAAATTATTCTTAAAATAAAATCTTTTACATTTTATTAATATAGAAAAGTTGTTTAGGGACAAAAAACAATAAAATCAAGTTCACAGTTTTTCTAAAAATATTAAATTGAGATTTTTTTCAATTTTATTCTTAACTGATGCGAAGCAACATTTTGATTCTTTTTTTGTTTCAATTTAACATTCTTAGAAAAACTCTGCATTTTCATGGTTTTATATAACTCTATTTTTCAATAACAAAATCAAGATAAAAATCAGGGACCGTCTCGAAAGTTTAGTTTCGTTTTAGTGTTTGAGTTGACACGAAACTAAATTAACGAAGTGACTTTAGTTTCAAGTCGACACGAAACTAAATTAACAACCTGAGTTTAGTTTCGTGTCGACCCGAAACTAAATTAACAAATTAGATTTAGTTTCGTGTCGACTCAAAACAAAATATTGAAAAACATAATTATTTAGTGTCAATCAGAAAAATTGTTTCCCCTGACTTACGTAACCGGAGCGTAATGGATCACTTTTCACTTTTTGTTGCTTAACTTCGTCATTCTTGCTTTAATAAAAATTTCATCATGTGAAAAACTTAGCCTAACATCTTAGCTTTTAATTTAAAAAAAGCACGCCCTAATATCACTTATACTTTTTTTCTAGAACAATGTTTTTGGAGAAATGCAAGGTGAGCAATTTCGCCTGGGGGCGGGGCGTAATGGATCACCACCCGGGGCGTACTGAATCAGCAATGAAATTATAATTTTAATTATAAAATATTTTTTAATATTGACAATTTTCGTTTCTATTGCACATTTATAACATTTATAACAAAAGTTCAGGTCTAGTAATGTAAATTTTATTTAATTTGAGACCGTTGAGAGAAATTATTTGAATTTAAAAACAAAATTTAAAAGTTTGAATTTGTTAAATTTTTTTTTATAAACTTTAAAGTTTCAAAATAATATAAAATGAAAATTTAATTCTCTAGAATTGTTAACAAAATTTAAAATTTTTTGTCTCTGATAGGCTTTTTCACGCTGATTAAGAATCTGTAAATAAAAATTAGCCATCAGCTTAGGTTTTTGAGAAAAATATAGCTTGAACACCTCACTGCAAAATCAAGTGTCTCATTTTGAGACGATTTGTACCCATATTTAAAACACATTAATAGGTGTCTTGTGTTTACATATTTAAAACAGATATATCTCATTTTAAAACGTTACAAAATGTCTCACACATTTAGCACTGCATTTTGAGACACATTAAGTGTCTTAAGCGCATTGAGTCCTTACTTTAATGTATTAAAGTGAGACACGAGATAAAATTAAATGTCTCAAAATAAGACAGATTTTGAATCTCAAAGGTTTAAATTTTAATTCATTAAGATCTCAAGTATGATGTATTCTTTTTAAAATTATGTGTTATTCAAACTGTAGCATCATGCTATGAAATTGATAGCATATTCTATTGATTTGAAAGTACATGCTATTAAATTTATAACAGATTTCAGGGACCGTCTCGAAAGTTTAGTTTCGTTTTAGTGTTTGAGTTGACACGAAACTAAATTAACGAAGTGACTTTAGTTTCAAGTCGACACGAAACTAAATTAACAAACTGAGTTTAGTTTCGTGTCGACCCGAAACTAAATTAACAAATTAGATTTAGTTTCGTGTCGACTCAAAACAAAATATTGAAAAACATAATTATTTAGTGTCAATCAGAAAAATTGTTTCCCCTGACTTACGTAACTATAGTAACTTACATAATTAAAGGAAGATACTTATGTTACATAACCGTAGCAAAATAACGTAACTTACGTAAATGAGATTACTTACGTACTTTAAGTAAATTTGACTATTTATGTAAGTTACTGTACGTATGTAACTTACGTTAGTTTATTTAATTGCGTAAGTTATTCTAGTTGTGTAAATTACGTAAGTTTGACCATTTACGTAAGTTACGAAACATACGCAATTAATCAACCGCACGCTATTAAATGAACTTACGTGAATGATCAAACTTACGTAAGTTACGTAAACAGACTAACTTATCCAATTGAATGTACTTACGTAAGTTACGTACCTACAGTAACTTACATAAATGGTCAAATTTACTTACATTACGTAAATAATCACATCTACGCAAGTTACTTAACTTACGTAAATTCACTTAATTGTGTATGTTATTATACTTACGTAACTTACGTAAGTTCGTTTAATAGCGTGCGGTTGATTAATTGCGTATGTTTCGTAACTTACGTAAATGGTCAAACTTACGTAATTTACACAACTAGAATAACTTACGCAATTAAATAAACTAACGTAAGTTACATACGTACAGTAACTTACATAAATAGTCAAATTTACTTAAAGTACGTAAGTAATCTCATTTACGTAAGTTACGTTATTTTGCTACGGTTATGTAACATAAGTATCTTCCTTTAATTATGTAAGTTACTATAGTTACGTAAGTCAGGGGAAACAATTTTTCTGATTGACACTAAATAATTCGACGCCTCCCGTTCATATAATTCTTATTGAAAAGCGAATGCAAGATGATTCTTATTCACTTTTTGGTGCAAGACAATGCTTATTCGATTTTCCGTGCAATAAAATGCTTATTCAAAATTGTGTGCAAAACAATTGCCACTGACAGAACAATAAATGTAACCCTAAATCTTCCTATTAATATTAAATTGCATTTAAATATCTGAGAATTTCAGTACGTGTCTATTGTTATAAGAAACTTTAAACACGGATCCTATCACACGTATTAAGAAATATTTTTTAAGCAATTGCAATTATAAATTATACTGAATTGAAAATTTTATTAAATTCATAGAATAAGCTAATTTCAGAATGTACATTTTCGCATAGAATTTCGAATAAGCATTTTATTGCACGGAAAATCGAATAAGCATTGTCTTGCACCAAAAAGTGAATAAGAATTATCTTGCATTTGTTTTTCAATAAGCATTATATGAACGGGAGGCGTCGAATTATGTTTTTCAATATTTTGTTTTGAGTCGACACGAAACTAAATCTAATTTGTTAATTTAGTTTCGGGTCGACACGAAACTAAAATCAGGTTGTTAATTTAGTTTCGTGTCGACTTGAAACTAAAGTCACTTCGTTAATTTAGTTTCGTGTCAACTCAAACACTAAAACGAAAGTAATTTTCTATTTAGTTTCGTTTTAGTAGCGGTCCCTGATAAAAATAAAATCGAAAAAGATGCATACATGTTATACGTTATTAAAGATAATAGAAAAAATAAATTCAAGTGCAACGCTAGCACTTAGGTTAACTAATACGTAAAAGAGAGTTTTTTCGGAGAAAAGTGCATTATGCCAAAATCTGTTGTTATTCGGCGTATATATCGACAGATAGGTGTTTTATATATGTGTAGGGTCATTGAACGCTGATTGTATTGCAACAGTAATACGTAACTTGTGTCGTGTCGGCAAAATTTTCTTTGGTTGGTGTATATATTGAAACACACATCACCTCTAAGTTGCAATGAAATCACAAGGTTCAACGACTTTCTCGGATTACATACACGCGTGACACTGCTTTTCAATCGATCGTCTACTAAATCATTTCTCACGATTAACTTGTGTATTGAGAGTTGTAATATGCACTTTTCAAATTTCTGATACCCAGAATCATGATGCAAACTTCATAAATATCATTGCGAGGACTTTGTACCTTCATTGTTTTCTGCTCTACATAATCAAATCCGCAAAACATATCCAATATTGCACATTACTTTAATTTAATTATTCATAATTGAACAATTATTTACTCAATTGGTTAATATTTTAAACAATTATAACTCTTAATAAAAAATAATAATAACTAATAATAATAATAACTTAATAATAAATAATAATAAATAATAATATTAATACATTGTTTATAATGACAAATTGAAAAAATTGTTTTTGATTAAATTTAAATATTGTAATTCTAATTGTTCCCTAGTAGAAATTTGTTATAGTATCTTTAAGGGCACTGGACAGTTCCACTGGAAAATTTCGAGGCACTTTACAGTTAAACTGGCTAAAAACTATAAAGTGATGTCACGCTAATTTGTTCAAGTTATTGTCCAGTCAAATTTTACAGTTTCTGATCATCAGTCCTGTAGAAAAACTGTACAAAATAATTCACTTGGAAATGTCAAAACTTTATTTATATTGACGTTTCGTATTGAACACGCACAAGTTTGAAAATATAACGTTAAATTATTTTGTCAACAAATTAAATAAATTAAAATTTTACGAAACTATATTTTTACTGTTGGTGTATCTATTGTTACGTATAATAAATTATCTGTAAAATTATTTTTTAATAACTACATAATTAAAAAAAATTATGAACATTACTGATTCTTGTACACATGTCTTTTTTTTACAGTAAACAACATTCACTTTTTCCTTGAATTAAGCACAACACTGAAATAAATATTATTATTTTATCACACAACAGACTTAAAAGTAAACCCTAATATGAAGAACTAATTCAGTTCAAACGAAAAATATCTAGCGGTATCGGGGAGCGAACTCGGGTCACACTGGGACGAAATACCTAAACGCACGCTTACGCATCACGGCCGTTCTAGTCGATGGACGATTCCGGAAAAATAATAACCATACTCTACCGGCAGGTAAAGCAGTTCCCTTTTTCATCTTTTCTAGCTCAACTGGCGAATTACTGGACAGCTACTGCATAACACTCTAAAGTTGAACTTATTGATTTTTATTGTATTTCTCATGGTACTGTCTAGGCGTTCCGTGAAATTATGTTTCAAAGTTTGTCGTGGCGTTTGCGCTACCGTCAGTCCAGCAACTGAACAGTGTTATATAGACATTTTCCATAAATACATCAGTGTATACACTGAAAAAAATAATTCGCGGGTATAACTAGAATTATGTCTATTTTTTCCGTAAGGAATTAGTAATAAATTGTTACTGGCTACTGTCATTAATTATAGACAGTTCTGTTATATAGATCGGAGAGCTATACATATGTCAACGTCAATACATCAATGTAAAACATAACCTCACTTTATTGGACCAATTCTAACTTTTTGTATGTAACAGGTTTGTTAAATTAATATTTATACATATAATATGATTATGTAATCTTGAAAAAAAATTGTCTTCTGAATTTAAAAATTAGTTATTTTAATTAACTCAATTAATTAAAGCGAATTTTAAAAAAGTTTTCAAGTTGTCAACAGTAAAATAAAAGAACAAAATTAAAAATATGAAAACTATAAACTTTAAAACCAAAAGATTTATTTTATAGAAAATATTTCGAAAATGGCAATACACAACTGTTTAGTTACTGAAACCGGCGGTAGCGCTGACGCCACGACAAGCTTTGGAAAATAATATCTCGGAACGCCTCGATAGTGCCATGAAAATAACTGTACAGGACTTCTATGCAGTAATAATCAAGTTCAACTTTATATTTTCTTTAACAGTGTTATGCAGTAGCTGTCTAGTAATTCGCCAGTTAAGCTAGATTAAACTTCCATGACTAAAACTGTACAGTAACTTGAATAAATCTAGTCATGCCACGACAAATTTCTACTAGGGTTAGGGGAGGATGAGGTAAGGATAGTTAGTTGCTGTTATGCTTAAACTGCTTGCTCAAAAATCGCGTAACTCATGGTATATTCTCGTTTTAACACCAAAAGATGATTGTAAAAATTGCGTGTCAATCTGTCACCATTTGCGAAGTTGGGAGATTATTTTTGAAAAAAGTCTGTTTTGCTAAAATGTCAACGTAATGTTTATCATATTGTTTTCTACATTAGAATTTCAGAATATTTTTTTACGTAAGTCTTTTCCGGAGTGAAATTTCCTGCTGAACACGAATATCGTATTTATTTTCAAATTAAATCACGTCGTTCCTTAAAATTTAGAGAAAACTGAAATATGGGCTCACGGGGCAAAGATAGTTAGAGATAATACGGCACGGTAAAATCGTGTTAATGCCATTTCAAATTTTAAAAAGTGTTTAATTGTTCTTTTTAGGTTGATATACATAACGGTGCGTAATTATATACGGAAAAAGAAGCTTATGACCAAGAAATTAGTGGTCGTCTGAAAAAAAATTGGTTAAATCTCTTATTCTAGTTCAGATGAATTTTAATACAAAAATTGCAATTCAGAAAATGTTCCATACATATTTTTAGTACTTGAGATATCAATATTGAATAGTCTAAATCAAGTAAAATAAAGAAAACGAAAATTTACTGGTTTTCTTTAACATTTTTAGCATTCGAATTCTTTTAACTATCCTTGCCTCGGTACTGGGGCAAGGATAGTTAAAAATTTTTGATTACTTTTTCATTATCATTTTTTCGAAATTAATTAATAATTTCAAAATTATCAAAGAACTCAGAAAAAATTGATTAGCATTTAGTTATTTACTGTATCATCGCAATAAATGTATAAATAAAAATAATTTATTAAATAATTAATTTTTCTATTTTAACTTAGAAAAAATGTGTTATGCAGGCGTTCTAAATACTCACCAAAAGTAGCATCTCTGCAAAAAAATTCTCACTCACTAACACAAAACTCTTCTCTACGACTTGAAAAATTTCAAAAAACACTTAAATTCTTTGTTTTAGCAGTAAGTAATTTCATAATTAAGGTATCATATAAAAAAGCATAAAAATAAGCAAAATAAAATAATAAATAATGCAATAAGTATAAAAATTTCAAAATGGCCCTTTTTTCTCATCGATCACAAAAAAATTATTTACAAACCAATCTAAATTGTATTAATTTTATTCATTTATTGTTCTTATTTATTTAAAAAACAGTTTAGAACAATATTTATATTATTTTTCAATATTTGAATATAGGTACACAACACACATTTATTGTTGACGAGAAAATTAATTTTTAATTACGGACTAAATGTAGGTAATCTGCATTAATATTTTTATTAATAAGATTAAAACTCTCCTATAATGAAACTCAAACTTGTTTTTCTCTATAATGTTTACAATAAATATTAGAAAACTGGTTCAATATCTTCAATTATTTGAAAGTACTCAATTAATATTTTCAAAAGTAAATTTCCAAAAACATTTTTTTTTAAATTCTAGTAGGGTGATTGTGTGTATTACTACGTGTTTTAAAATCAGCCACGTTTAAAGAATCATTTGAAGCTTTTAACCTCAATTTTTTTTCTTAATTTTTTTTAATGAGTAGTTAATCTTTCTTAGAACTAAAAGAAAGTCTTTGGATTATAAAAATAATTTAATTTGTATTAAAAAAAGAAACATTTAAAAAAAAGTGCACAAGTGTGAATAACTACGAATGTGCTTGAAATTCTACGCGTGCATTACTACGCCGTGCCTATTAATACGCGAGAATTATTACGAACGTTCCAAATTCTAAGTTTTATTACAATAATTGAAATTATTATTTAATAACCTAAATTTTAGCTTTTAATTTATTTTAAAAGGACAAAATAATGTATTCAATTATTTTATTATTAAATTAAACTTTATTCCTAATATGAAAATAAATATTTATTTTTATTTAGATAAGAAAATTAAATTACATAATTATTCGAGGTTATATATTTAAATTATATTTTTATTTATTTAACAAAAACTTTAATTATTATGCATTGCCATTTAGTTCCTTTTGTCTGTTTTGGAGGTTTTGAAAGACTTGGAGAATACTTTTTTGTCCTACCTGCACGGAAAATATGTCATTTCAGGCACTTAGAGCGGGCGCAAAGTAACTCATTACCACCCAGCGGCAGGGGAAGCCTTCGAGCAGGCAGAAGAGTATTTTGCGCCCACATGTTAATTATTCGATTTTCTTCATTAAAATATGATATTTTCGAGTTTTTTTATGTTGACTATAAAAATGCAAACATTTTCAACTAGTTTTATTTTGTCTAGAAAAATATGCAATTTTTTTCGATTTTCTCTAAAAAAAATTATGACACATTTGGTTTTGTTCACATTTCGGTTAAAAAAATTGGCAATTACTATATTTCCAGAATACATTGTTGTCTTATTCATATATTAAAACTTGTATCATTGTAGACTTCAAAGAGTCAACATTTATATAGAGTTTAATTTTTAACTAATATGAGCGTTTAATCGTTCGTGCCCTCAATGACATGCTTTCCATGCAGTTTGGACAAAAAATTATGTTAGCATCATGGGCGCAAAGGTGATTACGACTCTGGCGAAATCACCTATTTTGTGCCCTTGATACGAAAATAACTATTTACTTTAGCTAAAAATTATAATTTTTATTGCGTTCGCTACACGTATTATAGGTAAACAAACACGAACCACGAACTGCCACAACTATATTTTAGGTTGTGTTACGCGGCGTAGAAATAAACCCATGTGCGAAAAATCCTGTGTCCAATTCTACGTTTAAAATTAAATAATAAAAACGTTAAAAACATTACATTTTCTTTAAAATAAAAACTAAAGTTATTGCTTTATTTAGAAATAACTTAACATTAAATATTTGTTCACAAAACACATAAAAATATTTATCTTTCTAAAAGCACTCTCAACTCAGTAATGCAACTTTTTGAGCTCTCATCTGAACTAGTGATTTTCAAAGTTAAATAAAATGTATTAAAATACATTTTTTAGAATTTTTCATTAAAAATAAAAATTAATATAAATTAAAGTTTTATTATAGATTATATTTTATAGTTTATTATCTGTCAAATAAAGATTTATTTTAATATTTTTAATGAAATTCGTAGTAAATAAGTCTCACGTAGTAATACACACAATCACCCTATTTAATGCAAAATCAAATAAGAGAAAAAATTACGAAATCCAATTTTCAATCATTGCAATTTCTATATTATGTGTGACACAAACAATAAATAAAAAATTAATGTTAAAATGTGTCACATTTTTTCCTATTTAAAGAAAAAAATAATGTTGCAGACAGATCACAATATTGTTGCAGTGATTGCATGAATTACATTATATGATTCGCCTTCGGATCCAATTATGCGCTAGAAATTGTAACAAGAGCAGGATGGATTGCCCCAAAAGGGTAAGAAAGCGGAACGTCGACTGCCATGTTATCTATTACACACTTGAAACTTGAACGTCGCCCGTGACATGACTCGAGGTAATATTTTTTCCAAACAAAACAATGCACTGCACGAGTAAAAGAGTGAGAGAGAGAGAGAGAAAAGAAACAATTTAACTTGTCGTAAACTAATGACAACAAACATCTAACTGTACTTAAGGCATTATAACTTTTCATCTGCTCACGACATAATTCACCCGCAACAAATAATAATTTGTACACCCAACTCACCAGATGTCCACTTGAAATTATAACAAGTGTACCGAATAATTTCACCAATTAATAAAATTTTCAATTTAACATAATTATATAGTAAATCAAGAGTAAAAAATATCTATCAGGAATATTCATGTGACATTCCTGCGATATTGAGGGGATATTGCTGTGACATCGAGAAGATACTGCGGCGCGATATTAAGGCGGGATATTGCTGTGATATTGAGGGGATATTCCACAGAATTTTTTCTATAAGTTCAAATTTGATATTATAGCGAAAATTATGTGAAATATTCCCTCAATATCGTAGCAATATTCCCTTAATATTACAGCAATATCCCGCCTTTATATCGCCGCAGTATCTTCTCGATGTCACAGCAATATCCCCTCAATATCGCAGGAATGTCACAGGGATATTCAAAAAAGCGGACATTATGATACTTCCTCAATATCACAGGAATATCCCCGATAGACATCGTCAAGACATTCAGGTGATACAGCGTGCTACTTGGGAAGTATAATTAGTGTATAAAGTAACTTCACTGAGAAAAAAATGCTATTGAATCAATGTAATATTTTTTTGTCGCAATAAACGGCATATTCAATATCGTTCGAATACAAATACTATTAGTTCAATAACATGTGTTATTGATTACTGCACTATAGATTTAATTAAATCCTATATAATATTATTACAGAAATTACAGTATTAACGAAAAATGCTATAATATCAAGAAATGCATTTCATACCTATAATTAAGTCTGTCAGGGACCGCTACTAAAACGAAACTAAATAGAAAGTTTAGTTTCGTTTTAGTGTTTGAGTTGACACGAAACTAAATTAACGAAGTGACTTTAGTTTCAAGTCGACACGAAACTAAATTAACAAACTGAGTTTAGTTTCGTGTCGACCCGAAACTAAATTAACAAATTAGATTTAGTTTCGTGTCGACTCAAAACAAAATATTGAAAAACATAATTATTTAGTGTCAATCAGAAAAATTGTTTCCCCTGACTTACGTAACTATAGTAACTTACATAATTAAAGGAAGATACTTATGTTACATAACCGTAGCAAAATAACGTAACTTACGTAAATGAGATTACTTACGTACTTTAAGTAAATTTGACTATTTATGTAAGTTACTGTACGTATGTAACTTACGTTAGTTTATTTAATTGCGTAAGTTATTCTAGTTGTGTAAATTACGTAAGTTTGACCATTTACGTAAGTTACGAAACATACGCAATTAATCAACCGCACGCTATTAAACGAACTTACGTAAGTTACGTAAGTATAATAACATACACAATTAAGTGAATTTACGTAAGTTAAGTAACTTGCGTAGATGTGATTATTTACGTAATGTAAGTAAATTTGACCATTTATGTAAGTTACTGTAGGTACGTAACTTACGTAAGTACATTCAATTGGATAAGTTAGTCTGTTTACGTAACTTACGTAAGTTTGATCATTCACGTAAGTTCATTTAATAGCGTGCGGTTGATTAATTGCGTATGTTTCGTAACTTACGTAAATGGTCAAACTTACGTAATTTACACAACTAGAATAACTTACGCAATTAAATAAACTAACGTAAGTTACATACGTACAGTAACTTACATAAATAGTCAAATTTACTTAAAGTACGTAAGTAATCTCATTTACGTAAGTTACGTTATTTTGCTACGGTTATGTAACATAAGTATCTTCCTTTAATTATGTAAGTTACTATAGTTACGTAAGTCAGGGGAAACAATTTTTCTGATTGACACTAAATAATTATGTTTTTCAATATTTTGTTTTGAGTCGACACGAAACTAAATCTAATTTGTTAATTTAGTTTCGGGTCGACACGAAACTAAACTCAGTTTGTTAATTTAGTTTCGTGTCGACTTGAAACTAAAGTCACTTCGTTAATTTAGTTTCGTGTCAACTCAAACACTAAAACGAAACTAAACTTTCGAGACGGTCCCTGAAATCTGTTATAAATTTAATAGCATGTACTTTCAAATCAATAGAATATGCTATCAATTTCATAGCATGATGCTACAGTTTGAATAACACATAATTTTAAAAAGAATACATCATACTTGAGATCTTAATGAATTAAAATTTAAACCTTTGAGATTCAAAATCTGTCTTATTTTGAGACATTTAATTTTATCTCGTGTCTCACTTTAATACATTAAAGTAAGGACTCAATGCGCTTAAGACACTTAATGTGTCTCAAAATGCAGTGCTAAATGTGTGAGACATTTTGTAACGTTTTAAAATGAGATATATCTGTTTTAAATATGTAAACACAAGATACCTATTAATGTGTTTTAAATATGGGTACAAATCGTCTCAAAATGAGACACTTGATTTTGCAGTGAGGTGTTCAAGCTATATTTTTCTCAAAAACCTAAGCTGATGGCTAATTTTTATTTACAGATTCTTAATCAGCGTGAAAAAGCCTATCAGAGACAAAAAATTTTAAATTTTGTTAACAATTCTAGAGAATTAAATTTTCATTTTATATTATTTTGAAACTTTAAAGTTTATAAAAAAAAATTTAACAAATTCAAACTTTTAAATTTTGTTTTTAAATTCAAATAATTTCTCTCAACGGTCTCAAATTAAATAAAATTTACATTACTAGACCTGAACTTTTGTTATAAATGTTATAAATGTGCAATAGAAACGAAAATTGTCAATATTAAAAAATATTTTATAATTAAAATTATAATTTCATTGCTGATTCAGTACGCCCCGGGTGGTGATCCATTACGCCCCGCCCCCAGGCGAAATTGCTCACCTTGCATTTCTCCAAAAACATTGTTCTAGAAAAAAAGTATAAGTGATATTAGGGCGTGCTTTTTTTAAATTAAAAGCTAAGATGTTAGGCTAAGTTTTTCACATGATGAAATTTTTATTAAAGCAAGAATGACGAAGTTAAGCAACAAAAAGTGAAAAGTGATCCATTACGCTCCGGTCTCCCCTAATATATTTTTAATTGAAAAAATTGACAATAGATTTTAATTGATTAGTTGAATATTCTATGAATCACGTATTTAAAACATAAAAAATTAATACTCGTTAAAAGTTTATAAAATAAACATATATTAGACAATATTTTATGTAATACAAAATTATAGAAAATTTAAATTATATCAAGTAGATTTTTTAATAATATTGAAATAATGTTAACTTTAAATTATATGTATATTAAATTATAGAAAAGTATTTACCTTAAGAGTGAATGGTGGTTGAAGGGTTAAGAATTGAATTAAACACAATAATATAGAACATAACCATTTAAACACATTGAAAAGTTTGACATTTAGGAATATAAAAAAAATGCCAATATTAATTTTCAAAACAAACAAATGAATGCAGAAAATTTGCTAACGGAAAGGAAACTTACGATTATTATAATGTAATATGTAGGGGAGACCGGGGCTGAACCGGACGGATTTGGTCTTTGACCAGAAAACTCATACAAAAACATACTTTTTGCTAAAGTGTAATATACCGTTTTGAAGCGTGTACTTTCACCTACAAATCGCACTTGTTCGATTTAAAAAACGTACAATAGCTTTAGAGATATATTGCTTCGAAGGTGACTACCTCAAAAACGAAAATCCGAAAATTGGTGGGGCTAAACCGGACACCCCATGGGGCTAAATCGGACACGGCCAATTAATTAAAGAATGAGATACAAATTTTCTTTTTTTTGGTAAAAAAGTCAAATCAATTCTTTTTTTATTTATTTGTAGATAGTTCTATACAAAGAATATAATATAATATGTAAAATCGGTAATAGTTATAATATAAAATGAATTACAGTTTTCATGCTTGTCTGTTTGTAGCAACTCGCTTGCGAATTCGAGTTTTAAAATAAATTCTTTATTTATTTATTTATAAAGTGGTTCTAAGCAAAGAATATAATATAAAATAGTTATTTAATAGAAAATAAATTAAAGAATTCAAAGATTTGGTTGTTTTTAATCACGATGTCCGATTCAGCCCCACACCGTCATCTAATAATTAACCTGCAATATATTTTTTCTTCTTAATGTTTTCCATTAAACTTTTTTTTTACTAAACTCAGTACACCTTGAGCTAAAAGAAAAATGGCCGTATGATATTTGCACTATAATTTTAACGATAAAAACCCAAAAAAATGAAGAAAATTTTTTTTTACTTTTACCTCAAGAAATGACATTTTTATATATTAACGGCAACTATTATTACAAGAAAATTGACACGTCCCTAAAACCTTATGCAGCATATGCATCACGAAATTGCGCATTCATAGGTTATTTACACGATTTGAAATTCTTCACGGTTTCGGAAATATTTGACTTGTCCGGTTTAGCCCCGGTCTCCCCTAATATTATATTATATATTATTAATATTACTTAAATTGGTTTTTTACAAATTTAATACTACTATTAATTAATATTATAATACAATTTTTTTACAATTATATTATATTATAATATTGTATATAAATATATCTTTTTAATAAAAATACGAGTTATATTGTATGAAAGTTAAAAAACAATGGAACGCTATTTCTTGAAAAGTATTGAAAATGGACAATTTTAACATTCAAAAAAACATTGAAAATCACAAAGACTGAAATTTTTATTGTGATAATCTTGTTCCACGTTGTCTAAACTATAAAAATATTGATTTTTAGTAGTTATAGTATTTTACAGATTTTAAAAATAAAGTTTTTTTAGGAACGCTATTTCGGTGTTTTTGCCAGTCTTGGCCTCAGCGCGTTAAGTGCCATTTGGAACGCCCTACCAGTAAAATGGTTAATAAGAAAATGTTATTAAATATGAAGGCACTATGAAATTTTTTTTTAAGTTATACAACTTTAAAGTTTTAAGCAAAAAAAATATGAATATTTATCAAAATTAAAGCGCTTACAAAACTTTTTGGGACAATGTATTTAATTTGTCAAAAATAGGATCTTTTTCGGCACTTATTCTGGAGTAATTTCCAATAGAACAGATTGTTAACTTGTTTATAATAACTTGGAAACATTACATTTTGTTTTAATATGCCGCGAGGGTCAAAATAAGGTATACTTAAGTGAGGGGCATAGCGGGTGCAACTCTGATTAATTCAACTATTTAAAATTAATATATTATGCATCTTTACGAATTTTCCCCGAAAGAATCGATATTGCTTTTTGAGTCATTGATACACGGAGAAGAATGGATTATACAATTAGAAATATAGAAAATAAGATCATACTGAATATAATCTGATAAATACCCTTTATAATCTATTTACAACATTTCAATGTTTTAGAATTATTTCTGGATTATACATTTTATAATCCAAAATCGAATCAAATTATAATTCTAGATTATTACTATAGCAACATGTTTTTTTTAAATTGTCATGTTATGAGGTTAAAGTTGTTTTGAAAATTTGTTGTGATCGAACTTTTTTTCATGTGCTGCTATTTTAATTTTTCAGGTTTGTAAATTTCTGATTATTTCATTTTTATAAATCTAAAAACAATTATAGCATTATTCATTTATTTATCATTAATAATAATTTTTTTAATAGTTTTAATAGTTTTGTAGATTTATAAAAATGAAATTACCAGAAATTTACGAATAAATAAATTTATGTTAAAAAAATAAATTTAGTGATTGATTAATTAATTTAATTAATAAATTATTAGCAATAAAACAAATACAAATTTTTATTTTTTTTAATTTTATTATTAGTCAATTTAATTTTAAATTAATTTTTGAAATTTATGGGTTAGTTCTGATTTGTCAAAATTTTATTTATTTAAAATAACGTAAAGACCAATTACACCGGCACACACAAAAAGATTTGAATTGTCTGGACTGCCATGTAGTAGGTTTTCTTTCTTAAGGTGTATCTAAAGAGACAAACATTGTCCGACCTTAAAGTTAGTTCGTGTTCTCTTTTTACAGACTTGGTGGGGGGGGGGGGATTTTGAAAAACTGATTTTTATGGGAATTTACTTCATTTCTAGAAATAAAGCTAAATTTTTGCTTCTTCTATATGTTTTTTTGAATTCATTGACTTAAATAATATAAAAATTGAATATATAAAAGAAATTCAAAATGGCTGATTCAAAATGGCGAATCTAAAATGGTGGATTTATATTGAATATTTATAAACTAATATCATATTCGGAATCAGCGACCCCGAAAACCCCCGAGTAACGAGTTTCAAGTAAATGCGAGGAATATAAAAAAAATTTCCGCCATATTGGATCCGCCATTTTAAATTTTTAAAATCGGATGTCAGCTTCGTAATCAGCGACCCCAAAAACCCGTGAGTAAGTAACACCTGGAGGTGTTTGTTGAAAATTTGGTACAAACTTACAGTATGCCAAGTACATTATTTTGATCAAAAACCGAAATTACTTTGATTTACCACTTTTGAATAAATTCATATGATCCCTTACGCCACGGTCTCCCCTATTTCTATGTATTTTTTCCCGTTGAATCCGAATTCAAAACTAGAATTTTCAAAATGGCTCAAAATTTTAAGATATTCAAGAAAATCTGCTCAGAAAAAAATTAGTCAAGGGATTTAACTTTTTCTTGAAAGTATACTAGTCCCCTCAATTAAGATTCAGGGGCAAAAAATACATAGAAATATACTAGTCTAGTGGTATACATAAAAAATACATAGAAAAATACTATCGTAGTGTTATAATTTTTTTAAATTTTTATTTGGTTTTTAAGTAGTTTTTTGAGTTTATCTCAAAATTTTGAGCAATTCTGTCAATTCTGACTTCAAATTCGGATTCAGCGTCAAAAAATACAAAGAAATATACTATCGTAGTGGTATAAAGTTTTTTTATTTTAATTTGGTTTTTTTGAGTGGTTTATTGAGTTTATCTTAAAATGTTGAGCCAATCTGTTAATTCTGACATTAAATTCGGATTCAGCGGGCCAAAATACATGGGAATATACTATTTAGTGTCACGGCTAAACATTTTTTTTGTGCCTGCATAATTGTCAAGCCCAGCGACGTTTTTCAAGATGTAAACTATTTTCGAATCAGAATTTAATTCTAAAAAAGCTTTTAGTACCTCTGTGTTTCGAAAAAAGCTTTAGGGGAGACCGGGGCGTAATGGCTAAGGGGCGTAATGAATAATTGTAATTTGTTTAAAAACCGTAAATTGTAATAATTTCGCACAATAGACAAGTTATTGTACGTGGTATACTGCAAGTTTGTCGGAAGTTTCATTAATATTTATTCATTATTGTAAGAAATATAGTAGAAAAACTATTTTTGACATACGAAAGTAACTTTTCAAAATTTTCGTTTTTTCGTTCTATTTTTTTGAAAAATAGCTTTAAAAAAGAAACTGAAATGAGGTTTCGATCTTGACACGTTTGTTTTTAAGGGACAATTCGAGATTTTTGATTCACACTTCCGGTATTGTTAAAAAAAAGGCAAATATTTGCCGAACACCCCCGGGGCGTAATGGCTACTTTTTCCCGGGGCGTGTTGGCTAATGCAATACGCTATGTATAAAAAGCAACGTACCATATCAGCGAAGTGTAGGTTTGTTTTCGCGGTTACTTGTCACTTAGTTTAAGTATGTTTAGGTGTTTTTAACAAAATTTTTAAGTTTTGGTCTAAAATTTACAAACAGTAGATTTCAAGCTACGATTTTAATGAGAAATTACAAAAAAATTGAAAGAGTGCCAATATCACAGAATATTATTGAAAAAGCGATAGGAGAAGTATTGCTGAATAAAAATAGCATTCACGGAATACCCAGGAACCTTAATTTACAATATATAATAAAATTGGAAACTGTAGATAATAATTAGCAATCATTATTCATTACGCCCCGGGAGTTATCCATTACGCCCCGGTTAGGGACGTATTTTGGAGCTCTGCATTGCTCCAGAAAAACTGCTGTAGAATAAAAAGCAAGAGTCATATCGGGACGTTCGTAGTCTTAAAAGTAAGCTGAGATACCAGAGTAACTTTTCTGAGAGATAAACATTCAATTAGGACAAAAGTGTCCGAGTAAAACAACAAAGAGTGAAAAGTTAGCCATTACGCCCCGGTCTCCCCTATTTAAAAAAAACAACTATATTTTTTTCTAAATCGGAAATAAATTCTAAAAAAGTTCTAAATATCTCCGTGCTTTGGAAGAAACTCTAGTTTAGTAAATAAAACCCAATTTGATTAAAGAAGACCAACTTTAATATTTACCTTCAAAAATGGTGAAAATAAATTTACAAAACCAGCGTCGGTTTTCAAAACATCGATTTCTTCTGAATAGGAAATAAATCTAAAAAGTTCTGAATATCCTGGTGTTTCGGAAAAATCTCTATTTATGCGTCATACACCTTAGAAATAATTACACCATTGCACACGTTATTTTAATTATATTTATAATCTAATTTTGTCAATAACCAACACAGGAAAAACTTGGTCACATTTGTGTTGCATCTCATTTTGAGTACTACTCAATGTGAACAAATTACTAACTTCAAGTTGCTCAAAATGAGTATTACCTGACGATAAATATTTTAAGAATGTTGGGCTGGTAATATTTGTAGTTTGTCTGATATGTCATTTACGCACATGTAGGGAAGACCGGCGCGTAATGGATCACTTTTCATTTTTTGTTGCTTAACTTCGTCATTCTTGCTTTAATAAAAATTTCATCATGTGGAAAACTTAGCGTAACATCTCAGCTTTCAATTAAAAAAAAAGAACGCCTTAATATCACTTATACTTTTTTTAGAACATTGTTTTTGGAGAAATGCAAGGTGAGGAATTTCACCTCGGGCTGGGGCGTAATCAGGCCCGGATCTACAGGGGGGCTAGGGTGGGCAAGTGCCCCGGGCGCCAACTTTATAGGGGCGCCAAAATTGCTTCTGTTATATGAAAAAATATTAATATATTAAGAAAAAACAAATTTTTTGTTTCCTTATTTTAGTGAACAAATATGAATAGACATTAAGGGCATGTCTAAGTTGTGAAATGTAAACAAACCAAAATGTATACAAACCGAGCACTAAAATCACATTTTTCAAACAGACTTTTTTCTCCCAAAAATTAACATTTTTACACTTTCTTAAGGGATATGGTAAATTAGAGTGTCAAAGTTTCCAATGAAATAATTTTTGACTATAAGCAATGAAAAGCAATTAGTAAAATAACATTAAATTCACCAGTAAAATAGAATTTTCGACGCGTTTCGAAAAATAAACTGTTTGAGTATATCAACCGCCGCACTGACGATGTAGAAGTCTCATATCAGCGATTGGACCTTCAACATGTGGAAGGGAAAATTTTTCCCTTTCTTTTTTGAAATTACAAGAGAAAGAATAAAAACTTCTTCATCGTCCGTGCAGTTGATATACCCTGTAAAAAAGTATTGGGAGGTACGGGATTCCGCATTGCACTGCCAACCTGTCAATGCGGTATTCGCGAAATAGAGCATTGGGTGTCGTGAAGGCGGTTTTTAGTTAAAAATAAATATTGAAGTAAAAATTTATTAAATAATCCCAGGCAGAAAAGTTGGACGTCTGCCAGCACTAACGACCGACATGGTACCGAACCGGTTGTAAAGTCGGACATATGCCGGTACCGGCAAAAAGGTACCGGGCCGGATATTTTCTTAATTATTTATAATTTGATAATTTTAATTGTTTATTTAAAAATGTTAACTTAGAAAAGTGTGTACTAATTATATTTAAAACCGGTACCTGGCCAATATATCGCCGGCACTTACAAAACTGATTCAGTCCACCATTACAAAAAAATGTTCTATTTACAAAATTCCTTTTTAACTAAAACAACAATTTTTTCAGTACCGGGCCAGTACCTAACCGGTACCAATCCGGTGAAAATGACGGTCTTATGTCGGAACTGGGCCAGTTGTCTGCCGGTATTAAAGCGGCAATAAATGCTTACAAACATTAACCGGGCCAGTACCGCCCGGTGGATTATTCGGTAGCGGCCCGCTACGTGTGCCGGATAACTGCCGTAGTTATCATCCGGCAATTTACCGGTACCAAGCCGGTGAAAATGACAGCTGAGCCTTTACGCTCCCTGCTTGCTTCTGCCCTCTACTGGCAAAATGGCTGTAACACACGTCTTGCCGCCTGTCATTACATTACTTTTGTAATTCCAATCCTGAAACCGCGTTTCTACATGGATTAACAAAATCTTTTGAATTCAGATAATTAAAAACATTTTTGATAAATGTACGTTGTCAGATTTTGTAAAAAGTGCTTGTGTGCAGAGAAACACTAGTTCGAAAACAGCTGTTTACTCATTTCACGTGATTTCAAAAAGGCAGTGCCGTTTTTCTTGGGCGATAACTGTAAGTCGCACATAAACCACAAATTTTAGAGACCGTCGAACGCTCTTAACATTTTTTTTATTGATTGAAATACATTATCAACTTTTAGTTAATATTATTTTTCATTATTTTCAAAATTACCATTTGAATAAAAAAAATACGCTGTTGGTAAAGAAGAGAGCGCCCGCTGCACTGCGCGAACTATATACCGATTATGCGCCGCATTGAAAAAAGCCTATATGCCGCATTGGACTTATATTTAACAATTAATTTTACCTTATTTTCTTTAAACTTCATTTTCACACTCACTATTAGTATTTTTTCATTCCTTTAACTCGTATTTTGATCCACTGACACTGATTAATTACTCCTGTCACCTATTTTCTTTTTTTAAAGCTTAAAACTTGCACCGCATTGGGACCCCTTAATTACCGCATTCACCACGACACCCAATGCGCTATTTCGCGAATACCGCATTGACAGGTTGGCAGTGCAATGCGGAATCCCGTACCTCCCAATACTTTTTTTACAGGGTACACGGAGAGAAAAATCTAGCTTTAATAGTATAACACTACCTATAGTAATTTCGCATGGACTATAGTCACGCTTCAAATGCATGAATTCATACCCAAAAAGCGTGGACTCATGGTTTTTGGGTATGAATTTCATGCATTTGAAGCGTAACTATAGTCCATGCGAAATTACTATAGGTAGTGTTATACTATTAAAGCTAGATTTTTCTCTCCGTGTAGTCAAACACTTCAATTTTTCGCGACCTGAGTCTCTGTTGCTCTCTGCGCATGCGCATACCTTACTAAGAATGCATTGGCAGCACCATGTGGAAGTACCCATTTTGTTTGGTATAAAACTTGATTGAAATATAATGCTTTTAACAATAAAATACTCAATGGGTTTAATTTCAACTATATTTTAAATTTGATTTAATAAGTAAAATGTCATTTTAATTATTAAAGAAAAAGTCGACGAATTGCATCCCTGCCCCCCTATAAAATTTTCTAGATCCGGCCTTGGGCGTAATGGATCACTACCCGCAGCGTAATGGATCAGCATTGAAATTATAATTTAGATCATCAAATATTGTTACCGTATTAACAATTTTTGTTTCTATTGTATATTTATAACAAAGAATATTGAAAATGGAACATATTTAATTTAAACTTTAAACATTTTCATGCAATTTTCAAATTTCAAAAAGTTGTAGCGAAATGCAAAATCCATTTATTTAAAAATATATTCTCCAGTTATTTTACATTCTCATCAAAAATGAGAAAGTCTTGGATTTGTGCTATTTTGAGAAATTTCTAATTTTCATAAATCTTTACGTTTCATGACCCCCTGATTCCAAAAAATGGTTTTTAGAGAAGTGTCTGTCTGTCTGTCTGTAGAAATTTTTGTCTCGACGATAACTCGAGTAAATTTTTATGAATCGACTTGCAATTTGGGGGATTTTTTTAGTTCATGAAAATGATGCTCGAGTTCGTTGGGCAGCGTATTTCGTCAAAAAACAACAAAAATACAAAATTTTGTTTTTTTACAATTTTCAAAAAAAAATTTAATTTTTTTTCTAAAATTTGGCACAAAAACAAACATTTTTTTCCTTTAGTCACTTTTTTGTACAACAAAAAACAAGTATTAATATGTAATCAGAATGTTAAATAATATAATAATCAGAACACCCTGATATTCATAGAAAAGGCTATATAAAAAAGGAGATATAATACTAGTCATAATAATGTTAAGAATAGCACTAATAATATTGAGAGTAGTAATAGTAATATTAGAGATCGTGACATTAATAATAGTAATATTCATGATACGGAGAGTAATAATATTAATTGAACTTAAGAATATTAAAAAGTAAAAATGTCGACAGTAAGAATATTATTATTAGAACATAACAATAATAATATAAACAGTATTGCTGTAACTTGAAGGATAATACTACAATATAAATATGGGTAACAGTATAAAAAAACTCTTATAATAACATAATATTATGATAAATAAATGAATTAATAAAATTTAAAGAAAAGAAATTAACGCAGGCTGTTCCTGTGACCGTGCAGCTGACGTCACGGGTTTTTCCGGTCCGCGCGCCAGACGCTTTTGGGTTTTTCCCACAGCGCTGTCACCATTTGGGACAATAGAGGATTAGGTCTCACTAAATGTTTTCACGCCTCAGCTTAGGATGTTTATGTGTCTCGCTGTTTCCTTTGCCGGTATTGTTTGCAAACATAAACATCTCAAGCAGAGGTAAGTGAGTATAACACAAGAAATAAAAAATTAAATAGTTTAATTGTCGATTTTCCAATAAATATTTATTTGAACCAAGTAAATATTTATTAGATCTGTGTATTTTATTCGACGGTATGAAATAAAAATTTATTTACATCAATAAAATAATTTTTTTAAGTAACTAAATCTTCATTTGTATCAAATATTTAATTATTTATAACAATTAATTTTTTTAATTAAGACTAATATTCCTTTAATTAAATCAAATAATTATTTTTTTTTGCTTACGGAATTTGGGAAATCTGCATACAGATACTTTGGATTAAAGTGAAAAAATTTGCATTTTGAAAGTATGGACAAAACATTGGGAAAATATAGGAGCAAAAATTTTAATTTTTTTATCTTTTAGAGTAAAAAAATATCCAAATTTGAACTATGACGAAAATATGGAAAAAATATGGGAGCAAAAAATTAAAATTTTTCTTTCTTTAGAGTGAAAAAATTTGCATTTTGGAAGTATGGCCAAAACATGAGGTAAATATAGGAGCAAAAATTTTAATTTTTTATAGAGTGATAAAATTTGCATTTTTGAAGTTTGGCGAAAGCATGAGGATTTCGAAAAATTGTTGCTTGACCCTGATTGTCATGACACCCTTTGAATATAAATTAGGCAGTATTTGTGTTGTGAATTCTAAAATTCAAAATGGAGGATCCAAATTTATATTCGACATTTAATAACATTATATGATAAATCTAAAACAATTAACCTTGTTCCGTTAGATAATCCTTCATTTATATTAAGATTTCTTGTAAGCATTACAACGGATATAATTCGTAAATATAATTCATGTAGTGCAGGCCTGCTCACGTGAGTAGCCAGCGAGTAAGGGGAAACAAGTAACAGCCCCCACCATGCCACCATATAGGCTTGTGCGACGGGCCGAGGGGTAAAGAGAGAGGCGCAGAGCCTACATGGAAAAGTCTCCCACTCCATTCCCCTTACTCGCTGGCTACTCACGTGAGCAGGCCTGATGTAGTGGTAAAGAAGGCGGAAGGAGAGTATTTAAATATTCTGGTAATAAAGTTTCAGTAAATTTTCCATTATCACAATTTTCAGTAGAATCAATATTTTTATATACTTTTTTACCTTGACTATCTAAGAGATTAACCACCCTTTTATTAATATCATCAACGTCAACATTTCTTGGTGCTAAAATTGCACACGTTGAAAAATCCTTAAATTTTTTCTGTTGTATCAAATGACCATACATCTCTTCAGCAATATCTATATTTCTTTGTTGAATAATATGTTCTGGTGATTCGACGTTATCATCTTTATCATTTAATTCGCCATTGCCAACTTTAAGTAGGAAATCTACAAATTCTGTTTCCTCTGGTAAAGCTCTCATATTTTCTGTTAATGTATATTTTTTGAAATGTTTCCATAAGTGACTATTTTTTATTGATAAATTTATTATTTCTGATCTACTACCTCGTTTTTTTATCGGTAAAATTTGTGGAAAATCTCCTCATAGGATTACAAGGTTTCCACCAAACACTTAATTTGATTTTATTATATCTCTTAATAACTTATGCATAACTTCTAAGGCATATTTTGGAGCCATTGGTGCTTCATCCCAAATAAAAACATCAATATTTTTGAAAAAGAGTGCTTCTTTTGATTGAACTTTAATATTTGAAGATGAATCACTGTACAGTGGAACAGGTAATCCTAAGACCTTATGTACAGTTTTCCCGTTAGGAAGCAGTGTGGCAGCTATGCCTGTAAATGCCTTGTTGCAAACATTTATTCCTTTACTCTTTAGTAAATGCCATAAGGTAGTATATAAAAAAGTCTTTCCAGATCCTCCCCAACCATTAATATATAAGCATTTAGAACTATTACACTCAGATGCATTAATGCTGTCCTTCCGGTTTGACGGTATTTTGCAAAGTCGTATGATTTCTGTCAAAATTTTTTCAGTTCATGACATATGAGAACATTCGTATGTCACGATCTAAGAATATTTGATAGAAATAACACGACATTTCAAAATTCCTTTAAACCGGAAGGACAACATTAATGCATCTGAGTGTACAAGAAGAATCTTTTATTACTTCAAATATATATAATCAACAATATTTTTATGTTTAACATTTAATTTAGTATAATTCTTCTCTCCTATCTTGATATGTTCTATAATACTTATATCATCAACCTGCTCAGGAAAATTTTCATCTATAGCTAATAAACCCTGAAAATCAGTTAAACAATATCCTTCATTCAATAACATTGATTTTATATTCCTATAAGCTATTTTTCAGCTTCAATATTGTCAATTTTTGAATAGTCTTCTGACATTGGACCCTTAAATTTCTCCCAAAGTTTTTCCGGATGTACAGGATGACAATGAATGAAAATTCTTACAAATAATTGTCGAAGTGAATGAGGCATCATCCATAAAGTAGCTTCTTCCCTTGTCCTAATCCACTCACTATTATCTTCTATAAGTTCTAATGCTAAACAGGCAGATGTAAAAGATTCATGAATAACTCCATTACCTGTTCTTAAACTTTGGAAAGAAGTAACTCCTTTTACTGTAAGCAACAATAATCTAAGGTGAAATAATTCCAATTGACGTGGATTAATTGAATACATTCTTCCCAATACTTTTTCTTTACGAATTTTTTTTCTCCATTCAAGAAATTTTGTATTTTTTAGTAAATCAAAAGAAACATTGTTATTATTTTTCCTTTCGCGAATAATAACATTCTGTTCATTTGGTAAATGTATGGGTAAACGATTAATACTGTGGCTTTTTTTCCCTAAAGGTTTACTTAAAATTCTCCATACAGCTTCAACTGGACCTACATATCTATTTTCTTCATAATGATTAATTTCATTATGATTGACAGTTATCTCACCATTCGCATTTGTAATAATAATGGATGTAGCATCATGACCCTTAAAAATATATTTATATAAATATTTAACAGATTTTATACTTGAATCTATTTCCACATTTATATGACAGTCAAATATTTATGAAAGTATTGGACAATATTAAACCACATTAGAATTGTCAACAACAAATCCATTTGGTGGCTCATACGTTTTATTATTATTTCTTCGACGACAACGAACATAACAATTGTCTTCAATTCTAGTTTCTTCTTTGTAACTCTTTAGATATTTTTTTTAACAATTACCATTAGTTAAACACCAATCTCCACAAGGTCCGTGAATATTATTTTGCCTTATTATGTTATGCAAGAAAGGATTGCTACTTTCATCAGGAATTTCTGCAGAAATATAACGATCAACACTTTCAACTGTTAATATTTTGGAATTTTCTTTCAATATAAGTAATAAATGAATATGTGGCAATCCTCTTTTTTGAAATTCAATAACATAAACGTAAGACTTAACTTCTCCAAATAACTTTTTTTCTACAATAACATTTAAAAGATGTTTTACCTTCAATGCAAATACTCCAGTTACTATATCATGTCTGTCATAATGTCTATAATGAATTGCTTCTTCAGGATCATAAATAAATAATTAACCAAAACATAGGTCTTCACCTTTATCCGGATATAAGGCAGTGTTAATTTGGTAATAAATTTGACCTTGCATTTTGTAACAAAATGGTCTTCTTCTTACATTATAAAAATTAATTACGTTAGCATTTAAAGATGCAAAAGAAAAAGAATTATTATAATGTCTTATATTCTTTTTAAAATGACCTGATTTTGTATGAAGTCCTTCTAGCAATATTCTTAAATCTTCTGAATATTGCACTAATTGTAATATAACAATACCATGACCACAACAATCATTGAAACTGTTTTGTTTGCCACAAACTCTTTCATCTTTGAAATTCTAAGCTTAACAATGATTGCAATAATAATTCATATTTCGCAGATAATTTTCATTAGAATTTGATTCATGAATAATCTTGTCTTTTGCTATACTTGGCAGAGAAACAATTGATTTTTGGGTATTAAGTTTCAATTTTTTACATTCCCGATAGTTTTTCTGAATTTCATTCCTACTTTTTCGAATTTTTTCAATTGAAGAGCTTTTCCTTTTCTTACAACTATCCTGTAATTGCGAAGTTGTTATTGCTGCAACAGGAGATATTGCATTTATTAAATCAGCAGATTGATTCGAATTTACAATTTTTAAATCAAAAGAAGAGTTTATTTTATTTTATCAATATTATAAGTATTGAACTAAAATTGTTAATTGTTCTTTAAGAAGAAATGTTTAAAGCTCAAAACCTGACATATAAAAATTTTTTATAAGTAATTTTGAATAAGATATAACAAAAAATAAAGACTTGAAGAATTTACTTTTAAGCATCAAAATCACTTTTTCTACCATATTTTTAACAATAATAAATAAATAACAATGAAACTTGGCACAAACTTACAGTGTACCAAGTACATTATTTTGATCAAAAACCGAAATTACTCTGATTTACCACTTTTGAATAAATTGAAGTGATCTATTACACCCCGCTCTTCCCTACTAAAACGGAAACCCGTCAAAGACGGGTACGACAGCTGGTGTGAAAAGAAATAAATTTTTTCTTAATCGAAAAAATGTTCTGAGTACCTCCGTGTTTCGGTAAAAGCTCTATTTAAATAAAAAAGCTCTAATTGGATAAAGAAAAGCAAAAATTTGATATTCGACTTCAAAATTTATTCACGAGTCAAACAAAAAGAAACCAACTTCAATTTCTTTAATGAATTATAAAAATTTAATTTTTTTTAGTTTTTAATATAATTCCCTGACTTTTTTCTTATAAAGTGAGCCAAAAATGAGAAAATGAAATTTCTTTCGTAAATTGCAAATTCGATGATAACAAAAAAAATCTTATCTATACAAAAGAAAAGCGGCAATCGTTGAAATTGTCTTGAAGTGAGATCGAATCGGAAACATTAATAAAAAGCAACCTTCAAGTTTCCAATCGGATCTAAAATATATAATAAGTCTTTCATCAGATTCATCTTATACAACTTTTTTTCTATTATTTTGCTTTAAGGAATTTTCTATAGACAGGGCTCGGATCCTCTTTAATACTCAAAAAAGTCGCTTTAGTCGCATAAATTCACAACAAAAGTAACGAAAAGTCGCATAAAATTTCCGAAAAAGTCGAAAAAAAGTCGAACGAAAATTTAGGAAAAAAACGCCAAAAAGAAAACACGAAATTGTCAAAATTGTAAAAAAATCAGGCAGAGAAGCAGGCGCAATGCGCCTACATCATAGGGTTTCGTGGCCTAAAATGACAAAAATGATGATAATGATAATAAATAAATAAAAAAATAAATAATACAAACTATAAGTTTTAACCTTCACTCAATAACCCTGACCTTAACAACAATTGCCTTAGTAACGGTTGTTATGGCAAACATTAACATAGCAGCGGTTGCCATGGAAAACATTAACATAGCAACTGTTGCCATGACAACGGCTGTTATGACAAACATTAACATAGTAACGGTTGTTAAGACGTAATACTTAAGACTTAGGACTTAAGACCTTCCGATACCAAAGACGTAAGTCGTAAGACTTAGGACTTAAGACCTTCTTGTACCGAAGTCTTACTATAAGACTTAAGGCTTAATACATTAAGTCTTACTTAGGAGTTAAGACCTTATACCAAAGTCTCGCTATAAGGCTTAACACATAAGACTTGAAAAATATACGGACGGGCACCGAAGTCTCGCTATAAGGGTTTTGTCCCTTGGCCACGAAACCCTAAAAATCACGTTTCTCGCCAACACATATCCTTTAACATCAAACAATCTGGAATAATATTTAATAAAATTTAAGAAAATGCATGGCAAAAATTTAATCAGGTATTTTTAACATTTTTTTAAAAACCTGTTCAAAGTTTCAATTATTTTTATAAATATCAAAAGCATTATTTGTTTGAATAATTATATTTAATATAACATATTTTCTGTTACAGTTTAAACAAAAATTATGTTTACAAATTTTATGTTTGAATCAAACTTTAAAGTTAACTACAGATAATTTAAAATCAACCACAATTTATGTTTGATTTCAATATAGAATCTCCTAAACTGAACCATAAAATATGTTTGAATTAGACTTAAATATGTTTGACTGTATAGCAAAGATATTTTAAGTTTGATTTAAACAAAATTTGCTTGAATCAAATAATTTTTTTTCTCAGTGTATGTCAGAATTCTATGAATAATTATCAAACATGGCAGTCATGAATACATTTTAAAAAACGTTGATATTTCTAATAATTACTATAGTATACACGTTTTGGTGTTACTAATAAAAAAAGTATACCTTATTATTTGAGAAATATATTAATTCACTCATCTTTCATCGATTTTTAATTAACTATACTGAAAACTACAATAGTAGCAGGATTTTTACTGCATGTTAGTATTATTGCGATTTTAAATACGTTTACTGCGCAACGCAAACAACCTACAGCTGTATACCGTCGTTTACTTAACCCATTAAGGACGAGATGTACAAAATTTGTAGATAATGTTTAAGAACATATTTCAATCTTAAAAAGCACCAAGAATAATTTGTAAATACACTTTTCTTATGTACCCTCTCAACAAAAAATTTGCATAGTTTTTCGAATTTTAAAGTAATCTTACACGCATAGAAAGATTGGTTAGTTGAAATAGGAACATAGTTAAAAAGTTTGCTGTCATATCAAATAGGTTCGAACCTATTTGATATGACAGCAAACTGATTCAAAATACTGATGATGGTTGACAAAACGAAGTGGTCCGCTGTCATCGCAAACTTCTTAGTTGTGATAGATAATTATTAAAGATTTGACAGCAAATATCAATTAAACTATATACATAATCCTGTTAAAGGTTTTTGTGCCTTGAAGTTTGTACATGATAATGTTTTGTTTGTGGCGTCGCGAAATAACGTCACACAAATTACTGCAACTATTCATGTCGTACATTACATGTCATATTTTTTCGTAAGGGTAAACCCTTCAACAAACCTTCTATTGATAGAAATATCGCGTCAAGAATAGTATTATATTATAGATTTTATATTTTTTAGCGTTTTGTAGAAAAATTTGATTTATTCACATTTTATCAAATTATGTTTAACAATATCTATCGCAAAATTTTTTGCTGGTAATATAATATAATATAAATTATATTATTATATTATATTTTATATTATATAAAAATATATAATAAAAATATATAATTTGACTATTTGATGTTCTCATAATTATGAATTTATTAAATAATTTAGAAATTTAATTAAAATTAATTTAATAATTAAGTTATTTTTAATATTGTTAATAAATTATTATTAATTAAATAACTGTCATAATTAATTTAAACAGTTTCGTGTGTATTTAAAAATCACACGTTTGAAAATTTCAGCAAATTATTGATATGTGAATATTAATATTTAGGTACTAATTAAATAATTAAAAAATTTAATTTTATATTTGAAATTCACTAATTATAAATAATGCATAAAATTACATTTAAAAAAATAATGGCTGAAGAACGTTACTATTTATGTAAATTACACTACCGGTCAAAATTGAGAGACCACCCATTTTTAGATGATTGAAAAACATTTTAAAACAAAAATTGTATGGAACCTAAAATTTTTTTATTTTTATTTTTTGAATGATGTT
Organism: Leptopilina myrica (nomen nudum); assembly: GCA_032872475.1. Lineage (NCBI taxonomy): Eukaryota > Metazoa > Arthropoda > Insecta > Hymenoptera > Figitidae > Leptopilina > Leptopilina myrica (nomen nudum). Next base: position 25,550,761 of record CM065460.1, on the reverse strand, counting down.
AAAATTTTAAAGAGAACAAGATGTTTTAGAAGTCATTTGGCCAATATTTAATTTAGATATTTTTAAAAAATCGTCATTTTCAATGTTTTACAAAAATTTGAATAATTTCTAAAATAATGAACGCTTTTTAATGATCTTAGGCTTATTTTAAAGGTCATTTGTTACACTATAAAAATTACTTACAGGCATTAACGTGTAATTTTTTTCCTAGAAAATGCAGGCCGTCAAACTTGGACCAAAAAAATTCAAAAAATTTGGAACAATTTCTCTGTACTAAAAACTATTCTAAAAAATATTTAAAACATCATATGGTGTAGATTTTTCCAGAAAATTTAATAAAAAAATACGTTTGAATTTTAAAAATTATATTTCTGTTAATAAGAATGTTCCAAAATTTTTGAATTTTTTTGGTCCAAGTTTGACGGCCTGCATTTTCTAGGAAAAAATTACACGTTAATGCCTATAAGTAATTTTTATAGTGTAACAAATGACCTTTAAAATAAGCCTAAGATCATTAAAAAGCGTTTATTATTTTAGAAGTTATTCAAATTTTTGTAAAACATTGAATATTTTTTCTGTAAAATTAGATCCGCCATACTGAATTTTGGAAAACTAAGGTTATATTCGTCATCAGTGACCCAGAAAACCCCCGAGGAACAGGTTTCGAGCAAAATTAACTATTTTAAATATTTATTGTCTGCCATATTGGATCCGCAATTTTGAATTTTGGAAAACTCAGGTTATATTCGTAATTAGGGACCCTAAAACCCCCAAGTAACAATTTTTAAGCAAAATTAACTATTTTAAAAATTTCTTGTCCGCCATATTGTATTCGCCATTTTGAATAACTAAGGTTATATTCATAATCAGCGACCCCGAAAACCCTCGAGTAACAAATTTTAGGCCAAATTAACTATTTTTAAAAATTTCCTCCATTTGTTTATAATATTGTTTAAAAAAAGTAACTTTAGTCGCCAGTTTGTGGCAGCCATTTAAAAATTTAATATCCTTAATTCAACAGAATTCAACAGAAGGTTTGTCGAAGGGTTTAGCAATTAAAAAATTGAAAAAACTAAAAAAAAATCCTAAAGAATCGTTTTTTTTTAATGTTGTATAAATTGTTTATTTAACATTTTTCAGTTTTTTTAAGTACGCCATTCGAAAGAGGAATTCAAGGTACATAAGAAAAGTGTATTTACAAATTATTCTTGGTGCTTTTTAAAATTGAAATATGTGCTTAAACATTATGTACAAATTTTGTACATCCCGCTTCCTTAATGGGTTAACCTAACCTCTTTGATGACAATCTCTAAACTCCATATTACGACCAATGAGAAAGAACCAGTGCGGTATGCGACAGCTGATTTTCTGCAGTAATACTCACACAATAATTGGTATTTCCTTTATAAATGTCACACAATAATACTCGCGTGTCAACAATAATACATGTATTTACAATGAATTTTTGATTAACTTTTTTGAATACAAATAAGTAACGAAATTGGATTAAGTTTAATGTTTTGGAAAATATAATAAACAAACTTTAATTTGTAATTGAAATAACTATATTTCATGTTTTCATAAACTTGGACTAGCTTCGCAAAGTTAACCTATACTAAAAACTCGCAGAAATACCCACACTTACCCTAGTTTAATTTTCAAAAGGTTTGAATTTGAATCTTTTGAAGAATTTTAATTCTTATGGAAAAATAATAATTAAATATTTATTTAAAAAAGAAGTTATTGATATTTTTTGAAAAATTTGAAAGAATTCTGTAATAGATTATAATATATACATACATACAGCGAGTGAATGCAAATAATTTCTATAGACGTATATCATGTCACGGCCTGTAATAATAAAAAAATTGTGTCATTTTTCTATATGATATAAAAAAATTCTGATTACAAAAATACATTAGTCCAGAATATAAACGCCCACATAGCACAATATCGTGTTGTAAGTTTTTGGTGTATCTTATACGTAAGGCTTGTAAGGTTACGCGGTATTTCTGTGGTAGACATAAGGTGAATTAAGAAGTTCCGCCCTGATAGTAAGCTTACAAGGTCAAGGTATGCTTACATGTAACGGTCAAGGTAAGGTTACATGTAAAGGCCAATGTAAGCTTACATGTAAAGTCTAAGGAAAGATTACATGTAAAGCTTGAGGTAAGCTTAAAAGGAAGGTTTGAGGTATGCTTATATAGTAAGACTGTGGTAAGGTTATTATTTAGTTGTAAGGTTGTTGTAGGGCTGAGGTAAGTTTACAAACTAATGAATTAATTAATTAATTAATATTAAAATAAAAAAAATTAACTCCGTTGCCCTGCTCTATTTTTGAAACCTAACATGAAGCAGAAAATTTTGAAAACAAATTTAGTGGGACTGGGATTCGAACCCGAGGTCAACGCGCATAAACCTAACATCCTAACTAACTGAGCTAAGTGGAGAACTGATAGAAAGACATTAAATTTTGCCTTTAAGGACTTTCTCATCTTCTTGGTACACCTTAAAGGCAAAATTTAATGTCTTTCTGTTGAAAATTTTAATTGCATTGTTCCATAATTCCACATGCGGACAATCGCCCTCCGTAGGTATAGGTGCTTTGTAAATAGATTCATTTTCGTGATTCTTTTTACCACCATCACCATTGACCCTATCGAATACCTTGTCCAAAAAAGGCAAAGATGTCCCGTGTCTTCGCCCTGTTTATGCATTTTGAATTTACCACACTTGCTGTTTACTTCATTATGGCTCATTTGAACCAAAGTTGAAGCCATTATGTGACTGAAAACCTGAGTACAATATTTTACTCTCATCTTTTCAGTATTTTCCGGATAGATATGCGATTTCGAAATATTTTTTAAAACTCTGAAGGCACCGTGACTCTTATCTATTTCGTAAGCTTTGGTAATATCGTGCCATGAAGCCTCTTGCGGTTTTTTGTCGTATATGAATTTTAAATTTTTAGTTAATAAATTATTTCGCATGCACTTCAGCAAGTGTGGTGGATCAAAGATATGTACAATCTCATCACCATCGATAATAATCGTATCATCAAGATGAGATTCTCCATTTCTTAGTTTTTCAGCCCTTGTATCTGCAATTAAGAATTTCATGGCAGATTCATTTGTTCTACCCTGATCACAAATGGATGCAATAACCTGAAAACTATTAGCTCGCACACGTCGTACAATTTGTTTATAAGTGCGCACTAGATCTGTTGCTCCTATACAAGATTTACAATAAGAAAATTCAATTGCTTGTTTCCAGGGTTTCTCAAATGATTTTTTTGGTATACCTTTTAACATCCAGACACTAGCATGATCATGCAATCTCACATTTATGTGTGAAACTATCATCTACAAAACCTTCAACCATATCTTTGGATTCATTCAAAAGAATGGTTCTATCTATTTCCACGTCATCCATCAGAAGGATGCAATAGCAATCATCAGGAGGCCTTTTTCAGCTTGTGCTTTTAAACTATCAAATACAGATGTACATAATCCAGGCTTTATAGCAAGTGTTTTTGCTAGTTGCCGAAGTGTTTCAGCACTCGACTAGTCGAGTATATTTTTAGTAATATTTTGTCTATAGACAAAATATTTTTGCCATATACCTATATGTCGTAGGGCTCCGCTTATACAATGAAAGAGCAAATATTTTGTCTTCCGTAGTATACTCTCTTTTAAATTTATTAACGTAATTATTTTTAAACTGGGACAAGATAAAATTACGCACTGAAAGAACCATGTCATTTAAGATTTTTGTATATTCCATATCGACCGCTGATTCCGCCCTCTGAAGACGATCAACGAGGTTTTCATTTCTCTTCTTTGATGATCGTAGTTGCTGCGACAAATAGGTTACCAGACAGTATGTACGCATATCACGATCATTTAATTTGTCCTTTTGAGCAACTTGGAAAATACTGAGTATGGATCCTTAAAAAATCAAACGTAATTATATAAAAACCCAAATAGCACATTTTGCAGGGAGTTTGCAATGCGAATTTTGCGAATTTGGACAGCAAACTAGCAGTTAACTTTTGTCAAAAACTAAATATGTGATCACAAGAAAAAGGTTAATGAAAAGCCATACTTCTTTTTTTCTTAATTTTCGGTTTTGAGCCTTTAAATTTTCTACCACCACGTTTACGCTTCTTTCTTAACTCGTTATTTTCTACTTCCCTCACTTCGTTTACCATTGGTATCACTGGTATCACATCTAATGCCAATATAACTTATCATTTTAAAAAAATACAGGAAGTTACCAGTGCAAAGTTTTAAAAGTAATAGGCAAAGTGAAGTTAGAATGAAAGAAATTAAAATATTTAAATTTATAGGTAAAATAACTATATGCAATTAATATGTGTAATATATAAAAAATAACCATTGTTTATAAGTTGGTGAATATCAGGAACATCTACAATCTTATTCTGTTCAATTTCCATATCTTCTATTAAAACATTTTCACATACGGTGCCATTTTCATTACCATTAGCATTGACTGTAATGTCGTTGCTTGCGATTTCGAAGTTTAAATTTCTATCTAACTCTGGAAGACGTATAAAAATTCTTTTAATTACGCCCTACTTCTATTTTTCAAAAGTTTAATTTTAAATATTTGTAGCAAATAGTATCGGGAGGGTGTAAATAAAAAAATAAAAATAATTAAAATTTTTATAAATTAATGAAATAAAAATAACCGTCGTTCACAACTTTTTGAATATCAGGAACTTCAACAATTAAATTCTTTCTAATTATACAGTTTTGAACGCTCTTCAATTCTGAAAAAATATATGAAAATAACGCTGACTAAATACATTTCAAAATTAATTTTCTAAACAAATATATCCTTAAAAAACCAAAAATATTGTTTGAATTATTTTTTTAATTTACCCTATGGAGAAGGCACATCTAACGTAACAAGTCAGAATTCCCTCTGGAAACAATCCACTCTAAACATCGCTTTATTTCGCTTTGATTGTCTGGTTTTAGAAATCGAAAAAGAGGACCCACTCGACTTTGGCAGTTTAAAATTGCACATTTTACCCTTTGCGCATACATGTCTTTTTTAAAAATTAGGCGCTTCTTTTAAAAGTGAAAATACTATGTATATAATCTGTATATAAAAAATAAAAGTTAATACGAATTTTAAAAATGTAGGGTAGAGTGGGGTAAAAAAGCCACTTTTTACTTTTGGTACTATAAAATCGAAATTTGAATTTCTTTTTTCAAATTTCAAATTGTTACTGAAAGTTTAGTTATTTATCTTCAAAATCCTTGTAGAAATTTTTTTTTATGTTCCGTGAAAGAACAAAGTTATAAGAGTTTTACGAAAGTTCTGCATATGGCTTTTTTGCACCACTTGGTGGGGTGAAAAAGCCACTTGGTGATTTTGTCAAAATATTTTGTTATCAAATTTTGTAATATTATATTTTTCTTTGATCTGTACAACAAATAAATAATTTAGAAAAGTTTTTAGCTTCCAAAATTGTATTTTATGTTAAGTTTACCTGCTTTCAATTCACAGTCATCGAAACAAATTGAAACAAGCAGTTAAAAAATACAAATTACTATAACAACTATAATATTATCGGTACGACAGCCAAACTAAAATCAAAAGTTGAGTTTTACTTAGTTAAACTTATATTTCAAACGGCTAGTAAAATAGTTTAATAGTTTCCAAATAAAAGCCAAATGGCTCTTTTGCACCACTGTCTTTTTTACCCCACTCTACCCTATACATCAATAATTTACTTTGGAAAAGTTGACAAAGAAAAAGTCATAACTATACATAGGTTATATTGGAAAAAGTAAAGAACAGTTAAACTTTGATTTTATATTATCAAACAGAATAAAATGTAGGGTAAACCAGACAGTAGTCGGCCACTTAAGGAAATCTTTTTAATGAATGTTGTTTAAAAATTACAAATAAAATTTTTTGAAAATTTCTTTCCTGAGTAATTGTTCCTAATGCTCCTACAAAACTAGTATACCAATCATGTTTTTAAAAAAATGGTCTTATTCGTTAAAAAAATTCACAAAAAAAAAGTTAGAATCCGACAGTAGTCGGCCACCTAAAAGCAATCGTTTTAATTAACACTGTTTTAAAAGAGCAATTCATATTTTTTTCGAATTCTTTTATGTGATATTGTTCCTTACGATCACACAAAACTATTAAACCAATCATGTTCATGAAAAAAAAAATTAATTCGTAAAAAAAATTAGTAAATAAACTAGTAAGAATCCGACAGTAATCGGCCATCTAAACCGACAGAAATCGGCCACTTTTAAAAGCTTTCAAAAACCGTCCAAAATTTTGTTTTCTATTACAAAAGTTTACATTTGTTTACGATCACCTTAGAAATGATTAGTAACTTTGAAAATATTTTTATAGCTATTCAAACTTGAAAAGTGTCCGACTACTGTCTGGTTTACCCTATATTAAAAATTATTACCCAATTTTATTGTGAAAACTGATCTCTCCGCTTTCCTCAAATATTATAAGATGATATAAATAATGTAATTTGACAAATGATATGAGGTCAGTAATCTATTAGTTTTTTAATTTTTGGTGGAAATACAAATAATAAATAAAAATAAATAAATCTCTAACCTTTCTTTATTTCAAAACATACCGCGATTTAAAATACACACACACACATTGAAATTCTCATGTCATGACACACAATATTCACCTGTTTCTGTCGATCGACGCACCCTCATCCCCCAGATGCCGAACTAACCAATGTTTCTCATGTCACTATTACAGCTTGGCCGCACTGATCCTATTTCGGCCATGTGTGCGTGACGAGCAAATAGTTGAAGGTCCCGATCAAATAACTGGACTGTCGCTCGAAGGCACGCGCTAATGCCAGTCGGGTAGCAGTGATAGGCCTAGAAACGCTCACTGCTACCCGACCGGCATTAGCGCGTGTCTCCGAGCGTCGGTCGAGTTATTTAATCGGGACCCTCAGTTGAAACACTGCATTGAAAATCTTTTGTGCATGATTAAAATAATTTACTTATAACTTAAAAACAAATGCATAGATTAAAGAGTTTTTGCTCTTATTTGAAAACTGAAAATACAAGCTTTCATTTAGTACAAATGCCAAATCTTTCTAAACACTTTTCAAAAAGTTGCATCCTATGAAAGTTGTACAATGCAAATTATACCTATTTTTATTACTTCATATCTCCGATTCTATTTTTCAATAAATCTTAAACATAGAATCATTTAACGCCAAATTTTATAATCTTTCCAAAACTGTCATTAAAATCTTTCTACGTTAATATTTAACGTAATTATCAATATTTAAAGGATATCATGTTTTTAATGCCATTTTTGCAAGTGCTCTCAATTTTGACCAGTAGTGTAAGTCTAACGAATATTTTTTAACCACTTTAGTGTTCACTAGGGGAGAACGAGGAGGAAAGTAACAACGCTAATATCTTTTAAACAAATTAGCGAAAATATAGATACTAAATTTTTTTTTAGTCAGTAGTACCCCCTACAACTTCTCCATAGTGTGCAAGAGCATTTCCTGTTAGGTGAAGTCCGCTAGTGACGTGAGGTTACAAAAATGCAATATTGTATTTCTAAATTACCCAGGTGCGAATTTAGGTTGGCCGCCAGAGTTCGAAGGTTGGCCCACGGTTGGCCTAACTTTAGCAAGCGAAGTTTTGGTTGCCAGAGTTTGCCCAACTTTGGCGAGTACTAGTCCTCACAGTTAGCCCGACTTTGTAAGCCAACCATTACATGCAGAGTATAACCAACCGTCGGGCCAACTTTGGCGACAAAGGTCGGCACAACTATGGGGAACGTATCACATATGACTTACAAATTTAGGTTGGCCAAACTCTGGGCCACGGTTGGCCCGACTGTTGCAGCTTTAATATACATTTAACGGTATGGACTCCCATGTGAGCGTAGCGTAGTGGTCAGTGTATAAGTCTTCGGCGCGTTAGGTTAGGGGTTCGATCCCAGCGAGCGGTAGATATTTTCGAAAATGTATATGTATGAGATTGTGTTTAATAATAATAGGTAAAGGTTATATCTGATGTTCCCGCTAATAATAACGTGTTAATTGTTTAAATAATTTAGTTTTTTAATAATTTTTTACCTTTGGCTGTTAAAGTTGGACAACTTACGCATTTAAAGTCGTACCAACTTTGGTGTCAGTCTTTGGACCAACCATTGAAATGTATAGTTGGCACAACATATGCATTTTAAGTTGGGCCAACTTCCTTATGACTTGTCGGGCCAACCATCGTCGCCATTAGACGGCCAACCGTTATCATCTGTATGGTTGGCCCAACCTCTGGCACGGGAAGTTGGACCGACCTTGTAAAAGTTGGCCCAACTATGGGCCAACCGAAAATTCGCACCTGGGTACGTGTAATACTTTTGTTCTCTCTAAATTTGAATAAGCGAAATTTCACTGTTTCACAGCGATAAGTATACAACTAATTCCAAAAAGCGTATATACGCTAATTAATTAGTGAAATTTCACTGATTTTTTAGCGAAATTTCACTAATTCGCAGCGTATATACGCTAATTGGAATCAGTTGTATACTTATCGCTGTTTCAGATTTAGAGAGTTTAATTTAAACTTTTTTGTTGAGAAGGAGAGTGAGGAGAAAAGTAACACATTATTACTTTTCTCCTCGTTTCAATATATTGTACATACTTTATGAAATGAGTCAAGTAAATCATATTTAAAGTTACAGATTAACTTTTGTTCGTGAAATGTAATGAATTATAAGTAAATTGACTTTCTTTTTGACATATTAACATGAACTAAAAATGGTTTATTGAACTAGGCAAGTTTTAATTCTGTGTTCTTAATTCTTATTCTGTTTTATTCTGTTTTACATAATTTGTTAATTTTTGCTTTTAAACTTAAGATAAAGTTATTTTCATGTTTGAAAAGATTAATGTTTTATTTTTAATTTTTGATATGCTAAAAATATAAAAGATATGAAAAAATTGCCAATTTTTCTTAAGTGGCGAAAGCTACACATTACGTTATTATTAATGATTAATTTAACTTAAGGCTATGTCCAAGTTGCAAAATGTAAACAAACCAAGCACTAAAATAACCTTTTTTATACATCTTTTTCTCTCACAAAAATTACCTTTAGAACACTTTTTTTTACAAAAATAATAATTTAGAGTGTTAAAGTTTTCAAAAAAATCATTTTTGAGTGTGATCAATAAATAGCAATTAGTAAAATAACAAATTAAAATGACCTGTAAAATAGCATTTTCGACGCGTCGCGAAAAATTAACTGTTTGAATATATCAACCACACTGACGATGAAGAAGTCTCATATCAGCGACTGGACCTTCAACATATGGAAGAGGAAATTTGTCCCTTTCCTCTATGAAATTACAAGGAGAAAGGGTAAAAACTTCTTCATCGTCCGTGCGGTTGACATAGTCAAACACTTAAACTTTTTTTGTTTTACATTTTGCTTTGTTTATATTTTGCAACTTGGACATAGCCTTAAAATATAGAATTAGACGAATTAGTACTTTTCATTCACATTTTAATAATTTAAAATATTACACATACGCTAAGATTTAAAAATAAATGCTAGATCTGTGATATAGATAAGAAGATAATATCGATGAGACATTAATGTACCAAAATGTGTTAAATATGTGTTAAATAAAGTATTAAATATGTATAATTTGTACTTAGAGTAGCTTTTTAGTAGTTTTAAAATTTATTAAGAACTTAAAAATATCCAGAGTACAGTACAGTAGTTTTGATATAGAACTACTCTCTAAATTTGATACAGTTAAAAATAACTGATGTTTCGGTAAACTTTTTTTGACTGATTCAATTTGTCAAGTTTAATTAATTTTAAAGTTACTTTTTTACTGGAAATCAGTTAGCCCCCCCCCCACGTAACGCAAAGTTATATACATTAGCGCTATTTTTTCTCCTTACCGTAATAAATTGCTTGACCCCCCCTCCCCCCAAAACGTTACGTATTCCCAAGTAGCACGTAACATTACTGGAATGTTGCAGCAATGTTATATGTAATTTTAGTAACATTGCAGTGTAATATTGCAGTAACATTCCAGTAATATTAAAATGACGCCCCAAGGCAATATAACATGTAACGTTACAGCAACATTACATGTCAATGTTACTGCAATGTTACAGTAATGTTACTGCAATGTCACTGTAATGTTGCATGAATGTTACAAAGAAATTTTATAAAATTACTGTTATAAGGAATTTTGCTATCTTTCTTTGTAACATTGCAGCAACATTACTGTAACATTGCTATAATTGTAATTACTATTATAAGGAATTTTGTTATCTTTCTTTGTAACATTGCAGTAACATTACTGTAACATTGTAGTAACATTACATGCAATATTGCCTTGGGGCGGACATTTTAATATTACTGGAATGTTACGTTCTACTTGGGTTTGTTTAACGGCCCCTTATTTTAACTGATTCAGAAGCGAAAAGTCACTCTGATGGTCAGTTGAAACAACGATATTTAACTGATTCAAATTAAGAGAGTAAGCTTCAAGACAAAATGTTTAAAAAAACATAAAAATATATTTTAAAAAATGTTCTAGAGATATAAAACCAAAATGCGTTTCACCCTTATTGCAGTGTAATGAATAATTTTCAGAAAAATATATGAAAACAGAAAATAATTGGGGTTTAAATTTATGTATCGTCTTTGTTAATTAATGGCTTGTATATATATGTATGGTTGACTGGATAATATAGAATAGTGTGTTAAGAATCATTTTAGAAATAAATGGAAGGTCGTTGGCGCGTGTTATGGCATGAGAAAGTGCAACTTGTCATGTGCGACTATCATGGAAAATTATCATTTCCGAGTGGCATGTACACCTTTTTTATTCTTTCTGTTTTTTCTTTTTTTTTTGCACAATGGCACACAATGTTACAAATTTCAATATTTTTTTCCGTTGATTCTCCAATAATTAATTATATTTATATGAATGAAATCTAATTTTTTAAGTGTCAAATTTTTGCGATAAAGATGGAGATACTTTAATTGCAATACGGACTGTTACAGTACTTATGCAGTATTTTCAGTTTTTAAAATATAGTTTCAATATTTGAAAATCCATGTATAGTCCACGCGCCCTGCCAATAGTATGTGACATAAATCCAACTCAAATGAAAAAAAATTGCATGTGAAAGATTAGTGGTACAGAAACAAAGATCCATAGTTTGCACCAACTTAGACTTAGCGCATATGTTGTTAAAAATCATTTAAGGCGAAAAAATCGAAATTTTAATGGTTTTTGAGGATTGCTGCTTTCAATGAAATGTTAGACAAAAAAGTTGTTATTAAAAGTTGTAGAGCTTAAAAATACCTAAAAAATGAGTGGTCGCACGATAATTTCCAACAATTTGTTTACAAGTTATAGAATTAAAACGATATATTTTTTAAAATATTTAATATTTTTAGAAAAGAATCTTGAATCTGAATCGCTGAGTAAAAAAAACCCTTTTAGCTATTTTAATCTTTTTTTTAAAGTTGCAGGAAGATGCCAGGAATTAAAAACGTTTTATCCCGATTTTGTGAAATGAAATTTGACCAAGATATACTTAATTGTTTATAGTGGAAAAATTGACCTTTTTTTATTAGTTATTTATATGCAACAAAATTTCTTTTTTTAATTGTGCAATACATGTTTTCAATAATATAGATCCTTAGGAACAAAATGAGCTATCGAAATTATTTTTTTTTATGGTGCACAAATTTGACATCCAATATAAAAAAAAAGTTTATTAATTAACAATTAGAAGTTGGCAAAACTATTTATCCGATTCGGTCCAAATTTTGTATACTTATTAAGGGCCTTGGGAGCAGTAATGTCACCAAGTAAGAGATAATTTAAATAATAATTAATTTAATTATTAAATATTTTAAAAAATATATCGTTTTAATTCTATAACTTGTAAACAAATTGTTGGAAATTATCGTGCGACCACTCATTTTTTAGGTATTTTTAAGCTCTACAACTTTTAATGACAACTTTTTTGTCTAACATTTCATTGAAAGCAGCAATCCTCAAAAACCATTAAAATTTCGATTTTTTCGCCTTAAATGATTTTTAACCCCTTGACAGTTCATGGCCCATATATGGCCACAAAAAGTCGTGCCACCTTTACGTCTGTGGCCATATATGTCCATCTCAAAAATAAAATACTAAACATAATTCGATTTGAATGACCAAGTGCATACTAAGGTTTTTGGGGTGGCTGAATCCGAATTTCAAATCAGATTTTCAAAATTCAAAATGGTGGACCTAAAATGGCGACTATGAAGATTTAAAAATTTATCAAATACGCTTGAAACTCGTTACTTGGGGGTTTTCGGGGTCGCTGATTACGAATATGATGTCAGATTTACAAAATTAAAATGGTGAATCCAATATGGCGGATAATTTTAAGATTCCCGCAATTTCATCGAATTTTAGGTCCGCCATTTTGGATTTCAAAATCTAACATCGGATTCGTAATCAGCGACCCCGAAAACCCCCGAGTAACAAGTTTTAAATAAATCCGTTAGATTTTATATTTTCACGACCGCCATATTGGATCCGCCATTTTGAATTTTGAAAATCTGACATTAGATTCATAATCAGAGACCCCGAAAACCCCCGAGTAACAAGTTTCAAGCAAATCTGATGAAATTTAAAATTTTCGAATTCGTTTTTGCACCACAAGCGATTTTTAGCTGTACTGCGAAGGAGTTAACAACATATGCGCTAAGTCTAAGTTGGTGCAAACTGTGGATCTTTGTTTCTGTACCACTAATCTTTCACATGCAATTTTTTTCATTTGGGTTGGATTTATGTCACAAAACTGACCTTTTTTGCCAGGGCGCCTGGACTAGTAATGTAGTATGTCAATAGTTGCACTTGTTCGTTAAGTGTTAGATTATTACATATGCGCAGTGTTAACAAATTTTGTAATTGAATTATTATTAATTTCTAGTTGTTGTTATTGATTTTCATTTTAATAAAAAAAAAATAATAAAAAAAAATAACAGAACAATATACACATTAAAATATCTCCAAAAAGTACATTGTATTATCAAAGAAGGAAGAAAAAAATCAAATGAAAATTTAATAAACTCATATTTTTCATGTTAGAAAAAGTGAATTAAAGACACGTCAGGAAAAAGTAATAGGATTTTCCACCGTTGGGGATCATGATAATAAATCTTCTCATGGCAACGTGATTCAAAGAATGTTTCAGAGTAGAAAGTTTCCTTCTCTGTAACTAATATATCTATCCCTATTAATATAAAATCATATCGCCGCCGCCGCTGTTTCAGAAAGTTCTAAGAGTGCCCTTTTCTAAGAGGCCGTCAAAACTTACGTCAAATTTGACCTATTTTTTGACCTATAGGTCAAAAAGAGGTGCAATAATGGCAAAAGATTAAGTCAAATTCTATGTCTAATTTGACCTATAGGTCAAAAACATAAGTCAAAATCTATGTCAAAATTGACCTATTTCTTAAATTAACAGTGATTAAATAATTATTTGTCATATTTTCAATTTATAATATTTTTTAATTTATTAACAGTACATAATTAAAAAATTATTTGTTAAATTTTAAAATTATTAATGAAGTTTTATAAATTTATTTTCTTAATTTGCTTTAATTTTTTATTTTATTCAATATTTTATAATATTGTTAAAAAAGCATTTTAAATCTAAGTATTTTCGTTGCAAACTTTGTTGTCCCGTTAATCCCCACTCGTCCAATAACCTATTTCGGCCCTGCGAGACGAGCGCCGGACGATCAAGCAGTTGAATCACTGCATTGAAAATCTTTTGTGCATGGTTAAAACAATTTACTCATAACTTAAAAACCAATGCATAAAATAAAGTTTTCTTACTCTTATTTTAAAGCTAAAAATATAAGCTTTCATTTAGTACAAATGTCAAATTTTTCTGAACACTTTTCAAAATGTTGCAGCCTATCAAAGTTGGACAATGAAAATTCACTGATAATGAAAATTACACATATCTTTATTACTTCATACCTCCGATTATATTTTTCAATAAGTCTTAAACATAGCATCATTTAACGGCAAATTTTATAATCTTTCCAAAACTGTCTTTAAAATCTTTTTACGTTAATATTTAACGAAGTTATCAATATTTAAAGAATGTCATGTTTTTAATGCCACTTTTGCAAGTGGTCTCTCAATTTTGACCGGTAGTGTATATTCGCGAATCTTTCTTATTCATATTTATATATTATTAATGGAAAGAAATTGATGTGAAATTTTATCTTTCAATATATAGTTAGCATACAGGATGTTATCTATTTTATCTTAATTATCACTTGTTACTATATTTTATTATTCAGTAAAAAACAAACGACAACAAGCAGTGGTCAACTTTCTCCATTGACCTGTTCTTTTAGAATCGCGTGCCTTCCAGCTATTACTATCAAACAGTAATAGTTACCTCTTATGATTATGCGATGTTTGACTGCATGGCTTGATGTGTTTACACGATTTACAATCAAAGATAATTGTGAATAATCCCCCTTCAAATTAATGCACTAATGAAAAGAAAATTGATAATTATAATCAAATCTCTTTAATTTAATACTAGTTTAGTAATTGAACGGCGGCTCCGAGACACCGGGCGACCTTCTGATGTGCTAATTCATTAAGTGCAAAATCAGGAACAATCCTGACAAAATAGAGAAACAGCTCAAGTCTATCTGGAAAGTAGTCTCTACAAAGCTCGAGTTCTTTATCTCTAAAAAACCATATCTATGTAGTTAGGCCTTGTTCAAAAGGAAATTACTGGTCAGACGACCTGAAATCCTCACAAACTGTAGTTAGGCCATTTAACATCAGGATTCGTCGGAAATCGATGTAGATAGTGCTTTTTAGTAAAATTTACTCCTAATTAACTCGAACATTAATTGAAATTAGTCATTGTAATTAACATAGAAATTGAACGTATTAGAAGCTGAGCCTTCCTGATTGGTCCCACGTAAAACGATTCTACGGAAAGCGCTCTACGGAAATTCCGTAAAAATTTCCGTGTGGAAATTTTGCAAATATTCCACATTGTATATTTTTGTAGAATTTTCGAGAACTTTTAAAAAACTGTTACCAACTCCAATTGGAGTTGGTAAGAGTCTAACAGTTTTCTATCATCTAAGGATTTTTTTTCGTATAAAATTGATAAAAAAATTGAAAATTAAAAAAATATAATAATTAATATTAATGTTATTTTCTTATTATTGTATTTTTTTAATTTTCAATTTTTTAAATCAATTTTACACCAAAAAATCCTTCGATGATAGAAAACTGTTAAACTGGTAACAACTCCAATTGGAGTTGGTAACAGTTTTTTTAATTATCGACAAGTAAATGTATTTTTTACTTTCGTACGTGAACATTTTCTCGTGGACCGTCATATTTAGTAGAATTCTACTGAGAAATAGTAAGATTTTACTAATTTTTAGTAGTTTTTATGGATGACTTTCCCTCTTTTCAATTAATCTAGTAGGATAGACTGAGGCGCAATGACTCACTTTACACTTTCCCAAGTAGAAATCTAATACTGGCATAGTACTGATTCCAGCATTTGGAAAACCCTGTCTGGTAACGCTGTCCAGTACTGATTTTATACTGGCAATCAGTACTAGGTCAGTATTGAAATCTTACTGGCATAATACCGTCTTATTACTGATTCGCAGGTAAAATTTAGCAAATTTGGAAAATGGTGTAACGCATTTTCGAAAACAAAATCTACTTTTCTTATCATATATTATTTTTTTGTATTTATTGGTTTACACACCTGTTTTCAGCCTTACATACTTGGCTATACAAGTGTTTCTTACAATTTCTTAATTTACACATTTTTTCTTATATACAATTCTTAATACTAATTGTAAGTTTGCGCCTACAGAACGGCTTGAAATTAGAAGTACTCGCATTTGCCTGGACTACCCGTCTAATAAGTTTTCTCGCCAGTGGAGAGGGAAACTGTAGAAAACCTCTCCGAGTACAACCGGTTTATCGACAGTCGAATTCTAATGGTGTGTACCGGACAATAATCGACGATGCACATCATTATACTTCGACGTCAAACCTTCCGCTCAGATTATCTCACGTGTCGGAAAAATCCAAGGCTAATGGGCGCGAACAAAGTACTCCCTTGGTCCTAAGCGTCCGCCGAGCCAGGCATTTATCCGACCGAGCTAATCTGTTGGTTCTTATTATCATATATTAAAGCTCGTTATTTAATAATCAAAAAATGGCGAGTAATTTATTGAATACTAATAATTATTAATATTTCTGTAGTAAATATACTTTTACGAGTGTCAAAAAATGTAAATAATTATTAGAATTGCTCTTATTAAAATAAGTTAAAAAAAATATATTTTCCTTATTTTCTTTCAATAATTTAGACATTCTTATTTATTTAAATTAATTACTAAAATATTATTGCTATTGTTAATAATTATTTAAACTTATACTTTATATAACACTATTAAGAATTATACACAAAACACTTAAATATAAGTCGGAAAAATATCGCACGCATGGGAGATCGAACCCTAGACCTCGAGGACGCAAACCGAATACACATACTGCATAGCCACGCAAGCTTGAAAGCGAGAGCGCTTAAACTTCCTTCTAAATCATGGGTCCGTTATATACAGTGCTATAACAATAGACGGAAAACGTTTTGGGCGTGCAGCATTACCTACGAGTACGGTTACAGTGCTGAATGAAAGAACGCTAATATTCTAAAGGCCATTCTCAAATTGGTTCCTAAAACTCTGCGTAAGTCTGCGAATGAATGCATTGCGTTGATTTTAGCATATGTTGCCATAGCAACCGACGCAGACGCAAAGCAGAGTTTTGGGATCAGAAATTCTAATTTTTTGGACCAAAGTTTGACACTATATTTTAACATAAAAACTCAACAGAAAAAATTCCGCAATAGTAATTTTTTATTAACCAAAAACCACTCTTTCGAATGGCGTTCCAAAAAATTTTATAAATTTATAAATAAACAAATTACATATGTTTTTTTTAAACATGAAATTTTTATGTTTTGTTTTTAAATTTTTCAATGTTAGTACAGGTGTGGCGACTGAAAATTAGTACCGAATAGAGTCTGATTTTTCAATTTCAGGTTCTTACTTAAAATTAAACGTTTACTCACACAAACATAAATACACACATACACATGCACATAATGTATTACACTACACATTAATTTTTATAATTATATTTTGTGTTTGGTTGTGTCAGGAAATATTTTGAAGTTTTCTAAATGTAAATTAGATTTTCCTAGGTATATACGTTACTACCAAAACCTTGTCTCGCTTCGTGGTCAACATTCATACCTAGAGCGACCCTATCATAAAAATCGGTCCTTGAAGGCTGGTAAGTTCAATTCGCAAAATATACTCCTTTTTCCCACTCTTTACTAGTTTTTACCTTTTTCTATCCTTTACGTTTTTTGGCTAATTTTTCCTCTATCTCTTTTCCCAAGCGACGCTTAGGTTTGGTAGTAGCCATTTTAGATTCAGTTTTTGCCTCCTTCTCGTCCTGAGCACAACCTGGTTCCGAGAACTTAATATTTTAAA
Source organism: Leptopilina myrica (nomen nudum) (assembly GCA_032872475.1). NCBI lineage: Eukaryota > Metazoa > Arthropoda > Insecta > Hymenoptera > Figitidae > Leptopilina > Leptopilina myrica (nomen nudum). The sequence goes on along the minus strand of CM065460.1, from coordinate 25,533,097 downwards.
AATAAATTATTCGTTATTGTTAATTTAAATTGCTGTTTTATTCATTATTATAAAATTACCCAAACGACTAAAGTGGTGACCCCGACGTGATCTTTTTTTTGTTTATAATAAGTAAAAGAAAAGAAAAAAAAGTGGTTTGAGTAACCAATTCAGAATACAATACATTCATCCGTAACCGCGATAATCTTCTCGCGTTCTAAATCGTGTCTAAGATATTTGAAGTGTAATTCTTTTTTGTTATTATTCGAAATGGCAAATGAGGAAAACGATTTTGGAAACCAAGCAGGCACGCTTTTGGGACTCTTACGCGACGCGCTCGCGGGTAATCGGCAAAGAATCAAATTATCTCCTTTTAATATTTCTGATCCGGAATTGTGGTTCTTGCAAGCGGAAGAAGACTTCTTCGAGGGAAATATTACATCTGAACGTGAAAAATATATGTGCGTGAAAAAGGTGCTCGATTCGCGAGTGTCAAATGAAGTGCGTGGTATATTGTTCAATGCACCACAAGATAAACCATACACAAAATTAAAGGAGGAAATAATAAAAAGATTGTGTTCTTCTCAAGAGGAAAACACTCGCATGTTGCTAGAATCTCAGGATATCGGAGATAGGAAGCCTTCTCAATTTCTCCGTCATCTCCGAGTACTTGCAGGATCAACAGTCTCAGAGCAAATGCTGAAAACCTTGTGGTTTGGACGACTTCCTGCCAGTATGCAGCCCATACTGGCTGTTCAAAAGGATTTAAGTTTAGATAAACTGGCTGAAATGGCAGACCACATTCAGGATCTCACAAGGTCAAAGCCAATGGTTGCAGAAACGTCCCGGATCACGGACGATTTGGTGCAACAATTTACGCGAGTACTGGCTTCTTTAGAGGATAAGGTAACAAAGTTGCAACTGGAAGTGTCGGAAATCCGCGGTAATAATGGACCTCACAAATCTCGCGCGCGCTCTCGATCTCGCGGTAATTATGCAGCCGAAGGCGTCTGCTGGTACCACGCGCGTCATGGACCGAACGCTACGAAGTGTACGACGCCGTGTTCATACAAAGCGGGAAACGCGAAGGCCAGTGCTTAATGGCGTCAGACGGTACTGGCCCAATGCAATCACGCCGCATTTTTATTCAAGATCGAAGTTCTAAAGTGCAATTTTTAGTGGACACAGGAGCAGATTTGTGTGTGTTTCCGCGGTCTATGATCCGCGACCAACTCCCCAAATCCTCCTACGAACATTCCGCCGCGAATGGATCAACTATCGCGACATACGGTACATCGATCATGACGCTTGACTTGGGACTTCGTCGCGATTTTTCCTGGAGATTTGTCGTAGCTGACGTCACAAAACCGACCATCGGTGTCGATTTTTTATCATTTTTTGAACTTCTCGTGGACGTGAAAAATCGATCGTTAATTGACAAGAAAACAAACATAACTTCTGCAGGAAAAATTGTAACGAGTGAATCACCGAACATTAAAGTGATCTCCGGCTCAAGTGCTTACCACGAGCTTTTATCAAAGTTTCCGGAAATTACTCGTCCTGTTGGCACTTTGTCAGTGAAACATAATACGGTTCATCATATTCGAACGACACCGGGACCGCCTGTATCAAGTAAACCGCGTCGGTTATCTCCAGAAAAATTGCAAACTGCTAAAAAAGACTTCAACGTATTGGTGAATGGAGGTCATGTGGTGACTATCGCGGGGTAAACGCAAGAACAGAACCTGATCGTTACCCGGTTCGACATATTCATGATTATTCGCACAATCTTGCGGGAAAAAACATTTTTTCTACAATTGATTTGGTAAAGGCGTTTCACCAGATCCCGGTAGCAGAAGATGATATATGTAAAACTGCCATCACAACGCCTTTCGGTCTATTTGAGTTCCCGTTTATGACTTTCGGACTTCGTAATGCGGCTCAAACATTTCAACGCTTCATGGATGAAGTTTTACGTTCACCGGAAGAACACCTTCAACATCTAGAAATAGTGTTCGAGAAACTGAGACTTTATGGTGTTGTTGTGAACCCGTCAAAGTGCGTGTTTGGTCAGAAAGAAGAGAAGTTTCTTGGTTACCATGTTAGTGAAAGTGGTACTCAACCTCTGCCCGGGAAGGTTGACGCCATAGTGAATTTTCCGGGACCAGAAACAGTGAAACAACTTCGTCGGTTCTTAGGTATGATTAACTTTTATAGAAGGTTCATACCTAAGGCTGCACATGTACAGGCTCCCTTGAACGACCTTCTTCAAGGAAATGTGAAGGGAAAAACACCCGTTCAATGGACAAAAGAAGCAGAAGCTGCCTTCGACAAAAAAAGGAAGAGTCTAGCGGACACTGAGCGTAAGTACTCAACTTACGATCGCGAACTTCTGGCCATCTAACAAGCAGTGAAGTACTTCCGACACATGCTTGAAGCTCAACGAGCCAAAGCCACGCGACATGTGCATTCTACGCCTGGAACGTTTCAACTGACATCTGCATGCTTCGAACATGTTCACTTGGACATAATAATAATGACAATTTCTGAAGGATGCCGATATTGTCTGACTTGCGTTGATCGCTTTTCTCGTTGGCCCGAGGCTGTGCCAATGATGGATCAAGAAGCTGAAACTGTTGCTCGTGCTTTCTTCTCTAACTGGATCTCGCGCTTTGGAACACTGTTGAAGATAACCACTGACCAAGGCAGACAAGCCCCACTCCAAAATGCATATTGAAGTGCGTGGTAAGAATATTACTGTTTAAGTTGACCACTTTGCGGACGCGATCAGGTAGACGAGTACGATTTCCAGACCGCCTACAAGCTGGTTTTTCGTGACTCAATCACTAGCAGGGGGACTGTTGCGACTGAAAATTAGTACCGAATAGAGTCTGATTTTTCAACTTCAGGTTCTTACTTAAAATTAAACGTTTACTCACACAAACATAAATACCTAGAGCGACCCTATCATAAAAATCGGTCCTTGAAGGCTTGTAAGTTCAATTCGCAAAATGTACTCCTTTTTACCACTCTTTACTAGTTTATACCTTTTTCTATCTTTTACGTTTTTTTACTAATTTTTTGTTGTTTTATTCATTCTTATAAAATTACCCAAACGACTAAACAGGTATTCATCTCGGACTACGTCTAAAAATCCTAAATAACGCGTCAAAAATATATTCCCTATCACATAGGGGTATTCCGAAAAAAAATTTCAAAATGGCGGACACAACATGGCGTCTAAAGTGAACTTTTATTTACAATATCGTAGCCATGTGAAGAAAATCGCAAAACTTGATAGATTTCTTTAAAGTTTGACAGGTAAATGTTTTTGATGTCCCTGATCACGAAAACAAAGTCAGAGTTTAAAAATTGAAAATGGCGGATACAACATGGTGGACGAAATTTTTTGAAAATCTGTTGGTTCTCTTGAAATTTGTTACTCGGGGTTTTCAGAGTCGCTGATTACGAATCCAAAGTCAGATTTTGAAAATTTAAAATGGCGGATCCAATATGACCGATAAAATTCAATATGGCGAATAAAATGGTTAAAAACTAAATGGATTCACTGGAAAATTGTTTTTCGAGGGTTTTCAGTGTTGCTGATTGCGAATTCAAAGTCAGATTTTAAAAATTTTAAATGCAGGATTCAATTACCGTATTAATTATTAGTTTATTTCAGTGTATGAACAACTGCTATGAAATAAAATAACACATAAACAAATTAATATTTTTGAATAGTTGTTTATACACTGAAATAAAATGTATTTGATTTAAATAACCAACTAACTTTTATTTCACATTTTATTTCAGTAGGGGAAACTGGGGTAAACCCGCGCACGGGGTAAACACGCTCACTAGCGATTTGACGCTATAAACTCAACTTAAGTTGGAGATATTTGTACTGTGAATAGTACTTAACATACAACTAATGTTAACGAACTTTCGTTTCGTTTCATGAATTCCTCATAAATTCAGAGACGGTCAATTGTTTTTAGAAGTGCAAAAAAGAAAAAATGATCTTCGGATTTTTAAGTTTTTCGATTATTATTTTTGAGACTTAATTTATTCGCCAAATTTTTTTCGATGCTATTGGATGTCCTTTTTCGAAATATATATGTAGTTTTGTTTGATTTTAAAAAGAATTATTTAAATTTATTCTGAAATGTGAGAAATACGTTCGGGGTAAAGTCGCTCACATGAAGTCGGGGTAAAGCCGCTCACTTATTTTTGTGTTGGAAGCCGAATCAGCATTAACAGTATTTGCGTTTTTTTGGCGATCTTAAAATTTTTAATATTAAAAATATTTATTAAAAGAGAAATAATATTCATTTCCTAACAATGTTATTGAATTATTGGGTAATTAGTTGAATATTTAACATTTTGAATGTCCCGCATTTCGCGATTTGTGGCAATTTTTTTTAATAGATGGCGCTGAACTATCAATATTTGTTGGCAACATTGAGCGGAATCATGTCTATATCAGTCATTATTAGTGATTATTAGGTTATAGCGGTTATAACAAACAACGCAAACAAATAATCAAAATTTGTCGCTTTCTTTTTTGGTTAAAAAAGACATATATCTAGTTTGTTGTCTTCGTTCAGTTCACGTTTTATCCTTGTTTATTTTTAAATTTAAAATTTCGAATTTCATTTGTTATATTTTATCAATAATAAAATCTATAACTTGTTACATCCAAAATGGTATCTACATTTTAATTTTCTCTTAATAAAATATTATTTAAATTCACAGTTGCAATTCAAGAAACCTATACTTATTATTTAATACACCAATAATTATTGTTTATAGAACTCATAATTTATCATTAATAAATCATACTAAAGACGGAAATAAGGAAAAGTTTAATATATACAAAATAAAACTGTCGGGATTACCTTACATTCTTAAAAAAATCAAGTGATCGGGTTTACCCCGAGAGGTGAGCGGATTTACCCTGGAAAATTGTGATTTTGAAATTTAGTATATGTGTATTAAAAATTTTCCCTAAGTAGAACTAAAACAGATAAATCAAAAATTCTTTTTTATTTTGTTAGTAGAAATCATAAGCTTTCAAATTATATAAATTAACTTGGATTTAGAGAATAATTTCCTAGATTTTTACAGTTCTGAAAAGAAATGAGCGGGTTTACCCCAGTCTCCCCTATATAAACAACTTATGTGAAATAAAATAACATATAAAAAATTAATATTATGCAAGAATAATTAATACTGTCACAAAACAGACTGCTAGTACAAACTTGAATCAAAGTAACACAAAAACAAAATAACATTATACAAGAATTCACAACATTGTTTAAAAACAGCAAATACAATCCATTTTTGAAAAAGCTATTCGCCATATTGAATCCTCCATTTTTAATTTAAAAAAATGGATGTAAGATTCGTAATGAGCGACTCCACAAACCCCCCGAGTAACGAGTTTCAGGCAAATCTATTCAATTTTTAAAAAAGCCATCAGCCATATTTGATCCGCCATTTTAAATTTTCAAAATCTGACTTTGGATTCGTAATCAGCGACTCTGAAAACCCCGAGTAACAAATTTCAAGAGAACCAACAGATTTTCAAAAAATTTCGTCCACCATGTTGTATCCGCCATTTTCAATTTTTAAACTCTGACTTTGTTTTCGTGATCAGGGACATCAAAAACATTTACCTGTCAAACTTTAAAGAAATCTATCAAGTTTTGCGATTTTCTTCACATGGCTACGATATTGTAAATAAAAGTTCACTTTAGACACCATGTTGTGTCCGCCATTTTGAAATTTTTTTTCGGAATACCCCTATGTGATAGGGAATATATTTTTGACGCGTTATTTAGGACTTTTAGACGTAGTCCGAGATGAATACCTGTACTAACATTGAAAAATTTAAAAACAAAACATAAAAATTTTATGTTTAGAAAAAAACATATGTAATTTGTTTATTTATAAATTTATAAAATTTTTTGGAACGCCATTCGAAAGAGTGGTTTTTGGTTAATAAAAAATTACTATTGCGGAATTTTTTCTGTTGAGTTTTTATGTTAAAATATAGTGTCAAACTTTGGTCCAATAAATTGCACATTTGGATTTTAATGGGTCAAGGGTGAGATATCTGTGTTTTCATTGTGGGAGCAGTGAAGTCCCACAGAGATAAAGTGGAACTACCAAAGGCAGAGCTCAGTACCCTCTATATGCGATGTAGAACAGGTTTTCTGTTTATGTAATACATATGAGATTTTGTTCAAGAAATGTTTTTAGACAGACGAAAAATAAATTGAAATTTGCTATCAGAACAGTAAGAATTATAAATTAAAATATAAGTTTTACTGAAATGTAATTATTTATATAGAGTACATTGGATATTAAAGAATAATATTTATTCAATTTAAATCTTTTTAAGCAAAAACTACTCTAAACATAACCAAAAATGTTAAGCATCTAACGTTTCTTTAACCGTAAAACGTTACATATTTTTCATAGAATAAATTTGAAAGTAAAGAATAAGATTTTTTCTATTTTAATACTTTGTCATTTTTGTATTTTACTTCTGCACAATTTTACTAATTATGGCATCATTTCGATCAAAAAGAAATTTTACTACATGTAAAAGTGCTTCATAAAAACCCCAATTTCTATTACTTGCGTCCCAGGTGGAAAAATTTGCTTGAGTAACTCACGTAAGACTCGCGTGAGTATCTCACTTGAGATTCGCGTGAGTATCTCACGTGAGTTTTGCACAATAATTTTGCTTTAGTTTCACATAAGTAACTCACCCTACAGATTTACGTGAATTGACAAAATTTCCGACAAATGTAGAAGCAACATTACTCAACGCATTGAATACGTCTGCTCTATAGGAACATTCTCCGGCAATATTGACAGACAATATTTAAACATAATTAAGGGAACATTATATAGAAATGTTGTTTTTATTTTTTTTAGTTATTTTAAATTTATAAATTTTAAATATTGTTAATAAGAAAATTAGGCCACAGGGCCTACTTCTGACCTGTATGTAAAATTACTCTAAAATTGGTATATATATATACTACAGTGGACTTAATTTGCAAAACTTTGCTCGAGGGTTTTCAGGGTCGCCACTACGGTGTCGATAATAGTTTTTTAAAATTCAAAATGTCAGAATTCAAATGGCGGCTGTCAAAATCAGAAATTTATTAGACTTGCTTGAAACTTGTAACTGGGAGTTTTTAGGGTTGCTGTTTACGAAATTGATGTTTTTGTGTGGAAATTAATCATGACAGCTGTTAAAATCATAATTTCTTTGATTCGCATGAAACTTATAAGTTTCATTATAAATTATAAAATTATCAATTTTTAATTAAAATTTTTTTTAATAATATGAAATAAATAAAAAATAACCAAAATTACATTTAAATAATATAACAGGCTTTAATTACCGTGATTAGTTTCAATGAAACTTATAAGTTTCATGCGAATCAAAGAAATTATCATTTTAATAGCTGTCATGATTAATTTCCACACAAAAAAAACAATTTCGTAATCAGCAACCCTAAAAAAACCCAGAAACGAGTTTCGAGCGAATTCAATAGAATTCTGATGTTGACAGCTGACATGATTAATTTCCAAATACAAATATTAAATTCGTAATCAGCAACCCTAAAAACACCAAATAACAAGATTTAAGCAAGTTCAATGAAATTTTAATTTTGAAAGCTGTCATGATTAATTTCCACACAAAAACATCAATTTCGTAATCAGCAACTCTAAAAACTTCCAGTAACAAGTTTTAATTTATATTTTATTACGGCAAAATGAAACTAATCACGGTACTTAAAGCCTGTTATATTATTTAAATGTAATTTTAGTTATTTTGCTTCCTCATACTGAGAAAGTATTGTAATACCAAAATTTTTCAGGTTCGATTTTTTAACATATTTTTATGTTATTTGACCTCAGGAGTTCAAAAATGACATTTTTACAAAATGTCATTCCGTATGTGTGTGTGTGTGTGTAAACATTACATTTTTATAAATATCTCCAAATTATAAAGAGCTTTTGGGCTGAATTTTTTTTTAAATTGTAGGTCTCATCTGCGGACATAAAATGAGAGTACTTTGAGATAGATTAATGAAGTTTAACTATTAATTTTTTTGATTTTTAATTTTTCAAAAAAAACGTTTTTTGCCCATAACTTTAAAAAAATGTTAGAACACCTATAAATGTTTTTCTCTAATTTTTTAGAGTTTTTTTAGACGCATCTTTTGAGCCCACAATGAACATTTTTCGTTCATATTCACCGGAGATATTAAACTTTTAAAAATCAACAATTTATTTATTTCACATTATTTAAAAAAATTTTAATTAAAAATTGATAATTTTATAATTACATTAAATATTAATATTATTACAAATTAATTATTAATAATAATACACATCTCGCACACTCTCACGTTATATATTTAAATACGTGACACGCGTGTGTGAAGGGAAGTGTAGAATCTAAATACGACATTTGGCGCAATCGAACCACGCCTTCATAATTCCCCTATATTTGCCCTACCCCTACTACTGCAGTTAGCCCTCCTGCTCTAGTCTTCTTGGTCCGTAGCCAAATCGTGTCCCCCCTAGCGGCTAAACTATTTACCCCTAAATTTTTCAACTTTGCTAAAATTTAGGGGTAAATAGGAACATTTGATTATTTCTTACGAAATTTGAGAAAAAATCAATTTCAAGTCTGGAAATGTTAAGAGATATAAAGAATTAGATAAAAAATGGAGTTAGTCATAAAATAATTCAAAATAAGAAATAATAATGCGTTATATAAGTTTTAAAGTATTCCATACCAAAAATTCTAACACATTATACAATTATAAAGGTTTCAACAACTTTAAAAAATTTTAACAGTTTGGTTTAACATAACTCTCGGTCTCTCTTATACTATCTCATTCTCTCTTATTCTCTCTCATTCTCTCTCGGTCTCACTTATACTCTCTTATTTTCACTCATTCTCACGCATTCTCTCTTATTCTCTCTCATTCTCTCTTATACTCTCATTCTCTCTTGTCATATCTCGTTTCATTACACTTACTGGTTTTATGGTCACAAATCCTAATGAAATCTGAAATGTTACAGTACACTTTGTGCTATGTAACGAACTAGCGTCTATTTGCTATAAAGTATCTATATGTATAAGAATTTTGTACTTGTTAAATACAATGTACCGATGCGATTATACATGAATACTATTTTTAATGAATTTTTATAATGCTGAAAATAGTGTTGTAGTTTGATAAAAATAATTTGTTCATTTATATTATCAGAAATATTATTGAAATTTCTGCTGTTCAGATTTACCCCGAATTTCCAGTTTTAAGGGGTAAATAGAAACAGTCTCCTATTTTTAAGAAAAATTTTCAAAATGAAAAAATCAAAGTGGTTTTTTGTTCTAGTATTAGTAAGAGATAATTATAAATTTTTATATGGATTTTTAGCTTCTTTTTTTCAAATTCGAATCAAAAAAGTGAAAGAGTGTCTTCTTTGATTTTCAATTTTTTATGCAATAGGATATATTTTTGTATATTACTGCTGCTAATTGACAAACTGAAAATAGGAAAATACTTAGAACCTGTTGGGAGTGATCTAAGGTACAAGGTTTAAGGCCGTATTTATTTTAAAACATTTTTATTTATCTAAAATAACTACTCTTCCGATTTACCCCAACTAACCCTAACTAAAAATAACACAAATTTGGACAAGAGCGAGTTGTACTCGCACTGCAATGGCGGGTTCCGTACACAAATATTAAAACAATACTTGCAACTTTTTTTGATAATTGGTAGAATTTAAAAAACAGGAACTAATTTTAAAAATTTTGTTCCTCTACTTATTGTTGTTTACAATATTAGATATACAATACTTTAATTCTTTTAGTTATCTTTTTTATCAAATGATTTTAATACATTTTTTTAATTGTTTTTTTAATTCTACCAATTATCGATAAATGTTGCAAGTATTATTTTAATATTTGTGTACGGAACCCGCCATTGCAGTGCGAGTACAACTCGCACTTGTCCAATTTTTTTTATTTCTATTTACGTAAAAAAATATAATTTTAATTTTGTTTAATCATATTTAAATGAGAAAATTACTTTTAGCAGCCCTGTAGTATATCTTATATATAGTATCTTTTTTCTTATTTCCAAGAAAGAAAAAATATCTTACGTTAGGAGCTCTAAATTTTAGAAAAAAACACCTCACCTAATAAATGGACGTCCCCTTATGAGCAAAATTGTTTTAAAAACTTCGCATTTTAGGACTGTAAAAGTTACAAGACCCCTTAAGCGTGATAAACGCTAAACACTCCGTTCCTGAGCCTCTGTTTCGAAAGCAGCTGCCTAATAGAATCGTAACTGCTGATAAACTCAGGAGAGCGATGTAATCTTTAAGCAATTACAAGACCCAGTCCAGATGGCGTCTTCCCTGTCCTTCTACAAAGGGTGATACACGACGCTGTAGGATCGCTGGTAAGGCTTGATAGGGCGACACTAAATTTGGGAAACATCCCAAAAGTGTGGAGGGGTATGAAAGTTGTGAAAGAAGTGGATGAATTACTGAGACTCTTAACAGAGTCAGGATAACATGCAATTGGCTTTGCAGACAATATATTGTTAATCGTATGTGGTGCCCACCTCGATATAATGCTGGAGGTGGCGCAAAAGGCATTAAACTAGGTAGATAAATAGTGTAAGAATGTGGACTTATCTATTACTTATCTATATAAACAGAGCCAGTTATTTTTACCAGGAGGCACAAATGGAACGCCTCGTGGTGACATAAGCTGTCTGGGAAAGAGCTTCAATTTATAGAGCTGGCAAAATCTTTAGGGGTAATCCTAGATAGCAAACTATTTTAGAAAAAGCACTTAGAAAAGAAGTGCAAAAAATTCTTTTTGACAATATAGAAGGGCTATAGGTGGAAACTTGGGTCTTAAACCGGATACACTATTGTGAATCTATGAAGCGATTTTGCTCCCTAGACTGACCTAAGCTTGCATGGTCTGGTAGGGTAGATTTTAATTAAAAACTACACAAACAGCATTGAAAAGATTGAGTGAAATTGTACTGAGTGTCAAGACGGGTGCTGTGCGCACAACGCCCTCTACTGCTGTTAGTGCTCTTTTAGGGCTGAAACCTTTGCATCTTACAATTAAAGCAGTAACGGCTAAGGCTGCCCTGAGACTTGGCGGTCCGGAGGGTGGCAGGGAGATGGTGGTCTTCCTAAATTAGGAAGGCCTTTTCTCAATATAACCATCCCAGCTGATTGTATTGTCTAGTATACACATGGATCAAAAAGTAGGACACTCGTATAAGCTAGAGTCCAATGTCACTGTGTAACAAGCCGAAATTATGGCGATATTATATGCTGCAGTCGAGGCCCTAAAAGTTGTCATCATAAAAATATTATTATTCTTTCGAATAGCAAGGCAGCGATTTCCTCCTTGAAACAATGTATAAAAACATCACAGCTGGTTGATGATTGCCATAAAGCACTTAACAGGCTAGCTGGTATTAGCCGCGTTCTGGGTCCCGGGTTACAGTGTATTCATTGGTAACAACAAAGCGAATGAACTAGCCAAAGTAGGGGCTAGGGAACAATTTATTGGACCTAAGCCTCCTGTTGGGTTTTCTGCCAAATGCTTGGACCTGGAAATCAAACAGTGGCTGATGGCAGAACACCCAAAGGAATGGAAGATTCCTAAAGGCTGTAGACAAGCCAAAAGACTCATGGGAACTTACTTGAATCCCAAGAAAAAAACAGGATTTCCGTAAACTTAATATAAAAGAGGCAAAAATTATAAAAGAGCTGTTTACTGGTCATGATAATTTGCACAATCATAGGTATAAAATGGGGTGGTGGAGTAAATGCCGTAGATGTGGGGGTTTTTTGTCATTGTCTTGCTTTTGTGAAGAAGCGTGAACACATTACGGACTTTTTCTTTCTTCGAGAGGCCGTCATTGCTACCAGGGGCCACGAAGAAGTCTTTTTATTATGGAAGAATTTTTGGACGTAACGATACTTATATAGCAAACGTAAAGGGATTACACAAGCGTTAGTGGCTGTGAGCTAAATAAAAAAATCTCTTAAACTAGTATTTTTCTACTAAAAATTAGTAAAATCCATAGAGGAAAGATGTACGAGATGAGTCCCTGGGGCAAGATGATCCTATTGGATTTAGAGAGCCTATTAGAGTCACTTTTTAGACAAATACAGTAATACATTGCCAATGACATACCTATAAATAAGCCAAACTGTCATGACAACACGCATCATTAACAAAATTTTGTTACGAATAATAAAAATTTCTTAGTTTTGATCTAAGGATACCATAACTTTGTGGTAAAATAACTTTTGTTGTAGCAGTTGGAATGCAATGTCTCTTTTAATTATAGTTTTAGTATATTTTCAATTAAGTGTTGGATTAGTATTATGAAATAACAAATAATAACTTATTTAAAACATAAAGTTAACATTCACATCTGTGTTATTAATTTTCTTGTTGTGGACAATGCCTTGTAATTATAAAATAGGAAAATAAATTCTGGAAAGTGGTCTAAAGTATTTATGGCAAAATTAAAGCATATTTAATATTGCTACACTTTTATTCCTTCAATTTAGTCTACTTTTTTAATAATTGAGGTATGCAAACAATACAGATTATGTTAGCATAGCATAGGGGTCATCTTGGACACCGGGGTGTCTTTTATAAGGTTTAAGATATTAATTAATTATTATTATTATTATTATTATAATTATAATAGATAGATTATTTACACTGCTCTGCACATTTTAATTTTTTAAATGTGAATAAGATCCGACCTATGGTTTCCGAATGGATTTATCATGCTGAATACAAATCTTGGTTTAAAAACCTTCCATCACGTCAGGTTTTCGAGAAAATAGGGGTTGAAACCCCTAAGAATAGCGTTTTTAACACTTCTTGAAAAATCGTGGGGAAAAATTCTCAAGTGCTATGAACTTCGTTATTATCAGGAATTAAAGGCTGAAACAAATCCTTTGAAATAAGCCCTACTCCAATTTAAACGCATGCATCCTTAGAGGGGGGGGGTGTGTTTTCGTTTACGGGTGAAGGTAAAAATGAAAACAGAAAGGTATTATTTTAAATTTTGATTGTAATCGCTTAAAACTTGTTACTTGGGTGTTTAGAGGATCGCTGATTACGAATAAACAATTTCATTTTAAAAATTCAAAGTAGCGACCTCAAAAAACCCCGAGAAACAAATTTCAAGGAAATTCGATAAAATTTAGAAAAAGTGATCCGCTATATTGGATCCGACATTTTGAATTTTTAAAATGTAATTGTTTATTCGTAATCAGCGACCGTTTAAACTCTTAAGTAACAGGTTTTAAGCGATTACAATCAAAATTTAAAATAATACCTTTCTGTTTTCATTATTACCTCCACGCTTAGACAAAAACACACCCCCCGCTCTAAATGCGTTTAAATTGGCGTAGGACTTATTTGAAAGGGCTTATTTCAGCCTTTAATTTTTGATAATATCGAAGTTTATATCAAATGAAGATTTTGACCCACGATTTTTCAAAAAGTGCTAGAAATGCTGTTTTTAGGGGTTTCAACCCCTATTTTCTCGAAAAAGTGACGTGATAGAAGGTTTTTGAATCCAGATTCGTGTTCAACATGAAAAATCCATTCGGAAACCATTGGTCCGATCTTATTCGCAAAATGCATTTTGGCTAGTGTTATCTAGTAATGCGCACAAAAGAAACTTGAATGTGCTGATTTTTCTTTAAAATACTTTTTTTCCTTAGCAAGATCATTACGTACACCTTTCCGATATTATTTAATTAGAAAACGAATCGAATGAAACAAATTCATACCTGAGTCAGAATTCCTGAAAGGAGCCACCCAAAACCTTTTAATTTTTTTTCGAACTAATGTGGTTATTTTAATAGTATTTTATATAAGAAATCATACTACCAAAAGATATTGCAAAAAAAATTTTTTTGTTAATGTTATTACCTATTGAAAAATTTGAACGTATTTAATTGAAAAATGAATTTCTCAAAAACTTATTGATCAATTTTAATTTTTGAAGATGCATTTTATTTGTGTTAAAATGAAGTATAACTGACAATATTTTCAGATAAAAATATTTCATTTTAGTGCAAAATGCAATTGTTTATTTATAAACAATTAAAAAGAAATAGTATTCTGGATGATATTTAAGTTGAAAAAATTACTAAAATGTTCTTAATAAACTACTAAAAAATATCCCGTTGAAAAAATATGGCACGAAGTTTTAAATTACTTAATTTTAAGCATTTGTGCCGCGGTGCAGTGCGCGACTCTGGTCCTTATTGAGCGTTCGCGCGCGTGTTATTGTTTCTGATCGCTGAAATGACTGTGCTTCTCAAACACTACATTTATGTTGGAAATAAATTTATTTTAACGTAATTTTTACATTTAATTTTTTTTAATGGAACATTTAATTAATTATTTTTGTTGAATGGTAATTACAGTTGTGTTGAATAAATTGTTAAAATATCGAATTGTTGAATTTTCTTTGAAATTAAAAAAAATAAGCGAACTAGAATTAAAATTTGGATTAAATATAAACATTTTTAACAATAATTCCAAATGTAATCTATTCTTTAAAAACATTTATTAGTACAGGTATAAAAAGTTTTAATACTTATTATTTACAAATTTTCAAGGAAAAATATTTTAGAACGTTGTTTGTTTCTTAGATCGTTTTATGTTTTGTTGATCGTTGTTTGTTTTTTAGATCGGCTAATGTTTATTTTAAAAATGTTTATATTTAATCCAAATTTTAACACTAGTTCACTTATTATTTTTTTTAATTTCAAAGAAAATTCAACAATTCGGTATTTTAACAATTTATTCAGCACATCTGTAATTACCATTCAACAAAAAGAATTAATTAAATGTTCCATTAAAAAAAATTAAATGTAAAAATTACGTTAAAATAAATTTATTTCCAACATATATGTAGTGTTTGAGAAGCGTAGTCGTTTCAGCGATCAGAAACAATAACACGCGCGCGAACGCTCAATAAGGGCCAGAGTCGCGCACTGCACCGCGGCACAAATGCTTAAAATTAAGTAATTTAAAACTTCGTGCCATTTTTTTTCAACGGGATATTTTTTAGTGGTTTATTAAGAACATTTTAGTAATTTTTTCAACTTAAATATCATCTAGAACACTATTTATTTTTAATTGTTTATAAATAAACAATTGCATTTTGCACTAAAATAAAATGTTTTTATCTGAAAATATTGTCAGTTATACTTCATTTCAACACAAATAAAATGCATCTTCAAAAATTAAAATTGATCAATAAGTTCTTGAGAAATTCATTTTTCAATTAAATACGTTCAAATTTTTCAATAGTTAATAACATTAACAAAAAATTTTTTTTTGTAAAATCTTTTGGTAGTATGATTTCTTATATAAAATACTATTAAAATAACCACATTAGTACCAAAAAAAATTAAAAGGTTTTGGGTGGCTCTTTTCAGGAATTCTGACTCACCTATTAAATAGTAGAATCCTACTAATTCCTATTTAAAAAGAACTATTTTTGTTTAAAAAAAATAAAAAGTAAAAAAATTCTTCGCTAGAATTAATTTATCTAAAAATATTTTTAAAAATGATCATCAAAATTTCAATTAACGTAATAAATTATTATAAAATTATTCCCTTAAAACTCGATTATTTTATAAAATTTTAGTAAAAAATCTTGGCAAAATATAATTACTTTCAAAAATTGAAATTTATGCAAATTCTACATGGAGAAAATTTGTTCCTTATATTTTACCGAATTTTTAAAAAACAATATTAAAAATTTAATGTGATATTTTTATTCCCTACAAGATAGAACTGTAAACGTCAAAAAACATTTAAATTAAAAGTTTAATATAGATTTAAAAAATTCCTTCTTAATGGGCACTAACGTTTCATGAATAGTTCGGTAAAACTTTCTTGACTTGCCTAAAGTGTTTGTTTTCAGGACTAGTTCGGTAAAACTTCCTTTACTTGTCTAAAGTGTTAGTTTTCTGAATTGAAATACTTTATTTTAAGTATTCCACCGTCAAATGAAAGACTTCCACACTAATAGTTGATTCTTTCAAATTATTTAAACTTAACTAATAAGTGAAATTTCACTATTATTCATTATTATTCATTTCACTATTAATTAAATTAAAATTCATAATGGGTCGGCCGCTCAAGAATTTCGAGAGGTTATCGGGAGAGACGGGATAAACAGAGGCTCAACCGCGTGTTTATTATGAAGATTTCCTCTTGCCCTTAAGGGTGAGAGACCAAGTGGAGCTGAAAAGAGAATGAGAAAGCGAGCTCGAGCCAGGGCCTCTGAGAGGACCGGATCGAACCTCGCTGGCTGTTCTCAGGGCGCTTCTGGGAGCGGAGGGGTCTCGTCTGGGGCGTTGACGTCTAAAAGGCGCTGATCATTGCAGAAGGCTATCTCAAGGTTGTGATGACAACAGAGCATCTCGACCAGCTGAAGTTAACAATCCATGGGGAGATCGAAAGGGACGAAGCAGGACCCTATCCTCGTTTTGGGAAAGTTCGGCTCACCAGAGGAGCTGTTTTCGTGGAATGCCTTTACTCTGATTCTAGGGAATGAATAAATTGCCGTATACCTAGACTCGGGCAGGCAGTGGGGGCCTTACCCTAAAGATGGTGTTATAAGAGGGCACTCAATTGAGACCCTTTTAGATATTACGGAAAGTACACTCAAGATTGTCAAAAATTGGTGCAGTCAGACTAGACTTTCTATAAACCCAGAGAAAACGAATATAATAGTTTTCACTAGGAAATACAAGATACCGAGCTTAAAGAAGCTGGTATTTTATGGAAAAGATATTTCTTTTTCCTAATCGGCTAAATACTTAGGAGTAATCCTGGATAAAAAGCTGAGTTGGAGGGAACATTTCGAGTATCAGTATAGGAAATTCTGTACTGCGTTCTGGGTGTGTAGAAGGGCCATAGGGTCATCGTGAGGACTAAGACCCAATATGGTCAACTGGCTCTATCAAATGATTTTAAACCCCAGGTTTCTTTACGCGGTGGTGGTTTGGTGGTCTGGGACGCAATTGATCACGGTTAAAGAAAAACTAGACCAACTCTAAGCAATGTTTTTAGAGGTATTACAGGGGCCATGAGGACCACGCTTACAGCGGTGTTGGGATTCATACTGGTTACTGGGAAAACCGCAGCGTACTAGGCGAGTTAGTTTCAGTAAATAAACTTTCATTGATCTGGGTACCGGGTCACTCGGGAATCAAGGGCAATGAAAGGTTAGAGGTTTTGTCAAAAATAAGTTCTGAAACGGTATTTTTAGGACCTGAAGCAGCAGTGGCATTAATGCCATGTCTGGTTAAGGGAGCCATTGAAAGATGGGGTCAAAAGGAACATGAGAAGTATTGGGCGGTCATTGGGGTGGAAAGGCAAGCAAAGACTCTGTTCGGTTTAGTACCCGACAAGAGGCGAGCTAGCGATCTCCTAAAACTCGATAAGATCAGAGTTAAAACCCTTATTCACCTCTTTACAGGACATAGGCTTTTGAATTATCATCAGCATAAAATAGGAAATAAAGTCTCACCTATGTGCAGACTGTGTGTCTCACATATTATCTGAATGCCCGGCGTTTGCTAAGATCAGACTTTCCAGGTAGGGTCAAGCAATTATAGACCCTACGCAGGTGAGCAGCCTATCTATAGAGGAGGTACTGGACCTTTGGAGAAGAACAAAAACAAAAAATACCTGTTTTTTTGTTTTTAATTTCCAATTGTTTAACAATAATTGTTTAAACAAATGAACAAAAATTAAAATTTTTTTGAAATCTGTTAACGCCAATCGATTCTACGTGAAAAAATAAGAATATTTTGTGAAGGTCATTTTTCTCACCAAGTCGTATTTTGTTTATAAAATTGTTATAAACAAATAAAGCTGCGTTAAAGGTCTTTCATCCCAAGCATAAACAAATGGATTTTAAGTGAAACTAACAATTGGATTCATAGGCAAATGGAAAAAAAGATATACCTGTTTTTTTGTTTTTAATTTCTGAATGTTTAACAACAATTGTTTACCCTGCTTAATTTGTTTATAACAATTTTATAAACAAAATACGACTTGGAGAGAAAAACGACATATATAAAATATTCTTATTTTTTCACGTAGAATCGATTGGCGTTAACAGATTTTAAAAGAAATTTAATTTTTGTTAATTTGTTTAAACAATTGTTGTCAAACATTTAGAAATTAAAAACAAAAAAACAGGTATATCTTTTTTTTCCATTTGCCTATGAATCCAATTGTTAGTTTTATAATACAATTGCTGGTTTCTTCATGGGACTTAATGGGTAAAGAATCCGTAAATGAAAATTATCCATCAGCTCTAGTTTTCTTGAAAAACGGGGTTAAAAGGTCAAAAATAGCGTTTTTGGCAAAATTTGAGCACCTCTAGCAACCAAAGGAAAGGTCCTAGAAACTTCTACTTGGGCTTAAATTAAAGATTAACCTTTCATCAACAATCCCTGAAAATACTATTCCTGCCCAATAACCACAAAGTCAATGGTAGTCAAATTTTAAAAGTCAAAAACTAATTTTGGCAAATTTTGAGTATCCTTAGCCACGAAACGAAAGATCGTAAAAAGTTCTACTCGGGCTCAAATTAAAGATTAACCTTTCGTCTATAATTCCTGAAAATCCCTTTCCCACACAATAACCTCAAAGTCAAAGGTAGTCAAATTTTAGAATCCAAAAACTGCTTTTAAAATTTGACTACCACTAACTTACCGACTATAGATATTTCTCGGATGCGGTAAGCACGATTTTGTATTGGCGGTAGAATAAATAAGTTTTTTTCATTACTAATTAATAAATATATTATTATTTATTTACTATATAAATGTTATTATATAAAATAATTAAATTTAATACAAAATCGTGCTTACCGCATCTGAGAAATATCTATAGTCGGTAAGTTAGAGTAACAAGGAATTATCAAATTCTAACCTTTTTTCAGTGTGAATAAATTTTTTGAACAAAATTATCCTTTTTTTCTTAAAACTTCATTTCCCTTATAAATTTAGCTTTGTTTTACTTTGAAAATTCATTTCTATTATCAACATTTACTTTAAAATAGTGTTATATTAAGAAAAATGCTTTAAAAGTCACCTCGTATACAAGCATCTATACACTTCTCATTACGGAAAAGGCTCGTATGAGAGTTTTCTTATATTTCTCATACGAGCTACCGAACTCGTATACGAACTCCGCGGTCCGTGTATAGAATTTTTTTTACTGGGTCGTTAGAGGTGCTCAAACTTTGCCAAAAACGCTATTTTTTGACCTTTTAACCACGCTTTTCTTAAAAACTAGAGCTGATGTCTAATTTTCATTTATGTATTCTTAATCAGCGTGAAAAAACCTATCGGAAACATCTTTGATATTTGCCGCACCAAAATCAGTGTCGGCCTGTGTAATTTAATGACGAAAACACTATGTCCAATTTTTTTTCATGGTTAAAAGCGAAGAAAAAACCAATTTTTAAAATTCTACAGCGTCTACAACATTAAATTATACTAGAAATTTACAAAATTTTATATAATTTCCTAAAATTAAAAATAACGAATTCAAAATGGCGTCCAAAATTTATAAAAATTATAATTCTAGTTCAAACTCCTCATAAAGCTCTCTAAATCTGAATTAGAAGAATTCTACTAAGAATTAGTAAAATTTTACTAATTTTTAGTAGTTTTCATGAACGACTTTTTACTTTTTTAATTAGTAGAATATTACTAATTTTTAGTAAAATTCTACTAATTAAAAGTCACTTTTTTACTAAATGAATTAGTGAAACTGTTTTATCGACTATTAATAAAACAGTTCTACTAATTGTTAGTAGAATTCTACTACTCAAATAATAACGCTCTACTAACAATTAGTAAAATTTTACTAATTGTTAGTAGAATTATTACTAAATCATTTAGTGGACGACTTTTCACCATTTCATTAGTAACTTTCTACTAATTCAGATTTAGAGAGAGGGGTTTTTTGGACGTTCATAACGAATTTTGTGTTAGTTTTCCGAAATTCAAAATGTAGAATCCAAAATGGCGGATTTAAAAATCAATCAGATTTATTTAAAATTCGTCATTCCAGGATTTTTTTGGCTTTAATTACGAATTGGATGTCTATGATTAACAAATTAATGTCAGGATTTTAAAATTAAATATATATCAAATATATAAAATAGAGTTGGAGTGCTTTCTATATGAATCTACTTTTTGCGATGTTTGCTAGGTGATTGCTGCTGTTTCTCAAGTTTTTTATGTTTAGTATAGAAAGTATCATTAACCCTAGAAGGAGTACGTGAACTGACTCACCCTTTAAGGAGTAACTGAGATATTTAGATACACCAAACTTCATTCTTGTTTTTAAAGGTTTCTATTCGAAGTAAAGTCAATTAAAGATAGTGAATTTTATAAGTTTTTTAGTTAGGAAAGCAATAGTTTTATTCATTTTCTTGTCAATTAAAAAGAAATTTAATAATGGCTAAGGTTTGAGAGCGAAAAATTAGTTTTCAAGTTAGAGGCGTACTTTGAATATTTATATTTATTTCTTAAAGGCGACATGAAGTCCCTAATCATAGACGCCAAATCCTGAGAAACTAATTTTAAGTGCATCCGATTTCATCCCAATATTTTTATATCCGCCATTTTGGATTCGATATTTTGAATTTTGATTATGTCTATGATTAGACTTTTAAGAATTCAATATAAATTAGACAAGTTATCCTTATTTTTTTAAATTTTGAATTTGTAACACTGAATATAAAATCGGCGATCCCAAAAATATCACAGTAACCAACTGTTAGTAAATCTCGTTAATTTTTCTTCATACGTCAACTATATTTGATCCGTTATATTGAATTCTGAAAAGCTGCCATCAAATTCCTAATCATAGACATCAAATTTTAAAGACCCCAAAAATCCCGGAATGACGAATTTTAAACAAAATCGATTGATTTTTAATTTTTGAATCCGCTATTTTAATTTTAGGAAATTATATGAAATTTTATAATTTTCTAATATAATTTAATGTTGCAAGCCCTGTAGAATTTTGAAAACTAGTTTTTCTTCTTTTTTTACCATGAAAAAAAATTAGACATATTGTTTTTTGTCATTAAATTTTGTATAGTTCATTTGAAAATTAATATTTCAAAAAGGGCCCAACCGCATAAAAAGCTGACATTTTTATCATTAATATGAGCTATTATACAAGGTTTTTGGATTAAATTTGAAATGGAGGGAAGGGGTGTCCCACTTGAGAAAGAATGCATCATATGTAAATTATTAAAAATAATAATTGAATAGTGAATGCATTGTACACGGAAAAAAGTAAGTGAATCCTTCCTTGAAAGTGCTTAACTTTTGGATAGGACACAAAATACAAGACTGATAATATACTTTTTATTAAAAAATATAAGAAAGGCCTAGAATTTTTTTTGAAACTCTCATGCAAAAGTACTAGACTATTTCTAGTATTCTGTGTCGTATCCAAAAGTCAAGCACTGAGTCAATGAAAATTTCACGTACTTATTTTTTCCGTGTAGTATGGATTCTTAGAAATAATTAAATTTTGAAAAAGGTTTCTAATTAAAATTTTTAAAATCTGAATTTTTCTTGCTCTTACATGAAAATTCTGCAAAATATTGGGGAATATAATTAAAATAAAAAACGTCACAACCAACGTTGTTAATTAAGCTTCACTATATTAGCCCCAAGATTAGTCAATTCAGTGATAGTAAGCTTCCCAATGGGAAATAGCCATTAGTCTACCAATGGTGTATTAATGGTCCAATATTGGGGGCCATTGGTTTTCTCTAGGTTTATTATTGGCACCCAATAGTGGACCACTAATGGGAAAATCGTGGGATGTCCACGCCGATGCCAATAATTGGCAACCACTATTGGCACATCATTGGCTGCCATTAAAAAACCAATAATAAAAAAAAAATTTTTTACTAAATTTTATTAAATAATAAATTTATTTATTTAATAATTATTTCATTTATTATTATTATTATTTATTAAAAATATTAATTTTTTTAATTTATTATTTTATAGAAATGGTTATTATTTTCTATCACATCGACATGTGAATAACCCTTTCGTTCAGAGTCTAAAAATTATTAACCTCACATCCTTCAGTGCAAAAAATAGGAGAGGACGGTCAGAATAAAATTTCACAAATATTTGTGAGAATGCTGCCTCCTTATATACTATTCGAGTTTCATGTTAGTTGCAATAGAGTTTTAAGCAACACCTCTTATGGGGCGTTGAGCGAACTACATACTTGCCTCATGATAATTTCTGCAGCGCGGGTAAGTACATAGTTCGCTCAACGCCCCATAGGAGGTGTTGCTTAAAACTCTCTTGCAACTAACATGAAACTCTAATAGTATATAAGGAGGCAGCATTCTCACAAATATTTGTGGAATTTTATTTTCCCCGTCCTCTCCTATTTTTTGCACTGAAGGATGTGAGGTAAATATTTTTTAGACTCTGAACGAAAGGGTTATTCACATTTCGATGTGATAGAAATTAATAACCATTTCTATAAAATAATAAATTAAAAAAATTAATTTTTTTAATAATAAATAATAATAATAAATAAAATAATTATTAAATAAATTTTATTTTTGAATAAAATTTAATAAAAAATTTTTTTTATTATTGGTTTTTTAATGGCAGCCAATAATGTGCCAACCACTGTTGGCACAATTATTGGCATCGACGTGGACATCCCACGATTTTACCATTAGTAGTCCACTATTGGGTGCCAATAATGGGACAATAATGGAATGGCGGCTCCCATTATTGGACCATTAATGCACCAATGGTTTTTCCCATTGGGTTGGGTTGAGTGTAATTGAGCCTTCCAATTCTATAACTCGCCCGACGATGGAATACACGCGCTAATACCAGTCGGGTAGCAGTGAGCGTCTCTGGGCCTGTCACTGCTACCCGACTGGCATTAACGCGTGTCTCCGAGCGTCGGGCGAGTTGTAGCATTGGAAGGCTCAATTTGTCAGTCATTGGAAATATATGGAAACTTTCAACTCTAACCAAGAAATATTTCTGACATTTTAAATATCAACTTTTGTGTTTTTCAATTTTAAAACAGTATTAATTTCAATAATTTACTTTTAAATGGTTGTAATTTGAAACATGCTATTGAAAAGAATTGAAATTGCTTATTTAATTTTACTTTTCACACAATTTTGATTGTATCTGTCATTCTAGGGTTATGTTGTCTTTTAAGTAAAATTGAATATCGCGACTGTAACGATATTTTTTTAAGTATATCTAATAATTTTTAGAGTAAATCAGAATATTATTTAGGTTCAGGGAAAAGGTCAAAGTTCTGTCTGGAAATCAGGCAATAATCAGGAAAAAGCAAAATTAAATTTTTATAGCAACCCTGAATTGAAAATAAATTAAGAAATGAATTAATAAGAAATAAATTTAAAAATGCATCAAACGCATCGAAAAAAAAATTCTGTATTTATTTAAAGCATCTGGTTACTTCGTATATTATTTTGACACGATGCCAGTAGTTTTTTCTTTTTAAAACAAAGAGAAAACAAAGAAATCATGTGGATCCTATTGTGCATATACTTTAATTTCATTATTTTAGGGAAATTTGTATTTGTTTTTACCTCAACTAAGATGGAAACTGCGTAGTTATACGCTATAAATGACCTATTTTTGGATCGTAATGCTGCCCATTGGATTTGAATTCTATTGACCCTCTCAAACAAATACTGCATGCAATTGCATGACTCTAGACAGTGCAATAAACTCATCAGCGTCAATCTTATCGTTTAACTTTAAAAGCATTGTCTACTTAATTTCCCTGCAGAAGAGGTGAATATTCCCAAAATCTTATCAAACATGGAATTTCGTTTTTTATTCGAAAATAAAATATTTTTATTGAAAAAGAAATCATTATCGTAAAATTAATATTATCAAAAAATATTATTTTTATTATTATTATTATTATTGATACAAAAATTATTCCTATCGAAACAAAAATTATGGATGTTGAAAAAAAATTATTCTTCTTGTCAAGTATTATCGTTACAAATAAACGCTAAACGTATTAACCCTTTACCTTCTCAAATGACTGTATCGACAAAAAACGACAATTCGGTCGCCTGGTGGGGACTATTCTAAACGCATTTAAAAGCCCTAGAGTAGGGATGAAACT
Source organism: Leptopilina myrica (nomen nudum) (assembly GCA_032872475.1). Classification (NCBI taxonomy): domain Eukaryota; kingdom Metazoa; phylum Arthropoda; class Insecta; order Hymenoptera; family Figitidae; genus Leptopilina; species Leptopilina myrica (nomen nudum). The sequence goes on along the minus strand of CM065460.1, from coordinate 25,508,769 downwards.
GCGATGGCACAGGGTTAATATTTTTTCCTTTCTCTCTGAAATTTGCTAAATCAATGGCAAAATGGAAATTTACTTTTGCGTTGTCAATTATAGTTACAGTAAAAAATGGGAAATTTCTATTTGAACAATACACATTTATATTTAGTTGGATAAGTTAATTTAGCTCAAAGTAAAGTATATAATCATCAGAGAACTCAAAAGCCGTGTTCAATGTCTACTTTCTCTGACCTCAATTATATCTCGTAGATCGCAAATCGCGACTAGAAACAACCACATACATAAATACACTCCCTACAAAGGTGACATTCCACATATTTGGAGACCTCTTTTACTACACTGAAAAAAATGATAATGTTAATTTTGACATACAAGTATGGTTAGGATGTATAGCTAAAACAGCAATACCGTATTGCTGTTATTAAAATACAGTATTCGTGTTCTCCGCATACATATTATTGTCTCTCAAATACATATTGCTGTTCTACACTGCGTATGGCTAAAACAGCAATACTGTATGGCAGTATCATATCTACCAATATAATATGTCAGAATTACCTATATTTATGGCAGTACCATAAATATATTTTTTTCAGTGTATATGACGAGTGCCGGAATCGATATATAATATAATTAGAGGTCAATGAATACCCGAGAAAAGGGTCATTCATCTATTTCAAAATCGAGAATGTTCGAAAAAATGCACAAGAGAAATTTCTACATTCATTATTATTCCTTCACTTTTACAACAACAACAAAAATTAGCCTGGGATTTTTCCAGAACGTGAGATAATCTGAGCAGGAGATTTGAACGTTGAGAACTTGGTTGTGTAATATTCGAGACTTTAAATTTATATATCTAAGACTCGGCGTCCATAAATCAGCTGTACTCAGTTAAGCTTTTCAGGTAGTTTCCCTAACTATGTCCAGAGAGAGCCAAGTCAATACGAGTCCTTCTAAAAAAATTTCGGTTACGTAGCGCAAAAATAGGGGAATTGACATTGGGATTGTTAGATATGTAAAAGCCTAAAAGGCTTTTTTAGATAATTATAATAATAAAAGTAAAGCATATCTTAAAGTATATAATGTAATCTATCTAAATTATTTTTTCTAACTAAAAATATTGCAAAATGGCGGCGTAATAGAAGTTTTAAATTAGAACTTTGGTTTGGTAAGTCCCATGAAAATCGGTTGAAATTTGACTAATCCATTTTGCACGGAGAAAGAAAAAATACATTTTGAGAAAATTGCGATTAAAAAAGTTGTGTATATATGATATTAGGTGTACCTTCTTTCAACCACGATTCAAAAACCTTTCCGTATTCTATAAAAAAATCATCCTTTTTTAGTTTTTTAACTGTCACTTTTAATCTACCTTTTGCGAGTTCCAAATCATCAGGTAAAGCTATGTGATCATTTTTCCAAGGTAATTGCACTTCACATCTCTTATCGTTATTAAAAGTTATTGTGTTTCTTATAAATTCCTTGACTTTTTCTTGGTATTTCGACATATTTATTTTTTCTATAGAATTTTTTTACATATTACATCTAATTGACATAAATCTGTTAGATCGACGCCTCGGTCGATCATAGAGGTGAATTTGATATTTCATTTCCTTCCCTTGGCATATTACCCATGATTGTCTAACCAAGCAATGTTTTAAAAGAAATTAACCACTTTAATTAAAATCATATTCTTTTCCAGTTAATAATTTTTCCGCCACCTCATACAAATCCCAGTAGAGTGATATCGATTCTCTCTTGGTTCTCAACCTCTGCTCAAAGAAACTCTAACAGACTGGCTAGTCAATCCTTATTTACCTATTGAGCACCTACGTCGATGGTTTCTCGTTGTTAACTTCGCTGCCAAGCCCGAAGAACGTCCTCTAGTAGCAAGGATTCCTCTAGTAGATATAACATCGAATTACATTTACGGTGGTGTCTCCAAGCGATTCCAAGGCTCGAATATAGGATTCGAGTTTATCATGGATTTTTGTCAGCGTCAGCTTTTATTGTCTGATGTAGGCGGAAATGTTATCACAAAGTCTTGAGCTCTTGAACCTGGCGCAGTGGTTTGTACCAGATATTGGAACTTGTCTTATTTTCTTATTGTCTGATCTTCATGGATGATTTTAAACACGCTCCAAAATGATAACCAATCTTTAATATTTCCAATAAATTTTGGTAGTTCAAAGGGAAGATGTTTCAGCGTCTTCCTTATAATTAGAGCTTGTTGATCCATTATACTTGTTGATATGCCTGTATGAATTTTTTCCTGTTTCTTCAATTGATAGCTTTGCTTTTAAAAATACTGTTTAATATTCATCGTCTAACTCCATTTTTCTTTCTATCTGTTCCTCTGTGGCATTTGATGCAATTAATAATTTAAAGTAATTAGCATGAACATCATTTAACTTCGTCATTCTTGATTCTAATAATTGGAAGGCAACTATTTTCTTATCTCCGGAAACCGATTTCAGTTTCGTTTCAAAAGCATTTTACGATCCGGTAAACACAGTTCGTAAAGTTTTTCTTTGCCTTTGACAGCGTCCACATTGTCACTGAACTTTTCACAAACACTTAATTTTATCACCACTTAAAAACTTAATCCTCCAAGTACTATCGCGGTCGCCATAAATTTTGCAATTTGATTAGGCTTAATATTATAAAAAAACTAATATTAACCACAAATAGAACAAAGCTATATTATTAAGAAAAAAAACAAAACAAAGTTTTTTACCTTATTATTTACGCGACCATCGTCACTAAACTATTCTGCTATCTTTTCTTTTTAATTTCTTTGTCGCGCCTTAATACAACTTTGTCTCCTCGTCCCTTTTGAAGATTACTTTCAATACACAAGCACATAAAACCAATTTTCTAATACCCATACTCGTCATTTACCAGAACTGTCATTTATCTCAACAGTTATTAGACATAGCCGGCATATAACAGAATTCTCATTTATCCGAATTTTCATATTCTTTGTAGTCGGCAGTGGGAAATGTGAATATGAATTCAGATACCTGGATATTAGGGTGGCTCTTATTTACCAAGTTGAGTAAGCGTAACCGCCTACTTTTCCCATTTAAAATACATAGAATTCTTAAAACTCTTGGTTTTTTTAAAATAATTTTTCTAATTAACAAAATTTTTAAAAAAGATTTTTAGATTCTTAAAGTGCACACTTTCACCTTTAAAATGTCCTTAAATACAAAATTTTCGGTTCATAATTGAATAAGTTATAAAGCTTTTAATATAGAGATAAATAGATTCAGCCAAATTTTACTAATTAAAATGCAAAATTTAAATATACTCGTTATTTATTTACCGCAAGCACTACAGCTTACTCTAATATATTGTTTTTAATACGTGTAAAATAAAAGTCCTCTTAATAAAATTACCATATTATTCATTTAATTGGTAATTAAAATTTTACCGCATTTATAGTGCTGCCTCTATCGAGTTTTGTGCATTCGTTGCGAACTAAGTTTTGTCAGAAGGGTAAGAAGTTTGATAGTAAACTAAAAATAAGAAGTGTTTATTTCCTTACAAGAACTGTCTAATACTTGGTTTTAAAAATTTTTTGGGTATTTTTTTAAAGTGATTAAGGAAGTTATTGACCTTTATAAAATTTATGCGTGAAATCAAGCTAAAAAGCATCATAGCTTCAAGTAGTACTACAAACTACGAATTGCGAAAACAAATTTTTTTAGTTGGTTATGTTCGCCCTTGAATCGTTGCTATTAAATTACCGACAAAAATACAAGCTTTACAAGTTTTATTTTTTTGGACAAGGCGTTGTAATTTAACCATACGAGAAAGTGTAAATCGAGTTATAAGAGAAGTTTCTCTATTTTGGGAAAAAGCTGGTATACCGATTCAAAAACAAAACAAATGTATTGACAAATTAGTCAGCTTACATACAGAGCACAAAAATGTAGAGAGACATAAAGATTAAAAATTTAATAAAAAAAATGATTTGAAAGAAAAACTTGAACGTACTTTTAATATAGCTCATGGTGTAACGTTTTCCAACTTGTTGACGTTATGATAAAAGAATTTCTACAAGACCAACTATTAAAAAGACAATACCGTATTGCCACATTTATTTCATATTTTAAGAGTGATATTGAAGATCCAGGTTTAATTTTTTGAAATATCAAAATAAAAGTTTCCTATTTTTTATTTTAATTTTAGTTTAAATATAAATAAACCTAAGTATAAAAGAGCATAGATTTAACTTATAAAATTTTTATCAGGTTTAACTGCTCCAAAAAATATTATTCATAATTTTGACAATTCTGAAATGCAAGTTGAAAATTCCCCTCAGAAGGAGGAACATGATATTGGCTAAAATGTATTGTCAGTATTGGTGATTTTCAATCTAAAATACAAATGCCATAATGAAAGCCACGCTGTGATGACTCAAGTATCTGGTAATATATTTTTCTGTTTTTTTAAATTAAAAAATTTTATTTATTATGTTTTAATAAAAACAATCGAGGACTACAATTTTATCGCTGTGTTTAAATTATTTATTTTAATTTAATCAGATTCGTGTGAGCAGTTATCACTAGACGAAAAAATCATTGCGGCTTTAAAAAGTGTGGGGTCAGATTATGTATCAAATGGACTTTATTATGTACAGAAGAATGTCAGAGAAAAGATCCCAGTTTTATATGAAAGACTTGTGCCAGCTCAGGATTTTTTAACCTACAGATCAAATTCTAAGGGCTCTCTATAGTATAATTAAGATATCTCTAGGTCAACGTATAGGTCAGTTATGACATATTCTTTAATCTGCAGATCAAATTCTAGGGGGCCGAAGCGAGATTACGCAGAACTTTTAGTGTTTGCCACCAGTAGTTCTTTCGCGTGCGAGAACAATGTTTGACTGGATTCGTTTTTGGGATCGCTGAAACCGAAACTGAAGTTTATTTAACCCCATCACGTCAGGGTTTTGAGATAACCTCAAAAATAACTCAAAATTTGACTCCAAAATTTTTTAATCAACAAAAATTTTTATTTTCAAGTCTTACTATGATTACTTTATGTTTTTAGGGTCGCTGAAACCGAAACTGAAGTTTATTTAACCCCATCACGTCAGGATTTTGAGATAATCTCAAAAAAGAACTCAAAATTGCCCCCAAAATTTTTTAATCCACAAAAATTTTTATTTTTAAGTTTACTATGACTGTTTTATGTTTTTTGGGTTGCTGAAGCCGAATATGAAGTCTATTTTACCCCATCTAGCCAAGGTTTCGAAATAACCTCGAAGAAAATTAACCAATATTACCCTACAATTTTGAAGTTAAGAAAAAATTTTATTTTTAGCTTTTACTATCACTGTCTTGTGTTTCAGTCTTTTTTCGTCAAATTTTGAGTTATTTTTTGAGGTTATCTCAAAACCCTGACGTGATGGGGTTAAATAAACTTCAGTTTCGGTTTCAGCGACCCCAAAAACATAATGTTGTCATAGTCTGATCAAAAGCTCAGAGAATCAATTTACGTATGAAAACAAAAACTTTAGTTACAAGAAGAATTAATTAAAATTAATAAATATACATATATACAGATAGGGGGTTAGCCACTCTAGTAGATTATAATATATTTTAAGATTAAAGCAATTATTATCAATCCAAATATTACGCGAATTAATTCAGGGGTAAAAATGTTACGATGATAAATTATAAGATAGAGATATTTTGTATAGAATAATATCACTTTGCGGACATCCTGGATGAGTTCAGTGAGAAGAGTGTCTCATATTCTACATAGTTAGTGTCGTTAACCCTACAAAATGCGTTGGCAGTAAAATATTGATAATGTGTCGGTATTTTTCCAGATATACGTCCGGCCTATGCCCTTTATATAATATAATAAAATTATTTATTTTTTTAGTTTGTTATACAAAAAGTACTTTCATTTTAAAAATAAATTTAAATTTGTATTTAACCACTTCACTGACAGAGAATTCCAAATAACGTTCCACGCGCCGAGGCTCAGACTAGCAAAAACATAAACGTGTAATATTACCTTTAATAATAATAATAATATATTATAGTTATTATTATTATATTATTATACAAGTTTTATTGTGTAAAAATTTTTAAAAAGTGGAACGCCATTTGTTAAAAATTATTAGTAATAGACGATTTGAACGTTCGGAAAAACGTTGAAAATCACAAAAACAAAATTTGTATTGTGATAATCATGTTCCCTGATGTCTAAACTATAGAAATATTGCTTTACAATAGTTTAATGTGGTGTACACTCTTAAAAAAAGTTTTTTTAGGAACGCCATTTCGGTGTTCTTGCCAGTCTGGGCCTCGGCGCGTGGAACGCCATTTGGAACAACCTGCCAGTGAAGTGTTTAATAATAAATACCTAATAATTAATTCAAGAAGATTAGAGACAGGTGGGCTAACTCGGCTGTTTTCTCACTCACAGCAGTGAGTCAGTATTAGTGAGATTATGAAAGCGTAGTTAGATTGCGCCAAATATCATTAAAACTAACGGTAATAATTACTATATAATTAATCGCTGTTAACTTAAAAATATCGACTTGCAATGATTTGACGCTAAAAGTGTGTATTGAATCATAAAATGCTACAAATTATATAGCCACACAACAAAAGGTTCTGATTTGGGGTAGATGTAGACTGTATGTTTTTTGGATCCCTGAAACCGAATCCGAGGTCCGTTTAACCCCATCAGATTAGAATTGTGACATAACCTCAAAAAACCAATATGGCCGACGCGTTTTTGAAAAGTTCATCGCATTCCCTTGAAATTTGTAACTCGGTGGTTTTTATAGTCGCTGATTAAGGAATCGAGATCAGTTTAATTTTAGCAGAAAATGCTTTTGACATAATAACTCAAAACCTACAATTTGTGCTATTAAACGCACGTAACAATATGGACGTACCGTCGGCATTAGCGTTACCCGATATACACCGCTAAGACGATGCACGATCTAATTTTGTACATCATGTACCTCTTTAAAGGGCTGATTGGTATTCCTATTCAGAAACATATATGAACCGCTGAATCGTAGAATGGCACGTAAATTTTTTTTCACTAAAATCAAAATCCTTCAGGTCACTCAAAACTTAACTTTTAACTTTAAATATTTTATATGCGTAATATTTTTTCCTTTAAGAATATGCATTCAAAATATTTAAACTCAAAAGTTGAATTTTGAGTGTCTAGGAGACCTTTGATTTCGGTCAAAAAAAAATTACATGCCGTTTTACGATCCAGCGGCTCATATATTATTTTTATTGTTCTCCTTCTTTGAACTGTATCGAGTTCTTTCTACTTCGAAAAATCATTGTACAGGATTTCCTTTTCGTTTGGTAACTTGTCCTAGTGTTTCTCTTTTTAACATCCAGCAAAAAACTGCAAGCATATTAGCATCCCCTACTATCCCATAAACATAAGTAGCAGGAGTACTTTGTAAAGCTAGACTGTTACCCGAGTAATATGGTAATAATTTTTAAATCTTTACAGATCTTCCATCTGTGTTGCTCGTAGCCAATTTTATTCAAAAGTACTACCATGTTCACATAATTTTCATTCATAACAGTAAAATGAGCTATAAGTATAGGAGCATAAACGTTAGTATTATACAGTAACACTGCCTTAATACTTCTTTTAGATGCATCAATAAAAAGTCGACAATATGTTGCATTAAAGCAATTTTCTTTCATTTCATTCATAAGTCCATTAATGTCAGTGCATTAATATTAAGTTGAAAATACGCGATTTCCAAATTTTTGTAAACTTTGCAACTTAATATCTCCGTTAAAGAAAAATAAAAAAATTGGCACTTTCACAGCTATTAAATCACACCAAAATCTACACGCAACAAAAAGTTTCGTTTTGGTCCCGAATCACTGTAATATTACACTGGAGATTCGTAATCTCAACTGGAATATTACAGTGATCTTACTAAGATATCAAAATGTCCACCTGGAGGTATTATTTCATTGTACCATTAACGTAATATTACCTCACAATGTTAAGGTAACATTACCTTAACATAACCCTGTAATATTACCTTAATACTACAACGTAATACTACCTCCAGGCGGACATTTTGATATCCCAGCTTACGTGCTGTTTGGGAAATTTTTATGAGCGATTCCACGTCAAGTGATCAAGGGGTCTTACGGTGTAATGTTTATTTTAATAATTTTTTGTCAAATTTGAATGTTTAATTGTTTAAAAGTAAAAAATTATCGAAATAAGCATTGTACTGAAAAACACAAAAATTTAACCCCCTCGGAAAAAATTGGACAATTCCTTGCGATGTGTCCCTTACAGCTACATTGAAAGCATTCTATGGGTTTTCTGTTTTGATTACCTTCGCTGCTGTTTTTCTTATCGGTAGATGGGTGTAAAGGCGAGAATTTCATTTTCGCTAACATGGCTACTTGTTCGGTATGGATGTGTCATTTCTTTTCAATTTTCAAAATTTTCTATTATTTTGATTTTCAGTACATCGGTTTTAGCTTGTTCGTCTTGTGACTCAATAGCTGTCCTGAACATTGAGAATAAATTAGGTAAGCTATATTGTAATAATAAAATTGCTATCAGCTCGCTTGGACTTACGGCTGGCAAGATGTCTGATTCAGCTTTACCTTCCATGTTGATACATTTTGCATATTTTTGCACGTTAGTTCCGTTGGCATAGTCCCATAGGTCACTCTTTTTTAAACAAGCACGCCTGTGGATATAACTAGGAAAACTTACACCAACATCTCAGCTTTCAATTTAAAAAAAACAACGCGGAATAGTAGAATAAATTGAAGTGATTCATTACGCCCCTGAGCCACTACACCCCGGTCTCCCCTACTCACGAAAGAAAAAAATTACCTTTTTTATTTATAGTTCGCCTGGGCCCATAACATGTTGGGTTTTGGTAAAATAAATAGGCAATATTTTATTTAATTAAATTTAGAAGTACCTTTAATATTTTAGAAAATATCCGATACATATGTCTCGCGACAGTTTACTTGAGAGGTGTAGAGACAACTAAAAAACAATATATTGATGCGTACAGTGAAAGGGCATGCTATCAAAGATGATTCATAAGCATATGAGCTCATTTTATTTTGGCACTTTTCCAACAAATCCAATTTAATATGATTTTAAATTGATATAAATTTAGGATAACTTTATCTAATTAGATATCATTTTGTCTTACTTAGAATCAATTTATTTCAATTTAGAAACCATTTAACATCATTTTGATCCAAATTGGTGTGAATTTGAGATAATTTTATCCAGCCGGATACTGTTTTATCTCATTTATTATCGATTAATTACATTTTAAAATCAATTTGATTTGATTTTCTTTTAAATTCGTTTTAATTTGACATAGTTTTCGTCCAATTTGTTATCATTTTATCTAATTTGATATCGAATTATTAAAATTTTGTATCATTTTGATATGATTTTCATACAATTTGGTGTAAATTTGATATCATTTTTATCCAATTTGGTGTAATAAAGTATAAAGCGAAGTACTTACCTGTCAGTTTTAGTGCTTTTTAAATAGCATATTTAGTGAATAAAGACAAGAAAAAATTAGGAAAACTTATTCAAAAGTAACAATTAAAGCATTTATTTCCTACATATTTAGGGCAAGATGATATTTAGTTATTAAGGGGGCAATCGCAGTTGTAACGTCAAAAAATAGACATTTTTTCAAGAATTTTTTCTTGTAAACCATTAAACTTTTTTTAAAAATCGATTTTTTTCTAAAAGTACATCATTTAGATTTGAGTTACCAACAAAAGAAGTTAAAAATATCAAGAAAATCCAAACTTATGTACCGTTAAAGTAACGTCCTTCGAAAAAACAAAGTTTTGCGGTGCTAAAATATTCCGAGAGATGGCGCTGCACGCACCACGCATTATAAAAGCATTATAATAATAGAAAAAATTTATTAACATGACAAAGAATAATGGTTATTTAAGATATATGAAAAAAAGTTTATAAACAAAAATTGTATTATGTATATATAAAACATTATATGATAAAAAATTCATAAATATGCAAAGAAAGGGGTAATTATTAAAAAATAAAACACCACTATACTGATTTTTAAAAATATCTATATATTTATAAATATATTAATATTAAAATTAATTATAATTAAATAGCAATAATTTAATAATAATTATTATTAAGAAATTTATTCATTTAAAATTTAATTTAAGTGTAAATGTTCAATTATATATTAAATGAAAAGAATATAAGGTGAAATAAAATATTTTATTCTGATTTGAACATATATATTTCTTTTATTTATGTGTTACATACATATGTTTTTTCATGTAAATATTAAACATAAAATATGTAAGATGATCTGAAATAAATCATAAACAAATAATAAATAATATTTTAATACCAAAATTGTACATAAAAAATATTTAAACATTAAATGTCAGTGAGTGAAACTCAAACGAAAACAAAGTATATATATATATATAAATATATGTATGTAGTACAATTTAAAGTACTTTAAAAACAAAAAATAAAATAATATTTAAATAATATAATTTATACATATTAAAATATATATTTAAACATTAAATGTCAGGATAAAACCAATTAATAAAAAAAGAGGAATCCTGCATTCAGGAGTTTGATCACTTTTATGCAGAGCAAAGTCTTGCTGCTTTTTTCCTTAATACATTTTGTCTTTGAATTGCTATCTTTTGCTGTTTAACAAACTCTTTCATTCTTGTCTCTAAATACAATTGAACGATAAATGCTATTATGTTCACAGCTTTATCTCTATGAATAAAGCAAGGGAAATTGAATTTTTCACGGGAAGAAGTCAATTCATTTATACTTAAATGAAATAAATTTCCATACTCTTTAAATTTGTCAAAGAGATCTTTCACTTTTATTATAATTTTAAAAAGCCGGGCATTGGGGTGAATAAAATATTTATTTGTTTTTGTAAAACGCTCGTAGCTTTGAGGAAGACTATTAAATGAGAAAAAACTTGTATCTTCTTGTAAGGTATTTTGTGCGAGAAATGCATTTAAATACGTTTCGCATTTAATAATTTTTTAATGTAAGCAGACACGCGCCCTGTCATATAATAAATTAAGCAATTACTAATTTCTGGTAAAGAGTAGTCGTGATGCACAGAAATAACAAAGTTGCTGAAGTTTGTGTTATTGCATTATATGACTGTCTCTAATTTATTTTTAATTTCAGTAATTGCATAAAGAATCGTTTGAGTGGTACAGTTCTTTCAATCGGGAAATTTCTATAAGTGGCTCTGGAGAGTTTCCGTCAAAAACTGTACAATTTCCTGTCTTAGGGGGCTTTAAAATCCTAAACGCGGACATGATTTTGAAAATTTGTAGAAAAGTTGGTATACAAGGGTGATCGTATGCCCCTCCAGCCATTCTAACTGTACCGAAAAATCTTTGAAAATCAAAAAGGTAGATAAATGTTTTCACAATTTATATCTTATTAAAATTTTCAATTTCAATTGCTGTTTTAATTCCTGTAAAGTAATAATTACCTTAATACTGTAAAAAACATAATATATAAAGGTAATTTATAAAGATTACTGTTATTTATTATTATTAGAATATAATATTATTATAATTTTTGATTACTACTTTAAATATAAATTCTAGCATTATCTTAAATAATTATATGAGCCAACATGTACACAGTAAAAATTTTTTTAAGTGTAATACCTATTTAATTTTTGTCTTTAATTTAACAGTTAATTTACAATTTTAATAGTAATATATCTATTAGATCAGATTTTTCACTGTGTAGAATCGTGGAATTTATCGAGATAGACGTACACAATTAGGTTAAAACGAAGATTTCAATAACTAACGATCACATAGTAATTATTGTATTGTATTAATAATATCAATCAATATAAGTAGAATACTACTACTACTACTACTACTACTACACTACTACAGCTATTACTATTATATTATTACTACGACTACATTTACTAGTTATAAAATACCTTAAGTTAGTCTTTTTATACACTTGTATTATTGAGTGAAAAATACCTCCAGAGGGTCTTGATTAATTTTTCCTGTTAAGATATGTTCGAAATGGAAATATTTTGTCAAGGCAGTACATAGATCCATAGTAGACTGAATTGTTACCCTTAATCCCTCACTTGTTTGGTCTGTTAAAAAATGTCGTTCGTCGATTAACCCTTCTTTGTCTTTTGATTCCCATCTGTTGAGTCACGATAGAGTATTTCGCAAGATCTATGTAATAATTTAATATTAATTTGTTGCACCAAAAATTTAAGATAATTATTTTTAATACCTTAAAATCTGCGTTATTAATTTTTAATCCATTTTCGGATTTTATCCTGTTTAAACAGTCGAACAGATTGTTTATAACCAGACAAAAATCGGCCGTTGATTCGCAACCATTCAAATCCTCCTTGTAAAAATCTTTGTAGGCCAATAAGTTTACAGCTGTAGCTTTACTGAAAATCTAAATAAAAAATTTAAAGTTTATTCTTTGTAATTATTTATTTTATTTTCTATTGACTATTTACCATTATATACCAATATTAGGCTAATAATTATTAATTCTAATTTAATTCTATTACCTGAACTGCAAAGGATACTTTCATTTTCATAAGTGCATGAGGTTGAATGTGGTTGATTGTCAATTTGAGACACAAACGTCCTTAAACACTTCGATGGTCAATGTCAAATAGTTTTTTAAATATAATTCCATGTCTTGATAATTCTGGCATAGAGCTTAGTCGATCACCAAGTAATGTCAATAATTGCTCACTAAACCCACAAGGAGTTTCTATGAATGACAGATACCTATAATGTAATGTAAAAATATGAATTTCAAAATTAAATGATAAAACTCATTAAAAATATTATAAATTAAATTTATGAATTTTATAAAATATTAAAATAAAAATTGCCTATATCATACTAAATATAATGGTTATTAAACGTTTAAAAATAATTACCGGCGAATTGTGCTTGCGCACGGAAGAGGCAAGACATTTGAATCCCGTAAATTCTTACGCCCATTTAGACGAACTTTCTGCTTGTAAGTGATATTAAATTTTCTATTTAACTTCTGCAGTTTCATTCTCTTTTGAGGACTCAATTTGAGCACAATGCGTTTAAAAACTGTTTGCTTTTGCAAGCGTAAAGTTTTCTTTGATAGAGTGATTTTGCCTTTTTACAATTTTCACAATACTTGGAATGTTGTTTACAATTTGCATCCAAAACGAGAGAACACTTTGTGTGTCTCAATGTACCAAATGAATCCTGGAAAGTGAATGTGTTTTTCGAATTAAGAATTGATGAAGGAGAAGCACATCCTTGGCATATTTCTAATTTATGAAAAACATCCAATGCCGTTTCTAATTCCAGGGCTGAAGAAATAAAATTTTCTGTGAGTCCCACAGTTTCCTTTTCCAAAGAAAAGTTCATTGCCGATACGTGAGTTGTCATATCCTGATAAAGTATTATTTTTTTGTGATGAACAGTTACTAATATTTCGTCGATCCATCGTGCTGCACATTCCGAAAATTTAATAGCACGAAAATCTGCATTTTCGATATTGTATCTAACCCAAGCAGTTGATAACTTGAATGCACATGTCGCTACGCGATTGAATTTAAGGAATCTGATTTGAAAGAGTAGGGAGAATTTTTGGTAAACGAGAATGATGGGAACGAGAGACAGCTCCCGACGAGTAGTCGTATACATAACACTAACTTTATATTTAATTTAATCTCTGTATATATTTATTATTTTATCAATTTAATAAAGGCCTTTATATGTACAAATAAACGAAAATGTTATTTCAACTCTAAGACACCTGAAGTAGTTCAATTGTTTAAAAAAAGAGGCTTTACGGCAGAACATGGTCCTTCGAGCCGGATTTTATGGAAATTATTGTAAATTGCAAACGGCTGATCATTAAAAAGTATTGTGTAAAGTGATCAGAGAATCTTGGCGTCGGGAACTCAACGATTTTAACTTAACAATTTTAAAATATACCTGAAACTTTCATAATTTGAGGAGAATATATTAACTTGGATAAATATTTTATTCGACAACTGGGAATTTTATTCAGCAAAAACGAGCAAAATTTGGACAAGGACGAGGAGAGGACAAGCAGAAAAATAAACTTGTATTGTCATCTAGTATCAACATTGTCGCAAGTAGAATTGATTATTGTTATCTTCAAGTTAATTGTAAGTACGCAAATTTATCAAAATTGAGATTTGTAATTTATGAAAGTTTTAAACGATTTTAATTTAATGACGATTATATCTATTATTGACTATTAAATGGATTCGAATATTGTATTTAGATATTAATTAACAAAAGTGATTGATTTTAATTTTTGACTAGTCAATCTTTAGATATAAATTAATTTTAATCGATTTATGAATTAAAAATGTCATCGGATGATGTCGAGGTTTTGAAACAAATAAAGAAAACGTGTAGAACAAGATTGACTAAATTTAAAACTTTTCTCGAAAGATATGTCGGAATTCAAAATAAAGATAGTGTATCGATCGAAGAGTTTCGGGTGCGTTTAAGTAAAGTCGAGGGAGTGTGGGACGAATTTGACAAAGCACATACAACTCTTGAATTAAAGTTCCCTGCACAGGATCTTGAAAATGAAAGAACAGAATTTGAAGAATATTATTATAAATATGTATCTTTAGGAAGTAAATTTCTTAATCAAAGAACATCTCAAGTGTCTGGGAGCGAGCAAACTCGAAGCGATGCACAATCGGAGCGTATTGCTCAATTAGAATCACAAATTATTGCTAAACGCGAAGCGGAACTTACGTCTTTGAGGGAAATGGCTTCGTCGCGCGGAACAATGATTAATGAAAGATCGCGTAATTTGTTTCCTTTACCTAAATTGGAGTTGCCCACTTTTTCCGGTGCGTACGACGAATGGTTGGTATTTAGAGACGCGTTCACAGCGGTAATTCATGACGATGAGTCAATTCCCGCTGTACAAAAATTGAGATATTTATGTTCGTTTGTGAAAAATGATGGAGCGCGAATCATTGAGAATTTGGAGACTACCGAGAATAATTACGACGTGGCTTGGAATTTATTGACAGACAGATTTAACAATAGTAGAATCATATGCAAGCTCTTTTTGACTTGCCGGGGGTCTCAAGAGACTCGTCCTCGAGTATGAGAAAATTGTTCGACGACGTTTTGAGACATATTCGCGCTTTATCGGTTCTTGAACAACCAACTGACAAATAGGACACTCCGTTAATTTTCTTAGTAACCTCCAAATTAGATAGAGACACACGGAAGGAGTGGGAGAAATCCATATCGAGTTCAAAAATGCCAACATTTGACGAATTAAAAAAATTCTTAAGTCAAAAATGTCAAATTTTGGAGACGGTTAACTATAGTTCGAATAGAAATAAAACAAATGAGTTTCATTCAAGGCCATTGGGGAAGACAGTACAGACAAACAGGGGTGCAAATCTAAAATCATTGTTGAACGTGCAATCTAATTTTACATGCCCGGTTTGTAGAGGAAATCACAACGTACCATTCTGTGACGAATTCAAAAAATGCATAACGTAGAGCGATCAGCATGTGTGAAAAAACTGGGATTGTGTTACAATTGATAAAGAAAAATCATTTAGTGGGAGATTGTAGGTCGGGTAATTGCACTATTTGTAAAAAACGTCATCATACCTTACTTCATATTGATTCGAAAGTATGCACGGTTACCGATGAAAATAGACAATCAAATAATAAGACAAGTATTACTAATTTACATATTTAGGACGCATCAAAGGTACTGTTGTCTACAGCATTAGTAGATATTTTCGACGATGATAATTGTAAATATTCGTGTAGAATACTTTTGGATAGTGGCTCGCAACCAAATATTGTATCGCGAGATTTAGCAAACCGATTAAATTGTAAAAAAAGGAAAATAAATTTAGCAGTGGAAGTTGTAAATAATATAGAATCTGCGTGTTCAGAATGGGTTAACTTAAAATTAAAATCTAAATGTTCGAATTATTTGACGGTGTTAAGCTTCTTGATTCTGCCTCACATTACAGGAAACGTTCCGGACAATATTGTTGAGAGAAATTTATTATCCATACCAAAGGACATTTTCTTAGCGCATCCAGATTTTCATTATCCTAAGAAGGTTGATGCTTTGATCGGTGCTGAGGTGTTCTACGATTTGCTGCTAAATGGAAGATTGAAGCTGAACAATCCGGGACTGGGACTTCAGAACACTAAATTAGGCTGGGTAGTCTCAGGAAAGCTGGGAGGAACATGGAATCAGGAAAAAGTACATTGTCATTTGGTTCGAGGAGATCTACACGAAAAGGTAGACAAATTTTGGGAATTGGAAGAGGTGAGTGACCGAGTACAAATTTCTAGCGATGAGGAATTGTGTGAGACTCATTTTCAGAAGTATGTTCAGCGTTTGACTTCTGGAAAATTCATGTTAAAATTACCATTTAATGGGAAAAAGTCACTTTTAGGGCTAAGTTATGAGATGGCACGAAAAAGATTCTTCATGTTGGAGAGACGATTGGAAAAGAATGATGATTTGAAGATAGAGTATCATAAATTTATGTCATCGTACTTGGACTTGAATCACATGGAGCCGTATAGACTGTTCTGGATACATCCGGAAGACAGAATGTTCCAGAAAATTGTGTGGAGATGGAACCAGTCACAGCCGTTGCAAACTTTCCAGCTGAAAACAGTTACTTATGGAACAGCGTGTGCTCCATTCATGGCGACGCGCTGTCTTAAACAACTGGCTAATGAGGAAAGGGACTCATATCCGCTAGCAGCTAAATCAATTGAAGAGGACATGTACGTGGACGATTTGTTAACTGGAGCCAATTCTGTCGAAGAAGCTAAAAGATTGCAAGATGACATCATAACAATAACGAATCGAGCGGGATCAGTCTGGATCCGGAGAAGATCACTAGAACGCTGGGCGTTGGCTGGAGTGCGAACGAGGATACGTTGATCTTTGAAGTGAATCAGGATCCGGGAATCGAACAATGGATTAAACGCAGTATATTATCAAGAATTGCTCAGTTGTTTGATCCATTAGGCTTGGTGTCACCGATCGTGGTATTGGCCAAGATCATTTTACAGGATCTCTGGAGATCACAACTTGGATGGGATGACGAAGTTCCTGAAAACATAAGAAAAATGTGGGTGGATTATCACACACAACTGCCAATGTTAAATGGATGGAGCATTGATCGTCACATGTTGATGCCAGAAGCTGCTAACATCCAACTGCACGGCTTCTCTGACGCTAGTATGAAGGCATACGGAGCATGCATTTACTTACGAGTGGCTGCGGAAGGAAAAATCAAAACAACCTTGGTATGTGTTAAGTCGAGAGAAGCACCAATAAAGGCTGTGACGCTGCCCAGGTTGGAGTTGTGTGGTGCTCTTTTGCTCGCGAGGCTTTTCAGGATGGTGGGAACTGCCGTAGACTTAAATCTCGATTCCACTCACTTTTGGTGCGACTCCACCATCGTATTGGCATGGCTTTAATCACCGGAACAAAAAAGAGAAATTTTTGTGTCCAATAGGATTTCCGAGATTAAAGAACTTACAGCTACTGGAAAGTGGTCACATGTCCTCACTAAGCAAAACCCTGCAGACTTGGTTTCGAGAGGTGTATTGCCATCAGTTTTCTTGCCTAACAAATTATGGACAGAGAGACCAGAGTGGCTAAAGAAGAATGAAAATCATTAGCCTGAATATCAGAGAGAAAAAATAACGGAAGCAGATTCTGCAGAGAACGTAGTCACACTCACAGTAATTACGAAAAAAAGTCTGATCTTTGGGAAAGATTTTCATCCATGAAGGTACTGAGGAGATTTGTCGCCTAGGCGTTGCGGTTCAAAGAAAATGCAAGTAAATTAAGTCATCGAATTGGTCCTCTCACTGCCATCGAGTTGAGAATTGCAGAGGATCGGATTATGCAATTGGTACAGCACGAGGAATTCAAAGAGGAAATAAAAAATGCAAAAGCAGGAAGAGAAATTTCAAAATCATGGACCTTGAATAAATTGTGTCCCATATATATTGCTGGAATGTTGAGAGTAGGAGGCAGAATGGAGAACGCTGACGTTAACGATAACAAAAAACATCCAATTGTCTTGCCGAAAAAACATATTGTAACGAGGCTATTGATTCGGGAATATCACGAAAAAAATTTACATTCTGGGGTCAATGCTACACTGTATGCATTGAGATCTAAATATTGGATAATCGACGGTAGATGGTTAGTTAGGAATGTATTGCACTCATGCATCAGATGCTTTCGGGTAAAACCAAAGGTTTTTGTTACATTATATTAATCTTTTTTTATTAAAAAATTAATTGTTTATTTATATTTTTATATGTTGTAAATTATTTTCTAAATAAATATAACTTTTCTTATTTTTTTGTGCATTTTGTGTAACTTAACCAACAAACAAAAAATAGCTTTCTTTATGAAGGAGGAGTTTCAACTTTATTTTTATTGGTCCAAGCCATTCATTTTTTCTTTCGGGGGTTGGAATTATGTGTTATAAATTATAATATATTTATATAAAATTCATTTTGAAAAGTTTGTTTTCCTATTGTTTGTTTTAAATGTGATAAAACAGAAAGGAGTACGGATGCCAGTCCCGCCATCTGTCGTGACAAATGCGCGGCGATATATCAGTAGTACACTCAGATGCATTAATGCTTTCCTTCCGGTTTGACGGTTTTCAGTTCATGACATATGAGAATATTCGTATATCATGAACTAAGAATATTTTATAGAAATGACACGACTTTTCAAAATTCCTTAAAACCGGAAGGACAGCATTAATGCTTCTGAGTGTATATCCCAGTAAAAAAAAAGTATTCAGAATAGAAAAAAAGTATTGGTAGTGACGTTCGGTGAATGCGTTTTCGCGACAAAACCGTATTGGTGGGTTAAGGTACCGTCCCATGTCAGCGTGAAACGGGAAACGGAAAACGTTCAACCAATAAGAATTTTCTTTTAGAATGATTTCCATTGAATCGGAAGTTGCTATTGGCTAAACGTTTTCCGTTTTCCGTTTTCACGCTCACATGGGACTGGCCCTTTACGGTGAATACATTTTGCTCACCGTGAATACTTTTTGTTTTAAACTCTCGATATAAAGATTCCTAAGCAAAGTTGAGAATATATATGAAGAGCGTGAGTAACGTGATGTATAAAAATGGCTATTGCGAGAAGGAAATAAGAAATTTTGAGTAAAAACGAAAAATTAAATGTGAAAGAAAAAATGTCAAATGTTGATTGATTACCATATGCTTTGCTATGCCTACAATGCATGACAGATTAAAGAGAGCATGACGTTACAGGTAGAAAGTTACTTAGGAAAGGCGGAAAATTTTGAAATTGAAAAGAATTTTTATTCATTAATTATAATTAATATAATTAATTAATTAATTATAATTAATATAATTAATTAATTAATTATAATTAATGAATAACTAAATATTATTTGCGTTCACTTGGATTTCTTTTCAATTTCAAAATTTTCCGCCTTTCCTAGTAACTTTCTGCCGGTAACGTCATGCTCCTTTTAATCTGTCATGCATTGTAGGCATAGTAAAGCATATGGTAATCGATCAACATTTGACATTTTTTCTTTCACATTTAATTTTTCGTTTTTACTCAAAATTTCTTATTTCCTTCTCGCAATAGCCATTTTTATACATCACGTTACTCACGCTTTTCATATATATTCTCAAGTTTGCTTAGGAATCTTTATATCGAGAGTTTAAAACAAAAAGTATTCACGGTGAGCAAAATGTATTCACCGTAACCCACCAATACGGTTTTGTCGCGAAAACGCATTCACCGAACGTCACTACCAATACTTTTTTTCTATTCTGAATACTTTTTTTTTACTGGGATTACACCATCGCTTTACACACACATACTTCTCACGTTAGAACTGACATCTCTAACTTTAAATATTATTTATTTAATAACTAAATATCATCTTGCACTAAATATGTAGGAAATAAATGATTGAATTGTTACTTTTGTCAAATTAAATAAGTTTCCCTATTTTTTTTTGTCTTTATTTACTAAATATGCTATTTAAAAAAGACTAAAACTGACAGATAAATACTTCACTTTATACACTAATTACACTTTAATTAACGATTAAGTCAACTCAATTCTTACACAAATTAACTAAAATATTAACCCACTTTCATTAGCAATGCTTTATTTCATCAAATTTCTTCAATTATTAGCAAAATTCTGCCTCTAATCAAGTTCAATCGAATTCAAACCAAACTTGATCTAAATTCGATTTCATCATTCCGACAGGGGAAACACATTTAAAGTATTATTAATTTAATTATTTAAGAACAAGAAAAGCTTATGGCAGTAATTGGCACATTTCCATTAAATATGCATGTGCTCCAATTATTGGGAGCAACATAACCTCTAAATTCACGTTATTTCTTAGCAGTAATTCGCTCACAGTAATTGGCTCAATCTCCTAGTAATTCAGTAAATAGCACATTCCCCCTACATTTATTTTAAATAATAATTCCAGTCCAGAAAATAAAGATTCTTTAATTTAAATTACATTATGAAGTTAAATGAAATTTTTTTGAAACAATATAATCAAATAGCTAATGTAGAAGATTCGCAAATAGTTTTTAAAAATCAGTCGGCATTTGTAATTATTCATATATCCTTACGCAATTGTTATGCACTGATTTTCTTTTTTAGTAATCTTTCACACTATAAAAAATTATTTCTTTCACCAAAAACCATTATTCCATTTACAGTTCCTTTCTCCCCCATTGATAAAATAGCGGAACCTCATACATAGCCTAATAAATACGAACAATTCAATATAAAATCAATTATGTATTGATCCAATTTAACCCATATTCGTTTTCTCTCAAATTTCGCATACAACATATGAATATCAAACAAGTAGAGATGTGATCGCTCTATTTTTTGAAACTAAAAAAAAGAAACCGGTGCATCCCTTCCCTTTTCATACCATATATGCGAGGTATCATTTTACAATGATGCGGAAATTGCGCTAAGGAAGCTGAAATCAGGTCGATGATGCTACTCTTTTGTGCCAGTGTCTATAAACACACAAACACAAAATGAAAAAAAGGAGAAAAAAGATGAATATCCTAGTGCACTTGAAAGAAGTATGTATATATATATATATATATATATGAACTTTTTGAATTCAAGTGAAAACGGGGCATCAAGTATAATTTCGAACACTACACGGTGTTTGGTACTCAGTGCTCTTGATAATCCGGTACGAAAAATACTAAGGAGTTAACGGTGTTCTGCCCTCGATTGCCTGGCCATTGTGAAACATACGTATATTGTGACAGAGGATTCGTCGTTTATATATATTTACCGCTTCCATCACGACATACTTGCATTCCCCTACCAAAAAAATACTCGTCCTTTTTCACTTCCTATCATCTTCTCTCTCTCTCTCTCTCTCTCTCTCTCTCTCTCAATCAACCTCTAACGACCTTCACCAATCACTTTCCTTCAATCCGGAAATTTTTTCTTTTTTCCTTTATTTTCTTTTCTTTTATTAAAATGTCCTTAAAACTCAATACTTAACGGAGTGTTTCATATTAAGAAGTAGGCTTTATCAATCCATTTAAAGAAATTAACTCTTAAATAATTAGATATATATTTAACCAAATATATTTTCCTTTTTTCAAAATGTTCCTTTTTTCTCCAATTTAATATTTCTAAAGATATTAATTTGAGACAAAAAAACGTGTTAAAACATTATGCTTCGCCACAATTTTGATCCATTTTTTGTCCCAATTTTGATATCTTCAGAAAAACTGTGAAATCAAACTTGACACTAATTTTCAATAAAGTTCTTTTCACAATTTTTTTAAAAGATTTTTAACGTTTCTGAAGTTGGCATCGACGATGAGCGTAGACGAATATTTTTTCACGAATCCGAAAAAATGGAAAGTTAGTTTTTCTCGGAGACAGGTAGAGAATGTTACTGTACCTCCCTGGTGTTTTTACTGACAATGAGTATTAAAATCTTAATGAAAATGTGTCCAATTATGAATCTCAAAAGTCTGTTAACCCTTCATCCGGCGCATCTTTTTTTGTAACGCGATCCGTCGTAGGTGAGGAAACTTCTTACCCATCGTAAATTAATCAAAAATTGTTATAAAATGCCAAATTTTTTTTGGAATGTTCATTATAATTTCCAAACAACCAATTGCGTCAAAAATTCTTGACATTTGCTGCTTAAAAATTCAATTACAAAAAAACTAAAATAAATAAAAACACAAAAATTGTTTTAAAATAAAGAAGAAGAGTTTTGTGAAAGGTACTGAGAATATGAAATTATAATTTTTTGTATTTTAAAAGTTATAAATAAAAAAAGAAACTGGGTGAGGAAACTTCTCACCATGCGATGGATGGAGGGTTAAAGTAACAATCAAACTGCCGCGTTTGTACTTTCCGTATGCGTGATTTTCCTCCCTAGGTGCACAATATACTATTAAATGTCAAGAAATTTATCAATCCTCCAAGTAAAATATTAAAATAATAAAAAACACAATTTAACGTTTCGACACCCTGCTGCCTTCATGGCACAGAAAAAAATTTGACTCATTTTTGTTGCAACTCATAATGAGTCACTTTTTAGACTCATTATCGTTAAATTGTGTATTTTTTTATTTTAATATTTGACTTAGAGGATTGGTAAATTTCTTGACATTTCAAACAATCTTTTACCGAGTGACCAATTCTACAACTATTTAAAATAATGAACTAAATAAATGTACAATAATGATGTTTTTCATTTGAAAATAGTAATTTTTTAAAATATTGAAGCTCAAAAAAATGTATGGTTCATTTCTGATCTTTGAAGTTAAGAGCCGAAAAACTATTTTTTTACGAAACAAAAAAGAATAAAACAACTTTTTCAAAAATTGTAACTGAAACAACTAAAAATGTCACTATTATAGTGAAATTTAAATCGATGGTATATTTGTGATAACTATCCAAAATGTACATTCCTAACTCGACGTCAATAAACGAATACATGAGTTTTGCAAGGAGTAACTTCTTTTACACTGGAAAACAATTTTTTCGACACAAATAACAAATTACTTGTCTTTTATTTTTAAATATATATTTACTTGAATCAAATAATTTTTTTATAAATCGAGTAAATTCTGTTTTAGGCAATTATTATGGTATTTGCACTGAGAAAAATTGCATTTAACCGAGTGGTAGAAATAGCTCGGACAAAAAATAGTATTTTAAAATAAATAAGATATTATTAAAAAGAACTAAGTTATACTGACTATCACAACCGAGCTAAGATGGTTGAAACATGTATCTGTTAAAAATAATCCTCCGATGTATTGTCTTAACCAATCTGAAATGTTTATAATGTGTTTTATCGTAACAAATAAAATTGGCTAATTAAACAGTTTTGGTTGAGTGAAATAAACTTTTTCTCTGAGTGTGGGCAAACTGTAAAATATGTTTACAAAATAACCAAACGCAAACTTCTATTAAGGGGAGGGACCGGTGAAATTTCAACCCTACGATATTTACGCTGTTGAGAGGTGCCAATTTATTTTCTGGCATTATTAAGGATCTAAATTTATTCTATAATGTTAAAATTTAAAAAAAAAATTTTTTGACCATTTTGAAATTTTTTTTTTTGAAAAAATTAAAATTTTTTTTAAATTCATACGATTGATTATGCAGAATCGTAAAAAGAGCTTATAAAAAAATTAGTAACAAAAAATATTTAAAAATGTAGAAGTAGTTGAATTTTTTCAGTACCCGTAGTAAAATTTAAACCAATCAAAATTGGCCATTTTCAGCGGTATCAAACATTTTTTCACACTTTTTCAATACCTGAAATCATATTACACTATAAAAAATTAATAAAAGTAATTTTTAACTGATTTTTTTTTAATTAAAAATTATTAACTTATTAATTTTTTTAAATTTTTTGAAGCAGTTTTTAATTTTACATATCAAACTTTGTCAAAAAAATATTGAACGTCCATAAACAACAAATATTTAGATGAGTTCAATTTTCAGCGGTCCCTCCCCTTAAAATGCGACTTCAGGAAACACCACTGGAGTTAAAAGACATTTAGAAAAGAAGCATCCAGAAAAATATAAGAAAATTTATTTGAGTGTGTCAAGCCCTCAGTTTCAAGTAATATTGTAGTCTAAAATTTAAATTAAGAATTATTATTTCTAATTTAGAAATATTTTCTATTGCTAAAATTTTTTTTTCAATAATTTTAAATTTATATTTTTAAAAATTTTAATTTACAAGAAACTTACTATATTTTAACTAAACTTTATCATACATTATTTGACTAACTTTTCTTTTTTATAACTTTAATGTAATTCAATTATAACTTTGGTTTTGCTTAAACATTGACAAATTTATTAATAATTCTATTAGAATGTAACTTAACTTTGTCATAAAAAATATAAATAAAAAATTAAATTCTCAGCTCGTATTTCACGGTGACTAAACTATAATATATTATATATTCATAGAATTAATATAGTATATAATATTTTTTAATTATTGACTACTTACTAACATTAAAATAATTTTCCTTAAAAAAATTCTTTTTTTATAAAAATATAAAAGATTACAGAAAATGAGTAAACGTTATGAATTTTAATAATTTCTTAAAATTACAATTATAACACTTCCTAAATACAATTATTTTCTACAATTTTCAACTAAACATCATCTTTAATTCAATCGTTTCAAATAATTTTCCGAAATTTCTTTTGTATATAGAATTAAATTATTTAAATACAGAAACGCAATTTTTTTATGATAATTGTAACCATCCATGTTTTTTCCTAAGTTTCAAGATATATTATTTTCTAAAAATTATAATGAAAAAATTCGTACAATTAAGATTTTAAAAACATTTTTAAATAATTTTTATAAGAAAATAGTTTTCTAATTATATACAATTGAAAAATTTCCAAATAATATGAAAATTTGTGTAGGACATAAAAATGATTAAAAAATTAAGTTGAGTCAGGATTAAGATTAAAAATATTAAAAGTTTTATTCACTTATTCAACGGATTATACAATAGTATCATTATTTCTAACTCGCGGATACCTCTCAAACGACAAGGTATGTTTCGAAGGAGCGGTCGTTTCAATCTGTCCTTTTGGAAAAAGGCCCAGGCCCTGGTCGGGCCCCAGGTCTCGCCCCTCTTTTGCAAATTTACCCCTATACTTACTCGCTCCTACCCACCCTCTTCTTATCTCTTACCTAGATCTAAGAAAGCCTATCTTTACAAGATAAAATAACACATTTATAGGTGCATTTCAGTATTCCTGGGTTCTTATCATCATAAAATACTTAACCAACCTAAATCCTTCGATAATCCTCAGGAAGGTCTGAATTGTACGTAAAACATCTCTCTCACTGCACTCACTGCGACTTTCTATTTTATTATCAAAAAAATGCCTACATTTGGTAAAATCTTTTGAAAATAATTGAATTTTTTAAAAATATAAATAAAAATCATCACATTTTCGAAAAATTAAAATTATAAAATACTAGCGTCCTTGTCCTCGCTCGCTCGGAAGACATTTTACTTGTTTATTTCTACTTATATAATTTTCTTAAATAGCATCTCCATTGATAATGTATATATTAAAAAAATTATGAACCTACAGTTTTGAACGTTCAATAATGAACGACGAAGTTTTTCTATTTTTTTAATTTGTTTACTTTATAAAAAAAATTATTTTGTTTATTAAAAAGATTAATGTCTTAAGGGAATTTGAACCATCATGACGTTATGAATTCAGATTATATGCTTTGGTTATACTGTGATGTCAGAATGTTTTAAATGCCCTTAACTACACGGAAAAAATTTATTCAGGAAACATTCCTGAATTAGTTCAAGAACGGTGGATATGAGAAAAAGTCGACAATAATACTTTAACTTTAAGTGAAATAGTTGAAAACATTCTAGAATTATTCCTGACCTTAAAAGAAAAGATTTAAATTAGATACAGTATAATAGAAATAGGATATACTAATGGTAAGTTCAAGACAGAGTTTGAAAAAATTAATAACGGTTCTAGATTTTTCGAGAAAATCCCATTATTTTGAACAAGATTTCTAGTATTACCAAACAGTAACAATCACTGCTTGTTGTGCCTGAAAAATTCCCGAACTCTAAAAGAAAATTGGAGTGCGCAACGGTTACTTTGCGCAGAACGGCAGAATGTATTCAACAAGTTTAACTTATAGTGATGGCTATAGCTACATTTCAAAAGTGTGGATGTAAAATGTAAATTTATGCCAATACAATTTGTACTCAAGATGTATACAATAAAACCATTTTATTTTAAAAAAGATGTCTATTTCAAATGCAAGTGTCAATCAACTTCATAAGTGATTAGTTTTGTAATCTCATCCTAAAATTGTTTTAAAAATAATCAGTTTTAATATTTAATTATATTTGAAATTTAATTTTTTATACTTACATTTTATAAATATTAGATTTTAAAAAAATTTGTGAAAATTAATCTTTAAATTATAGGTTTAAAATGTTTCTAAAACTTGTGACGTTGTGGATTGTCGTCTCCTGTGGGTCGACAATCTGAATCGTCATGTCACCTGTCGGATTTATCCCCGAACCGTGATCGTAAATTGATATGGTAATTGAGAAAGTCGAAACTGCCGTGTGACCCACTATCAGTGGTAAATGTGTGTCGCGCGGCTAGTTAGTAGGAGAGAAAGTGGTAGAGGGCAGGGCCCAAGTGAGTAGAACGAGACCGAGAGAGAAGAGCCAGTGGAACGAGAGAGAAGAAGAGATGAAGAAGACGAGCACGTGGGAAGAGAGCCAAGACACAAGGAGAGTATTATTGTTGCGGCCATTGAGCAAGGTGTGAAATTGTGTGTGCAATAGTGGAAAATTATCGTCTGTCGCGTCGGTACGCCAGTATCTTGCTACAGGCCAATTTCGAGCTTTCGCCGTGTTGTTTTTTTTTTAGAGTTGTGAGTGAAAGTGTTAGAGTGTGGAGCGTGAAGCTCAGAACTGTGGAGAAATAAATAATTATTTTAGAGAGAAACAGTGTGTTGTTTTGTGTTGGAGTAACAATTACTTTGTGGTTTACCCAAGCCCTTCCTAGCCGATTTCATTCAACGCCATCGAGGAAATCTAGCCGAAGCCAGGGAAACCAACGAGAGTGGTGGTTGAGCCGATTCGTCGTAAGTAAGCCCGTTTGAGATTTGTTGTGCCAGTCGTGTCTCGCCGTTGGCTTTTCTGCTGCCAACTTTGTTTGGGCAGAATCTCCTCTGAGCGAGAGAGAAACTCGGAGGTCGAGAGTTTTGAGTTTGTTTGAGCCGAGTCGAGTCAAGTTTATTAATTAATCTTCTAAAAATTAATTGGCGCCTGACGGCGAAATTTATTTATTTAAATTTCTTAAAATTATCTGTGTTGAAAGCGTCACATTTTGCCTGACGTAAGCAGGAATTTGAGCGAAGACATCAGTCGCTCAAAATTATACGTCACAAAATTTGGCGCCCAACGTGGGGCCAAGCTCGAACCGAGACACGACTAAAATTTAATTGTGAGCCAGACTTGTTGCCTGAGTTTTGAATTTTCTGTCTGCTGACGCCAGACATGATTTTTATGTTACAAGCTGACAGAAATTTCAAAATTGTGTACAGCCAGATGCCAGAGTGTTGAGAATTATTTTGCCAGTGCCAGCCAAAAATTTTGATTTTTCTGTTTGCTAACGCCAGACATAAAATTTATGTTACCAGTTTACAGAAATTTCAAGATTTAATTAGCCAGAGCCAGGGTGTTGGAATTTGTGTTGTCTTTGCCGTAGGGTGTGTAAAAGAAAGAGTGTGTAGTGCCTTTGCCATTAAACTAAAGATTTTCTTTTTTTTTGTGACTTGTACGAATTTCCTTGCCACGATTAAAATTTAATCGACAAAGTTGTGAATTTTCTCATAAATTGCCGAAAGCCAGCCCGTGAAAATTTCTAATCAAAATTTCCCAGTGAGTCTGTGCCAGAAATAAAATTAAAAAAAATTCTTGTCGAGCACATGTTAGACCGGAAACAAAATTGAAATTTAGTCACGTGACTGTAAATAGTACGCCGGGCAGTCAAGAGAAACGACGCGCCGAGATATTTAAATTTCCGCAGCCAAGAGAGAATTCGCGCGCGCCAGGAAAAGCGGCCCAGTAGCAGAAAGAGCGGCTATAGGGGGCGAGAGAGAGAGAGAACGAGAAGAAGAGATAGTGGGAGAGTCGAGCCACAAGTCAGCCAGAAAAAGAAAAATTTGAAAAGGGGCACCCCAATTAAATTCGTACGCCCCTGTAGTTCTCCAAGTACAGGGCCGTATATACAAAAAGTGCGACCCCCTTCAAAATTAATAGAATTTTAGAATCGCGCGAAATTTAATTTTTTTGAGATGGCAAAGGCAATGAGCGAGGTGGAAGACTACCAGAGACGCATGAGCGAACTAATTAAAATACCATGCGTAAGCCAAGCTTGGGAATCAATTAGAGTCATGCAAGTGGGACAAGTTGTGACGAGCCTACTGAGACACCAATTGTGTATTAGTGGCTCGATTCAAGTTTTGCGAGAGAGACTATTAAGAGCCGAAATGAGATTAGCCTTGATTGACGGTAATGACGTGCCATTTAGCCAGCGGTATGACCTTGGAAATTCCGATAAAATCTTTTTATTGGAAGCCTTCCCAGAGCCAGAATCCAGCCCGTTTCGTTTTGTCACACGACAAAGAGGTGGCCATCTTTCATCTACGGATGATGAGGAGTCCGATAGTGGGGCGAGCCAAATCCATGAGAGCATTCATGCCAGGGAAATTAAAGGTAGTGGAGGAAATAAATCATGGGATGGAACATCGTACAGCAGAGAAAATCCGACCAACGTTGCAACCACCCCAAATTTCACAACCCCAACCCCAGTCATGTCAACAGCCAGTATGACAACTGTTTCCCCCACCACTACTAGTGCTCAAATGAGTATGACAACGTGCACTGTCATGACATCGCCCCATACCATCACTTCAGCCACAATGGCTCCGAACGTTCAGAGCCTTCGGGATTCAGTCGCCCGTTTGAGTTTGTCTCCAGAAATAAGAAAGATCATGGAGGATGCCGAGAAAATGAATCGTCAGTATTCTGGAGGAGGGTGGGAGTTACAACAAAGCCAATGCAGGGCCGAGATTGCTGATGGGTACCACTTGACCCATCATCAACAATCGCGTATTGTGTCCCCACATGCCAAAACTCCTGCAGCCGAGACCACACACTCACACCATACTAATGATAGAGTGAGGCCCACACCCGCCCCTAGAAGCCAGTCAAGCCGAGGTAGTGTGAGTGAAGACAGTATCACTCAACTAAGAGTACCGAAGAACGGAGAGTCGGTATATGAGTTTCGAGAGAACGAGTGCGCGAGACTTGTAAATAATAGGGACAATGCCAGACAGCCAAAAGAGAAAGGCGAAAAGAGGGGAAAAAGAGAGCAATTCGAGAGAAATATTGAGTATAATGGCAGCAAAGAGAGCCATATGAGTTGTAGATGTAGCAGTAGAGGTAAAAGTGAAGACCGAGCAAGTGAGAAGAGCCGAAGAAGAAACGACGCTGAGTGCAGGCCAAAGAAAGTCGCAGGAGAGAGCCGGAGATCAATATTAGATGACTCTACGAGTGAGTCAGAGTCTGAGACTGATCTTAGTCAATGCCAGGGTAGTAGGGGGGAAAACAAAGAAATTAAGTCCGGCCGAAGGTCCAAAGTGATCAAAACACTAAAGGACTGGGACTTAAAATTCTTTGGGGATGACGACAACGCCGAAGAATTTCTGGAGAGATTGGAAGACTGCAAGACATACGAAGATTTTTCGGACCGAGAAATCTTACAAGCACTACCAATTATTTTCCGGAAAACAGCCAGCAGTTGGTTTAGGTCGTTGCGCCGTGAAATAACTTCTTGGAGATCATTCCAGAGGGCCTTCAAAAATGAGTATTTAGTGACAGTCGACGATGATGACGTCACAGATGAACTACGGGCCAGGACCCAGGGCAAGGGGGAGAATATCTCACCCTATCTGACCAGTTTTAGACTTATTTTAGGTCACATGAAGCGACCTATTAGCCAAAAGCAACAGGTCAAGATTGCCTACAAAGGTCTAACGCCAGCTTACAGACGTCAACTAAGGAGACTTCATTTCGAATCGTTGAGCCAGATGGAGAAGATCCTGAGGAACAAAAAAAAAAAAAAAACAAAACAAAAAAAAAGAATCCAGGAGGAACAAAACCAGTTGGTTTGCCAAACGTGAAACAAAATGGTTCAAAAGCGGCAACAAAGCAATTTATGGGAGTTTGTTTTCAGTGTCAGTCATTAGGACATCGGGCCAGAGATTGTTCTAAGAGAATCTGTTTTCAATGCCAGCAACAGGGACATTATGCCAAACAATGCCCTCTGAGGCAAACTCAAGTGGAGTCATGCCTAGTGTGCAAAACACCAGGAGTAAACTTTTTGAGATGCCAGAATTGTGTAGAAATACGGAGAATTTTGGAAAGCGGGGCCTGGAGGACATAGAGATGCTCTGTACATGTGGGCCACGAAAGCAGGAGAAGAAGGGGAGAGGCTGTGAGAGTCACAGCTGACCCAACCCTAGAGAAAAAAAAAAAAAATTTTTTTGATTAAAGATGGGAGGAAGCATTTTAGACAGAAAATTTAATAAGAGGGCTAAGTTCTGTTAGAGGTGTGAGTGAAAAAGGAGAACCGAGTTTTGTGAGCCGAGTTTCGTAGATATGGAGAGCCGAGTTTCGTAGAAAAGAGAGCCGAATTTCGTGAGCCGAGATTCGTAGAGGGGAGAGCCGAGATGAATGAGCCGTGTAATAGCCAGATAAAGAGTAGGAGAAGCAGAAGTAATGCCAAGATTATCATAGTCATGACGGTCCTATGTAAAATAGTACCGGTCATGGGGAGGGGATTGTGACGTTGTGGATTGTCGTCTCCTGTGGGTCGACAATCTGAATCGTCATGTCACCTGTCGGATTTATCCCCGAACCGTGATCGTAAATTGATATGGTAATTGAGAAAGTCGAAACTGCCGTGTGACCCACTATCAGTGGTAAATGTGTGTCGCGCGGCTAGTTAGTAGGAGAGAAAGTGGTAGAGGGCAGGGCCCAAGTGAGTAGAACGAGACCGAGAGAGAAGAGCCAGTGGAACGAGAGAGAAGAAGAGATGAAGAAGACGAGCACGTGGGAAGAGAGCCAAGACACAAGGAGAGTATTATTGTTGCGGCCATTGAGCAAGGTGTGAAATTGTGTGTGCAATAGTGGAAAATTATCGTCTGTCGCGCCGGTACGCCAGTATCTTGCTACAGGCCAATTTCGAGCTTTCGCCGTGTTGTTTTTTTTTGAGAGTTGTGAGTGAAAGTGTTAGAGTGTGGAGCGTGAAGCTCAGAACTGTGGAGAAATAAATAATTATTTTAGAGAGAAACAGTGTGTTGTTTTGTGTTGGAGTAACAATTACTTTGTGGTTTACCCAAGCCCTTCCTAGCCGATTTCATTCAACGCCATCGAGGAAATCTAGCCGAAGCCAGGGAAACCAACGAGAGTGGTGGTTGAGCCGATTCGTCGTAAGTAAGCCCGTTTGAGATTTGTTGTGCCAGTCGTGTCTCGCCGTTGGCTTTTCTGCTGCCAACTTTGTTTGGGCAGAATCTCCTCTGAGCGAGAGAGAAACTCGGAGGTCGAGAGTTTTGAGTTTGTTTGAGCCGAGTCGAGTCAAGTTTATTAATTAATCTTCTAAAAATTAATTGGCGCCTGACGGCGAAATTTATTTATTTAAATTTCTTAAAATTATCTGTGTTGAAAGCGTCACATTTTGCCTGACGTAAGCAGGAATTTGAGCGAAGACATCAGTCGCTCAAAATTATACGTCACAAACTTTTGATTTTAGAAAAGTTTTCAGAAAAATTAATTATTAATATTTATATTTCAACTAAAATAATTATACTAATTATTATTGTTTTTATTATTTTCTTTTTGTAATTTAATTATTTATGTTTTATTTAATTATTGTAATTTACCTTTCTTTTAATAAATTAATTTAAAATGAATTATACTATTATTTATTATTTTATTAATCAATAATTTTTATGTATATTATTTTAGTTATAATAAAATGTAAATTAATTAAAAACCTTTGAAATTTTCAAATTTATTTCAAAAAAAAAAATTTCCTATTTTACTTTTTTAAAAATTTCTCTAAAATATATTTACAACAATGTATATTTATAGATTTAACTGATGTACAACTTGTAATTATAATTGATATCGATTATCTATATTTTTAGTACCTATAATTTTCAATTCTAAATATTTCGTGTTAAAACCTTCTTTAAAAACTGACCTTGGTATTTTAAAATTTTTCCATCTTTTTAGAAACAAATTATTTTTACAATTTCTCTTGTTATTAACAAAACAAAGCAATCCAAAAGTGGCGAAATATCCTATACGTTAGTATATAAGAAAATTCTAAACCACTCGTTCACAGCGATCTTCGTGTAGCGCGTGCGTGCGATATTTCGATAAACGTTGTAGTTGCGAGCGTATATGTATGTTACTAGTATAGGTTATATTTAAAAGTATAGTTTGTGTTTATATGTATATTTAGATGTGTTATATTTGCAGTGTATCTTGTTTGAATGTATGTTGGTTGGTGTATGTGAAAATAATACTGTATTTCTCTTCATATCTCTGAATTTTTTTTTCTTGAATTCACCCAGAAATTTTCCCGAACTCAACAAGAGTTGTTGCCGTACGGTTCGTATAGTTTCACTAAACATGGCAATAGATTCTTAGATTTATCTTATAGTTTCTACTGCTACCAGTATTGGAAATATTCAATCAATTACTTTAGAGTTTCTCTTGAATTATTAACGAATTTTTACAGAAATTTAATTATTCTTTCTTGAAATGTGTATATGATATTTTAAAACTAGTTAATCCGTTAATCTTAGCGACTTTTTCTCATATCCACCGTTCTTGAACTAATTCAGGAATGTTTCCTGAATAAATTTTTTCCGTGTATTAAAATATTTAATTTTCATTCTTTTTTTTTATATGTAAATTTTTTCAAAAATTCAAATAGAAAAAAAATTTCGTTCATTTGAACTTTATTGACCTGTGAGCGGTCAATAATATACCATTTATCTCCCTAGGGCAATAATGGTTACTTTATTGACCAGCTGGGTTATATGGGGGAACTTAGTACGCGCCTGTACAGGTAGATAAAGTGACCATAATACGCCTGAGTTGTATAAAAGTCATTTTTTGATTTAAAAGCAGCGCTATAAAATAAACTACATATCACATCAAGTTAATAACATCTGCTTTTGAACGTATGTGAATATGCGTGCTATAGATTCAATAGCATTTTTTTCTTAATGTATAAACAAAAATAAATGTGACTGTGACAGAAGAACATTTTGAATTTGAAAATCGACAGTTTCAGGTTTTTCCCGTAAGGAACGCCACCTCTGCCTATTCGAATTTTCCTGAATGACGTTATAGAAAATGGGGTCACTTTTTCTGTATTCCTCACATAGAGTTCAGGCTCAAAGAGTTTTAAAAAGTGGGTCTAAATTTTGACTCGGGTAGTATTATCAAAGTTACCTAAAAGTGACCACCTTGCTGGAATTAAAGGGATAGAAATCCTATCTCTTTGAATATTTTTTTATCTCTATTTAATTCTATATCCATTTTTATTACAACTATCGCTTTCTATCTTCTCTTCTGCTTAATCTTTTTGAATAAAATTTTTCTTATTATCTTCTTCAATACTTTTTCTATCTACTTTCTTCCTTTTCTGTCACTGCTTTAATCTATTTAATCTTTAAACCTATTCTAAGAACACACTGATCCCTGCTTATGACCTTCCTTTATCCCAGGCATTTCCTTTTTTAATCCTGTCTTTCTCTTTTTATTTCATATTTTTTCAATCTCTTCTAATAAGCCTTATTTCATCCTTCTACTATTTACTTCATTCTCTTTCTATCCTCATTTGAATCTTAGTATTCACTTTTTTCCTTTTCTTTATAAATAACATTTGTTTTATACCGTTCTATTCTTTTTAGCCTTGTACTTCTCTTTTTTTATCCACATTTTAATCTTAGTACACACTCATTACATTTTACACCTTGGGTTTAATCTTAGTCTATCACCTCTCGATTCTATTCAATCTCTTTCCATCACCTAATTTTGCTCAATCTGTTTTAATAACCTTTACTTTATCTCTATATTAATTCTTTTACTATTTACTTTCTTCCTGTTTACCCTAATGATAGAACGTCCAACGTCCTTCCGGCAGGACCAAAAAAACTCAGGTGAGTCCGTCCGAAATCGCTAAATAAAACTAATATGGATCTGCTTCCATATTAATTTTATAAAGAAAATTTGAAGAGAGTTTTTATTCAATTGGCCGCAATTTTGCTGATTGACATTAAAAATGAAATTTTTTAAAATTAAACAAATAAGTTTCATCCTTTGAACGTTTCTTAAGAAAAAAAGACAAGACCGGCCAAAATATATTGATTTTAGTGGATTTTACATTAAATTTACGAAAAAATGTTTTTTCTTACTTTTTAGAAACATCAAGTTTGAGGGCTTTGAAAAATGGTTTAATATTATTATTTTAAAAAGTCAAATATATGGATTTTTTCGTCTTTTCGTCTACTTTAATCCCAAGAAGTTTCGGAAAAGATAAATTTAATTCCCTTTTTTTAAAAGCCTTATTTTCGGAACATCCTTCCGGCAGGATGGGCGCTTGGACGTTTTATCACTAACTTTCTTCTAATATGCCATACTTTTCTCTTTTTATACCCTCGACTCTATATCAGTCTATTTCTTTCCAATTTGATTGAAAAAGTCCTTTTCTTCTTTTATCTTAATAATTTTTTATGACATTTATTCTGTTCAGTTAAAAAAGAGTGAAAAATAGGTTATAAATAGAAGTACGAATACTCTAAAAATATTTGTTTTAAATAATAAATTCAACTGAAACTATAATACTTCATAAAGTCTTTAATATTGTTAATAATATTGGTTAATTAATTCTTTATATAAAAGATAAAGGATAAAAATTTGCAGCAAAGAGAAATAAAAAGATATAAAAGTATATAAGGTATAAAAAAAGATAGATAGGGGATAATAGCCCGCGTGGAAATGAAAGTATGGGCAAAAGATGGCAAAGTATGGGAAAGTGTGGGTAAAGTATAGCGAAATGTGGCACTAAGTTTGGCAAAGTATGGCAAAGTATTGCTAAGGAGCGAATCCCATGGTTTAACTATGGCAGCAACAAAAATCAATTTTTCATCAAACAAAATAATAAAAAACACAAAAACTTGAAGTATTTATCATTTTTAAACCATAAACAAAGTGATGCATATAAAAAAATTATTTTTTAAATGGTTTTTTTTAATTTAACTGTTAAAATGAACTATGGGCAAAGTATGGCGAACCATGGGATGAAAGAAAACTTATTTTCTATACAATTTCGAACTATGGGCAGAAGTTGGCGAACTAATGGATGAAAAAAAATGTATTTTCTACACATTTTCGAACTATGGGCAAAAGATGGAGAACTATGGAAGGAAAAAAAACTATTTTCTATACATTTTCAAACAACGGGCAAAAGATGGCAAACACTAAAAAACACTAAAAAAACTTCTTTGATTACATTGAAATAAACATTTTACATTAAGAAAGTGCTTTTTTCATTTGTTTATAACAATATAAATATTTATGTAAAGTAAAAATTAAATGTTAGATTTCATCAATCTTTTACAAATTTAATGAGGATTATAATTAAAAAAAAATTGAAACGATTGAAAATTGTTGGCTGTACGCAATTTCGAACATAAGCATGTGTATTGTGTCTGAAAGTGCCAGGAAACTGAGAATTTGGTCATTTTTCGTCTAAAATATTTTTAAAAAACGTTGAATAACAAAATTTAGCATACTGGTCAACAGGGAATAAGGTTCTATGACACATGGAGCAACAAAAGTGTAAAAGCATAAAATATGTTTCTTCAGAATGCGTGCCTGGAAACTGAGAATTTGTCTGACCAAACGGCAATTTCTATCAAAAGTATACAATATTTTAGTTTATTGAACTGCAAGTTAAGTAAAATGCAAGAGATATATTTAGTTAACCTTTACTAAGCACTGTGAAAAATGGTGAATTAATCGAAATGAAAATTCTTAATAATTTTAACTTTTTTTATGATGCCAGGAAACTGAGAATGAATTCGAGGGACAAAATTAAAGATAATATTTTTTAAATAAAATATAAAGTAATGTAACAATTATTTAAATCTATTGTAAAGTAGAACTATTTTAAATTATTATACAAGTGTAAATTTGTATTTAATCGCTTAAAAATAACATTTATACACTGAATTTATGTAAAATGTCTACACAGCACTGTTTAGTTTCTGGACTGATGGCAACGCCAAGTTAGACTTTAAAACATCTCTTGTAGAAGAAATCGATTAATTTCAATTTAAAAATAATTAAAAAGTTTCTCTATTGTTGTTAATTGTGTTTCTTAATCGTTTTGTTCGAAATAAAAAATAACTTCAATCGACTCCATTTGTTTTAATTGATTAAATTGTCAGTGATAAAACGAAGATCGGCCCAATAATGGCCCATTACACTAAAAAAAATATATTCTTAATTTAAGAATATATACTATAAAATTGGTGCCAAGAATTTTTCCCACTTCAATTAAGTGGAAATATAATTGGCACCTTTTTTCATTATATATTCTTAAGTTAAGAATATTTTTTTTCAGTGTATCCACCAGTAGTATATAGCTCATAGAACCTTTCGGCTCTCTCGACTTCATGTCAGCGTAGCATAATGGTCAGAGTGTTAGGCTGTGGTGCGTCAGGTTGTGGTATCGATCCCCGAGAGTGGTAAGAATGTTTCAATGTTTGTAAGATTGAGTTTAAGGGGTCGTCATGTGATACATATTTTCGGTAATCTAGACCCCCTCCCGGTAATTATGCAGAAGAAGGACTTTTTCCAATTTTAAAGATTTTTGGTTAATTTTTTTAGGAATGTCTTTCATTTGACTAGTAATTAAAGAATCCGGTGGGGGAGGATGAAAAAGTTACTTACAGAACGCCAGGGCTGGGAAACAAATATTTTTTTTTGGTTTTTGACGTTTTACTCGGTAAATATTAAAAATTTTGAAAAATGTTCTTCATAAAAGTTGTAGATCTTGTTAAGATACACATTTTATGTTACATGCAATTTTTTCATAAATTGAGTATTTTTCGAGAAAAACACAAAAAACGGAAAATAACCATAGAAACGTTTTAATGCAGAAGGGAGTCAAATTAACTTCCTAGATAGTACTAGAAGGTATTCAACTTAGACCAGACCCCCCTCTAATGTTTAAAAAAAAGGCGTTTTGAAGTTGCATCTACAACACATCCTTTAACGTTTAATGCAGAAGGGAGTCAAATTAAGTTCCTAGTTTGTACTAGAAGGTATCTTACTTAGACCAGAGCCTCCTCCAACGTATAAAAAAAGGCGTCTTGAAGGTGCATCCACAACACATCACTCAAAGGCGTGTGAAGCCCGCCGCACCTAATTTCCTTCCACGTTTAATGCAGAAGAGAGTCAAATTAACTTTCTAGTTGGTACTACAAGATGTCTAACTTAGTCCAGACCCCTCTCCAACGGATTTGACTCCCTTTCTGCATTAAAACGTTAAAGGAAAACAGGTGCGGCGGGCTTCGCCCGCCTTTTAGCGATGTGTTGTGGTTGCACCTTCAAAACGCCTTTTTTTAAACATTGAAAGGGGGTCTGGTCTAAAGGGCCAGTCCCATGTGAGCGTGAAAGCGGAAAACGGAAAACGTTTAGCTAATAACAACTTCCGATTCAATGGAAATCATTCGAAAAGAAAATTCTTATTGGTTGAACGTTTTCCGTTTCCCGTTTCACGCTGACATGGGACGGCACCTTAAGTTGGATACCTTCTAGTACTATCTAGGAAGTTAATTTGACTCCCTTCTGCATTAAAACGTTTCTATAGTTATTTTCCGCTTTTTGTGTTTTTCTCGAAAAATACTCAATTTATGAAAAAATTGCATGTAACATAAAATGTGTATCTTAACAAGATCTACAACTTTTATGGAGAACATTTTTCAAAATTTTTAATATTTACCGAGTAAAACGTCAAAAACCAAAAAAAAAATATTTGTTTCCCAGCCCTGGCGTTCTGTAAGTAACTTTTTCATCCTCCCCCATCGGATTCTTTAATTACTAGTAAAATGAAAGACATTTCTAAAAAAATTAACCAAAAATCTTTAAAATTGGGAAAAGTCCTTCTTCTGCATAATTACCCCCCTCCCCCCACATGATGCTTTTTCCATAGACAGTTAACATGGAGTGTGATATTTTTCTGACCTCCCTCCCACCCCCTAAAGTATCACATGCTTTATGGATGTCCCTTTAATTCAAGGGAATACGATATATAAATATTGTAAATTAATCAGTTAATTAATTTTAAAAAATCGAATCGAATAAAATGTCTCTTTAACATAATTTAATAAAAATTAATTCCCACACAGTATTGAAACTTTCTTACAAATTTATTAAAGACTTACTTGCAAACTTCAAAGTAATTACTCCTTGTATAAGGTTTAATGAAAATTGCAAAAAGATTTAAATATACCACTTTAATAAATGTTTATCGTCAAAGTTTCCTGAAAATTTTCGCTAATAAAGGAGTAGGCGAAAATTCATGCTAAACATTTATTGAATTGGGAGATTTAAATCTTTATACAATTTTCAACAAACTTTGCAAGTAAATCTTTAATAAATTTTTAGGTTACTTTAAACTAATTTTGGTTTCTAAAAGTTCAACTTAAACAAACATTTGTGCACAGTGAGAAACACACGCTTTTTCATCTAATAACGCGAAGCAATGACACTTTTAACAGTTGGGAAGATCGACGAATGCGCGTAAAAAATTATATATGAGTACATATTTATTAATTGTAAGCTTACAATTGAAAACAATTAAAAAAACTACTAAAATTTTTATACGATTAAAAACTATTAAAAATTTCTCATGAAAATTTTAATTCAATTAGCGACGATTAAAGACAATAATAAAACTGTTAACTGCACACTGAGAGAAGAAAAGCACAGATTCTGAAATATAAAAGTTGAGCATCTGGATTTCAATTAGACGCAGCAGCAGTGCCACTGTGGGATAGGTGTCGTGCTAAAATTGTTTATTTCAGACTATATAGTTCAACCTTAATAGTCTCAAATAAGCACCTTTTTGTGGCAACTGACCGGTACGACCGACGACGTCGAAAACACCCAATATAAGTTCATCTTTAGAGTGTTATGCAGTTGATGTCTAGCAATTCGTCAGTTGAACTAGAAAATATACACTGTAAAAAATTTAGGGAGTTAACCGACTCGGGAGTTGGGAGTTATATTTTTCGAGTTAAAAATCAACTCCAAAAGAGAGTTAATTTCTAACTCCCTTCATTCAACACCCGCGCGAGTTATTTTTTCCATGGGGAGTTAGCATTTGAGTGTTAAATTTAAACTCCCTTTATTTAACTCCCCTGGCATTAACTCCCTAATGGGTGCGACTTTTATAGAATCCCCTGGGGAGTTAAAATTTAATTCCCTTTTTTTACAGTGTAAAATTGTTCATTTCTATTTAATTCTCTCTGTAACCACGTGACCAGAATTTGAATCCCTTTTAATACCCTTTAAAGAATTCAAGTTACTTGAAGAGCATTAACTCCGCAACTAATGATTTCATTAAACGACATTAACTTACAATCATATTCTGGTCACGTGGTTGCAGAAAATTGAATTGGTTCACTGTAAAAAGAAATGTGTTACCAGATCTGACCACACTTTGAAGTGCATTACCCTCGTGCGTTTTGGTCACGAAGACACAAAAGCAGAATTGGTTTGGAATATTGAAGAGCATAAAAGTGCCAATTTACTTTAATTCACCCGGGTTGACCCAACTATAATGATCTGCATAGTAAAAGTCCTATAACAAAGCGATAGCACTATTTTCAAAAAACAGAAGGTAGAAATCCCGCTCATTTTAAAATTAAAATAATCAGCTTGCTTTGTTACAAAAAATCAGTCTATTACATATGCGCATAAATTATTATCAAATAATTACTATCGCAATGTATGTTACCGAGGTGTTACGTAAGAATTTCAATGTTTTTTCGCTGCTAATAATCAGCACTCATATGTGTTGAAACATTATACAGTCGAACCTGGATAAGTGGTCCCTGGATAAGTGGGAATCCTCTTTAAGTGGAACTTTTTTTGCGGTCCCTTGCACAAGCAATGCAAAATATCGAAAAAAAACCTCTATAAGTGGGAAAACGCTACCTCTATAAGTGCAACTGATTTTTTGAAATAAGGCCTCTATAAGTGGAACAGTTTCTTAAATTTACCTCTATGAGTGGAACGTTCCCTCTATAATTGGAACTTTTTATTCATGTACCTCTGTAAGTGGAACGTTTCCTCTATAAGTGGAACTTTTCATTCATGTACCTTCATAAGTGGAATCTAAAACTTTTGATTAAACCACGATTCGTCTGTTATTTTACTCGGCACATGTACTTGCTGTTTACTATCTGCATATTTGTCATTGATTTCGGTTCTCGCACTTATTTGTTTAGTTTGTCTTAATCTGTTGATTAGTTCAAAACGTCGAAGCGAAAAATTAAGTCTCTCGATGCAAGTGTGAATACCGAAAATGAAGAAATACAAGATTTGGAAGACTCCGGCCCTTCTATTGATCCAGAAACTTGGAATAAATTTATAATCAATGATAATGTGACCTTTGAGGATTTCGTGAAAGTCGATGAAAATATTCCTACCCATGGTGAGTTAACAGACGAGAATATTGTCAATGAATTCTTAGTCAACAGTGACAATGAAGAAGACACTGCAGGTGCATCTTTTAAAAAAAGTGACGATGAAGGGGACAACTATGATGACAATCATGTAAAAGTGACAAAAAAGATGCGCTAAATGCTTTAAAAACAATTACACAGTATTTTGAAAATAATGTCAGTGACAATGAAGTTTTCAATCATTCAAGTATTATATCACTGAAAGAAAAATATGGAAGGTACAGGCATAATTTAGGTTATATTACCCATATAGTATTGTTGGAATAGAAACAATGAAGTTTTCAATCATTTAAGTATTATATCACTGAAAGAAAAATATGGAAGGTACAGGCATAATTTACGTTATATTACCCATATAGTATTGTTGGAATAGAAACAGCCCAACAGTTAGGGTATTTCAACCATACCATTAGAACTAGACGAAAATTTCTAAAGCGCACTAACCTCTTAACCAGATTTCACATCAGTTTCGTTCGCTCACAAAAGAGGTGCGTGTGATTCAGGAAGGAAGAGGTGTGATTCTGACATATATTACAAATTATAGGTTAAGTGCTTCTCATTTTTAAATTTCTCATTTAACCTAACTATTGAGGTAAAATCAACATTTGGTTTCTCAAAACTTGACAGAAATTCATAAACATAACCAAATTCCTAACATACCGAAATCATTTCTTTCAGTGTAGAAACATCCATATATAAGACAAGTAATAATTTAAAACAAACTTCGTTAACCGAATTTTTTATTCATTAATATTGTAAAATTTTTTATGTTATTATTGTAAAATATTAATGTAAAATACATATATATATAAAAAGTGCAAGACAAATATACCTCTTTAAATGGAACTTGGCCTACAACTACCTGGATAAGTGGGAATCTGGATAAATGGAATACCTCTGTAAGTGGAACGAAAATTTCAGTCCCTTCAGGTTCCACTTATCCAGGTTCGACTGTAGTAAAATATAAAATAAAAGCACAATCTCAGTGCGTCAATTTTTTCTCTTTCTATCTTTTTTATATTTTTACAATAATTTTATATTTTCAGGTCCTACATTAGCTTGCGACTTGTCATGAGAAGGACTGTACTAAAAGAATAAATACCCCCATTATGAACACATAAACCATCACTTATCATATTGTTATTAGTAGATTGTTGGATATTCAATAACTAGATAGGTGCAAAAAAAATGCCATGCAATAAAATATTCTTCTAAATATTAGTTCAGAATTCGAGTTAATTTCACGCATTTATAATAATGATTGATTATAAACAAAAAATGTAAAATACTTGGTTTTCACAGCTGCTTTCTAAAAAAACAAAATAATTTTTAGTTACAATGATACTAACAATATTGTTTACTACAATTATTTCCTATCCCAAATAACACAAAAACTTCTTTAGTAACTTGCTGGGAATTTCCAGGAAATACAATAATGTCCGCAGGTTAGAAGCTTCCCATGGAAACTTCCTGGTAACTTCCTGGAAGCTTCCCATAGAAACTTCCTGAAAGTTACCAGGAAGTTTCCAAAAATCCTCAAAGAAAAATTTCACATCTATGTAACTTTAAAAAAAAATCGTAAAGCAATTTAGAAAAATGGTGTTTAAAGCTTATACATAGTAGGGGAGACTGGGGTAAACCCGCGCACAGGGTAAACCCACTCACTAACGATTTGACGTTATAAACTCAACTTAAGATGGAGATATTTGTACTGTGAATAGTACTTAACATACAACTAATGTTAACGAACTTTCGTTTAGTTTCATGAATTCGTCATAGAATCAGAGACGGTCAATTGTTTTTAGAAGTGCAAAAAAGAAAAAATGATCTTCGGATTTTTAAGTTTTTCGATTATTATTTTTGAGACTTAATTTATTCGGCCAATTTTTTTATGCTATTGGATGTCCTTTTTCGAAATATATATGTAGTTTTTTTGATTTCAAAAAGATTTATTTAAATCTAATCTGAAATGTGAGAAATACATTCGGGGTAAAGCCGCTCACTTATTAAAACAGTATTTGCGTTCTTTTGGCGATCTTAAAATTTTTAATATTAACAATATTTATTAAAAGAGAAATAATATTCATTTCCTAACAATGTTATTGAATTATTGGGTAATTAGTTGAATATTTAACATTTAGAATGTCCCGCATTTCGCGATTTGTGGCGATTTTTTTTAATAGATGGCGCCGAACTATCAATATTTGTTGGCAACATTGAGCGAAATCATGTCTATATCAGTCATTATTAGTGATTATTAGGTTATAACGGTTATAACAAACAACGCAAATAAATAATCAAAATTTGTCGCTGTCTTTTTCGGCTAAAAAAATACATAAATCTAGTTTCTTGTCTTCGTTCAGTTCACGTTTTATCTTTGTTTAATTTTAAATTTAAAATTTCGAATTTCATTTGTTATATTTTATCAATAATAAAATCTATAACTTGTTATATCCAAAATTGTATCTACATTTTAATTTTCTCTTAATAAAATATTATTTAAATTCACAGTTGAAATTCAAGAAACCTATACTAATTATTTAATAAACCAATATTTATTGTTTATAGAACTCATAATTGAGCCTTCCAATTCTATAACTCGCCCGACGCTCGGAGACACGCGCTAATGCCAGTCGGGTAGCAGTGAGCGCCTCTGGGCCTATCACTGCTACCCGACTGGTATTAGCGCGTGTCTCCGAGCGTCGGGCGAGTTATAGAATTGGAAGGCTCAATTTATCAT
Source organism: Leptopilina myrica (nomen nudum) (assembly GCA_032872475.1). Lineage (NCBI taxonomy): Eukaryota > Metazoa > Arthropoda > Insecta > Hymenoptera > Figitidae > Leptopilina > Leptopilina myrica (nomen nudum). Next base: position 25,464,916 of record CM065460.1, on the reverse strand, counting down.
TAATAAATCATACTGAAGACGGAAATAAGGAGAAATTTAATATATACAAAATAAAACTGTCGGGATTACCTTAAATTCTTAAAAAAAATCAAGTGAACGGGTTTACCCCGAGTTTAACCCTGAAAAATTGTGATTTTGAAATTTGGTATATGTGTATTAAAAATTTTCCCGAAGTAAAAGTAAGAAAGATAAATCAAAAATTCTTTTTTATTTTGTTAGTAGAAATCATGAGCTTTTAAATTATATAATTTAATTTGGATTTAGAGAATAATTTCCTAGGTTTTTACCATTCTGAAAAAAAGTGAGCGGGTTTACCCCAGTCTCCCCTACTATACGATACTATTTTGCAAATTGAAAAAGATAATTTTGGTTAACCAAAAAAATTCCGAAAAGTGACCAAAAATAGCAATTTTTGGCCATTTAAAGCAGTATTACAAGAAATTTTGACGTGATGGGCTATTTTGGAAGTCGGATTCGTATTCTACGTCAAAAAAGCTATAAGAATCACCTTTCACTTTTTCTGTAACAGAACTAAGCCAAAATTTGCAGGCCTGTGTAATTATTATTATTATGGATTATTGAATAGTGAATTTCTGTCAAAATATTAATTGTAGAAAAACAAAAGACGACACTTTCTGGTCACAGAATGCCAAATATTCAAGCGACATCTTAGGAATATATTGGGATATCCTAAAGATATTTTAAGGCATTCTAGGGATATCTTGGGATACCTGGGGATGTCCCTGTGATATCCAAACCGCCGGTCTCTAGGATATCGTAATATTATCCGTTGGATATCTCTAGGATATCCACGGGATGTTTCAATAATATTGGGGTATCTAGGGCTATGAGGGATAACGTAAAATATTACTTTCTCGAATTATTTTAAAGCACTTAATAGTTTTAACTATGTAAAATTTTTTTTATCGTAAAACTTTATGTTATCAGGAAAATAAATTGTTTTTTCACTTTTCGACATTAGTGATTTCTTTTAATTTCACAAAAAAAAGATAAAGTGTCTGACTACTAGGGGGTGGTCGAACTTAGTCACACTTACCCTATATGTGTTTTCCTTTGACATTTGACCTACGATTTTTTTTGAGTTTAAAAAAACATGTAATACATTTTAAAATTAAATAAATAAATAAATTGTTTCTCAATGGTAAAATATTTAATTAATATATTTTTATAATTAAAATGATTTAATTTTTTTCATGAATTTCGAAAAGGGCTCATCTCTGAAAAGTTTAATATCAATTTTCTCAAAAATCAAAATGACTGTTAATAAGAACAATTATTTGATCATTTTCTCATATAAAATAGCATCTGGTTACTAAGAATATGTTGGACGATTTTAATCCAAAGCTGTTTAAAATAAACAGTTTTTTGTGATTCACTATTTTAATTATAGGGGAGAATGGGGAGTTATGAAGCACGCTTTGTTTATGAGTTGTAACTTCAAAAAGAATTTTTTTTTTCAAATTTTCTCCACTTGAATCTCTAGAGGGTCTTCAAATATGCTTACTGGTTGAAGAATTTGCATGAAATAAAATAAAATCGACAAATTTTTTTCACTTGGGCTAAAAAGCTGCTTTTTCAATTTTTTAAAAATCATGGGGAGTTGTGAAGCACTACTAAAAATCGCTAAAAATTATATTTTTTGGTAAATATTCTTTATTGAGATTTTGCATAAATCCTTTTGAATTTCGAGAACCTAATCATTGCTGGGTATTATATAGGTGAACTTATATTTTTGATTTGTTCGCGAATTTTGTAAGAATTCTACAAAATAGAACACTCAAAAAAACTTTATTAACGAAAAGTTGAACACATTTTCTTGAAAGATATGCAAAATATCTACTATCGGAATGAATCCAATTACAAAACGAAGATATTAGGTGAAAAAATATTTAGAGTAAGTGACATCTATCAAAACAATTACTATGCGAGATCTATGACCGTGCTTTACAACTCCCCATGCTTTATAATGATATTAATGATATAAATTTCGTTCACATAAAATTTTTTAAAACATAACATGAATCATAATACAAAATAATAGCATAACAACTGATAATTTTTAATTTCAAATTAATGAATTCGATTTCTTGGGACTAAAAAATATAATTTTATTTCTACAAATTGAAGTATTATTATTATTATTAAATATTTTTATTTAAATATTACTATTCCTATACTACTATTCGGAAGACATTTTACTTGTTTATTTCCACTTATATAAATGTTATTAAATGCCGAGTAATATTTAAAATGTCTCGAGCAATTAATATTTTGAGCGAAGCAACTTTTATTATATATCAGAGCAATTATTACTACTTTGTATAGATTTTTAGTTTTTACTCGAAAAAGCAAACGCTACGAAACAAAATATCAGTTACACGCATATATCCCTTTCCCATATATAAACGTAACATTACAGTAATATTATGGTCACATTAAATATCTGTCTGATGGGTAATATTATCCATTAATATTACTGTAACATGACAGTAACATTACTTTAATATTACACGCTTATGGAAAAATTTCAAAACAGTTCCTAAGCAGCACGTAAGGTTCTAGTGACATCACTGTAATATTACACTGGAGATGCGTAATCTTCACTGTAATATTACAGTGATCTTACTGGAATATCAAAATGTCCGCCTGGAGATAATATTAATGGGAATATTAAGGTAATGTTACCTCACAATGTTAAGGTAATATTACACTGTAATATTAACGTAATGTTAATATAATATACAGATAAAATTAGAATATTTTTATATTTTAGAAATAAAACATTTCACCAAGCCTGGACTCGAACACTAAACCTTGTGTTCAGTAAGGTCAAGTAAGATTGGCTCACTTGTAAGACTCTTGCTTGCTGTACACAAGGTTCAGGGTTCGAGTCCAGCTTGGTAAAATGTTATTTTCTAAATTATAAAATTATTCTAATTTTATCTTAATATTACTCTGCAATATTACCTTAATAGAAAACGTAATAATTTTTCAAAAATTAACATTCATTATAATAATAAGGGACATTATATTTAATTTAAAATTATTTATTTTAATTATTTGATTATTATTCTTACATTTTTCGAGCAAAAAGTTAAAAAGTAAAACATTAAAATTTCTACAAGTAATATTTACAACATACTGAATGTAAAAAGTAATACAAAATTTAATGAAAATTACAATGACAATGTAAAAATTTGATTTCTTAATGCAATTTTTGAAAGTGAATACAGCAATAATTACTATTAGTATTTTTCACTACAAAAATAGTAATAGTTGGATAGTTCAACAATCGAATAAAGAAAATAAAGAAAATTTTGACCCATTATGCTCATTTCTCAAAAAATTCCAGAAAAAATAAATTTCTAGTATAGAATATTTAGCTATATTTTTAACAATTTCGAATTACTTAGGTCAGAATTCGTGAAATTTTTCCTAAAAATAAAAAGTATTTTTTTTAAATCAAAATGCTGAAAAAATATTTCTATTTAACTTTAGGAATGTTTTTACCAAAAAATAGGAAGAAAAATATTTTTTTATAAAAGTTATGTCAAATTAAATTTTTTGCAAGTTTTTAAACAAAATTTTATTTCTCCTAAATGAATAAACCGATTTAAATGAATCAAGCGGGCATATAATAAAAGGGATAAAATAATTATAATTTCGTTTAGAATTAGCAACAATTTTTAAAAAGTTACAATCAAAATTATATTGCAGCGGAGATGCGAGTTTGATGTTTTTTTGAATTAAAACATTGTTTGCATCTACGAAATAAACAAAATACTGTCGAGTTAACATTTACATAACCATAATATTGATTAAAAACTAAGTACTGTTTTGTTGCACTATACATTTTGATTTCTAATAATTTTAATTATGTTGAAAGTTTTATCAAATTTTTCAAAGGCGCAGAAAATTAAAAAAAATTTGTTTATAACAAATTTCTTAAATAATTATTCAAAAATAAACTCTTTAAAAAGTCTCTAATAAACATACATGTGTATGTATTGTGTGTATATGTGTGAGTATACATGTGTATGTATTGAGTGTATATGCGTGAGTATACATGTGTATGTTTTTAGTGTATATGTGTGAGTATACATGTGTATGTGTTTAATTCCAGGGTTGCCCGGTCAAAAAAATAAGTAGAAAATAAGGAAAAAATTGTCTATTCATTGAAACAAGATATATTCAGGTCACAGGGTAAAATTCAGCCTTTCCAATATTAAATTCAATAGATTTCAATCGTAGATTTAACAGCTGAATGGTGAAGAATCATGCAAAAAAATACTAAAGAAAAAAGACAGCACGCGTTTCCTGCCTCTTAAATTTCAATTATATTTACGGATCTTTTGTACTATCTTGGCCTGAATGAAGTTTACAAAAAAATTATAAGAGAATGAAAAATTGACTCAATTTACAATTTTGGATTATTATAGTACATTCACAATTACATAAAAATGTCTGCAGATTATCAGAAAGAAGATAAAAAATTTATTACTGTATTACATTATTCTTTATATTTATTGTATTATTACAATTTTTTTATTACCGTATTTTATGGTTTTATTACTTCAGTTTTATAAGATATGACTGATTGTAAAAAATTCATATAATTTCGAGTTGTTAATATATGAGAATACAGTAAGTATTCTTTTAACACCGGCAAATATTATGTTCAATTGATTTCTCAAATTAAAATAATATGCAAACTTTCTTAAAAATTTTTAAACAGTTCTTTTTCCTCTGTTCTTATAATACTCTTTTGTTTTCACGAGTAAAAAAAACAAAAGCATTAATTTATGGAAGGATAACAAGACACTTCTTGTTTGCAAGCAGAAAAAAGCATTAACCATTTATATTACGTAACCCAGGCGGAAAAGTCGGATGAATGTCAGAGTTTACAACCGGCGATTCGGATACGAAGTCAGTTCTGCAATAGACACGTCGGACGTGGACGTCTAACGTTAGACGACCACGTTCGAACGTGTCCATTGTAGAACCGACTTGAAAACGCAACCGGCGCGATACAGATTATGCTCTGACTGTCGGAACCATCTTTCCACTATCGTCAGGTTGAGTCCACAACAGACATCGTTAAGGAGATTTAGCTACTTAACACCTTAGAAATCAATGGTCTTAAGTAGCTACATCTCTTTAACGCTGTCTGTTGTGGACTCAACCTCAGTACTGGCTCGGTACTGGATTTCTTCCGCCCGCAGATCTTATTTTTCTGCGGTGTCGGAAGAATTATGGATTTGTTAAGTCTGTACTGTCTCGGTGCTGCGGATATCGTTATTTATTGTCACATTATGAATTTATTTTTAATATATGTGTCATAACTAAATAATTATTACAATAACCAATTGCATTATAATACTATTATTTTTCCAAAAAGTAGACAAATTTTAATGATGCAAAATAAAAATTTAATAATTTAGTTTAATAAATATATTATGTAAATAGTTATTACCATTTTTCAACAAATTAAATAATTAAAAAATTTGTTGAGTGTTTAGATTTTATGTAATTTAATACTTTTATATATATATATATATATATATATATATATATATACTTATAATAAATTGTTTTGCAGTGAACTTGGCTACAATTTTAATAATTCGAGAAACGATTATTCAATTCTAACAAAGCCGCGAAAAAATATTATACTCTTTTTTCAGTAATAATGTATTTAATATTTTTGGTGCCTTACTAAAACATTTTTCTAGATTAGTTTTAAATATATAATACAATTCTATATTTTTCTTAATTGACTAAAGAAAAATAATATTTATATTTTCATTTATTAATTCCCCACAAATTGTTTATAAAAATTAAATTGTTAAAAAATATTTTGAAAAAGTGTAAAATGCAGGTACCATTGTTTCTTTCTTACTACCAAATTAAATAATTAATTTAAAGGAATTTAAACTAGTTTTAATTAAATTTAAATTAAATAACAATCTTGTTACTTTAGGTTAATGTAAAGAACTTAATTGTATTTAACTATAGATAAATTGTAGGTTTTGAAAATCATTAGCAATATTTTTTTAAAATTACAAATATAGTTAAATATAGTTATATAGTTCAATATACAAATTACACAGGCCTACAAATTTCAGACCCAGAAACGGAATAAGTCATTTCCGATATAATTTATCACCTTTCAAAATATTCTACACCCAATCCGATCCGACTTTTTTCACTATGGTACAATAATTTAAATTTTCGGTTACACGACCTAAAAACTGAGAAAAGGAAAAATAGAATAATTGGAAAGTACTTTAACTTAAGCATCTGATTCTTAATATTTTGAGATCGTTGATTAGAAAACCGATGTTGGATTTTGAAAGTCAAAATGGCGGATCCAATATAGCGGCTGTCAAAATAAAAAATTGATCGGATTCGCTTGAAACTTTTCACTTCTGGGGTTTTTGAGGTCGCTAATTACGAATCCGATGTCAGATTTTCGAAATTCAAAATGGCGGATGTAGTATGGCGACATATTTTTAAAAAATTTAACGGATTCGCTTGAAACTCTTCACTTGGGTGTTTTTGAGGTCGCATATTACGAATCTAATGTCACATTTTCGAAATTTTAAATAGCGGATCAAATATGGTATTTAGTTTTAGTAAAGAAAATTAAATGTTTTATTTTTCTTTATGAACATTTACACATTTTTCTTCAAAGGATCTTCGTATAATTGGTTTTTGTTTTTAAAATATAATACAGAATCACCCCATTATTTGTTTCTGGACCTGTAAATACATCTTTTCTCAATTTAGATATCGAAAGGTGTGGAAATTATTTTTTCAAGCAATCAAAAGTGATTCTGTTTTACATTCTAATAAACGAAAACCACTACGAAGATCCTTTGAAGAAAAACGTGTAAAGTTCCATAAAGAAAAATAAAACTTGATTTTCTTCTCTAAAAGAGTGTATGAATCATGCCCTAAATGTTCGAATTTCATGTTTCTCGATTTTACTAACATCTTTTAATTAAATAGACTACAAAATTTGGTAATAAATGACCGGACATAAAAACATCCTAAAAATTAAAAGTTCCAAATTTTTAAAATTCGACATCGGATTCGTAATTAGCTAACAAAATACCCCCGAAAGAAATGAATTACAAGCAATTTAGACAGAGTTTTATAGAGTACCCACCATATTAGATTCGATATGTCGTCATATTTGATACGCCATTTAAAATTTCAAAAATGTGACATCAGATTCGTAATATGCGACCTCAAAAACACTCAAGTGAAGAGTTTCAAGCGAATCCGTTAAATTTTTAAAAAATATGACGCCATATTACATCCGCCATTTTGAATTTCGAAAATCGGACATCAGATTTGTAATTAGCGACCTCATAAACCCTCGAGTAAAAAGTTTCAAGCGAATCCGATCAATTTTTTTTTGACAGCCGCCATATTAAATATTTCGAAAGGAGATTAATTGTACTTTCTTTTAAAATTTGTTTCCAATAATAAAAAATTTTTTTTGTAGATTTTATTGAGAGTCGAATGTTGCCAAAAATGGCCTTTTTCACTCTTTTAGGTTAAAATATCTCAGAATCCTGACGTGATAGAACAATTTCGCTGTCAGTTTTGGATTCAAGGTGATAAATTACATCGGAAATGACTTATCCCGTTTCTGGGTCTGACAACATTCTAAATTTTGTAGGCCTGTGTTATTTATTTACCTAATTAATTAAAAAAAACAATAATATAAATGTAGAATAGAATATATTTATGATATCCTAGGTAAATACCACGAGGACAACCATTTAAAAATACATTAATTAATAAAATATATCATATAAAGTTAAATATATATATATATATATATATATATATATATATATATATATATATATCATCAAGACAACAAAATATTTGATTTACAAATTATCACAGCAACTTACATACAGATGACATACCATTCTAGATACACTCTATATAAGACGTTATTTCGCAAACGTCCCAGCCCAAATTTGAAAGTCTTGGGATTGCCTTGATTTTTTGGGAAATTGTTGTCCCATATGAAAGTAATAAATTTGTAAAATATTAGCTCTTTAAAAAAAATTGTAGAAAGTATTGGGGGTAAAACTTTTGACATCTTTAGTAACACTGTCATTTTCAAAACCATATAACTTTTATAAAACTTTATCTATTTTAATGATGTATTTATAATGAATTTAAAGCATTTTTCATCTACTTTCTAACTATTTTACAAAAAAATTTAAAAAATAAATTTTAGACCCATTTTTTTTAAAAAAAGTTTATTTTTTAATTTTGACTCTAATGGGTATTTTTAAATTTTTATTGGAAAGCTGACATTTAAAAAAAAAACATATAAGTTTGATAGTGGGATGACCAGAACTATAGAAGACGTTACGGCTGTACGTTACGCCGTTGACTGAAAAAAACTGAAAAATTTCCAACTCCCCTTTTGTTATAAGAGAAATTTTGAATAAAAACACCTTTTTTGCATATTTTGGGGAAAAAGTAGTCTTATACTAAAAAAGCCTTCTTTTTGCCTGTTTTGAACTGGAATGTCCCCTTAAATGATTCTGAGGTGGTTTTGTGTAACTTTACTCATCTGATTAACTTTGAGTATCAGTGAAGTTTAGTCGAAGTAAAAATGACAGTAATGAATGAGTAAGAGTAAAATAAATGCGATTTAAGAATGAAGTAAACGTCAGAATGACAGGATAGTAAGACAGTTTAGATTGATATGAATATTAAGTGAAGTTACAGAACTGAACTTCAGTTATTGACGAAGCATATTTTTAATAAATGTTTTTCAAGCATATCAATGTCTTCAGAAATATATTTTTTAAAAGATATTCTAAAGATATTTTAAAGGCAAACTTAAATATGTCTTACTCAAATTCTATGTCTGTCCTAAAGACGTTCAATTGCATCATATGTGACGCTCTACGAAAAAAGGGACCTATCCCCGAAATAACATTAGGCTCAGTTTTCATGCATTGTGTACGGAAAATTGAGCCTAATGTTCTTTCGGGGATAGGTCCCTTCTTTCGTGGAGCGTCACATATGTACACTACCGGCAGAAATTGTCGGTACGAACGACGGGCGAGCTACGAAAAGTTGCTGCCAAAATTAAATTAACATATTTTATTATTGAAAAATGATAGAAACTTGGTTCTTGGATCGTTTGAAAGCCAATTAAATTCTGCGTCGTTTGATATATAAATGGAAATTATTTGATATTTTTAAGAGATTTTATCACCTAAAAGATTTTGGAAAAAAATTGATTAACTTTTTTATTTTTGTGCACCATGTTTGTGTGGCTGCATAATCTAGAAAAATTTAGAGAAAAATTTTAAACTCTAGCAACATAATCTTTAAAGTCTCAGCTTTTATTTGAGCCTTGAAAATTGAAAATCCGTTCAATAGTTTTTGAAATATCTAAAAAAATGTCCAAGCATGTTGTTTTATAATTTAGGCGGTGATACACACTTATTGCACTCTCGCTGATCACCTGGTTCGTTGCGGCAGGGCCGAATAAGCGGAATATAGAGTGGGGGTCATATTTGGCGCCCTTTTTAAGTTTTTTGTCATTTTAGATTTAATATTCAATAAAAATTTAATAATTTTTATAGTTAATTATTATATATATATAAATAAGTTATCATTTTACAAACTTTCATGATCAAATAGTCGTTTATTTCTATGTACAAATTTTCACTTTTCAAACTTTTTTTCCCAAAATAAACGCCTATTTGATAATTAGAGTTTGTAAAATGATAACTTATTTATATATATAATAATTAACTTTAAAAATTATTAAATTTTTAATGAATATTAAATCTAAAATGACAAAAAACTTAAAAAGGCAGCAACTTTTCGTAGCTCGCCCGTCGTTCGTACCGACAATTTCTGCCGGTAGTGTATATTTTCAGGAAGTATTTGTGACATGCACGGGACATGTTAAGGGCATTTTCAGACATGATTTAGTCATTCTCACGATACACTGAGGACAGTTAAGGACATATTTAGGACATTTTCTTATTTACCACAATAACAGAAGTTTTATTCTGTAACTTTCACTTCACATTCATATCAAACACTCTTACTTCTTAATTATATACTGTCACTAAAATATCATCTGATTTCTTATTTTGTAACTTATATCCTAATCTTACATTACTATTCTGTCAATGTGACGTTTAATTCCCTCTTACCTCGTAATTATACACTTAATTAACTCTCACTCTTTCTTCATTGTCATTCTTTATACAAATAAGCTTCACTGACACTAAAAGTTAATCACATTTTTCTTTTATTTACTATTATCCTAATCTTACATTACTATCCAGTCATTCTGACGTTTATTTCACTATTAAATCGCATTTATTTTACTCTTACTCATTCTTCACTGCCATTCTTACTTCGAGTAAACTTCACTGATACTCAAAGTTAATCAGATAAGTAAAGTTACACAAAAGCACCTCAGAATGTCTAGAATGTGAGTAATTTACGTTTTTATATTTTCCTCACTTTTACCCACTGTAACTCAAAAAAGCCAACCTAGCTGTAACCTATATGGAGTTACATGTTCATTCCTCTTAAAATCAAATATAAATCTTAAACATGAATTTAGGAGTTTCTCAAGTTTATAATTTAATTCTTGAATCATATCATTATATACAACACAACAATAATCAAAATGAGGGAAAACCAATGATGTAATAAGCTGCGTTTTCAATTCCACTGTAAGGGCTTTCTTATTTTATTTGAATTGTGATAAGGTGGCATAGACGCTCTTGCACATTTTGTCTACCTGCTTATCCCAAGAAAGAGATGGCGTAAAGATAACACCCAAATTTTTAACTAAAGCAGGAAAAGGGTTGATATTATCAATTATTTTTACTACAGAGCAGTCACTTAAGTTTATTTTGTTTACATACCAAGTAGAGCCGATTATCATTGAATAAGTCTTGTTAAAATTTATTTTAAGAATGTTTACTTTTGCCCAGTCAAATACAGCCTTAACCACTTCACTGGCAGGGCGTTCCAAATGGCGTTCCACGCGCCGAGGCCCAGACTGGCAAAAACACCGAAATGGCGTTCCTAAAAAACTCTTTTTTTTAAAGAGTGTACACCACATTTAACTATTGTAAAGCAATATTTTTATAATTTAGACATCAGGGAACAAGATTAACACAACAAAAATTTTAGTTTTTGTGATTTTCAATGTTTTTCCGAACGTTCAAATCGGCTATTTTTAATAATTTTCAACAAATGGCGTTCCACTTTTTTTCAATTTTTACACTATAAAACTTGTATTTTTATTAAAAAAAGATATTTATATTACAATATTACAATATAATAATATAATTATTAATAATATATATAAATATAACATATATAAATAACTAATATTTATTATTATGAATGGTAATATTATACGTATATGTTTTTGCCAGTCTGGGCCTCGGCGCGTGGAACGCCATTTGGAACGCCCTGCCAGTGAAGTGGTTAACATCCTCATTTATTAACCTCATATTATTCTGCAAGTCTTCCAAACTAGAGGTTATATAGATCTGAAGATCATCCACAAAATACATATGCTAAAAATACTTGATAACACCCACAAAGTCATTAGTATAAAGTAGGAACAATAAAGGGCCAAGCACTGATCCCTGAGGAACTCCAGTTCCAATATGTCCCCACTCAGATAACTCTCCTTCTGGTCTCACAACAGCCTGGGTTCTACCTGACAAGTACGAAGCAAACCATTTTATGACTGATCCCGACAAACCCGTAGCCTTAAGTTTCAATAGCAAGATAGTATGAGGTACCAAGTCAAAGGCCTTACTAAAATCAAAGAACACCACAATGGTTATTTTCTTTTGATCAATCGCTTTACATATATCATCAGTAGCACCAGCCAGGAGAGTCTGTGTGCTGAACCCTTTTCTGTAACCAGACTGAAAAGGGCTAAGAACATCATTTGTCTCAACAAATTCATTTAACTGATAAAATAGAACCTTCTCGAGGACCTTTGACAATGAAGAAAGAATAGCAAAAGGCCTGTAGTCCCCCGACTGCTGTGGAACTTTCACCTTTCCAATAGGAAAGGTATTAAGACCTTTTAATAATGTAGAGGGACAAATATCTTTAAAGAAAAACAAACCGCCATTAAACTCATAATTAACAAGCAAGTTCGAAATAAAGGAAGGTGTTACATTGAAAGATGAGTCTCCACAAACAGATAAAAAGTAATCATTAATTATATTCACATTAAAATTAAGTGGAGAATTATCACGCGTTTCCCTAACCAGTGATTTTACCTTATTTCTAAGTTTTTTAAAAATTAGTTTTTGTTCAAACATTTCCTCCTCTCTTCCAAGCTCTAGAAGCAAAATCCTTCTGCCATATTAGATCACGAATCTCATCATTCATCCATGGACACACTCTTCCTCGAATTACATGGTTATAAAGAGGTACATGCTCATCCAACGAACTAGTGATTGCATCGCTAATTAATGATTGTTTGTTGTCAACCGATTGTGACTGATTAAAACAAGACCAATTAAAAGAACGCAGGGTTGACAAAAAAGTACAATCATTAACCCCAGACCTATAACTTTTAGTAGAGCTATGCTATTTTTGTCAATAAAAAGTATGCAGGGAGTTTCAAAATTGAAACAACTTCTCGTGAGAGATTTGTTCAATACTGTTTCAAGAAGTTTTCTGGAAATTTTCAAATCGATTCGTTGAAAACTTTTCGAAAAATTTAAATTTTAAGAAAAACGGGTGGCACATCGCACCGTTTCTATAAATCAGGGTTGCACCACTGAGAAGGGGGATGTTTTTCCTACCCTCCTTCTCGGGAGATTATTTTTATCGGTTCAAACTATTTTTTCCGTATTCTTAGATAATTATGCTAACCAAATATGAAAAAAAAATTATTTTTGAAAAAAATCAATGGAATCTCCCCTTAAGCAAATTTATATCCATATAACCTATAAAAAATTACTATTGATAGTTTCTGAACTCATCACGGATAACTGCTCAATCAAAATCATTAAAATTGGGAGAGTTGCTCTATTTTAAACTTAACTACCAATGGCGTTATGTAAGCGGTTGCTTGACAAATAGTTCTTAAGTTCTATATAATAAAGGAGAGTTACTCTTCCAAAAATAAAGTGAGCTATGCGTTTCTTTTTAACTCAACAGTTCTACACATTAAGCAAGCAATTTTATCAACAGTTTTTAGTGTATAAATGTTATTTTTAAGTGATTAAATACAAATTTGCAAAATTGTCTACTTTTAATAGAAATTGCCGTTTGGTCAGACAAATTCTCAGTTTCCAGGCACGCATTCTGAAGAAACATATTTTATGCTTTTACACTTTTGTTGCACCAAGTATCATAGAACCTTATTCCCTGTTGACCAGTATGCTAAATCTTGTTATTAAACGTTGTTTTTCAATTTTTTAGACGAAAAATGAACGAATTCTCAGTATCCTGGCACTTTCTGACAGAATACACATATATGCTTATGTTCAAAATAGCGTAGAGCCAACAATTTTCAATCGTTTCAAAAGAAATTTTAAATTATAATCCTCATTAAATTTAACATTTGTTACTCACAATCAGGGATTTCCAGGGTTACTGATTTCGAATCCGATTTCAAATTTTTAAAATGGCGAATTCCAATATGGTGCACAAATATTAGAAAATCGTATTAAATTTTAATGAAGAGTTACTCGGGGGTTCTCAGGGTCGCTGATTGCGAATTTGATGTTAATTTTTAACTACTTGATAGTCCGTGGCTCATATATTTAAAAACTTCAAAATGGCGGACATAAAATAGCGTTTTCAAAAGTTATAAAAATTACCTCAAAACACCAAATTCAAACCCTCCCTTTTTACTCCTACCAGTTTTTCATCATCTTTCATCATCTTTCCACACCTAAGACTATTTTTCAAAAAATGAACAGCCCTACTGAAAATCCTTGTACAATATCTTGTACAGGAAATTGTACAAGATCTTGAACAGGAAACTATACCATTTCTGTCTATGAACCTGTACCATTTCTCGCATACGAAATTGAAACAAGATCCTGTGCAACATCTTGTACAAGAACCTGTACAAGTATTTTTTCGAGGTTTGAATAAAGGTTCATATACAATTTCTTTTACGAGATCCTGTACATGTTGAAATTAATTAATAACTTTAATGGCTGCGCAGTAGTTTTCTATGGCTTCTACAGCTGCGCAGTTGTTTTTAAATCGTAAATGCAGAGAGTCTCTAACGACAATGTTAAAAATTTTCTTATATTTTGAATAAATAAGAAAATTAAAGAACAGAACAAAATTTTTATTCGTTTCGGCAACGAACATACACTGAAAAAACCTAGTCTCAGAATGAGTAGCGTACGCTACTCATTTTGAGTTGCAACAATAATGAGACTCTTAGGTGGCGCCACGTTCTATGGCGTTTAACATAGTCTCATTTTGAGATGCAACAAAAATGAGACTGGGTTATTTGTGTGTAATTGTAAACGGCACACGAATTAAAGTTGCACTCAACGCTGAATAATTTTTCAAATATATTATTATCAAGTATTGTTAAGGAATTTATGTTCTTTTTATTTCAAAAACCATAACCCTGCATGCTTCATCATAAACAATAATTTTAAATTAAATTCCAATTTCATAACTTTAAAAACTACCGAATAAATATAGTTGCGACGAAAAAGGTAATGGGGGAGAATGAAAATTTTCAGAGGTCAGGAACCGCATGTCTGCGAAACGAGTAGGACTAAAACAAGTGATTGTAGGACGATTAGAGGTTAACTTTGAGAAAACCTACCTCAAAAGGTTACTTGAAGGAGACTTTCCTGATATAGGTGACTCGAAGGAGACCTTTCTGGACCAAGTAAATTGAGAAGAGCTATTGAATACCCAAAGTGTGGGTGACTACAAAGGAAGCCCGACTTGAATGTTTGACCAGATGAGACCAGACGAGACCGACTTGCAAATGAGTTGCAACAAAAATGAGTCGGGTTTTTTTCTGTGTACCCATATTAATAGTTTGGTTTGATTTAAAAAAAATTAAATTTATTTTGAAATGTGAGAAATACTTTCAGAGTAAAGTCGGTCACGTGAAGTTGGGGGTAAATCCGTTCAGAGGATTTACTCTGGAAAATTGTGATTTTAAAATGTAGTATATGTGAATTAAAAATGTTCTCAAAGTAAAACAATAAAAGATAAATCAAAAACTCCTTTTATAGGGTTCCGTACAACGTATAGGTGTACCGACGGAACTCTGGATCTAAAAAGAATATAAATGGATTTAAACTTTTTAATTTTTTAAAAATATTTTTATCGTTTTTAATTTTTTTTAGTCTTAGAATTATTTTTGCCACTAAATAAACTGATATCTGAAATGTCTTAAAATATAATCTGATTCGTGGCTTTTTTTATGGAATGAGTGTTATTTTTGTAAGAATAATAGCTAAATAGTTCTATGACGTAGAAAAAGGCACATGAGTCCAATGCCTAAATAGAGAAATAAATACAATAAACCTTCCAAAATAAAAAAGATGTAAAAAGAAAAACTAGAAAAAATTGACATACAATTTTTGAAACATGCGAGCATATAAAATACAATTTCCAAGAAATGTGCGCTTTTGTGGAATATAAAAGAAGATTGTTAATAGTGAGCGTGAACAGATTAATTGAGCCGAGCGAACTTCTGGAGCAGCGACCTACATATATGTAGAAACATACACAATATTATACATATTATTTCTCATGGAATGAAGTATATAATCGTGTGTGTGAAAAAAGGGGGTTTAACATACTCTCCTCGTCGTATATATATATATATATATATATATATATATATATATATATATATATATATATATATATATATATATATATATATAATACCACATTCAGAATGCAGAATGGCCTTGAGGGCCTTGCCCTACCAACGTGGTCGACCCTGATCAACACCGCTCTCAAGGTCACTTTTGTCTGATGCAGGATATCATCCTGGTCACACGATTATGCGCTGGTGAATTCTTTGTCGCTCCCAGACATGGTCAGTCGCTGATTCATCTCTGAATAAAAACTCTTTTATGTTTTGAAAGAAAAGAAAATTATAATTCCTTACACTTTTAATCAAACAATTTTCAATTGCTGTATTGTTATGATTACTACTTCTTTTTTCAATTCTGGTACATTTATTTTTTTTCAATTTTAATGTTATCTCAGCAATATTGCGAATTCACATATTATGCATAAGTTTTCTTAGTAATGAAAATCATCTTTCATTCATTATATACTTATTTTTTAATATTACATATTATTATTTATTATAATCACTATTTTGATCATTACTACTATTTTAATTATTACTACTACTTTAATTATAACCATTATTTACTATTTATTATTATTATTATTATTTATTAATACACATCATTCTTATTCCCAGTTATTGAAAATCGTTTTTTCCATATTTGAATTCTTAATTCTTTATCAAATTTTTATATTAAATTCACATTTTTATGTTTATTCATATTTGCAATTTTCATATCTTCATATTTAAAATTTTTTTTTAAAAAAGTACCATTCTATTCAAATATTTTATTTATAAGTTGAAATTTATTTTTCTATTTTTAAAAGAAATTGAAATTTTACTTTCGTTATAAAAGTATTGCATAATAAAGAATAATGCATAAATTTGTATTACGAAATATTAGAAGTTTCTGAAAAATTATTAAGAAAAATTTTAACAAACGATGGGTTCAAAAAAAGTTTATTTTAAATAATTAAGGGCAAATAAAAGTAAAAAATAATAATAATAAAGTGTAACAATTATAATTATATTTTGTATTAATAAATATTTAATAATAAGTATTTATTTAATTCATTTATTTTATTTATTATTTTATTTATTTAATGGTGGTAATAAATTAATATTATAATTCCTCATAATGAAATCAAGTTGTTCATTCCATGAACATTCACTATCTTTAATATAATGTATACCAATTGCTTAATCTTTTTTTATAGAGTAATTATTTTTAAGTAAAATTGAGCCTTCCAATTCTATAACTCGCCCGACGCTCGGAGACACGCGCTAATGCCAGTCGGGTAGCAGTGAGCTCTAAGTTCGTTGGGCAGCCAATTTCGTCAAAAAACAACAAAAATACAAAATTTTCAAATTTTCAAAATTTTGTTTTTTTGACATTTTTCAAAAAAATATTTTTTTATATTTTTTTCCTTAAATTTTGAGTAAAAACAAACAACTTTTCCTTTCGACACTTTTTTGTACAACAAAAAAGTTATTTTCAAAAAAGTGCAAAAAATTGAGATTTATAGTGAGTGAAGCATTAGCCGAACATGAAGAAACATATAAAAACCTTCCCTTTTTTCTTTTAGATGCCAAAGTTAGGTAAATATACGAAACTAGGAACAAAAAAGAACTCAAAATATGCAAAAATGTTGCTCTTTTTAAATTTTTCCGTAAAATTTGCTTTTTACATTCTCATCAAAAATGAGAAAGTCTTGGATTTGTGTGATTTTGAGCATTGTCTAATTTTGCTAAATCTTTACCTTTCATGACCCCCTGATTCCAAAAAAATGGTTTCTAGAAAAGTGTCTGTCCGTCTGTCTGTCGTCTGTCTGTAGAAAAAATTTTAGAGTTTTTATTTTTGAATCAAAATATTTTTTTAACTCTTTAACTTGATTTAAATGTATCCTTGTTGATGAAGCAGGCAAATTTTGTTGAATTTAAAAATTATTTTGAATTTTTGAAAAAGGTATATCTCTAAGGAAAATTAATAAAATTTAATGAAATTTTCAGGGAATGCTTATTGTTTACAGACAATTTAAGAAAATATTTTTAAAAAAATAATTTTTGTAAACAAATTATTTAAAAAATAATTTTTAAATATAGGGGAGACTGGGGCGAAAAGTTAAACTGCCAAAACCTTAAGACAGTAGTATGCTTGGAATAACTTGTTTCTTAAACCTCGCTTAACTACAGAGGTGTTTACATTTACCCCGAATTTTAGGCAAATTTCAAAATCTCGGGGTAAATGTAAACAGTCAGTTGTAGACGATTCAGGTGCATCAATATTTTTTTGAACCTCATAAAATTTTTCTAGGGTGCAACGACCGGAAGCCACCGCGAGCGCAGCGAGCCATTTGAGCGCGAAGTGCCCATGAGAATGTGACAGATTTTTTTTATATATTTTTGAAAATTCTTTTGTCTAATTCTAGATATTCATGGCCGTAATATATCTACAAAATTGTATAAAAATACACACACAATACATTCGGACATTTGTTCCTCTTGATAAAATAAATAAATAGGTATGTGACGATCCACGACAAAACGTGCCTTAGCTTCGAAAAAATTAATGTCGAATTTTAATAGTATTTTATATAGATTTTGAGTTCATCTTTCATCACAGGTATTCTTGAATTGCTATGCAGTATTAATTTTATCATAAAAAATCTCCATTTTTAATAATTGAAAAATAATTTTAATACTATAAATTAATATTTTTTAATATCATTTACCATTTTTAATATTTTCGAAGTTTTGCAATTAAAAATATTTTGATTAATTAGATAAACAAATAATTCTAGATTCCATTATTTTGACGTCAAAAGTTTATCAGAGACCCCAAAAATATACTAATTGGTCTGTCAATTATAATTTTTCAATTTTTCGATATTAAAAACATTTTTATACTTACTTCCAACTTATAGATAGTTATAGGGCAGTACTTTTTCAAAATCATGCTAAAATATGACTAAATAACATGTAACATTTAATTACAGAAAGTTTAAAAGATATACATTCAAAAATATAAAATTTGGAAATTTTCCTTTCTTTAAATTTTTTGAAAAAATTTAATACCTCCCGTTCTAATTAATATGTTAAAAAATTGTAAAGAACGGTGCTGAAAAAGGGCCAAAATTTGCCTATAACCCGTGTGGAAATATTTTATGGAAGTCTGGTGTCTACGAAGAGACTAGACAGTTATAGTGTAGCCCGTCTAATCCAGCCTGTCTTGCTATCGGCTAAGGAGCAGCTTAATAGACCTCGTTGAGTCCGTCTATCTAGACGGTCTTTTCAAGCTCAGAGAAGTGACTTGCAAGACGCAATAAGTTATGACAGTTTACAGTTGGTGTGCTTAACATTCAGTTGATATTACACATGGTCGAATTTTAACCAAATTTTGTAATTATATTATATAAATTAAATTAAAGTTAGAATACATAATTTTTTTTAAAACTTCACAATCCAATTATGTTGTAAATTTCCTTGTTTTTAAATAGTGGAGGTAAGTATCGTATTGTAATTACAAAACATAACCTAAAAAAATAATTGACAAAAAGAAATAGTAAAATTACCCGTGTGGAAAAATAAAAAATAAGAAACCTAAGTCAAATATGTCCGTCTAGTACGGTGTTATTAAGACCGTCTAGATTTGGTCCAGGATGTTATATGCGCATGCGTCGATGTGTTTCTATGCGTTTTGATTACTCGGCTGAAGCTAGCAGTCGTACTCAGCATCAATCTTTAGGCGTCATCTATCAATATGCATCTCCTTCAAATTTAGTAATACTTACACTACCGGTCAAAATTGAGAGACCACTTGCAAAAGTGGCATTAAAAACATGACATCCTTTAAATATTGATAACTTCGTTAAATATTAACTTAAAAAGATTTTAAAGACAGTTTTGGAAAGATTATAAAATTTGCCGTTAAATGATGCTATGTTTAAGACTTATTAAAAAATATAATCGGAGATATGAAGTAATAAAGATAGGTGTAATTTTCATTATCAGTGAATTTTCATTTTCCAACTTTGATAGGCTGCAACATTTTGAAAAGTGTTCAGAAAAATTTGACATTTGTACTAAATGAAAGCTTATATTTTTAGCTTTAAAATAAGAGTAAGAAAACTTTATTTTATGCGTTGGTTTTTAAGTTATGAGTAAATTATTTTATAATAATGTTAAAAAAGCATTTTAAATCTAAGTATTTTCGTTGCAAACTTTGATGCCCCGTTAATCGCCACTCGTCCAATAACCTATTTCGGCTCTGCGAGACAAGCGCCGGACGAGCAAACAGTTGAATCACTGCATTGAAAATCTTTTGTGCATGGTTAAAATAATTTACTCATAACTTAAAAACCAACGCATAAAATAAAGTTTTCTTACTCTTATTTTAAAGCTAAAAATATAAGCTTTCATTTAGTACAAATGTCAAATTTTTCTGAACACTTTTCAAAATGTTGCAGCCTATCAAAGTTGGAAAATGAAAATTCACTGATAATGAAAATTACACCTATCTTTATTACTTCATATCTCCGATTATATTTTCTAATAAGTCTTAAACATAGCATCATTTAACGGCAAATTTTATAATCTTTCCAAAACTGTCTTTAAAATCTTTTTACGTTAATATTTAACGAAGTTATCAATATTTAAAGTATGTCATGTTTTTAATGCCACTTTTGCAAGTGGTCTCTCAATTTTGACCGGTAGTGTAAAAATTTTAAAAACCATCGAGTACTGTTGTTTGAGAATCAATATCCACTAAATAGCAAATATAGTAAGTTTCTATTTATTAATTTCATTAATTAGTGGTTGACGCCTAAAGATTGGTGCTGAATACAACTGCTAGTTTCATCCGGCTGTTTTGATTTGCAGTAAATTTTATTTTACAAGAAGACTACTATCTCCAATGCCAAAGATTGGGAGGGGCACAAAGACTTACGCTTAAAGAAAGTTGATGTGAAAAATACAGAAAGTTAAAATATTTTTTTATACTTCCCCCACAGCACCGAAATTTTCCTAAATATTTATTAAATATTTACTTGCAATATTCGGCATATTTAACTGAAAAGTTTAGTGAAAATTGTGTAAAGATTTATATGTCCCGATTAAATAAGTGTTTAGCGCGAAACTTTCCTGAACATTTCAATGAAATCTTCGCCTAATTATAATTATAATTATAATTAGGCGAAAATCTTTAGGAAATGTTCAGGAAATGTTCACACTAAACACTTATTTAATCGGGACATATAAATTTTTACTCAATTTTCACTAAACATTGCAATTAGATATTCCGAATATTGCAAGTAAATATTCAATAAATTTTTAGGAAAGTTTCGGTGCTGTGGGGGTTTTTATGTAAAAAAAGTCATTAAAATTATTTCAAATACAATTAAGTCTTATCATTCTAAGAATAGTTGTCATAACATACAAGGAGAAATTTTGAATAGACGTAGATTAGAATTTACTAGCACTGCTGATCAGACCAGAAAAGCTGGTCTATTCTAGACGATAGCGTGGAAGTTTCGTTTCCATTCTGAACAGCCGCTCGACAAGACCGCCTGTCCTTGGTCTAGAAAGACGTTAGACAGTCTCTTAAGTGCTTGGTCAGCGCGCTAAAATTTTTCCACACGGGTCTGATCTACCATTTTGAATTTAAAAAAATCAATATTATATTCGTTATCAGCGACCTCAAAAATCCCCCGAGTAACAATTTTCAAGCGATTTTGATTTATTTTTTGAGATGTTATTAATTTTTATAAATTATTGGAAATTTATGACTTAGGGGTACTTTTTCACCCCTTTCCCTCCACTTTGCAACTTTTTAACTATCATTTTCGGTTTCAGCAGGGTTTAAACTGTCGGAAACCACTATGCTTTTACAATTCCCTTATAGGCAAATTTTTGCCCTTTTTCAGCACCGTTCTTTTTTAATTTATTAATACACTGAGAAAAAAATTCTATTGAATTAATGAAATATTTGTTTTCGCAATAAACGGCATATTCAATGTCCGTCAAATACAAATACTGTTGATTCTATAACTTGTGCTATTGATTACTGCACTATAGGTTTAAATAAATCTTATATAATATTATTACAGAAATTATAGTATTAACGAAAAATGCTATAATATCAAGAAATGCATTTCATACCTATAATTAAATCTGTTATAAATTTAATAGCATGTACTTTCAAATCAATAGAATATGCTACCAATTTCATAGCATGATGCTACAGTTTGAATAACACATAATTTTAAAAAGAATACATCACACTTCAGATTTTAATGAATTAAAATTCAATTTAAAAGTATAATTCTATAGTTTCAAATATAAAATATTATTCTTTCGAAAAAAATATTTTGAGAAATAGACATATTTTTACTCTTTTACATCTTGTTACCTATTTCAAGATAGACTTTTTTGTAATTTTACATACAATATATGCAATTTGAGATATAACTTATAAGTTTATAACTCAACCTAAAATTAAATTTTATTGTAACATATACTTAACATACTATTTAACATTATACATACATACATACATACATACATTATACATATCATAATACATTTAAATGATGTTGATTTGAATTTCCTTATATACAAAAGTGATGAAACTATCACCGCTTGTGAGAGAAAAAATTAATATTTCAAGTGTGTGTAGTGTATATTTAGTAACCAATCACAAAACAAAGATATATTCCCGGGAAAATTTAAATTTCAAACTCCTCTTTCAAGTATTTCCAAAACATTAACATGAAATTTTACAAATTAAAACAGATGATTTACTAAAATATTAATTAATGAATTATCTTAATTTGAATAAAACAATACCTAATACTTTTAACTCAAATAAGTATGACTACAATTTTACTGCATGGTACTATCAATTTTATAGCACGGTACTGTAAATTTTATAGCATGGTGCTGTCAATTTTATAGCACGGTACTGTAAATTTTATAGCATGGTGCTGTCAATTTTATAGCACGGTACTGTAAATTTTATAGCATGGTGCTGTCAATTTTATAGCATCTGCTTTTGAACGTATTTGAATACATAGTTTGTAATAACAAAAGCACGTGCTATTGATTCAAAAGCATATTGCATCGTCTAAAATGTACATCTATACAAATTGTAAATACTATTTATTAATTTAACAAAGTTTGATATGATATATTTTTTAAATGAAATTGTATCAACCCCTCATCTCAACCATTTTGCATGTTTTATTAGACAACATTATGCTTCTAGTTCTAAAGTATGAATTATTATATTTTAACAAATATTTAACATTATTTTTAACACACACAATACATTCGGACATTTGTTCCTCTTGATAAAATAAATAAATATATATCACAGTGCAACATTTTTCAGGTACTTACCGAAACTAGCAAAAACCCATTTGGGTTTTGCTGGATTAGCTCGGATTCGAATTTTATCGAGACATTAATATTTCGGATGAAAAATGATTTTTTCAAAGAAAATGAAATTCTTCTAACGGCAATATCTCGTAAACCGATTGAAATTTTGTTTTGCACTCTTCAGCATAATTATAGGTATAGACTGGGAGAAAAAAATGTAATGCAACTTGATTTTAAAAAACTGCATCTAATGCCTCAAAATGACAAAAATGTCGGTAAATGATCATTTTTTTACCTATATTTTACGAATTTGGCTAATAGCTTACAAATAATCCACAAACATCTACTGTTGAAAAGTTTATTTTGTATTAAGGTAAAAAGGTTTTACTATTATAAAAATATTTTACATTAAAAATTTGAGATTTTAGTTCGTCAAAGAATTATCTATAAATATTCATATATAGAAAGATTCAAAGTTGAAGAAATTCATTTATTTATGCATTACGTGAACGTCAGTGTTTACAAGCCGAAATACCCGGTATCTTAGCACCATGCATTGCGGCTTAAAGACTCCAATAAAAATTTTCAGAATTTTGATAAATTTACATATACATTAAAACTAATCAGATAAGTTATACCTTTACAAAAATCCTTAATACAACTGAAAATATTCCACCTAAATGACAAAAAATTCAAAAAATCTAAACCTAATAAGTACCAAATCAATCAAATACAAAATTTTCTAACACGTTTCAAAATACTAATAATAAATATTATTTAAAACTAACATGCTTTCCAACATTTCCAATATTTTAATTATTTATGATTAATAACTTTTCTTATTTATTATCAATTCACACAATAAAAACTTATATTTGTTCAATATTTATGAACTATAAGCGATAAATAGTAAAGAAACATTTTTGCGATTCTGAGGCATTAGATGCAGTTTTTTTAAATCAAGTTGCATTACATTTTTTTCTCCCAGTCTATACCTATAATTATGCTGAAGAGTGCAAAACAAAATTTCAATCGGTTTACGAGATATTGCCGTTAGAAGAATTTCATTTTCTTTGAAAAAATCATTTTTCATCCGAAATATTAATGTCTCGATAAAATTCGAATCCGAGCTAATCCAGCAAAACCCAAATGGGTTTTTGCTAGTTTCGGTAAGTACTTTCAGAAACTGAAGTCAAAACTTAGTGCACATTTTACGTGTTGCACTGTGTATGTGACGATGCACGACAAAACGTATGTATTATAATATAGTATTTTTTCTCAGTGTAATATAAATGATATTAAAGATATGTAATAATAAATTAAATAAAAAATAATACTAATATGAAAAAATTATGAATTAAAAAAAAACGAAATTTTTAATTAACTTTAGGTTTAACCATCAAAATTTAGGTCTATTTTGAGGGCAGTATTGACCTAAACGTCTAAGGTTGACAAACATTTCATGCTACCCTCAAAGTTTAGGTCAATTTTGAGGGCAGTTTTGACCTAGACGTCAACATTTGACAAACAATTTCCGCCTTCCTCAAAGTATAGGTCAATTTTGAGGGCAGTTTTGACCTAGACGTCAAAATTCGACAAACAATTCCTGCTACCTTAAAAATGTATGTCAATTTTAAAGGCAGTTTTTACCTACGGGTTAATTTACTCTAACTTATTACTATATGCATTCATATTAAGAGAACATGATTTGAAAATAAAAATTCAAATAAATATAAGAAATAGTTAGGGGGTTGGCGGGCGAAGCACGAAGGGGGGCGATGCCCCCTAGTATATATATATATATATATATATTAGGGTGACCGTTATTTTGCAAAAGTTGGAATTTCTTAGGTCGCCGGGCAGAATTTGCTTTAGAATGTGAAAAAAATGAGCAATGCACAAGAAAATCCTTATCGATCAATATTAACCCATGCCACCGAAGGGTTAAAGTTTAAATGGGGTTTAACATAGGATTAGTGCACTTTTATACATTTTGTATGAGAACTTTTTTTTAAATTAATTTTTTGCCTTGGCGACATTTATATATGTGGACTTCCACATGAAAAGGGCCCATTTTGTCGGTTCTAGTTTTCGAGTTATTTGCAATTTAATACTTTTTTGAGAAAAACCTTAATTTTTTTTTATTTTTTATTATTAATCTACATGTTTTGACAAGTCAAATCATGAGGTTTTCATTAATTTATCGTTAATGTAAGTGTTTAACTTTATTGGTTCTTTAGAAAAAGAAAAGGGCCCATTTTGTCGGTCCTTTGCAAAAATATTCCGTATTTTTGAAATGGAGGGTCAAAAAAATTAAAACCTCTTGATTTGTCATCTTTAAAGTACCCTGAACTTAAAACAATTATTATCTGAATAACTTTCGAGAAGAACCAGAGATATTAATGTTAGAGTCATTGATTACGTAGTCGTAGATGTAAAAAATGTCGATATTTCGTCAAAATTTCATAATAAAACCTGTAAAATTTTATTAATAAGTTTAATTTCTATTCTTTACCTTCAAATGACACAATAAAATTGTTCTTAACCATTAATCTTGTACAAAAATGGTTTATTAATAAGAAAATTGCCTTTTTAGAAAAGGGCCCATTTTGTCGGTTTTTCGTATTTCCAAACAGAAAGGGGGGTGGGGTGGGTTTAAAATTTTAAAACCTATTGGTTTTTTATCTTTATGGTGCCCTGGACTGACAACAATTATTATCTGAATAACTTCCCAGAAGAACCAGAGATATTGATGTTAGAGTCTTTGATTACGTAGTCGTCGAAGTGAAAATTTCGATATTTCGGCAAATTATTCATAATAGAGACTTTTAAAAAATTTTTAATAATTTTATTTTTTATTCTTTACCTTTAAATGACACAATAAAATTGTTCCCAATCATAAACCTTGTAAAAAAATGGTTTATTAATAAGAAAATCGTCTTTTTTAGAAAAGGGTCCATTTTGTCGGTTTTATGTATTTTCAAAATTAAGGGGGGGGGGTGGTTTTAAAATTTTGAAACTTATTGGTTTTTCATCTTTAAGGTGCCCTGGACTGAAAACAATTATTATCTGAATAACTTCCCCGAAGAACCGGAGATATCAGAATTAATAGGTATCACAATCTTTAATTCCGTTTCTCTCGAAATGAGGTATTTGTCACTATAAACTTTGAAATTCTGTAACTCATCGAATTTTTGACCAAAAAAGTTGTATGAGCACTCAAAATTTTCGTAATTTTGCAAGGAATTCGCCTATATAGATAAGTCCAATAGTGCCAAAATGGGCCCTTTCATGTGGACGTCGACATATATGGTTTTTGATGTGCTGAACACGAATCCGATGTTAAAAATAAGGTTTGACAGCTTCCAGCTGTCAAAAAAGCTGTCAATCTTTTTCAACCGACAGTTTTTGTGTCAATTTAGACGGTTTCTGTGTTTAATTTAGTAAATCAGACCGAATTTTGCTCATATAAAAATATTTTAAAAACAACAAGGTCAAACTAAATAGTAATATGTAATGTTGACTGTTGATAGCTGTCAATTAAACTGTTAAACTTTTAAAAACGAGAGTTTTTGACTGTTTTTACATTAAATTGCTCAAATAAAAATATTTTCAGGGTATTGAGGTAAACCTGAATAGAAATATGTAAATTTGATAGTTGACAACAGTCAATTCAGATGTCATACTTTAAAACGGCTTAAACATCTACTGTTTACATTTACCTCAAAAGTTTACCCCTCACTACTTTCTACAATTTTTTTAAAGATCTGATATTTTACAAAATTATTACTTTCATATAGGACAACAATTTCCCAAAATACCAAGCCAACCCAAGACTTTCAAATTTGGACTGGGACGTTTGGGAAATAACGCCTCATATATAAATTTGTCAAAATATTGGATTCTAAGAACTTCCAAAATCCACATCACTACAAGGCTTCCTTTGGAGAAGAAGCAAAAAGGAAGCAAAATAAGTGGATTTTTCACTTATTTTGAGCCAAATTTTACTTATTATAAGTGTACATGGGCTATTCCACGTGAGATTTCAGCCGACCTCTTAAAATTGGACAAAAATATTTTTTTTGTACTCTGTATTGACAAAAAACAGATTGGGTCATTTGAGGTAAATGTAAACAGTAGATGTTTAAGCTAAATTGACAAATTTAAAAATAAGTTCGACGTCAATATTTGTACCTCAGCTCACCTACAAGATGTTCTGAGTATAAATTGCCAATATTTTATTTTGACAATTGTATTATGTCATTAAGGAGGCAAAAAACTGCCCTCAAAATTGACCTAAACTTTGAGGGAAACGGAAATTGTTTGTCAAATTTTGACGACTAGGTCAAAACTGCTCTCAAAGTTGTTCTTAACTCAAACCTTA
Source organism: Leptopilina myrica (nomen nudum) (assembly GCA_032872475.1). Classification (NCBI taxonomy): domain Eukaryota; kingdom Metazoa; phylum Arthropoda; class Insecta; order Hymenoptera; family Figitidae; genus Leptopilina; species Leptopilina myrica (nomen nudum). Next base: position 25,437,278 of record CM065460.1, on the reverse strand, counting down.
ATTTTGAGGGTAGCATGAAATGTTTGTCAACCTTAGACGTTTAGGTCAATACTGCCCTCAAAATAGACCTAAATTTTGATGGTAGCGGGAATTGTTTTTCAAATTTAGACGTTTAGGTCAAACCTGCCCTCAAAATTGACCTAAATTTTAAGGGTAGAGGGAATTGTTTGTCAAATTTCGGTGTTTAGGTCAAAACTGCTCTCAAAATTGACTTAAATTTTGAGGGGACAAACTACAGGTCAACTCTTGAACTGTAGGTCAGAAAATCTTGAAACAGCGGCGACGATATCTTTTTGTAATATAGAGATATACTTTTATTTATAGATAATATTAAAGATTGTAAAATGCGATCCTATACTATTAGCTAATCTAAAAATTTAAACCTTTGTCATCAATTTTGTAGTACCATAACAGCTTGCAAGTAAAAAATCTGTTTTTGGCATAGGGTTTGACGTCCTATTTGTCGCTCCTTTTTGAGGGGGCAAGCTCTGACCTGTAGATGAAACATAGATCAAATTTTGACGTAATGTGAAGGCCCACATTAAGGCCCCTTTTAAAACCAGTAGCTCAAAAAAATAGGTAAAATTAAACATGTATTTTTATCTGTTATTTATCCTATTTTTGGACCTATAGGTCAAAAAATAGGTCAATTTTGACATAAGTATTTACGGACCCTTTGGAATAGGGCGCCCTTATAGAATCTTGAAACAGCGGCGGCGGCGATGATATTTTTTGTAATATAGGTAGATACCCAATGGGAAATAGCCATTAGTCTACCATTGGTGCATTAATGGTCCAATATTGGGAGCCATTGGTTTTCTCTAGGTTTATTATTGGCACCCAATTGTGGACCATTTATGGTAAAATTGTGGGATTTCCACGCCGATGCCAATAATTGGCAACCACCCTGTTAAAAATTCCTGTGAAGGATCTTATACAGGATCCTGTTCCACGAATATTCGTAAGATCCTTTGCAAGTTCGTACATAAGAACGCAATAGCGTTCTTATGTACCCAGGGTTCCCTAATGAACCTTAATAAGATCAAGCGTGTTTTCCTTTTGTACCGAAACAAACAACAACATAGCATCCTGGACAGTTTCCTTTGTAAAATCATTTGCAAGATCTTGCATTATCAATCTGGAAGTAAAAAACTCAGCTTAAAATCCCCGTACAGGATACTAAAAAAATCTTTTCGGGATCCTGTGCAAGTTCCGATGCAGGAACTTTAGCTACTAAAGGTTCATGTAATGGTTTCTGTAGCGGAACACTTGCAGGAACCTGTATAAGAAACTTTGTAGAGGTTCCTGTACAGGAACCTTTGCAGTTTTGTAAACTGCAGGTACTTAAGTGTAAATGATCTTGTAAGGGACCCGTAAAAGATCCTATACGGTTTCTTCAATTAATTTATTTATATTTTTAACTCCTGCGCAGTAGTTTTCTATGAGTTTTTCGAATGCGCAAACCATTTTTCTGACCAACAGTGTTATACGGGCCTAACATATTAAAGTATAAAGTTTATGTCTGTTAAATGCTGCGTAACATAAAAAACATGTAAAACTTAACATTTAAAAAATTAAAAAGTTTCCTGTAGAGGATCCTGCAAGAGTTCCTGTACAGTACCCTTGCAGGAACATTTAATAGCTAAAGTTCCTGCATCGGAACCTACACAGGATCCCTAGAGGATCCTGAACGGGGATTTTAAGCTGAGTTTTTTACTTCCAGATTATTGTTAATGCAAGATCTTACAAATGATTTTAAAAAGTAAACTGCCCAAGATGCTATGTTGTTGTTTGTTTCGGTACATAGGATAACACGCTTGATCTTATTAAGGTTCATTAGGGAACCCTGGGTAGTAGCGTTCTTATGTACAAACTTGCAAAGGATCTTACGAATATTCCTGGAACAGGATCCTGTATAAGATCCTTCGCAGGGATTTTTAACAGGGGCACTATTGGCACATTATTGGCTGCCATTAAAAAACCAATAATAAAAGAAAATTTTTATTAAATTTTATTCGATAATAAAATTTATTTAATAATTATTTTATTTATTATTATTATTATTATTTGTTATTATTTGTTATCAAAAATATTAATTTTTTTAATTTATTATTTTATAGAAATGGTTATTATTTTCTATCACATCAAAATGTGAATAACCCTTTCGTTCAGAGTCTAAAAATTATTAACCTCACATTCTTCAGTGCAAAAAATAGGAGAGGACGGGCAGAATAAAATTCCACAAATATTTATGAGAATGCTGCCTCCTTGTATACTTTTCAAGTTTCATGTTAGTTGCGAGAGAGTTTGAAACAACACCTCCTACGGAGCGTTGAGCGAACTATGTTCTTACCCGCGCTGCAGAAATTATCATGAGGTAAGTATGTGGTTCGCTCAACGCCCCATAGGAGGTATTGCTTAAAACTCTCTTGCAACTAACATGAAACTCGAATAGTATATAAGGAGGCAGCATTCTCACAAATATTTGTGGAATTTTATTCTGCCCGTCCTCTCCTATTTTTTGCACTGAAGGATGTGAGGTAAATAATTTTTAGACTCTGAACGAAAGGGTTATTCACATTTCGATGTGATAGAAAATAATAACCATTTCTATAAAATAATTAATTAAAAAAATTAATATTTTTAATAAATAATAATAATAAATGAAATAATTATTAAATAAATAAATTTATTATTTAATAAAATTTAGTAAAAAATTTTTTTTTTATTATTGGTTTTTTAATGGCAGCCAATAATGTGCCAATAGTGGTTGCCAATTATTGGCATCGGCGTGGACATCCCACGATTTTCCCATTAGTGGTCCACTATTGGGTGCCAATAATGGGACAATAATGGAATGGTGGCTCCCATTATTGGACCATTAATGCGGCAATGGTTTTTTTCCCATTGGGATATTAACGTGGCTCGTATGTATTTAAAACGAGATAAGAAACGACTAAGATGTTAAGATAAAAATGTTTTTAAAAAATCGAAATTTTTAAAATTTTAGATTTTTTAATGTTTAAACGATCTTTTAAACGATCTATAATTGAGTATAACATGTTATTTAGTCACATTTTAGCATAATTTAGCAAAAAATACTATTTCATATTTCAGATGTAAGTATAAAAATGTTTTCGAAAAATTTGTAAAAAACGAAAAAATTATCTATTTATAAGAGACAATTTTTGGAAAAATTATGCTAAAATTTGACCAAATAACATGTAATAATGAATTATATATCATTTAAATGCAATTCATTATAAATATAAAATTTTAATAAATTTCGATTTTTAAAAATTTTTTGAAAACATTTTTATACTTATATCTTGGTTTTAGGACATTATTTTTGGCAAAACAAGTTTTACATTTTGATATAGATTGCAGTAAATTAATCAGTTATGACTTTTGTGAGATATATATAAACAATACATGTACAGTTTTTAATCATATATTAATTAGAACGGGAGGTATTCAATTTTTTCAAAAAATTTAAAAAATGGAAAATTTCTAATTTTTTTATTTTTTAATGTATATTTTTTAAACATTTGACGTCAAAATAATGGAATTTAGAATAATTTGTTTATCCAATTAATCAAAAAATTTTCATTTGCAAGACTTCAAAAATATTAAAAATGGTAAATGATAAATGGTAAACAATATTAAAAAATATTAATTCAAAGCTTTAAAATTATTTTTCAAGTATTGAAAACGGAGATTTTTTATGATAAAATTGATACTGTAGAAATTCAAGAATATCTGTGATACGATATTTGCATTATGCTACTGGGAAAAAACTTCGATAGTAAAATGTTTTGTTATTTTAATTCTAATAGATTTAATTTTTAGGGAAGTTTTGACCATTGTAAAAGCAAAAGTTAAACAGGGTGTTTATTATTATTTTTCATTAAAAAACTATCTGGTTTTTTACAGCTTTGTTAAAATTTTTCCAGGTGTATCTTTTCTTACCAAATATAAATTTTCTTGGTAAGTATTAACGATAAATAAAACTGCAAATGGCTACAAAAATTCACTTATTTTATGAAAATACTCTTCGACGGGTTTTTGTTTTTACAAATATTTTTAACAGGGGTTCTACCAACTGGAAAAACGGGAAATATGCAGGAATTTAATTTAATCGGGAAAAATTATGAATTCAGCATGCAATATAGGTCTTATTTTAGATTTAAGCAATTATGATACAATTAGTTCGAATTTGACTTTACTATAACTCAAAAAACTGGTGGAAATTTTGGATTAACTTCTAATACTATAATTAAATTTCTACAAATAATTGACAAACATTGTTTTCTGCGTTTGAATTAATAATAAATAAATTATTTGATGATAAAAAGCCAATCACTGTTTTAAAATAGCAATATTTTTATAATGAAAGAGTTAATGGTAGCTAATTATTATTTCTCCAGTCAAATTAAATTCCCCACTATTTCCTATTTTTCGAGACTGGTAGACACACTATTGAATTTATCTGTAGAAACTAAAACCCGTCGAAGACGGGTACGACAGCTAGTATATATATATATATATATATATATATATATATATATATATATATATATATATATATATATATAAAGGAGAATGTTGTACACAGGATTTGAAGACTGCTTTCTCCAGGCAACCTTAGCTAGGATTTCCTGCCTTCTGAGGACGTGATCTTGGAGCTTCGACGATTACGCCTTGTATTACGTACTTGGCACGTTTTCCTCTTATTAGGAAGAGAATCATCAGACACGAAACTCGTAGAAACATTCTTATTAAAAGTGAAATAATTTTCTTCTTTCGAATTTTCTATGCAATTTTTTCTTTACTTTATTTTAGAATATCTTTATTTCTCATTTTGCTATTTTTTCACGAATGTTTTTTCATAATAATAATAAGTAAATTTCTTAAAGAATAAACATTTACTGTATTAATATTTATTATATTTATTTATTATATATTGCTTCTTCATAGAGGAAGTATTGTAATATTAAAATTTTAGAGTTAAATTTTTTGTCATATCTTTGTTGTTTGACCTCAGGCGATCAAAAATGTCATTTATAAAAGTTATTCATATATTTCTATTATTATTATCTTGATATTTATGAGAAATAAAAGTGTTTATGAAATGAGCACTAAAATTATAGCAAAAATCTACAGCTTGGAAGCTTTTTCTTTACTATATTATTATGTATTTATTTATTATACATTTAAATTGAAATTCTGTTTCTATATTTTCTTTATATAAAGTATTATTTTATAACAATACTTTTACGACGAATTGCCTAAGTTTCGAAATGTGGAAGTAAAAAACAAAATTCAAAATTATGAAGAACTGAACTCCTATAGTATTTTTGGTCATGAGTCAAGCACTAAAGGCACTAACAATAAGCCATCTCATACCGTTTTCCTTTCTCAAGCATTTTGACCCTAATGAGAAGTGCATTTTGTCATTTTCTTCTCCAAACGACTATAGGAATTTCGATAATTCAATTTAAAAAATATAATCAACTTCCGTTTTCCGTTTTCTATATAAATATATAGAGCAAGAGAGAACATGCGAAAAAATACGAGATTGAAAGGAAATTTTCTAAATATAACCATAATGAACGATTGATTGTTAATTAAGGAGACAATTTTTATCAACGATCTTGAGACAACGATCTGGTTTCTCTGGTTAGTTGATGATTACGTGACAAGTTAGAAAGAAAGTTAGTCGGTTCATCGACACCTGTTACCAGTGAGTCAACACTCCAATGTTGAGAGTGTCGCGTAATTTCAAAACGTAATCGAGACGTAAAATATCTTTCTTTTTATTCACCCGAATAGTGCGTGCTCTCTTTTCTTCTTTTCTTTTTTTTATGTTAATCGAAAATCTTATTTCGAAGAAAGCACAAAGAAACACATTTATCATTGTTGCTCACGACCTAGCTTAACAAACATGCTCCCATTCTTCGCATAACTCTACTATAAAGAAATATAAAATTTAAAGAATGTATTAATGTAATAAAAACCTATATTTCAATTAAATGACGGGGTGATCCAAATGACGTAAATTTACAGAAACATTTGTTTCAAATAACCAATTACTTGTCTATTATAAAATAGATATTTATTTGAATCAAATAACGTTTATTTTAACCAGCGCGTGGAAAAGTAAGGTGGACCAACGGTGGGCACAACGTGGGAATGCCCAGGTGGGCGATTCCTTAGCTTGTAACGGTGAATCCAGGTGAGCAATTCTGTTAGTGCCCATAGATTTAGTTTTCGTTAAAATTAATGAATAAATTATTTATTAATAAAAATTAAGTCAAGCTATAAACAAATAATATTATTATTTAATGATTTTTACTTTTTTTAATTAAATGATGACCAAAAGAAAAATATGTTTCTTTGAATGAAATTAATGTATATTTAAATAAACTAAATATTTTTTTTAGTGTCAATATATTATTCAGTTTATAATATTTCTAAATTTATGATGGAATACATTATTAAACTAACAATAAATTATTAAAAACAATTAAAAAATATAAAAATAATTCAAAATTACCAAAATTTAGAGTTAAAAACAAAAATAATATTAATTACTAGTCTTACGCTTTACTTTTATAATAAACTTACACTAACCTAATTAAAATATATCTTTAACACAATTAAAATATATTATACAATTTTTCTTTTTGTGTCATAATATGTTATGTGATTTTTGTGTCAATCAGTTTTCAACTCTCTAAATTTTAATAAGTCAAAACTCTTATTCTACATAAAAATATCTCAATATTTATAATAATAATCTATAATTTGACCTGCGTAAAAAATTATTTAAGAGAAAAAAAAGAAAGTATAAATGATAATTTATACAAATTTTTAAAAAATTTATAAAAATTTAACATCATTGAAAATGAGAGAAAATTTACGAATATATTAAGAGGTTGCGGCTAATCTCTTTTAGATAAAAAAAGAAGGAAAAAACATATTTATAGTTCTCTGACTTCTCGTAAAGACACAATATAAATTAAACACTCTCTCAAGTAGCAATAATAATTAACAATTGTTATCCACTTTAAATATATATATATATATATATATATATATTTATATATATCTTTCCTATCAAACAATGTTGCTAATTCTTTTATTCTTCATTACCACATACTGTTACGATTAATTATTTTTCAATATTTATCATCTTTAACAATGTATTTTTTTATTATTTTAATCGTTACCTTCTTGAATTTTAATTCAATTTGGTTTAGATTCAATTAAATAAATAAATTAACAAATAAACAATTTAAAAAAAATAATAAATTAAATGTTAAAGGAATTAATTACAAAAATTTGGAACAGGACAAATTTAAAAACGTAAATGCCATGGCAGATGGTTATTTTACTTTCGAAATGAAATTTCTAGAAAAAAATATTGAGCAACATTTACATTTTAATGAAAGTTCAAGAACCTAATGTATTAGCGAAGTCATTGACTGGAATTTAAACATTCAATGACCTCAAACAGTTTAGTCAAAGGGCTCTTTAAATTCACTTGTAGCTGACAATCAGTTCCGACTGCCATAATTCTAATCTACTAATTGTTATTATCATTTATGGAGTTACTACTTACCAATTTCTAGTAGAAAACTACCAACTATGATAGCAGAAAACTACAAATTAATAGTAGAAAAGTACTTATTGTCAATAGAAAACTACTAAATAATAATAGAAAACTGCTAATTGGTAGTAGAAAACTATTTATAGGTAATAGAAAAATACTAATTGATTGTAAAAAATTACTAATTAGAAGTAGAAAATTACGAATTGGTAATAGAAAACCACTACGTGATATTAAAAAATTATTGACTAAACTTTACCAATCGAAACAGTATAATCACAAGAAGAAAATCTGAAAGCACTGATTACTTTTTTCATACCACTGATTAATGTGTGGATTAAAAAATTAAATTTTATAGTTCTGAGTGCTCTGATTGATAGTCATCAGAGCTTCTATGCACATTAATAAACAACAAATCATTTAGAGCTCTGAATATAGCATTAAATATTTTGCTTCAAGTCATGATTACTTTTCTCAAAGCTCTGAGTACTGTATAAAATTATTTTTCAAAATTAATAAACAAAAGAATGTTTGTTTATAAATGAAAAGAATGTAACAAATTATTATCGTTGTTAAAATGTTGGGTTAACCTGACTAATTTCTTCACAGTAGTGAGTACTGTGCGAAAAGGAATCAGAACTATAAAATTTAATTTTTTAATCCACACAGTAATCAGTGCTATGAGAAAAATTAATCATTGCTTTCAGATTTTCTCCGTGACATAACAGGAGAATTAGTATTTTTTACAACCGATTAGCAGACTTTGACTAAGAATTAATCAAAACGCCTAAGAATTAAATTATAATGACCAAATTAGCCCTATTTCATTATTCAAAATTAATTAATTCAGATGTACAAAATAATTGAAAATTAAAACCCCATTTTTTTCAATACTCGAAAATAATTAATTTAAACAAAATTAATTTTAATAGCAATTGATACATACTAATAGAGTCTACAACTACAAAAAAATGACAGCATACATTTTTAATGAAAGTTCAAGAACCGAACCATTTAACACACGAGTCATTGACAGGCATTCGACTATCATTGACCTTTAAAAAGAGTTTATTCAAGGGCTTGTTTAGAATTCCTCCACCACAATTGTAATACTTTTAGGTAAATTTAAATACGTGTGTATACAATGTTCTCTGAAATGGACCGACTCTTACACACGCACGTAACGGCTTCGTCTTTTCGTCGTACATTTCACCTTTCTACTTTGCAATCAAGCACTTTCATATTGCTTTCACTTAGCCGATGAAAGTACCGTCCACCAGCCAAGTAGGCTCCTCAAGTTTTATACCCTGTGATCGATAAATATCCTTCTTAACATTTCTGGACATTTATCGGTCGACAAACAGGATGTTCGACCTAGTTAATGCTACTTTAACATTAAATATATACTTCAATTATTCCTGATGCAGATGATTCTGTTTGCATACATGTTTTCGCCCTTCGTTTCTGTTTTCCTTTTTTCAATGTACAATTAAAATTATTAAGTAGTAATTATAGTCAAAACACTCTCTAAATTTGAATTAGTAAAAACTTTTACTAACTTCAATTAGTGACTGACTAAATTACTATTTATTAGTCAAAATTACTAAATTAAATTAGTAGAAACTATTATTTATTAGTAAAATTTACTAATTCAATAAAAAAGTCAATCTAAATAAGTAAACATTTTTACGAATTCAAATTTAGAGAGCATTATTAAAAATGATATATTTTTAACTATTTCAGATTCAAAATGAGTAACTAAATATTTGTTTTGGTACCTGTTCACATTATATAAATCTGTTTAGACTTGAAAAATTATTCTTACTTTACATTCCAAAAATAAGCATTTACCCCATAGCATTAGGGAAAACCGGGGCGTAATGGATCAGGAGCGTAATGGATCACTTGAATTTATTCAAAAGTGGTAAATCAGAGTAATTTCGGTTTTTGATCAAAATAAAGTACTTGGCATACTGTAAGTTTGTACCGAGTTTCATTGTTATTCATTTATTATTGTTAAAAATTAAAAATTTTTTAAATATTAATAAAATAATCCTGTCAAGTTTAATTTCATGTAAATTATATATTTATAAGTACCAATGATGACCCTCTACAAAAAAAATAACTGGAAAATAGATTTTTTAATTAAGTGGATTTTGCATTTCGCTACAACTTTTTAAAATTTGGAAATTTGCATGAAAATGTTTAAAGTTTAAATTAAATATGTTCCATTTTCAATATTCTTTGTTATAAATGTACAATGGGAATGAAAATTATCAATATTAAATAATATTTTATGATCAGAATTATAATTTCATTGCTGATCCAATACGCCCCGGATAGTGATCCATTATGCCCCGGCCCGAGGCTTAATTGATCACCTTGCATTTCTCCAAAAACATTGTTCTTGAAAAAAAGTATAAGTGATATTAGGGCGTACTTTTTTCAAAATTAAAAGCTGAGATGTTAGGCTAAGTTTTCCATATGATGAAATTTTAATTAAAGCAAGAATGTCGAAGTTAAGCAACAAAAAGTGAAAAGTGATCCATTACGCCCCGGTCTCCCCTACATTTTTTAGTTTTCTTAAAAGTATTAAATTACAAATTCCTAAAAGGATATGAACTGACATCTAACAGTGAGAATGACGTTCGCAGGTGGAGAATAGCATCTCCATCTTCACTAAATAATTTGATGTTTAAAATCTCGATTTAAAAAATTAACTAGTAACTTTTTTAGAGAAGTAAATATTAATTAGTAACTTATTTATTAGCTAAATATTTGTATGAGGGGAAAAAGTGTCATTATGTATATCAATAGTCACGTGAATCCCAGGCTTGAATTAATTCTCGACACTAACTTCAAAAGCCTCTTACAATTTTTAATTACTATTCGAGTTGCATTTTATTTTCCTACAATTACTTATATATTTCTATAAAGAAGTTAATTGTACATTTGATTCAAGAAAAATAGACTAAAATAAAGAAAAAGTAAAAAATGAGAAAAAAAAATTCTACCTATATCAACTATAAAGAGAAACAACAGAGTAAATAAAAAAGGTCAATAACTTTAAGAAGTTATTAAGAATCCAAAAACGTGTATTAGCGAAATTATTATTTTTCAATATTTGTTTTGAATGAATAAAAAGAAAAATTAGTGATATTTGAAAGATGAGATTTAAAAATATGAAAAAATTATTCCTAACGAAAAAAAGTGAGTATATTTATAGTGATTATAATTCTGACACATGAGTACAGAGATAAAATAGACAGAATCTGACACTCTGAATCATTAAAAAATTCCCGATTTCCATCTGTGTCAGTACCAACTGAAATGGAATAAACGACGTAGAGTAATTAATTAACATATTAGGTAATTAACTAACTATTTGGCTAATTGACTAATTAACTATTTGGCTAATGGACTAATTGATTAATTAACTAATTAATCATCAATACTCCACATTTTTTTATATTGAAATTAATCAAAAATTACGAATAATCCAAACATTGAAAGAATTTAATTAGAGTGAGAGGAAAAATAAAAAAATAAGAGAGAGAGAGAGAGAAAGATTGAGTATAACGTCACATCGAACCGTTTTCGTTTGTACTAAGTATATACATATATACGGTATAATATTCAGAATTTCGAGGCCAGTGAACTCAATCGTAAGCCTTAACTTAATACAACTAGAATTTTTCTTAGAAATCAGGTCGATTACCTCAGCCATTGCGGGTTCATGATATTTACTTACGAGTAATCTTTTTCAAATTACCCCGATTTTAACGAAAATGTCATCAAAAAAAAATGTATTTAACAAATATACATATATCTAGTTAATAAATAATCGTTTTAATTCCATCCATATTTGTCGGAGGATTGAACTTTTTAAAAAGATAAAAATAGAGACAATTGGGCAAATATAAAAAATCATTGATTTGTAAAAATGACAGATTAACATCATTTTCATATTATACACGTTAATCATTCTACCATGGAAGATTCTTTTCTTCTCCTCTCTAATTATTGTTATTAATTATATTAAACTAATTATTTATATTTATATTATTTTTATAAAATATACAATATATATTTATTTACCGACTTTTGCAAGAAAATTTTTAATCTTAATTTTATTAAAAGAGTTACACTTAAAAAGTATAAATCCATAAAAATTTTAATTATTTTTAATCTTTCACTTTCAAAATAAGGTATGTTGATAAAAGTTTTAGGTAATGGCTCAAAAATAGTTCGTTGAACTAGAGAAATATTTGTACTCATATTATCTGAATGTTCAAAGAGATTTAAACTTAGAGATTCAAATTAAAAAAGAAAGTTTCTAAAAAAATAATTGAGTCAAGAATTTTTTTATTTTTACTCTTTGGATTCAAAATAAGTTTGTTGGCCTATAGAAATAATTAGTTGACAATGAAACGTTAAATGGAATAATTATTAACTCACAATAATTCTGACGGTTTTAAGAAATATTTATTTAATTTCACTCAATAAAATTTTCGTTGAACTGAACAAATATTTGTTGACACGATTTACATTTCATACGCTTCTTAAAATTTTAATTAACTCACGAAAGTTCGTTGGACCAGAGAAACATTTATTTTACTCAATAAAAATTTATTTGATCCAAAGAACTATTTTTTTCCCTCCATAATCATTACCATTATTATTATTATTAATTAATTAATATAATACTAATAATTATTATTATAATTACAATCATTATTATTGTTTTATTATTATTGTAATTATTATTATTATTTTTATTGTATTATTATTATTAATTATGAATAAAATAATAAACATAATTAGTCGATAATGAATAGAAAAAATAAGGTTGCAAATTCTGCACCAGCAAAAATAATTAACATAATTTCTTTTACAGTGGATAATAGAGAAAAGTTGTAATCGAATAATACAACTTTCATCATTAAAAACTCGTCAGATATTTCTGTACAAGATAATAGACAATATTGCAGAAATTGAGTACTTTGTTCACTTGTATTTTATTTTTTATTTTTTTATGTCGTGTTAGTCGGAAACTCTCACTCGCTCATCATAGAAGCCTTGGACACGGATGGAAAGCGGGATTTTATTACAATAGAAAATTAGCGCTATATATATTTATCTATATATATATATATATATATATATATATATATATATATATATATATGTGTGTGTGTGTGTGTGTGTGTGTGTTGCAGAAAGGCAACAGGCAAAACTGAAAAGACTCGCGTGCGCAATCCCGATTACACCTGCATCGTCACTATTACTTTAACAGTTACACTTTCTCCTTAACGTCTCTTCGCTGTTAAAGGAGAGAGTAACAGTGTTTCGCTCTGAGAAAATTCTTCCGTTAAGTGTGTCGATTGCTAGAAATGCACATTTCACATTCATAGGCTAACATTGTATGTTTGTATTCATATAAAAGTCATACAAAATGACACAAAACACTCAATAATAATCACTCATTAATCATGCAAAAAACTTTTAATTTGTGCGTCTATTCCTATATAATAGGATATAAAAGTCTACACATTTTTTTCCTAACTTTTTTCCATTTCTTTCTTCAAGAAAATAATTCATTTCTGTATATACTTTCTATACTTTAATTGACATCAAATTTCACTGATTTATTTTGTGGACAATTAACACTTTTTCTTGTTGACTTTTGACAAGTAAAACTCTAATTCAATATTTTGTTTATTTTAAAGTTTTTAAATATAATTAAAAAATTTTTCTCATCAACGTTCTCACTAAATTTGAACAAGTAAAAATATTTTATTAATTTGAAATAATGATTTAATGTTTGCTTTTTAATTATAGTAAATTTTACAAATAAATAGTAATTCTTACTAATTAAAATGCACAGCTCACTGCCTGCCTGCAGGTCGTCATGATAACACATAAGAGTAAGAGAGTCAGAAAATTCAAATTTGAATTTTCTAACTCTTTTACTCTTATGTGTTACCATGACGACCTGCAGGCAGGCAGGCAGTAGAGGTGAGAGAGTACCTTAAGCTTCGCCTACAGTTTATTAAAAAAAAAGTACTCGTTTAAAAATTGGCCACTGCTCACACAAGTTATGAACGACATTTTTCATGACAAGGTGCAAAAAAAGTGCCCTTTTTTGCACCGCATTATGAATAGTGTTTATTAATTTGATTTGTGTAGTATCTCACCCAGTAAAAAAAAAAGTATTCACAGAAAAAAAGTATTATAAATTTTGTAGCAGGTTATTTTTTACCAATGCTATTTCACATAGACAGTGGCGCCCTCACCCAGGTGAAATTTTGTTGCAGTGAATTTTTACCCCAAAATCAGGTTAAAATTTATACTTTGTTTTTCTTGTGTTCAGAATAGAAAAAAAGTATTGGTGGTGACGTTCGGTGAATGCGTTTTCGCGACAAAACCGTATTGGTGGGTTACGGTGAATACATTTTGCTCACCGTGAATACTTTTTGTTTTAAACTCTCGATTTAAAGATTCCTAAGCAAAGTTGAGAATATATATGAAGAGCGTGAGTAACGTGATGTATAAAAATGGCTATTGGGAGAAGGAAATAAGAAATTTTGAGTAAAAACGAAAAATTAAATGTGAAAGAAAAAATGTCAAATGTTGATCGATTACCATATGCTTTACTATGCCTACAATGCATGACAGATTAAAGGGAGCATGACGTTACCGGCAGAAAGTTATTAGGAAAGGCGGAAAATTTTGAATTTTTAATGAATTTTTATTCATTAATTATAATTAATAATTATAATTAATTATGATTAATTAATTATAATTAATTAATAACTAAATATTATTTGCATTCACTTGGATTTCTTTTGAATTTCAAAATTTTCGGCCTTTACTAATAACTTTCTGCCGGTAACGTCATGCTCCCTTTAATCTGTCATTCACTGTAGGCATAGTAAAGCATATGCTAATCGATCAACATTTGATATTTTTTTTCACATTTAATTTTTCGTTTTTACTCAAAATTTCTTATTTCCTTCTCGCAATAGCCATTTTTATACATCACGTTACTCACGTTGTTCATATATATTCTCAACTTTGCTTAGGAATCTTTAAATTGAGAGTTTAAAACAAAAAGTATTCAAGGTGAGCAAAATGTATTCACCGTAACCCACCAATACGGTTTTGTCGCGAAAACGCATTCACCGAACGTCACCACCAATACTTTTTTTCTATTCTGAATACTTTTTTTTTACTGGGCAAGTATCACTTGAGTGCCATGGCGATATCTATCGGGGATATTCCTGTGATTTTGAGGATGTATAATAATATCCGCTTTTTTGAATATCGCTGTGACATTCCTGCAATATTGAGGGAATATTGGTTATAGAAAAAATTCTGTGGAATATCCCCTCAATATCACAACAATATTTCGCCTCAATATCGCCGCAGTATCTTCTCGATGTCAAAGCAATATCCCCTTAATATTGCAGGAATGTCGCAGGGATATTAAAAAAGCGGACATTATTATACTTCCTCAAAATCACAGGAATATCCCCGATAGATATCGCCATGACACTCAGGTGATACAGCGCTCTACTTGGGATATGTTTTTGAGAACACTGAAATAGTATCTGAAGTCCGTTTTATTCCATCACGTCAGGATTTTTCCTAACCCCAAAATACTTATCCGATTTTACGTGAGAGACAAAATTCTATAAATATTGACCGATTTACCTTAATTTTGGTATCATAGGTTTATTGGGGTGATGATTTTGAACTTACAATTAGAGGCAGGTTTTTAAAAAACAAAATGTTGTATCCAATATATCAGTAGGGTTTTAAAAAAATTTTGAATTCTTACAAAACTTGGTATCGAGGGGTGTTTTGGGTCACTGATTACGTATATTCCAGTAATATTAAAATGTCCGCCCCAAGGCAATATTACTTATAATGTTACAGCAATACTACAAGGTAATGTTACTGCAATGTTACAGTAATGTTACTGCAATGTCACTGTAATGTTGCATGAATGTTACAAAGAAATTTTATAAAATTACTATTATAAGGAATTTTGCGATCTTTCTTTGTAACATTGCAGTAACATTACTGTAACATTGCCATGTAATGTTGTTGTAACATTACATGTAATATTGCCTTGGGGCGAACATTTTAATATTATCAAAAGTGCTTCTGATTTTCTGGATCGCGGTACCAGTATCTTCTGGTTTAACCGTAGCTTTCATCAGCGGCAAGATACTCTCATAAGATCTTGGGTCCTTTGACATAATCTTTACCGCTTCCGTGGTCCTAACTTTTAAAGGGTACACGGAGAAAAATGGAAAAATGATTTATGCAGTCAGTGTAGTACTCCTTTATAGAATAATGTGACAGGTACACACTATAGTATTAGAAGTTTCATAGCTCAACAGTTTAGGACTCAACACAACCCAATGGGAAATGGCCATTAGTCTACCATTACAATTTTTCAACAAAATGTCAACTTATATTTTTTTATTGTTTAGAATTATAATATTATATCCATACCTTCAGATTCAGAAAAAACATTTTTTTTAGTTTCATCAGAATTTGGAACATTTTGGAACATTTCTTCGAATTCATTTAAATTAATTATTATTTATTTTCACTCAAACTGATTCTTTTTCGTTGAAACTGACGTAAAATGAATTTAAAATAATTAAATGTGGCTTTTTCGAAGTAATCTGGAACCTGATAAGGTCCTGATCAGGCCCTGGTCAGGGCCTGAAGAATGGCTGTGATAAGTATATCCTGATCAGGGCCAAACCACAAATAGAATTTACTTAAGGCAATTTCTACACGGGTAAATGAAATAATTATTAAATAAATAAAGAACCCCGCACCGCATACATAGGAATTTGGGGTCCGGTGAAATTTCTTGTAACTTTGTAGTTTTGTAGTTTTTGACCTCCTGAACAAAAAATGTTAATGGTAAAATTCAAAAAAATGGACAGGTTTTTTGTTATTTAAGGTCAAAGTTTAAACAAATACATCGTGGAAATTGAAAAGTTGAAACATTCGAGAATGATTAAATATTAAATAAATGAATAGACTTCTCTGAACTCGACATTTAGGCGATAATTATTTTATTTATTGTACATTTGATATTATTTTAAAGAAATTCAAAATGGCGAATCCAAGATGGCCGACAACTATTCGAAAAAATACTTTAATTCGCTTGAAAATCGTTACTTGGGGGTTTTTAGTGTTGCTGATTGTGAATTTCAAGTTATTTTATTAGCAACAGTAAAAACCCCAGGTAACGATTTTCAAGTGAATTAAATTATATTCTTAAATAGTCGTCCGCCATCTTGGATTCGCCATTTTGAATTTCTCGAATATAACTTGAAAATCACAATCAGCAACACTAAAAACCCCCAAGTAACGATTTTCAAGCGAATTCAAATATTTTTTCGAATAGTTGTCGGCCATCTTGGATTCGCCATTTTGAATTTCTTTAAAATAATATCAAATGTACAATAAATAAAATAATTAACTCCCAAATGTCGAGTTCAGAGAAGTCTATTCATTTATTTAATATTTAATCATTCTTAAATGTTCCAACTTTTCAATTTCCACGATGTATTTGTTTAAACTTTGACCTTAAATAACAAAAAATCTGTCTATTTTTTTGAATTTTACCATTAACATTTTTTGTTCAGGAGGTCAAAAACTACAAAACTACAAAGTTACAAGAAATTTCACCAGACCACAGTGGGCCAGGAAAACCTGTTCGGTGGCCAAAAGTCAATTTATATTTTAAATGGCCTGAAACTTGTTACTCGGGGGTTCTTGGGGTCGCTGATTACGAATCCATTACTAGTTTTTAAAAATCCAAAATGGCGGATCCAATATGGCGGACGACTTTATTAAAAATTCATCAGATCCACTTAAAACTCGTTACTCGGGGGTTTTCGGGGTCGCTGATTACGAATCTGTTGTTAGATTTCAAAAATTAACAATTGTGGATTCAAAATGGCGGATGTCTTTATTAAAAATTTATCAGATCCACTTAAAACTCGTTACTCGGGGGTTTTCGGGGTCGCTGGTGACGAATTTAATGTCAGATTTGAAAAATTTATTCTGGCGGTTTCAAGAAGGTAAACGATACGAAATAAAATTAATATATTTTCTTGTAATTGCATATCTAGGGGTTTTTGATGTTGCTAATTTTAAACTTCATATTCAAGCTTTGAAAATAAAAAGGTTTAATTTATCTGCAGTTAAAAAACTCGTCCGCCATATTGGATCCGTCATTTTGAATTTTTAAAAACTAATAACAGATTCGTAATTAGCGACCCCGGAAACCCCTGAGTAACGAGTTTCAAGTGGATCTGATTAAGGGGCGAGCCTACTTTAGAAGGCTTAAAAATAGCGCTTTTTTAAGAATTTTTTTAGGAAGGAGAAAAATAACTTAGACCTCCGGGCTTTTTGAGATGTTTTTGTACATATTTAAAGCATTTGTGATAAAATTTTTGACATGAAATATTAAAAAATAGATAAGTTAAAATTAATTGTTGATAGTGGTGCACATCTGGACTTAAAAAACGGTGGGCACGATATAGATCGCAATTCTTGTTTGAAACATAAAAATAAAGAAAAATTTTAAAGTTTACATATGTAGTTTCTATTTCAACTAAAAAAATTCCAAAGAAATAGTGAAATTCGATAATTTTGAGTAATAAAAACAGAAAAAACATTTTTTTGAAAAAAAAATAATGACTTTAACTGGTTCTCAAAATTGTTAAAAAAGAAGAAGAAGAGGAATTAATTCTGAGTAAAACAAGCCATCATTCATTAAAATCGGTCCAGGCGTTTTCTGTCAATCCTGCCCACGAGTTAGTAAATTTCGTAAAAAGTGAAATTCGAGAAAACGCGCTTTAACTTACGCGCTACCAACGGGCCACCTGGCGGGTGGCCAAGCAATTATTAATGTTATAAATCTGCTCGAATTTTGCATAAAAAATCGCGATTTTAAGTCACTGAACAAAATTTTATCTACTTTCGAAAAATAAAAAAATTAATTTTTTTTACATTTCCTCTAGTTTATTTATAACAATTCAACAATTGGTTGTAACCTTCAATGTTTTTTAACTTAACTTTTTACACTCGACAAAAATCAACGAAAAACATGAAAAATAATTTAGATTGGGCTCTAAAACTTTTAGGTACATATTCTTGGATGTATTTTCTAACGATTTAAGCAAAAAAAATCGATTTTTTTACCATGTAAAGTAGGCTCCCCCCTTAATTTTTAAAAAAGACATCCGCCATATTAAATCCGCCATTTTGAGTTTTCAAACTCTGACATTAGATTCGTAATCAGCAACCTCAAAAACCTCTGAGTAAAAATTTTTAGCCACTTTTGAATGGATGTTGACATTGTAGCCAAGCTTTTCTTAATCTTATTCAATGATTAGCCAATGACTCAATCATTGGCTTTAATATTTACAATTTTTGGTAAACAAATAAATTTGTGGTAAAATGTGCCACTTTTTCTTAAAATACGTATAACAAAGAATACATACATATGGGAAACTTTACAAAATCTTGGGGAACTCCGGGGAACTCTTAAATCAAATATTATTTTTCACGCAACTTTACTTAATTTCTAACTTTTATGCTTATAAAATTAATCGAAAATAAATTATCCAATAATTAGATACTGATTTTTTTGTTTGTTTGAGACTAATATTGAACATCATTAAGTAATTGTTTGAAAAAATTAACTCTATTTCGAGAAATGTACAGAACTTTAATGAAATTTTTAAGAGAAATTTTGGACATCCCACGATTTTACCATTAGTGGTCCACTATTGGGTGCCAATAATGGGACAATAATGGAATGGTGGCTCCCATTATTGGACCATTAATGCGCCAATGGTTTTTTTCCCATTGGGAATTTATCCCATTCATCAGCTTAAACAAGACTGTTTATATAGTCTAAGAGGGAATAACAGTATAAAAATTGGAAAGAGAAATTACTTTCTCATGTAATTGTTAAAAGAACGTGGCAGTAGTAGTACTCAGTCCAGTTCTTTCGGAATATGAACGCCCTGCACATAAAGTAGATACCTACTCGAAAACCACAAGTTACTCTCTCTCTCACACTAATGGCTGTTCACTTATCTTACCGTTTCACTTACTCTTACTACTCTCAACTATTATACATGCAGATAAGTAAATTGAAGTATTAAATATTGCTTTGAGAATAATTAATTATACATTTCATTCAAGGTCAATTCACTATTTTGTACACGGAAAAAAAGAATAATCAAATTTACCATGAGGAGTGTCAAACTTGAAAAAGGTTAACAAAACATTAATGTTTTTTATTTATTTATTATTAAATTCTAATAACCATATCAAATTCAAACTAGTTCACAATATTATTTAGTCAATATTATGAATATTGTTGACATTCATACTTACATTAATTACATATTAAAATACACTCATGACGTAATTTATTTCAATGAAAAGGGATGTATCTTAAATAGAAAATTTCCCCTATCGATTGCGTAGCGGAGAGGCTTAATGCTTAACCACTTCACTGGCAGGGCGTTCCAAATGGCGTTCCACGCGCCGAGGCCCAGACTGGCAAAAACATATACGTATAATATTACCATTCATAATAATAAATATTAGTTATTTATATATGTTATATTTATATATATTATTAATAATTATATTATTATATTGTAATATTGTAATATAAATATCTTTTTTTAATAAAAATACAAGTTTTATAGTGTAAAAATTGAAAAAAAGTGGAACGCCATTTGTTGAAAATTATTAAAAATAGCCGATTTGAACGTTCGGAAAAACATTGAAAATCACAAAAACTAAAATTTTTGTTGTGTTAATCTTGTTCCCTGATGTCTAAATTATAAAAATATTGCTTTACAATAGTTAAATGTGGTGTACACTCTTTAAAAAAAAGAGTTTTTTAGGAACGCCATTTCGGTGTTTTTGTCAGTCTGGGCCTCGGCGCGTGGAACGCCATTTGGAACGCCCTGCCAGTGAAGTGGTTAATGTAAAAGCGTGCGATTTATAATTATGCGTATATTTAGTTTGTATGGTTAGGAAGGTGTTTCAATCCCGTATGATTGTAAGATTTTCTGATATGTTTAAGTTGTTAATTGTAAGTATGAAGATGTGGAAAAAATAAAACTTGTGAATTAATGAATATAAATATATGAAGAGTGCATTTAACATATTTTTCTTTTTTTAACCCTAGAAGGAGTAACTGGGGTGTCCGGACACCCCACGCAATATTCAAGGTACGCCCCCGGTTTAACCAATAGTTTTTTCGCGCTCAAATCCTGTCCATAATTCAGTTTGAACCTCTATCTGTTGAAACCTAAAGCGCCGTCAAAAGTTTCGCTCCAGGAAAAGTTCTGTCTACTGTTAAAAAACGTGTGGGGTGTCAGGACACCCCAGTTACTCCTTAACGTTCGAAAAATTATTAAGGTAAGTAAATTTACATTTTTATAAAAAATCGTTTTTAATCCGTTAAAATCATGTAATAAAGTATAAATGTATAGATTATGTATGAAAAAAGTTGTATTTTATAAAAAAAAAGATTTTTGTACAAAAATTCAATTTTTAGCAAAAAATTAAAAAATTTTATTTCTAACTATCTAAAGGAGTGCTGTTAGGGTTGGACAGGTGTTAGGGTTGAGCCATCGCGTTTATTTAGATTTATCACACTAGCGCCATCTGTTTTAGTACTTAAATTCTTGCTACTAATGCCAGTCAACTCTTCACATTAGTTTCAGTCAAGTATACGAACGTTTACTTTTGTTTTTTGCGAGTCATTGTTATACGCTCAACAGAAACTTTTTTGTAGTGTTAAAAAAAGAGCAGTAAATGTAGAAGAAATATGCAAAAGACAAAGTAAATTTATTGAAATTGTTTATTAAGATGTTATACGAAAATGTGAAAAGAAATTTGGGGTTTTGTGTGACGCGTTTGTGTTCTGTGTGGCATGTCGCAAAACGATGCGTGAGTTAGCGTTGAGCCAGGCGGTGTCGTAAGGGTTGAGCCGCTCAAAATTTTGCAATTACGAAGCTTACTTGCAACAGAAATTCATTTTTTGACTTAAGGAGGTGTCAAAAACTTTATTTCTAACGAAAAAAGAGGGAAAAAATTTTTTCGATAATCTTTTTTTAATGTTTTAATTTGAAAATTTTTTATATCATTCTTAAGAAATAAAATATCTAATGTTATGCAAAAATGCACAATATGGGATTTTATTTTAATTCCATGGTTCCTTTCTTCATTTTCAAGTGTCATTCTATTATTTGAAGGACATTTTTAACCATTTACCTAAATATTTCATTGATTTTCTACAGTGGCTCAACCCTTACACCCATGTTCAACCCTTACAACATTATTTTTTTTTAAATTGCTTATAACTTTGAAACTTTTGGCCTAATTTTTTTGCAATGTACAGCAAAAACATTGCATTTGAGTTGATCTTTCCAACAATATGCGCGAAAACGTGAAATTCGCACTGCAGAGGAAGTTATGAAGAAAATTCAAAACTATGTCCAACCCTGACAGATATTCAAATAATTATGTTTTTTTAAAGTAATACAAAAACTAATTTTTTGCCCTAAAAGTATATCTATTTATGTTTAAAAACTCAAAATAGTTTTTAAATTAGTCAATTTTTTAAGAAACTACAGCTTTTTTTGAAAAGAAATTCAATTTTGCAATTTTTTGGTGTTTTCTTTTTTTTCAGTTTTTTTTAAATTTTTTTAATTAATCAAAATATGAATAATCATTATAATGATTTTTTACGTTAAATAGAAACCTTATAAAATAAGTTTAAAGCTTGGGGTGTCGGGACACCCCAGTTACTCCTGTTAGAGGGTGAGTAAACTAACGTACTCCTTCTAGGGTTAATGATTGGTTGTTTTTTACATTCTCATCAAAAATGAAAAAGTCTTGGATTTGTGCGATTTTGAGAAATTTCTAATTTTCATAAATCTTTACGTTTCATAACCCCCTGATTCCAAAAAATGGTTTTTAGAGAAGTGTCTGTCTGTCTGTAGAAATTTTTGTCCCGACGATAACTCGAATAAATTTTTATGTCAGCCCATTTCGTCAAAAAACAACAAAAATACAACATTTTTAAATTTTCAAAATTTTGTTTTTTTACAATTTTCAAAAAAAAAGTTGTACTAAGATTATGAAATGCTTATGTTGTTTGAACGGTTCATACTAGAAATGCAGGAATGTGTATTAATTATTATTTAGTTTTCTCTTGATATAGGATATGGTGATTTATTAAATATATATAATTTTTTTCTTTCGATGAAAGTAGAATATTAATGTCATGATAATCTGCAAATCAACACATATTGATGAGAATGTAAACCTTAAAGTCGTAGTAACTTTAAGACCAATAAATTATTTAGGGGCTCAAAAAAGATGTGGCGTGTCCGATACGTAGTCTCAGTTGATTGAGTTTGATCCACAGCGAACTATTTATTGGCGAGGAGTCAGTATATTTTAGCTGATCTTTTTTAAAATATGTAGATAATGGAGCTTTTTTACATACAAGGAGGAATATGAACAAGAACGCACATAATGTACAATAATCGCAAACTACTGCGCGCAACAACGTGCGAAGCGCGACGACCGATATTCGCGCGCCCCGAGGCGCGCTCAAACTAGCGAGCCTCCGCGCAAAGCGCGGATGAGAATGTGGGCAGATTTTTTTTATATAAAATTGACGAAGTGAATATAAGGAAACACTCGTTTCGCGTCGCGTTGCGTCGGCCTTTTATTTTGACAGGTTTCGCGCCTGCGTTCCTTTATTGTAAAAATTTCGAAGTACAAGACTGAGTCAAGTGTCTCTACTATGCACACTGCAGCACGCCTTATAATCTTCGCCTGTGATTCAATACTCTTTAAAGTGAGTATTGAGGTCGGTTACCTGATTCAGACTTGCAGAAGTTTTTTCCTCTTTACCAGATGTTTTTGAGCAGTTTTTCTTACAATTGCAGCTCAAAAACATTGTTCTGAAGGTTTATGATATCTAAAATTTATTCTAAAATACTTTATTTTTAAGATATTATTAAAAGATACCCTTCAAGTATAGTCTGCCTGGTTTGTGAAGAAAAGTGAGAAGCTAATAGAGTTCTCACAAAACATCAAATCCATACTAAAAGTTCTGTCAGAAGTATTCAGAAAAATGACAAATCATCAGAGTCACGAAAAAGCATTAGCCTGGTTTGTGAAGAGAAGTGAGAAGCAGATAAGAGTTTTCACAAAACATCAAATCCATTTCCTGTATGAAATAATCAATAAAATGACAAATCATCAGAGTCACGAAAAAGCATCAGAAAATCTGAGGAATAATCAGAATCCGCAATCTATTTATAGACAATTTCAATTGTAATTTATTATTTTCAAATTTAGAATAGAGATGCCCGCTGACGACCCACAGTGGTCTGGAACTCAAATCTAGGTGGGTAAAACTTTTTGCTCAAAATTTAACATGCAGTTTCAAAGTTTTTGTCAATTTTCCATTAAGTTCTGATTGCTTAAAAAAGTAACGAGTTTCTTGACAGCACTAATTAAGTCTTGTAATTTTCGAATATCTTTCTTTTCTATTACATCTTCCATGACCAAATCTAGGTTATGACAACCGCAAGGTAATTGTTTATATCTTCTATCAGCAGCAACAATATTTGATCCATTGCCCGTTACAATGACACTGTGATTTAATTTACCTTCAACGATTTGTTCTATTCTTATGTTATTCGTATTCTATTATTATTTTATTTATTTTATTCTTATTCTATCACTTATTATTTTCCAATTCTATTTATTATTTAAGAAATATATCGGCTTCAATCTCAAATGTTGTTATTTGTTTAAAGTTAAAAACAACAATAATTTCGAATCTCTATAGAGATAAAATTTCTACACCTAAATAGCAGTAAATGTTTCTATGTAAATGCAATTGCATAGTAGTATAAAATCTTCACCACTCAGAAAATAAGATACTGCTTGTCGTAAAAATAAATTTATGTTACTTTACAGGGGAATAATGTAAACCTTATGGTAAACTGCACTTATTTTAATGCCCAATGTGAATACATTTAAGGGAATTTACCCTTCACCCACAACAACTACGTGCGGATAAAATATAAATACACGTTATATACTCTTCCTTTTTTATCTTCATTTACTTTACACAATGAAATAAATTCTCATAAATTACACTCACGTACGTGCTCATATAGCCGAATGCGTTTGATCAAAAAGTTATAAAAATATAAATTTAACATAAGGATGCTTCTTATAATTTTAGCCCGCACGAGCTATATTGGCTTTGTAACGTAAATAACACGAACGATTATTCTTTTTTTCTTTAAACGAAGTTGATTGTCCGATATTATAAAAATCGAAGAGCAACAAAATGCGTAGAAGAAAAAAAACGAAACCGAAATTTGGAAATTAATTGACAATATAACTATAAAACAGTCAACAATTGTAATTTTCCTATTCAATTCATCCAGTGGAAAAATAAATTTATGTGTACATTTAGTTTATAAAAAGGCGAACTCACGTTACGGGTGAATGATGAAAATTAATTTACAGTCTATTCACACTGTTTGCTGATACTTTTTTATGTGTTTCATTTCTAAGCCTAAAATTTAATAACTACGAGTTTTGATAACAAAAAGAGACACGTACCTTTTGTCGAGAAATTCACTAATTTTATTGAAAAATGTCATCATACAAAATTTATCAAGACTAATTAAACGACCAAAAAAATTATCAACCATGAGAAAAATTACTCCTTCAAGTTAAACAGAATAATTGAGGGGCTGGATGCTATAATGTGTTACGCGCCATTTACTTAACATGGCGCGTAACACATTATAGCATCCAGCCCCTCAATTATATTCAAAAGTTTAAACAAATGGAGGGAAAAACAAACATAACTAATTATAATTTTATAATATTATTATAATAATTAAAATAATCAACTCTGAGTGATAATTCAATTAATGCTATTAATACACATATTACTAGCAAATACAGGAATAAAACAAAAAAAAATTATTTTTCCCTGACTATTCCCTGATTTCTATACAGAATATAAAATTTTTTCCTGATCGTAAAGCATATTCAGATTAACATCTAAAAATAATTAGATACTGAGAAAAATGTTCTAATAATTATTTAAAAATTTCTTTCAAATTAACTAAAACTAATTAAATTTACTAAAAATAAAAATAAAAATTGCAACTCTAATGATATAAAGAAGAGTTTAATATACAAATATACATTTTTTCTAAAGTAAAATTAAAATTTAATTTTTAAATTAGATTTGCTTCTCCAGTCATATTCAAAAGTGCGACTGCAACTCCATCTCTGAAGTATATAAGAGTTTTTTAGGTACTAATATTTAATTTGGAAATGTGAGTTCGCCCTTCTATTCATTTCTTTTCCTCGCAATGCCTTTTTAAGGGGTTTTGTTACTTTTTCAGCCCTAAAATCAGAAGTTTCCCTTACGAAAAAGTATTACATGTAATTTACAACATGAATAAGTCGTCGGGTTAGCGCAATATCATACTTATTCAGCAAAGAAAGCAAGAACAAACTTATTCAGAAAAGAGGCAAAAACATTCCTATTCCGAATATAATGTAATTATATTGTCTTGATAATTTGAAATCTAGAAGAAAAAGCTCTTAAGCTTTAATTTAAGAAAAATTCACTTAATTATCTTTATTGGTTTCAAAGTAATAACAAAATAACCCAAAACTTTAAACCTGATTACTTCAAAAATAAATTTTTTTTAAAAATATTTTAGGGGGAAAAAGTGTACTCATATATCTACCAAAAATCATAGATAACTTAAAAATTGGAAACAAAAATTTTCCAAGTGGCCAGATTCACTTATTTTGACCCAATATTATATTAAAATGATTGATTCTGACACCCAATGGGAAATGCCAGTGTAGTACCGATGTTTACCACTGGCTTAGTACTCAGACGATTGTTCGGCCGTAGTCTAGCCGAGCCTCGACAATTAATGCTGGCGCAGTCCAGAATTTTTGTTTCGCCAAAGCTTGAACAAGCCACGGCGGCAAGTTCTGGCTGAGTATAAAAAAATTGTTCACAACGCTCGTTGCCAACATTGCTTTTTTGACATAATCTTGAAAAAAATTATAAAAAAAGTTTATGAATGTTTATAAATATAAATTAATTGCAAAAAATTAATATTTTACTTTTCAGTTATTCATTTTTATTAAGTTTAATAATAATTTAACATAATTGTTTAATTTTAATAAATAATAAATTATTTAAACAAATTAAAATTATAAACAAAATTTAAACTTCAATTTAAACAATAATTTGGTTATTAAAATTCTATTATACTTCTTACTATGAATAAAAAATTATTAAAAAATTACCACTTGTAAAATGTTAAATGCAATAAGTAAAGTTATTTATATCCATTATTTAAAATTTAGTTTAATTTATTTTAATTCAATTTATTACTTTTAACGTATCCCTATTTTTTTCTCATCTTTGATTCAATAATTGTAAGTTTGAATGACACTGAGATATTAAAACTTTACTGTACACGTGTGTCGTTAGCATAGTGGTTAGAGCGTTAGTCTGTAAATCCGTAGGTCGTAGGTTCGATTCCCCTCGTGAGCAATTTTGTTTATTGTCATAAGTTTGCGATATTTCTAGATTCCAATCGTTAGGTACTAAAATATGAAAATCTAATGCATACTTACTGTAATTGTCTATTATTTAATTTTTAAATGTTCTAAACAATTTTTTTCTACTTCATTTACTATATCCATTGTTAGTCTCCATCTTAATTACAATTTCTTTAAAAATTAAAGAGAAATATTTTATGAATAATTACTATTTATTAATATTATTTGCCATTTTGTTATTAAATTATTTATACTTATTAATTTACGACTAATTAATAACAATACGGCATTTATTGTGGCAATATTCTCAGCCAGCATTGGTCCAGTGCTGCGCCAGCGCTGTCTGGCAGCACTGGCAGGCAGTACTTCGCCAGTGTTGCACAGCGTTATCATCCCAGCGTTATGCCAGTGCTGTATGTCAGCGTAGCTGCCAGTACTGACAGTGCTGGCGCAGTACTCCGCCAGTTGTAAATTTCCCATTGGGTTATAGCGAAGAAACTACTGTATTTCTAGTAATTCATCCAGTAGTTCATAATATAATAATTATTATTCCTTTTGGCTTTTTACCATGACTGTCAGTTGTAACCATACCATATGCTTTAAGCTGCGGTTACACCTCTGCAGGCTGCCTGCCTGCGCAGGCAGGAGCAACGAGTGTAAGGGAGAAGTTTGAAGTTACTGACTCTCTTACTCTTGTACGTTACCATGATAACCTGCAGGCAGGCAGGCTGCCTGCAGAGGTGTAACCGCAGCCTTAGGAGTAACCTAATTATTTACCTCGCAAGGTCACACGCGTTTGACAAAAAATAGTATTTTGATAATATTTGCTAAACGGTTAATTCTAGTGTAAAAATACTTGGCATAAATATTTATTTCACCCTAATGAACATTTTTTACACTGTAATTTTTGATCACCGAAAATTTTTTAGACAAACGAAACTCTTGAACTTTAAAAATAATAATTTGACACTGTGTAAGAAAAAATAATATATAATTTAACTTTATTTATATGAATCTTCTATAATTAACATAAATATTATACACTAAGACTAAATAAATATTTATATTTATTTATTCATTAATATCTTAATGTTAATTAAATTATTAATTATTAATTAATTAAATTGTAATAATTATTAAATAAATTAATATAAAAAATTACAAAAAAATGATCGTAGAATATATTATAGTAATAAATAATTTATAAACATTTATATTTAATATTAAGAGCACTCGGTAATAAATAATCTGAATATTTTCTCATGATTGATTCAAGCTTGAATTAAGATTAGATTTTCAAGCTTCACTCCCGAAGGATGACCGAGTCTTGAATCGAGCATGGGATGAACATTGATGTCCCATGCTGAAACAATATTAATGTGACAATGGTATAAAGACTGCTTCAACTCTTGGTTACCCACGCTGTGCGTTCAGGGCTCAATCAAGCTTCAACTCATCGTCAACATTGGTCTTTCTCACCTGGGTTCCTTCCGGTTTAGTTCTGATCATCGTTTTCACATTGATTTTTGATGCGCATAATCCAAACGGAAAGAAAGCATATATATGTTCCAGTGTAATAAGTGTAATAAATAATAGTATTTAAATTTAATTACCATAAATTATATAATTATTAATTTAAATCTTAAGTAATTTTTAGTGAAAACTGTTCACTTTCAACGCCTTCCATTGTATATAACTTTAAATTATTAATTTTTTATTTTTAAGTGGAAAAACTAAAAAAATGCAATGAAAAAAGTCTAAGAAGGCTAGAGACAGGAGGTAAAACTTCGGTAGTGGGGTGAGTCAGGAGCCTGTTTTTAACCAGGCGTTTCGTTTCGAAAAGTTGTCGGCGCGATGCTTCTGCACATCACTCACTCATGTAAATTTTTTTATACCGTGTGATTCACACATGATAGCTTTTAATTTGAGGTTAACTTTGAAGTGCAATTGAGACACAACGTGCTCTCTCAATCTGAAACAGCGATAAGTATACAACTGATTCCAATTAGCGTATATACGCTGCGAATTAGTGAAATTTCGCTAAAAAATCAGTGAAATTTCACTAATTAATTAGCGCGTATATACGCTTTTTGGTTAGGTTTCAAAAATAGAGCAGGGCAACGGAGTTAATTTTTTTATTTTAATATTAATTAATTAATTAATTAGTTTGTAAACTTACCTCAGCCCTACAACAACCTTACAACTAAATAATAACCTTGCCAGTCTTACCATATAAGCTTACCTCAAGCTTTACATGTAAGCTTTCCTTAGACTTTACAAGTAAGCTTACCTTGACCTTTACATGTAACCTTACCTTGACCGTTACATGTAAGCATACCTTGACCTTTACTTGTAAGCTTACTATCAGGGCGGAACTTCTTAATTCACCTTATGTCTACCACAGAAATACCGCGTAACCTTACAAGCCTTACGTATAAGATACACCACAAACTTACAGCAAGATATTGTGCTATGTGGGTACCAAAATCTTTGTTTTTTTGTTATATCTTTTTCAAAATTACTTGTAAAAAAGTTTTGTATATCAGGTTTTGAGATTTAAACATTTGTTCTTAAAGAACAATAAATTGGCAATTTTTGTTTAATACTTACGGTATTGATAAAAACAAAATATTCAACAAACACCTCCGGGGCGTAATGGATCACTATGTTTATTTTATTAAGAAAAACCTATTATATTTAAAATATTAATAAAATAATCCTGTCAAGTTTAATTTCTTGTAATTTATATATTACTAAGTAGCAATTATAAACTTTTATAAAAAAAATAACTGGGGAATAGATTTTTTAAGTAAATCGATTTTGCATTTCGCTATATAACATTTTACAATTTGGAAATTGCATGAAAATGTTTAAATTAAATATGTTCCATTTTCAATATTCTTTGTTATAAATGTGCAATGGGAACGAAAATTGTCAATATTAAATAATATTTCATGATAAAAATTATAATTTCATTGCTACGCCCCGGGTAGCGATCCATTACGCACCGGTCCGAGGCGAAATTGCTCACCTTGCATTTCACCAAAAACATTGTTAAAAAAAAGTATAAGTTATATTAGGGCATACTTTTTTTAATTGAAAGTTGAGATGTTAGGCTAAGTTTTCTACGTGATGAAATTTTTATTAAAGAAAGAATGACGAAGTTAAGCAACAAAGAGTGAATAGTGGTTCATTACGCCCCGGTCTCCTCTACTGTTAAAATCTATCAACTGCAATTGGAGTTGGTAAAAGCATTTTATAATTTTTAATGTTATTTCCTTATTTTTATATTTTTTAATGCCATTTTTCATTAATTTTAAACAAAAATAATCCTTAGCTTATTAAATTGTTTAAAAGTTATATTGAATATTATAAAAAAATATACAATGTGGAATATTTGCAGAAATTCCGTACAGAAATGTTTTCGGAAATTTCTTCATAGTTGTTTACGTAGAATTGTTTCGCGTGCGTGCACTCAAACAAAGTTCTGGTTGAATTTACCAAAAAGCTTGTTTTTAATTAGAATTTGTGTTAGATATACCATAGCTATATTTTTTCTGGTTAGGTTAACCAGAATTCTGGTTGTCTTAACTAAAATTTCGTGTTAAATATACCCTAACCAAAACTTTTTTTCAGTGTGCGACTAGAAAAACTCATTAATTGTTTTAAAAGAGAATCAGGATTAATTTTATTATTGCTGCAAGCAGGTATTTACCAATATCAATCCAATTTTATTTCCACCCGTGGGCCCCAGGGCCCTGACCTCTCTTGTTACGCAACTGGAACCAAAATTTACTTGAAAAGAAAGTAAACTTGGTATCAAATTTATTTGTAAGCAAAAATTAATCTGGAACCAAAATTTACTTAGAAACAAAATAACACGGAAAGAAGAGTTACAGTCGTGACAACAAAACGCGTTTAGTAGCAGAAATACATGGAGAGCGATAGTAGCGCCCATGGTTGTTTAGTTCCTGTTTAGTAACCCTGACAAAACGTACAGTCGTTCCTACTATTGTTGTAAAGTAGATGCCATTGTTGAATTTGTCCGTGGAAAATGAACAAAACTAAACAGTTATCAGAAATGCACCGATAGTGGCCTTCACTATTTTTTTCTCTCCGTGAAACATCTAGTTCCAAATTAACTTGGAACCTTAGAATCCTTAGAAAAATTATGCAGATATTCAAATAGAATATTTAATTCCTAGCTATGTATCGAAAAGAAACAAATCAAATTAAAAGTTTCATCTATTATGTGCTTATTGATGTATATATATGAAGACAAGAAAAAAAGAAATTGTAACACTTGAGACAAAGTTGTGTCATATCGTCGTAAAAAGTGTGATCGAAGAATGGAGTTAGTGTGTGGCGCACGGCATCGCGACACGACGCAATCTAATTAGTTGTATGGCTCGTTGCGTTGTCCGCGATGTCGAAGACATGTAGTGTATTATGATAGTGGGGCGCGTCTCTCCATCTCTTTCTCTGACGCAAAAGAGAACCGGGGTTTAATGTTGGAGGGGCATAAACTCCCCCACCTGACTCGACTATTGCCCCCACTATTTTATCCACCCACCTACGTGCAATCGAAACACACGCACACAAAAACAATTCCCACTCACATAAAACACCGTTACACACAACTACCAGAAAGCACACAGACAGAAAACACACTATCAGAGAAAGGCAGTGAACATGAAAGCTAACACAGATTTGATAGAACACCGAACGGCGTCCAACACACAGGCCTTCCCTTCATCAAACCCCAAGTCAGACGACATTGGGGCCAAGACGAAGTCAGCAGCACGATTTCAGTTCAGTTTCAGTTCCAAGCGCGACATTGTACCGAGCGGTTGTGTTTTTTTCAATTTCCCTCACAACAAAGTTGAGGCAAAGTAACAAGCCAAGTTATATATATATATATATATATATATATTAATTTTTTTTCATCTTCAAAGTGTTGTAACTATTCTATCGGTACAATTCAATCATCATCACCACAACATCCCTCAACCAAAGGTGGATAAAACTTTTTTTGGATTTAATTTTTTCCCCTTTTTTTTGGTTTTTCATCTGGGAATATGAGAAGAATTTTTCTTTACTGAAGACCAGGGTCAAGTGCAAAACATTGAACCCTAACATCAGAGGAAGTGTCTGCAGCTCTACTGCATCATTTTCGATATTAAAGAAACGAGATAAATAAAAAAACTGTGATTTTTCTTTTCTTCTACTGGATTTCGAAAAGAAAAAGTTTGCTCTGAGACTGATTCTTTGAGTGAATTGAGTGAATATTTTTTTGTTTCCAAAAAACTTTACTTTTTTACAAATACTTTGGGAACTGTTAGTAAATCGAAAAAGTGGATTCGAGTTCTTTTGTGAAGTCGTGCTTAAAGGAACCTTTCAAAATTGGTGAGTCTGGATAAATTAACTCACATTTATTTTTAATTTTTGGATTTTAACACTGATTCATTTTTTTTTGTGACTAGAACCCGAGAGTTTTGAAATATGACGGTTCGACACGTGACTAGAACGAGTAGGAAGTTTATTGTTTCTTGAAAATCGAAAATTTTTTAAATTTTCATATGAAAAGTCATAACTTTTTCTTTTCCTATTTCAAGAAAGATAAAATTTTTAATGAAGATACGCGAAAGAAATTTAATTTCTCTGATAATTAATTTTAGTTTCAATTAAAATTATTTCCACCTTTTAATAACTTATTCAAAATATGCCTCTTACTTAAAAAAATTTTTTTAGAGAAATATTGCAAACTTTGAAAGTAAATATCCAAAATGATTAAATTCCCTATAGTTTTGAACAATTTTTTTTTTTTGAAAAATGTTTTGTACAAAATTTGATTTTTAATATTTTCTAAAATTACTATGTGCTAAAATGAAAAATAAGTAAATATTTAGTTACAACAACTTTTTCAATATAAAAACAATAATTTTTCTAACAGAATAAAAAATTACTAAAGTGATGAAAGAAATCAACGGTTATTCAAAAGTTTAAACTTTAGAAAAATAAGTATTGGAAAAATGTACTGTTATCATTTTTGTGATAATCTTTGAAACATTATTTTACATTTTGTTAAAAATAATTAAAACAATTTGTTCATTTAATGTTCATTTAGCTTCGTCAATATATTATATAATTTTTATTTTAGAATAATTATTTAAAAAATTTAAGGTAAAATTTCTAAAAATACGAAATTTTAATTTTTTGGGAAAAATAAAAATATTGATTAATTATATAAATAATGATAAAATATGCACTTTATATACATTAATCGATTCGTTTTCATGTTAAGAATACAATTTTGACAAAAATTAATTAAATTTAAATTTCCAATTTTATGAAACCTAATCCCATAAAAAAGTCGATAAATCTTTTACACGTTTATAAAAATATTTATAACCTTTGTTGCTTTCGCTTCAAATTTCCGGTCTATCTCTCTGATTCAAATTTCAAACACTTTTTTTAGCAACCATTAATTCTCAGTATCGTATATATGTATATTAATTTCACGATAGATAACTATTATTGCATTATAATGACAAAAATATGTCGAATTTGCAATTAGTTCGTCATCACACATACATATATTTCCCGGTATTCGAAAAGTTTATGAAAACTTTGGTTGGTTCATGCAATTTTCAAGAATTGTTACTGTAATAAACGATTTAGCAATTGATAATTTGATTTTATGCGAAAAAAACATATTTTTTCTCAGCGATATAAAAAAAATTAAATAAATTTAATAAATATTATCTTCTTCTTTAAAATCATGATTTGCATTTAAAAATCAAGATTGAAATTTTCCAAACTTGTTTAAACATTTTATCACGTTTTTTTCACTTCTCACGTACTTTTAATTATTT
The DNA here is from genome assembly GCA_032872475.1 of Leptopilina myrica (nomen nudum). Classification (NCBI taxonomy): domain Eukaryota; kingdom Metazoa; phylum Arthropoda; class Insecta; order Hymenoptera; family Figitidae; genus Leptopilina; species Leptopilina myrica (nomen nudum). The sequence goes on along the minus strand of CM065460.1, from coordinate 25,403,069 downwards.
TATTGTTTTTTTCATTTTTTTATTATTATAATAAAGATTAATATCACTAAAAAAACTGACACATTAATCGTTCAAATACAATTTAATCTCGGTCAGTGATAATTCCACAAATGACATTTATTTAAACTATAAAGTTTCATAAATTTATTAATAAGATGAAATAAATCATTTTTATAAATATTATCAAAAAATAATATTATTTTAATCATGCAATTTTTTTTCAAAAGCCAATATTATCAAAGCCTAATTTCAAAATAAATAAGGTAAAACCTTATTTAATTGTGAATCAAGTTAAATAAATAAATTTATTTACAATAAATAAGTAATATGTAATTTGAGAAAATTATTATCTTTTTTATTTTATCAACAATATAAATAACGTTGCACCTTTTTGGTCCCTTTACCGAGTACAAAAATTGGAAAGAACGCAACCGTCTTTTTGTTAAACGTATATGAATGAAAATTAACGGAGTTTCATTAAAGAAACGTGATAAGAATTCGATGAAAATATTGTCGATAAACAAAATTGTGCGATGACTTGTTTTTCTTCAAGTGTAATTATTGTTTTATTAGTCAACGTTCAATAATATGTTTACTCTTTACCTTTTTCTAAGACCAAAATGAAAAATATGAAAAATATATATGTATGTTATAACAAGTAAACCAAATTATTAAACAATAGAAAATGTTTAAAAACAAAAAGAAAAAATTGAAATTACCGGTAGATCTATATAGATTCTTGTATCTAGAATGACGCAAGAATAACTCTGGAATATATGTACCTATATACATATATTTCTTGACGCAATCGAATTAATCATACTTAGCCAACACTTGTTTACAAGTGATTGGGGCATTTTATTTCATTTATAGAATATATAAAGAAAAACTATTGAGATATTAACTTTTCTATAAATGCAGCATACTTATAATTATGTAAAAACTTATAATATGCAAAGTACACTGTCAGAACCGTCAGCTGTTGGTTCAAGTATCGTTTTTGTAATACACAATCGTATAACTCATACGATTGCTTCTCATATTTTTTTTTGCTTTACAAGGAAAAAGATTCTTTCTTTTCTTCGATTTCTCAACATTTTTTGAGGCTTGATTTAAATTAAACTAAATTTATATTAAATAATTTATATGCCAAATAAAAAAATCAATTCGAATTTATAGAAATTCAAAGACTCACTCATTACATGAAAAACTCCCGACTTCATTGTACCACGTGAAGATAGACATTAGCCACGCGGACTAAGACACCAACCGACGAGTACATGCATTGTGTTCGAATTCCGTCGCCGATCATTTTTCCTCTGAAATTAAAATAAATTCACTCAATACGAATACAAATTTATATTTGATTCCTCAGTATTGATATAGATAGAGCAAAAATTACCCCAATAGAAAATTTATTATGAAAACATTTAGACAATTTTTGAAACGAAACCGGAAATGAAACAAGTTTTCGCCGGACAAACGTGCTATGTTGTCGAGATTGATCTTTGAGAATCGAAAATGCAAGATATAGAAAAGAGAGGGAGAGAGAAGGTTACTGGCACTTAGAACAGAAGGCTTCTTGCGACATACTTGATGTGTTATAAAGAAATAATTACGTCATTCGAGGCCGCGGAAACGCAACTCTATTATCAAACGAAATTTTCGCGGCATTTTTTAAGAAAAAATATTTCAAAAATTAACACTTTTAATATATTGCGCAGTAAGAATATTAATAAATTCAAATATAAATTTTTTTTCTCCTATCCTATATGAAAAATGTTTCCTAATTATTGTAAATACAGAAAATTTATTGCTCTTAGGGAATGTTTATACAGTTTTTTCATTTTTTGGGGGAAAAAAATTTCTTAAAAAGATGTTAAGGAATTTAGATCTATAATGGAGTTATGTAACACTGAAAATTAATCTTTATCAGATAAGAATATATTGCCTTTATGAATGACTATTACAGACTCAACAATGTCTTATACATTTTACATGATTTCAAAAACAGTAAATTAAATTTCCAGATGTATTTTCTTATCTTTTCATAATACAAAAATATAATATTATTATAATCTAATTATGAATTATAACAATTCATAAAACAATTAAAAATTGTCTCCTTTTTAGTATTTTCGCATGTTTTCTGTTATTTCTCTTTTGTTATTGTTTTTTTGCCATTTTTTCATTTTGCAAACTCAGAAATCTCTGAATATAATACCTGTATAGTTTTTATATCGATTATTCCAAATTGAATGAAGAGAGAGAGAGAGAGAGAGAGGAATCTTTCATTTTTTATTTATCTGTCTTTCACTCCCCTTTCCCTCTACGTTCAACGTTAAAGTAAGTGTCCCCTCTTTTAAAACTCTTGGTCCCCTCCCACACTTCTTCCCCGCTAGACTATCTATCGTTATGCATAAAAGTGGGCCATGGCCTAATTTGCAGAACTCTTTCAACCTCGCAAAGTAAAAACGGTATATATATATATATATTTATATGCTTAATATAACGAGTGAATTCAAAGCGAAGGGCACGACGGTCTTCTACTTATGTAATTCGCACTTGAATTATCCTTTAAAAATTACACATTTTCAACGTAATCACTACTATCATCTCTACTATCATCTCTACTGGTGACACACACCAACTTTTTTTCTTCTCATTATTCCCCACCAGCAAGAACTACTATTTTGTAATAACAATAATAATAATAATAATAATAATAATTACTACAATAACATAATATTAAGCTATAGAAAGACGAGATTTTAAATAAATAATAAACTAATATTATGATATAATAACTATTAGAGGTGTGCAAAAAGCTTGAAAAGCCGAGCTGCAATTTTTTCGAGCCGAGCCGAGCCCGAGCTTGGCTCAATATATCGAGTACTCAAAAATTTCGAGTACTTGATTAAATTCGAGCTTATAAAAAAAAATAATAAGTAGAAAATATCGAATTCCCACTAAATGTCTTACGTTAGTTACTACACTGAATTTTATTTAAATCAGTGTATTAATATCAAAAGTTTTATTATTCTTCTATTATTAAAATTATAACAACAATTATTTTAAAAATTCAATAAATTCAGATAATAGTATTATAATTATATATCATATCATAATTATTATTCACCAAATTATTATGAGAGGAGTAATAAATAATAATGTCTAATATTTTTTTTAAATTTATTTGTTTATACACCCGTGTTAAGCCTACAACCTTAGCTATACAAGTGTTTCTACAATTTTCCTCTTACAAATTTCTTATACAGTGGAATCTCGATTATCCGAACCTCTGTTATCCTAACCCTGTATTATCCGAACCAAATATCATTTTATCCGAACTTCTGTTATCCGAATTTTTTTTGGCCCCCCCCGAATGTTTCAAAGCAAAATAACGAAATATATGCTAAAAAAATCTTAAAAAATCCTGAATTCTCTGTTTTATTTAAATATTATTACAAATTAATATATATTTATATACATATACTTATGAATATTTCAAAAAATGTACACTCAGAAAAAGAGTTGGCTGCCATAACCGCAATTAAATAGTTGCTATAGCGCGATCCAATTAATTGGTTAGCACATCCAACTATTGGATACTGTATCCATGCGAAAAGGTACCCCAGCTATTTAATTGGCTATAGCAGCCAACTCTTTTTCTGAGTGTATTAAATTAAATATATATATAATATAGTTCAACTGTTCAATTTTTTTTACTTCAATTATAGAAAAAATTAAAATTTCTATTTTCCGAACTTTCGATTATTTGAACCCGGCCTTGCATAGGTTAGTTCGGATACGTGAGATTCCACTGTACTAATTTTTGCGTCTACACAACGTATTAAAATTAAGAGTACTCATTTGCCCGGCCCGCATATCCGTCTAATGGGTTTTCTCGCCAGAGGAGAGGGAAATTGAACCTGAATTAGTAAAAAGGTACTAATGAAATGGCAAAAAGTCGTCCACCAAATGATTTAGTAACAATTTTACTAACAAATAGTAAAATTTTACTAATTATTATAGAGCTTTACTGATTGATTACTAACAATTAGTAGAACTGTTTTATTAATAGTTGGTAAAACAGTTTTACTAATTCAATTAGTAAAATAATTAACTTTCAATTACTGAAATTCTACTAAAACATTAGTAAATCGGTAATTACTAATCGGTCTAATAATTCATTAGTAAAATTTAACGTTCATGAAGTTAGCATCGTCGTTGAGCGTCAACAAAGTTTTGTAACTCCCTAGGAAAATAATAACACGGAAAAAACTGTATATTGAAGGTAAATATTTAGATGTTAAAATTTAATATTTTTATTCTTTAACATTGGGACAACTATATCCAGATGTTAAAATGAAATGTCTGGATGTTAAGAGTTAATATCTAGAATCTGATTTGAATGTCTAAATATTACAGTTAAGTATTTTAGAAGTTAAGGGTTAATAATATATTTTTTCAACATATACTTTTGAGTATACAGTTTTCTTAGTGAAAGAGGTAAAATTAATGCCATGAAAATAACAATTTTCGATGTTGAGCGTCGACACTATAACTTCAAGGATGTAAAATCCACTAAATCTAAAGCAAAATACTTATTCAGTAGATGAATAATATATGTATTGGATTATTATAAATGCATAATAGCGCATCTTTATTTGACGAAAATATGAAGCTCTTTTTAACAGCGATACATGACACATTTTGTTGCACAATGCACTATATACACGTGCACTATCTAAGCGTGCATAGAGTCTGATATGAATGACACTTCTCATATTTACTTATCTTTTCTCTCTTTCTCTTTCTCTGTGCTTATATGAACGCGTCACATATTGCGTCATTTTAGCTTTGTTAATCAAAGTACTAAATATTTGGATTAATGGAAACAAAGCATTCTCTCATCCTTTCTGTATATGAATTATCTCTCAACAAATTTGTAAATTTACAAATGTACACTTTGTAAGTTATAATTTAAAAATTTGTAACTTTGTAAATCAAAATTTGTAGTATTAATCAATCTTTTACGTCCGAGAATTATATTAAATATAGGAAAATAACTCTACTAAAGAAATAGTGAAAATTTGTTTACCAATTTGAATTAGTAACATTTTTAGTAGTTTTTTACTAATTGCTATAGTAGAAAACTACTAATTCAATAGTAAGTTGGCTTACTAATTTGAAATAGTCAAAAATAGGACTTACAAATTGTCATTAATAAATAATAAATAAATATTCAATAATATCTTACCAAAAAATTGGTACAAATTAAAATTTGCAATTTACACTTTGTAAGTTGAAATTTGTAAACTTTTTAATTTAAATTATAAAATTAACAAATTAAAATGCAACGAATAAAATTTTTACATTACAATTTTTTAAATTCATAACTTAAAATTTTTGAATTAAATTTGTAAAGTAAAATTTGAAAATTTGTTAATTAAAACTTGAGAATTATACTTTGTAAAGTAAAATTAGAATATTTTTAAATTCGTAATTGAAATTTATAAAAATTGTAAATTTGCAAGTTTAAATTTTTAAATTCAGAAATGAAAAATTGGATTTTACAAATTCGTTAATTATTAATATTTGGAATTTCGTGATTAAAAATTTGTAAATTTGTTAATTAAAAATTTTTTAAATTTAAACAAAATAAATAAAAATTTGAAAATAAAAATCGTTAAATTAAAGTTATAATTAAAATTCGTAAATAAAAATCTAACAACAAATTATATAACAAAGCGATTCTGTATGCTTCAATTGATCGGAAAATGCCGTTTCTCATTACTGCAAGAACCAAAATTAAATAATAAACTAAAATCAACATTGCTACTTTATGGAATTTCGTATACAGTTACAGACTCCTAAACACCGTTATATAACGTAATACACTCATCTAAGTGGAACAAAACAAACATGTAACGCATGCAACGCGTTCAAGTGTTCCACTGTATCTCTCTCTTTCTTCTTATCTCTCGGTAGTCACCGTTAACTGTTCTATTACGTATCTCGTATATAAAACCAGTATCAGTAACACTTTGTTCAACATATATATATATATATAACGCACTTGAAACTTTATGAAGTCGACGTGAGAAGAAGCGGAGGGTACTCAAATATCTTCAATATCAAAATCTTGATATAATATTTACAGCATCCCTATAACGGAATAGTTACCTCAGAATAGAAAATTGTCGATTTAATTTCAAATATACCGTTCTAGTTGTTGTTATTAATGAAATTCATTATTGCTCCATTGTGTTTATTTATTATTATTATAGGGAATTTATTATTCCCTCACGTCGATATATGTATAAAGAATAATCGATGCAAATGCACTTCTCTCTCTCTCTCTCATTCTTTATATATCTTTTCAAACATTATACTTTTAAGCGAGCTTGAAAGTATATAATTATAAACATTTGCATAAATAGAACACAAAACAGTTTGTACATAAAGAAATTCTAATCTCTGAATTATAGCAAATTAACACTATATCTGAATTTTTTATATATTAGATTCGGAATCTCTTGTGCACGGGGCAATATAGAGGCACGTGTGAGTTTGGCACGTGCTAGCAAAGTTTGCACGCACTCCCACTCATAAATAAGTCGTTTCTTCTCTTACTTTTTTCCCTATTTTTCTTTTATTTTTTTAAATATAACACACTCTCACACGAAACGAAGAAGCTCGTTTTCATTATCACTCATCGGACTCACAAACTTGTCACGCAGACTTAACAAAATTATTGTACTAAAAACTTTTCATGAATTCACACTGATGAAACTAAGAATATTATGTATATAAAACTGAAGATGATGAAAAGTAATAATTTCTGTAATAATAATAATAATAATAATAATAATTTTACAGTAATGATATTAAATTTAATTGCAATTTTAATATTTTTACAATTTTGTAGTAATAATTTAAACAAATATAATTATATATAAATATATAACAAATAAATAAAATAACACAAAGAACGTCTAGTTTATCATCACAATTTTTTTATATCCAAAATATATTATTTATCACCCACTTGATGTATCTTACGTTTCGAAAGTGTATTTACATTATACTAAATAAACATATTATGACGTAGAAATCATCACCAAATTATTTTAATTTTACTTTAATTTCAATTAAATTAAAAGTACTGAAAATGCTTGACTATAAAAAGTTACAAAATACAAATACATTTTAATTTTCAACAAATATTTTTAAAAATTAAAAAAAAATTTGCAACTCTAAAGGGAAGAGGGAGGGGGGGGGGGGAGAAAACAACGCAATAAACCTGTTTTAGCAGTGGACACGTGCATTATTTGCGACATTGTGCAATGATAGTTTTAAACACGTGCACAAGAGTGATATGAACATGTACCATTTTTGCTACTATGTTAAATAGACATGTTTACACAATGATCTCAATATAAATATAGATGTTATATATACAATGCGAGATGTGTAACAAAATAAAAGAAAGAAAAATACAGAAAAAAAAACAAAAATATCCACCCAAGAACACTAAAACACTATGTATTGTAAATATTGTTTATTTATAAAATATTTATGAACGTGTAGACTGCTTTTGTCAATTTGCATATTTTATAAATATATATATATATATATATATAAAACGCGAGTTCACGCGTGTCATTAAAACTGAAACGTACTACATTTTGTTTTACAAAATGCAATCATACATTATCACTGATTAGGTTCATAATTATTAATTTAAAAATATCCTCTCCGATTACTAAATTAAAATTATTATTTGAAATAGTTGAATTCTTTTAACGAATTTTAATAAAAATTTGAAGAATAGTTACATTTTTCAAGGAATTTGATAAAAATTCCTTTATCATTAAATGATAAAAATTGTATTAAAAATAATTGAATTATTACGAAGAAATTCATAAAAAATTTGTAAATATTTGAATTCCTTTAAAATTTTTATTATTTATGAAAAGAATTAAATGTTTGTGTATAATTTTCATAAATTTGCTTTTAAATAATTAAATTATTTTCAAAAACTCTAATAGTAGATACACTCAAATCTCGCTATAACGAGAAGTTCGGGAGTCAAGTCTCCCTCTATTACGAGCGCAAAAGAAGAAATAAGAAATCCCCACTTTTACGATTCTTTATTCATTTTTTTAGTGTTTACAATTTACATAATGTCAAAATTACAAACGTAACCTAGTTTAATTTGAACTTTAATGTACAAAAAATTTATATAAGCTAAAATTTTGAAGATATTCGACTGATTGATATAATTTCACATACGAAGTGACTTTTTTATTTTTATTTTATATAAATAAAATTGATTTTAACCAAATTTGAACCAACTGAATGTGCATTTGTTTATAAAAAGTGGGGACAATCGTCAGGAAATTTTTCTTGCTATACCGAAAGACAGAGCCCTCGTTATAGTGAAAGCCGTTATAGCGAGATTTGAGTGTATTGAAAATCTTTGAATTGAGAAAATTTTTTGAAAATAATTGAAATTTTTCCAAGAATTTTATTATTTTTAAAGATAATTTAAATTTTGACGAGAATGTAAAAAAATTATTGAACACAATTGAAATTTAGACAAAAATGTTTTTAGGTAAGATTTTAAAAATATAAAATTTCTGCAATCATTAGTGTTTTTAATTATAAAATTCTTCAATAAATTCATTATTTTTAATAATTAATTAAATATATGTTGATAAATTTAACTAATTTCAGAAGATTTTGAGTTATTAAAATTTTTCAAAAATCTAAGTTTATGAGTTAAAGAAAAAGAAACAAAAATTTTGAATTTTGTTATGAATTTTGAAAATTTAATTTTTTTCAGTAGGTACTTTTCATAACAATTCCAGAGTTTTCCCTAAATTCCCTAAGTCATCAGATTATAATTACATATAATTATAGAAATATTAAAACTGCATTTTCCAATTTACATTTTATTTTTATAATAAAATTTGTATTAAATATTTTGACAATCTCTTACTTTTATTGTTTCTATAGTTATTAAGCTTAAAATATTCTCTAATAATAAAATTGAAATTAATTTTTTGACGTCATTTCCTTAAAGTAAATTTTTTATAATAATTTTCATAGTAGTTTTTTATAATAATTTTTATAGTGTTTTTTTACATCTTTATAGTAATTCTTTCAAAATAAATTTTTCATTTTCGTTTTTGTCTAAAAATTTGTGAAAGAAGGTAATTAAATTATTTCAATTCGTAAAATTGGAGAATGAATATAATTACGTCTAAAATTTTTTAACATTTCCAAACATAATATATCCCTTTTGTGTAATATAATAAAACTTGAGAGGATTGTCACGTGGCCGATAATCACGGCAAATCTCTCTCTTTCTCTCTCACTACCTCCGTCATCTGCCATATATACTATTTGTCTTTTTGACGTCGAACACACGACTTGTAACGTTTAAAACCATCCGATAGATATCCCAACGATTCTTATTTATAAATGTTGGGATTTCCCAGGCAATAATTAATTTAATAAATAATGAAAAATTATTCCATTCAAAGTATTTTAAATATATAAATATAATTATGTCTCATTAAATGTATATTACTGTATATCCTATTTTATTATCTTACACCATGCGAATAAATTTTACCCAAAATAAATAAATTTTAGTTTAAGAGCCAGAGACAATTCAAATGCCAACTTTATTATCTCAAAAGGGGAATTATATCTATTTCGTTCTATTTTTTCTTTCTTCTTTGAAAAAAGAATAGTGACAAGAAGCAATTCTATTCATATTTTATTCACCAGGAAAAAGTTTGTCAAATAAAAAATTTTTCTCTCGTGAGAAATGATACTAACCTTCTTTCCCAAGTGCATAGAGAAATATCACATTTTTCTTTCTGTGTACTAATTTTCAAAGTATAAACGAATTAATTGAATTTAAAATTAACATTTTTAATTTTCGTAGTTTTTTTTTTGCTGAAATTTTAATTTTAATACCAGTAAAAGAAAAATACGAAAAATAAAAATTCCAGCGAAAGAGAAATACGAAAAATTAAAATGCCAACAGAAGAAAAATACAAAAAATTAAAATCCCAACGAAAGAAAAATTATTTACAAAAAAAACTTTATTTGAAAAAGTGTCAAATCATACAAGATTATTACACAATATTGCACATATTTGAATTTGATATTATATACATACTTATTTTTCAATGAATTCAAACGTTAAATGTATATAAAAAGTTACATACAAATCCGAGAGCTTTCAAATTACACAATATTGCGCAAATTAAAGTTCTTTTTTTCCAATTGATATTATTTATTCTATCAGACAGACTTGTGATTTATCATCAATCAATTTTTTTTAAATATTTGCAATATTTTAATACTGGTTGTTGATTATATAATCTTTCAAATTTGTCGAATTTTTTTTCAATAAAAGTATTCAATGTTACATATTTTATAACGCGCATAGCTTTTCTCTAGATAACTTTTCCGTGGCCGATTTTTACAACACACACACACACACACACACATATATATATATATATATATATATATATATATATATATATATATAACTTCACATTGACATACTTACAGAATATTGCGTATATTTGAAAGGTTCTTTTAGAATTTTCATAAACATATAATACCCACAGAAAGTAACTGTTGTAATGACCTCTACATCGATTAGCACACGTCCCTTCTCATTTTCTCAAAATTCTTTTTTCAATGTCCTTTTTCATCTTCTCCTTTTTCTTTCTCTTGCAAAATTATCGCAATAATTGCTTCAATATTACTTCATTTAATCACTATTATTATAATTATTACAATTATAATTTTAACTTTCATTATTTTTTTTAATACAATTTTTTCTTATTTCTTAATATTTTTTTTCGTTATTATATTATTATTTTTACTATTCTTTTCAATGAAACAAAATGGTTTTACGAAAAAGCAAAAATTATTTTTTCATTATTAGTAAACAATAGTAATTATAATACTTTCTGTACGAAGGGGCTAAGCGCAGCTATTCCTTTTAATAAATAAATGGGAAATAAAATATTTATCATTTTTTACAAGTACATTAAAAAACGGTTTAACAAAAGAAATACTTATTATTGTTCTTGTTAACCGGACACTTGAAAAATTTTTGTCTCCAATTTTCAAGTTATCTATGATTTTTGGTAGATACATGTGTACACTTTTTGCCCCTAAAATATTTTTCAAAAAAAAAATTATTTTTGAAGTAATCAGGTGTTAAAGTTTTGAGTCATTTTATTTTCATTTTATTATTACTTTGAAATAAATAAAGATAATTAAGTGAATTTTTTTTTAATTAATTTTTTTTTCGCCTGCATTTTTTTTAATGCTTGGAGTTTTGCGCATCAATACATCGTAACTTAATCTTTCAAAAACATTCAGAACATTCTTCAATTTGCAATTATTTAAAAGAATTGTTAAAAACAATTATAAATTTTCATTTTTTAGCAATCGCTTTATTTAATCCTTGAAGTATAGACTTTAAGCTTTAATTTAAAAAAAATTCACTTAATTATCTTTATTTATTTCAAAGTAATAATAAAATGAAAATAAAATGACTCAAAACTTTAACACCTGATTACTTCAAAAATAATTTTTTTTTTTTGAAAAATATTTTAGGGGCAAAAAGTGTACTAATATATCTACCAAAAATCATAGATAACTTAAAAATTAGAGACAAAAATTTTCCAAGTGACCGGTAAAAAAAAATTAGGAAATCGTCATATATAGGTATTATTTCGATTGTACAGGATAACGCATTCACTTCCTCAATATATAGTCATAAGCGGATGTATAAAGAAATTATTTCATATATAACCATTTTCGTGCAGGTATTTTTTCTATATATTATGACTCGTAAGCGGTAATAAACTCACGGGAATGTTTAACTGCTAAGTGCTATATAGTGACTTATAAGAAAACATGTAGTGATCTTGCTCACTGTAATTCTATTCCGAGAACTTCGTCGTCGGTCGGTCACCCTTAGGAGAAACTCCTCTACTTAAATGAATCTAAAAATATCCCCAGGATTTGTACTGATCACCCTTCAACTTTCTTTACTTTCTTATTATTATATAAACTCAAAGGGCTTCCCCCTCGCGAAAAGTATTAGATTCAATCAAATAGAAAAAAATGAAGATGAAAAAATCAGATTTTTAATAATAAAATTGGACGGAATTTTTGTCGGTCTAGTGAGCGCAAATGATGATCTATGAAAGGGTTATTATATTCCTTAGCCGCTTTCTTCCCAACCCTTTCACTTTCTTCAGCCACGAGAAAATTGTCTGTCTAATGAGCGTAATGTAGTTTAAATATAGAAACTCTACAAATGCTAGTCATCTTTTAAAGAAGCTTCATTTTCTGCTCTGGTAAGCAGATGATTACGTTATCTTCTGCAGAATTTGTTTTACTTTTTCCTTCTCTCTCGCAAAAAGAAACAATAAACTACTTAGACACTATAAGAGAAAAAAAGACTCGATATTAATACGTTATAATTTTGCCTAATGAATTTTAAATCAGAATTATTTCCAAAAAATAATTAAAAGACAATTTTATGTTTGCAATCTTCCGCCACGTGGAGAGTAAATTCCCTAATACATTAAAAATAGAAATATTACACAACTATCAAAATTTGTAAACAATCACTTCTTATTCTATATATAGTAAGATCTGCAGTTTTACATCGCAAAAAATTTTATTTTGCGTCGGAAATATAAAATTACTTTTTTTTGGAACAAATCCATTGGAAAAGATTTTTTATAACAAGGAAAAAAATTCTATTTTCCGAAAGAAACGAGCGTTGACTAATAAAAAAAATAATACCCTTTTATATGATGAGGCAGAATGGAAGAGAAAAAATTGTATAATTGAGTATACGTGACCTAGATCAACGTTGGCAAACGTTTCCATTTGTTTTCTACGAAACTTACTATAATAATTGCAAAAAAGCAACTGTTACTCATCAACAAGTGAATCAGAATTTTAATGACTATTTCTTTTTGCTGCTTCTGCATAATAGAATCATAGTGACAAAAAAAATAAATTAGAAAAGTAATAAAGATAATGAAAATAATACAAATAGTAAAAAAGAATGAAAATACAAATAATAATAAATGAATAAAAATACAAATAAAAATAACTAAAAAACGACACATGTATTTAGAAAAAAAATAACTTGGAGGTCAAAGTGACACGTTTGATTCACATTTTCCCAAAGCACGTGAGAAATCCGCGAGTTTTACGCACGTCAATGTATTTATGATGACGATGAGATGCTTTTCATGCCGCCTGACATTCACTTCGAAGCACGTGGCTAGCTCTTGAAAGCGCAAGCGCACGTGGAACGTTATATAACGTGCCTCATGTTTCTCAATAAAATATATCATCCAGCAACTACACACATTTACTGAGAAATTTACTGAGAAATTTACAAATCTATCTTTGAAAAATATACTCATCCACAATGAATAAATCATAATTCATCCAATTACATTTTTAAACAGAGAATCGATCATCAAGAATTAAAATAAAACGCAAAAAATTGAAATCCCATTTCATTTGCAAATTGAGATAGATTTTTACATAAAACAGATGATTCATTTTAATCGCAAGTAATGCTATTCGATATAGAGAAAACTTGCGATTATGATAAATTCTTTCTTTTCTACGCTTAATCGATACGTAATATTTACTATTTTCCCTCTAGTCAATGATTAGACGCCTATTCGAACGTGATGGAAATTATCAATATGAGCAATCGATTATCTAGATACAAAAAGTGTCGAGGCAAATCAAGCAGTTTAAGTGTATATATTAGCGATAAGACACTCTTGAACGTGACAAATATGAATTTCACAATAAGGGAGAACGAGATCGTCTTCTTGCATAAGAGACGTGATTATAATTATACTCGATTTGCGATAAAAATCGCTTTATTCCTCTCCAATACTCCAACTGAAAAAGAATAAACTATAATATGAATGATTAAATTATTTGCAAAAACACAAGAAAAACAAAGTATAAATTTTAACCTGATTTTGGGGTAAAAATTCACTGCAACAAAATTTCACCTGGGTGAGGGCGCTACTGTCTATGTGAAATAGCATTGGTTAAAATTACCCACAACAAAATTTATACTACTTTTTTTCTGTGAACTGGTCAATTCTCAAAATAAAATGTTACAAAATAAGATCTGAATTACGAACTTAAATCCTTTATCGAATCAAGATCCTTTAAGAGCGAAACAGTATTTAATTTACCACTTTGGATAATTTAACAAAATGAGATATGTCCGTCCAGGAACTAACAATTTCCTCCTTCCTTGATTTTGAAGAAAGAACGTCCTTCTCGTTAATTCAAAGCAATGATCTTGTGATATTCCATTTATGGTCGTATTGCAGAGTCGTGGAAACCAAATAAATCCTTTCAATTGTCCTCCTCTTTATAAACTATCAATGTAATTAATGATCATTGGAGTTTCTCTTAGTGGAGAATTGTCGCATTTCTGAAATCGTTTAACTTCGCCAACGAGATTTTACTTTAAATTCTCCTATGTCACTATAGTTTATAAATATAGAAAACTCACGATATTGCAATTTTTTTCGAGAATGAAAAAACTTCCTTTCATTCTTGTATACTTAAATCTCGAGTTATTTAAAGATAACAGTTGTTAAAAAAAATAGACTCGTTATCAATTCTAAAAATAATTATTATTATACGCAGTCACTAGAGTCGGTATTATGAATTGAAAGTTATTTTTTAAACTTTTTTTTTTGAAAAAACACCACCATTTTTTCTTTGTTGCTTTTCATTGAAACTTTTTTAAATATATAAATATAGCGTATCGTCCAACTTGTCGAGGGTGTATTCATTTTTCGAGTCAAAAAATTCTGTTTTTGACTTAAGCTTAAAGGAACTTAAGGCGAATTTTCATGGAGCGATAAAATCGCAGCGACGATTGGCGACACGGAACGCCAGCGACGAATTAAAATTTATTTTTTCTAATCTGAAATTGCACTTAAAGGAAAACTGCGAAAAAACATTTGCAAAATAATGTCGCTTAAAAGCTGAATAAATCTAGCTTCATAGCGACCGTCGCTTATTAGTTGTTTATCTTTGTCGCAACGACTTTTTCGCCCTATGAAATTTCTCCTTTAAAGGAAAACTGCGAAAAAACATTTGCAAAATAATGTCGCTTAAAAGCTTAATAAATCTAGCTTCATAGCGACAGTCGCTAACCGTCGCTTATTAGTTGTTTATCCTTGTCGCCACAATTTTTTCGTCCCGCATGAAATTTCTCCTTTACCCTATACATATATTATTCTGTTGAGAGAATTTGATAAGTTGAAAGAAAAAAACTTTGGATAACATAATCTCGAAACGAATGTTATTCTAACTAACCTGCAGAGTATTTTTGTTAAACAGTATGCTATTTCGTTTATTAGTTTCTTCTTTTTCCCTTCTTTTTATCAATAATTCCATCACACAAGCTGAACTGTGTTCAGCTGTGCTTTTGGTGTTTGATCGATTTACCATTTTGGCTTTCAATTATATCTTTTTCGGGTATGATTACTTTTTCTACGCTTTTATTTTACTATTAATAGCATTTTTACACAGTATTATTATTCATGTTGTTAATTATTTTACTAATATTTCACTCACAAGTCATAAGTAAAATGTCGGAGTCAGAAACTGAATGAAGTTGGCTGCGCAGTGAATACAGCAAATATAATCATCAAAAGCAAAACATTAATTAATATTCAATAACGAATCGATATCAATTATTTTTAATTAAACGTTTTAGACAATTTTAGTGATCAATAATTTAAAAAAATAAAGGAACCAATTACCAAAAGTTGGTTTTTAATAAATTACTGTAAATCTTTAATGAATAATTATGTAATTTGAAAGAAAATGATTTGAGAATTGGCTCTTTCAGTTTGTTTATTTAATAAACTGACAAAATATGGAATTACCTTTTAAGAAAATTTTTTCGTTTCTGTTACAGATGTTCTAAGAAGACAAATTATGGTGGCAGAGTTCGTCACCCGCCAGAGTGGATCGCCCATCAATGGTGAGATTGCGTACTTGAACAGCAATATGCCGACCACCCATTCAATAACACACTCGGGTCACGGTGGACATGGCCACGATGCTCATGGACCTCTACCTCCAATGACGCACCCCCATCACGGGACTTCGCCATCCCTTCAGCAACAGCAACAGCAACAGCAGCAACAGCAGCAGCAACAATCCCTCCACCCACAACAATCAATGCAACATCTTCCACAACATCAGCAACATCAACATCACGATACTCAAAGTCCCCATTCCGACAATTACAATTCAAATTTTGACCTACGCAAGGAACTCTTCTCTCAGCGTAAACAACGGGAATTTATTCCCGACAATAAGAAAGACGACAGTTACTGGGATCGGCGTAGACGCAATAACGAGGCCGCAAAACGTTCCCGCGAAAAGAGACGATTCAATGACATGGTCCTCGAGCAACGTGTCATGGAATTAAGCAAAGAAAATCATATTCTCAAGGCCCAATTGGAAGCGATTCGCGATAAATTTGGCATTTGTGGCGAGAATGTCATAAGCACCGAGCACGTATTGGCCGCCCTACCGACTGAACCACCTCTTCTCAAACGAAAATTATCAACATCAACAACATTACTTTACACGAGATCGCCAAGTCCGGTGCATACATCCGTTATTCATCAGCCAGTCAGCGGTTCCAGGTCACCGAGGTCGCCAGCTCAACTCTACGTACCGGAAGCGACAGCCTATCCAGAGACCGAGAGCTTCCAATATCCCTACAGTACACATCCGGCCGATCACTTTGACACATCAAGTGCATTGAACTTGTCACGTGGTCGTCGGGCTCAATCGCCGTTTGAACTCTCCTCTGGCAGCGGTGATGAGAGCTCGTCATTGACAGTGCCACAGAATATGGTTGGCGCAAATAATTGCCTCCCCCACAAATTGAGGCATAAATCACGAATTGGCGACAAGGACGCGGCTAGTGCACTCCTCGCTCTACAAGGCATCAAACAAGAACCCGGACCAAGAGCATCGCCACCCTGGGATAATGAAGGTTCAAGTGACGAGCGAGACTCGGGTATATCTCTCGGCGCCGAATGGACGCCAAATGTGCCAACAGTGCCCGAAAACGAGAGGGAAGTCAAAAGCAGGCTCGATCGTTTAGCGTCCGAAGTTGCATCACTACAATCAATTCTACGCCTGGGGAAGAGTGGCGAGAATCACGTCGTACCCCAAGTGAACGGCGGACAAACGACAAACGGCATTGGCAATGTTCAAGTCGCGGGTCCTTGAACTCGAATAATGATTCACGACAACTGTGAATCATTGCGAATGGAAAAAAAATAATGTGCGTCACTTCGCAAGAGCTTATCCAAAGATGCACCTCTATAACGAGGCACATTACCTCCTTTGAACGTGATGCTCAGGATCTCGTATTCCTTCGGGCAGGGTAGACTGAATTTTTTTGTTCCCCCAATATCGAGTCTTCTTATTAAAAGAAAAAAAACTGTGATTAATTCCGATTTCTCGATTCTTACCGTCTTTTTGTAAGGAAAATAGAATCGAAAAGAAAAAAACGCATAATAACGAAAAGTGGAGTATTATACAAATTCTGAGTTTTTTTCTCTTTCAAAATCAGTTCTGATTTTGACCCGGCAAATTTCGTAATTAGCTTTTAAGACCATGTGACTTTTAATATTTAAGTAAATTATATATTGTAATTCATAAGGATATCGTCTTTTTTAAATGTTAATTTTGTTCGCTATCACCAACGAATAAAATCGCTTTATTCAGGATTCAAAATTCTGTACTAAACGTCTTCAGAGTCGTAGTTTTTTATTGTACGTTTTTGTATTTTCTGAAAATTTTGAAATTTGTGAGTTTCTACGACTGTGATTACGAGTTGTTTAGGATTAGAGCGCTTTAGCTGGTCTAAATTTTCTCGACTAATCATTTAAGACTGCGTCGCGCAACCGGCTATCTCATCACCGCCAGGTACCCTTAAACATTTTTTAATTCGACTCCATTAAAAACCGAGTAAAAAAAACCACACTTGCTGAAGTCGAATTTTTATTTTGAGAATCAAATATTATTTTCCAATTTTTTCCTCTATCACTTTGCTACAATTTTAAATTCTCCTATTGATTTTCCTTTGCAAAATAAATTTCGTTTTTGAAGAATTTAAATTAATATCGAGAGTCCAAGAATTAAGAAAGAAGCCTATTTTAAGTGAATGTATTACATGTAGAGCACTTACACAAATGATCTATGTATACACCCACGCATATTTTATACTATTCTCATAAATATATCTATATTTTTTGAAATTAATGTATTTTTCGATAATGTGAATATATGAAATACGATTGAAAGTCTTAGGGTCCTAATAGAAGAAATTGTCAAAAAAAGATATTCTATTTTCAAAAAACAATAAATTTCAATTTCAATCAGTTGAGAAAAACTATTTCGAAGACAGCTTCGTTTCATTTTTTCTGTAAATACATTTTTATTTAATCTAGTTTACAGAAAATTTATTTCTATTCTTCTATCAAAATTTTTAATTATATTTTATATTTTTATTATATTTAAATTTACTACTTTTTTAACTGATCGAAATTCGGAGCCGAAAAAACCCCCAGCGACCTGATGATTTTATTGAAATCCCAATTGAGCCCCCCGCGGGCAATAACTTGACCTGCTCTCGGCACACTGTAATACCAATTGGGTGTCAGTGAGTGGCTTACAAGCGCTCACTGCTCCCCGACTGGTTCTAGCGCTTGCGTCCGAGCGCAAATCGAGTTTGCGCCCTTGCGGGGGCTCAAGTCTATAATAATGTATTATATGTGATATGAAAAAAATTGTTTTCGATTGAAAAAAATGTATGATGTAACAAAGTAATTTTGACGAAAAAACTAATAATAGCGCGTAACTCGAATTATTTATTAATTAATTGTATACGTATATAAGAAAGGAGCGTCTGTGTCGAATGATTAGGGATGATCATGATGACCAGCAAATACAAAATCATTGGTACTATACTAATTATCATTATAATAGGACTTGCGATACAAATATTACACATTGAAATTTTAAAGCTCAGAGAGAGAGAGAGAGAGAGAGAAAGAAACAACAAAGCGTGATTTTTTCAGGTATCTTCAATATTAATTCAATCGCGAGTAAATGACCGTTTTTTTTCTTTGAAGATATAATAAAGATTTAGTAAGATAATTTTTTCATAAGTCAAGATCAGCCCTATCAAGCCCAACACAAGACTGTTTATTATTATCGATGTTACATGCGGAAGGATCACGCATTTTCTCCTTCCTCGTTTTGTTTTTATATAAATAAAGAAATAAATATATATTATATATTATATACATATAGTCCGTTCGATTTGTACAGATACACCAAGTGTAATATTATCTGCGAGTCGAGAAATTCGACAAGCAGTTTTGTAAAGCTATCCATATTAAGAACTTTTCTTTTTCAATCAGAGTGTAAATAATTTTTCAGAAATTTCCAATATTCAACAATATTATTAAAAAATCATTTTCATTACATTAAAAAAAAATACACAAAAACAGATTTTTTCTTGTAAGATTTTTACTTATTCCTTTTTTTGAAAATATTAATTCTAAGAGAGAGAGAGAGAGAGAGAGAGAGAGAGAGAGAGAGAGAGAGAGAGAGAGAATTTTAAATGTTTCATATTTTACAATCAAAAGAAAAAATTCTACTTTGAATTGTATATGTGGAATAAAGCTTTAAGTGCCTCTATCATAATTGCTTTATATGTTAAAAAAATAAAATATCGCCTTTGTTACAGAAATAAATTTCGCGAATATTGAAAATATTTTTTATATTTCAAAAAAAGGAAAGTTGAAAAAATCTTCAATTTGAAAAAAAATTTGTTAGAACAAAAAGATGTATCTAAACAGTGAGACAAAAATTAGGTGTTTAAAAATAGTTCCTATTTCTATTCAATTACAGAAAAAAAAACAAAAAATATATCAAGAAAGATGTTTGCCGTGTATGAATTTTCTCGATTCCAAATGTACATTCGATTTTCATGTCCCATCATCTGGGATTTTAGATTTAAGAGATATATTCGCAGTGTGTATTGTTCATGTACGATATGGATATTGAAATAAATATTTTCAATGTTTTTCACAATATTATTTTTGTTCATTTTTTTGAAACCTGTCCTTTTTTGAATAAAAATTCTCAAACTGAAAAGAAAACTTAAAACGCTAAAGAAAATTAGATTAAAAAATTATTAAATTAAGTTATCAATTATTAATTTTTAATTATTATATTATACCATATTAGGAAATAGTAGAGATGCCTTGGGGCTTTTTGACCGATCGGGTAATTTCGGGCTTTTCACTTTTCGGGTCGGGTCGATATTAAACAGTTCGGGAGACCCGAATGAATTCGGGTACTCGAAAATTCTGGGTTACACGAATACATTCGAGTACCCGTTACATCGAGAAAACTCGAGCTCGGCCCGACTCGAAATAAATTCGGCCCGACCCGGCACGGCTTTTTGGTCTTTTTGCACACCTCTAGAAAATAGTTAACACTAACCAATGTACTATTAAGAATAAAAAAAGAAACTTCAATTCCCTTCCATCAATAAAATAGAATCTAAAGAATTAGTTATTACTTTCTTTAATACTCTGAGATATAGTAACTGGAAATATAATTTAGTATCTAATTGAGATACGTCAAAATGATGAAATACTTAAATTCAAAAAAACTTAAATTATTATTTTTTATTTTGTCGATTAATGCAAAAAATAGCTAACAAATGATTAAAAACTGGGTTCATGTAAAAAAATGCCTGATTATGTAAAGTTCGCTGAAATTGTTCTCTTTTTAAACCAATGAGAGATTAAAATTTTAATCTTACTTAAATAAGATTATCAATAACTAAAAATCACTGGTTACAATTCGAAGCAAATACGGTCCACGTAAAGCTTTTCTTTTCTCTTTGAAATAAAAGAAGAAAAGTAAAATGGAAAATTAAATAAGAAGTCGTTTCTCACGATTCATCCAGATAATCAATTACTTATTTTCGTTTCTTGCATTTAGTTCTGCCACGACGTCTTCGAGACGAATTTGGTCGAGCTTCTGTTTTCTTTGACGATCTGCAAGAGGAAAGTTTGTTTAATTAAATTATCTTTTTCATTTACTTAAATTAAATTCTCTTTTACTTAATTTTGTTTTATTCTGTTTAATTTAATTGTAGGTATTCAATTCAAACCTGTGAACTCGATTGACAGACACAGATGTGTGTTTCTTCAATGTGAGATGCTGCTGAACGAGCTCGGCAAGTTTTCCCTGTTGAGCCAGCATCGACAAAAATGTACAAATAAATTCATCGTAATTATGAGTCCTTCTGCAGTCATCAATCTAACAAAGAAAAAAATACAACACCGATTAACAATTAATTCGTTAAATTAAAATGAAAAAAGATACGTTTTAGAAATAATTTTTTTAAATTTGATAGAAAAGAGAAGAAGAAGAAATTTTGTAAAAAAAAAAGAAAAAGTTGTACTTTGTATTTATTGCGTTTATCGTTTTCATCGCGTAAACTAGTTTCGCAAATGGAAATTTCGTGTTCAAGATTCTTAAGTAGTGCGAGAAGATCTTTTGGCGCAAATGTATGTGGTTCAAAAAGTTCTGGATATTTCGAGCACAGTTTGGGGTCAATTTTTTCCACTTTCTTTTCCTCGATGACCGTGTCCCCATTACTAGTTTTCACCCTAGCATGAGGTATTCTAACTTCTCCCGATAAACACACTTTCTTGTGTAAATGTCCACTGTCCGAGACCAATCTTTTTCCATTAATGTTTATATTGCCCAATGAACGACCTGAAATTATGAATTAAAATAAATATACTATCAATAAACCAAATGGAAGGAAATTAACAAAGTAAATTGAATAAAATTAATATATGAAAACTGAACATTATTTCTATTTCAATTAATAAAGAAACAAATAAATAAATGAAAATATGTATCTAATTTACTCACTTAAACCAGTTTCGTTTTTTTCATCACCAGCGACACGAATA
Organism: Leptopilina myrica (nomen nudum); assembly: GCA_032872475.1. NCBI lineage: Eukaryota > Metazoa > Arthropoda > Insecta > Hymenoptera > Figitidae > Leptopilina > Leptopilina myrica (nomen nudum). The sequence continues at coordinate 25,380,897 of CM065460.1, read as the reverse complement.
ACGACGAATTTCTTGAAATCTTTCGTTGATGTTGGACTGTTTTGCCCAGAGTTCCAGCCCCAAGCTACGAAAAAGAAGAGAGTTGACTTTCTCGGATCAAGTAAAAATTTTACTGTCTAATTGTTCCTCTTTAAAAGGAGGTGAAAATATAACTGTATAAGTAGGTGTCAATAATGAACTACTGAACTAGAGTAAACAGAAATGCGTCGGTTTAAGAAGTCATGAAAAAGTACATAAAGAAATTTACAAGCCAATATTTCAGTTCGATAACTTCAATCGTGCTCGTAACAATGTTACAAATTTTATCATTTTTCTATTTCTTCTTCATTCTCGTCGATCTAGTAATTTTAAAATGTCCCGAAATGCGAAGATCCCATCCAACAAATTGCAGTTTATTTTACAATTGTGTCAATTTACCGTCTGGTCATTATGTTTGGATACCGTCCAAATGCTCCGAAGGTTTGGTACGAAAACTATTTTTTTACTTAATTCTCCAAGAAAGACGATTGTCAATAAATTAAGAATACTCTCTAGTCGTAGTAAGAAAGCAAAACAACAGTGATGTGGAAAATTATCTAAACCAAAGTTCCGACAATTTAAATCTCAGCGAAATAATACACTCATTTTATTCTCTGGATACAACATTCGATAAGCATATAAATTCACTGATACCGAATTTCGCAGAACAAAATTTATCAACACTGGAAGTAACTGAAGATCAAACAATCGATGAAAATACACCTGACGGAAATTTAACGGAATCGTACAATTTTTCAAAATCTGATAGAAACATTATTGTGTTGAACAACGTAGTTTTGTTGAATTATTTCATCACAAATTACATTATTCGAAATAACGAAAAGAATCAGAATACGAGAGCAATTGAAATAGGGGAAAATGAAACTAAGTATAAAATGGCAAATACGGGAGAAAAGGCAAAAAATTATATTAATCAAACTTTTAATCGATTTGTGATTAACAAAAGTGACCCGAAAAATGTTTATAAGAAGAGCCAGAATGATAATTTTGAGACGAAAAATGTTTGTAGAACGATAGGTAACGTTCCTGATTTAAATTCTATTTCTCTTTACTATTTGTGCTATTCGAACAAGGAAAAAACGAAGAATTTCTCTTCTATTCGTATGATGTGTCCGAAGAATTTAATCTTTTGCGCTGAAAAAAAAATTTGTACAAGGCAACGAATATGTCGAAAAAGTGAATTGAACAGGGATAGTGTTAAATAATGAATAATCTAAATTGTCATAAGAAAAATGAAGGAGAAAAAGGTAATAAAAGAACTTTCTCGAAATGATTTGAAAACTTCCAAAAAATTTTCAAATATAAAATTATTTTCTTTTTTTTTTTAATAAAATTATATCATAAATGACAAACCTTGAGTAGGTGAATTAAAAGCAGACCCAATTTCGGAAGAAGTGTCTGTACTTGAGGAACTGTGAGCCGGAGACGTTTGAATCTGAAGAGGCGTTGCATAATCTAAAGCACACATCACTACTTTTTCCATACCTCTGAAATAACAATTCAATTGACATTCTTATATTCACAAAATTTCTAATTTCTAAATATTACAATAAATTCTCATAGTGTACAAATTGAAAACGTTCAAAAGGCGAAAATTAAAAATAAATAATAAGAAAATCATTAGAATAGATACATTTTTTAATTTTAAAATAATCAGGATTGTCACAAAACTTTAATTTTTCTTTTTCCCTGACCTTAAAGAATATTCTAGTTCATTCTAAAAATGACTAGACACTAAAAAATTTTTTTTTAAATTTATTCACGAATTTCTTTAATAATTGTAAAATTCTTCAGAACGTAAATAACTTCATTTTTAAATAAATATTTAATCATTATTATTTCTTCATAGGAATTAAGATTTAAAATTCAAATTTTTTGAAATTCAATAACTTATAAGAAATAATTAAAAAATAAGAACGTATCAATCACTTCAAGTCTTCGACTCGGAGTCCCCGATTTCTCCATGTTTTATAATAATTAAATATTAAATATAACCCAGTGATAAAATAATTTTATATAAGAATATCGTTACTTTAAATTTTTCAAAATTATTATCATAATTTTAATTCATTTATTTCTTTATAAAATTTTTAACTAAACTTTTTATTTAAATTAATTATTTTTAATAATTTTTGAAAAAGTTGTTTCAGAATATACATACATATTTGTATACAATTCAATTTTACGAAATTTTTATTATTCGGAAATTCTTCAATTAAATATAAATTAGAATATAAAAACTTGAAATAATTACAAAAAAACTTCAATTAAACATTTTCAAAAGTCAAATATTTTTAAAAATGCTTTTAATATTCAATTAGTATCTGAAGTTTTAATTGAAATTCATTTTAAAATCAATTTTTATTAGAAAATTCTACGAGAATTCAATTATTTAAATGCAAAAATTAATAATTTATTAAGAATAATTGAATATTTCTTTAAACTTAAATTTACATAAAGAATGTTATCAACAAATTTTTAAATAAATGAATTCTTTCGACGAATTTTATAAAATTTTCAACAATAATTACATTTTTTTGGGAATTTGATTTATATTGTATTAAAAATAATTGAATTCCTGTGCAGTTTTTAAAATTATTTTTGAAAATAATTGTTTGAGTAGAATTTGATCAAAGTTTTTCTATATAATTGAATTCTTTTGTAAACTTTTATTGAAATAGCATATAATAAAAATAATTGAATTAAGAAAAATATTTGAAAATAATTATTTTTATAATAATTACATATATATATATATATATATATATATATATATATATATATATATATATATATATATATATATATATATTAAAAAACTGTATCTAATAGGAAATTTGAATTTCAATTTTTAAAGAATCTATTTTCTTTAAAAGTTGTAACGAAAACTGTAAACGAAAAATAGAAGAAATTGAAGGTTTTGTATTAAAATTCACGGTAATTTTATAGTTTATGTGTTAAACAAAGCAGTTAATAAATTCTAATAAAAATCTCTGATTATTCTCTGACCTGTGGCAACGAACATGAATTCAAATTGAAAGTAAAAATTTACCCAGATTCTGTTTTTGTAGAAGCAACAATCGTTGTCTCCTCATTTTCATTACTAAAATTGTTACAATGCTCAACACTAATTGTAGGAATGGAACTGGTATGCATTTCACTTTTGGTAATAACAATTTCGCCTTCGAATTTAACTTTTTTCTCGTGTACTTTTTCGGCTTTCTCTAGAGATTTCTCACTTTCAGGATGACTCAATTTCACGAGTTGCTGCAATGCCTCGAGTACAATTTGCCTATTTGTTTTCAGCATTGTCAATTTGTGTGAAATAGCAAGTCTACGATCGGGAACAACGGCCATTAAATTAAATCTTATATCTTGTAATTGTTCACCAGTTGCCATTCCCAATCTATCTGTAATAACACGTCGAAATTGTTCCGTCCATTCCTCGTCCTCCTTCCATGGACCATGGTCCATTGGATATGGCTTTAGGCCGTCCAATTCGAATAATCGACCATTTATAGGAACATAACTGACAAAATGAAATGCCTCGCCGGTAAATCGGCCAGTTGAGACACCAGTATTTTTATCCTGACGTCGTTTAGCTTGTGGCATCGCATGAGAATTGTGTGCACACGCCAATTCCGGTGTATTTCCAATTGCCCAGCCCTTATTCTCGGGACACATACCTGATGTGTGCATTTTCAATCTAGACAATGTTGTTCCTAAATGAATACTTGGACAATTTAATAATACCGATAATAGGGCGTGAGTTGCACAACTGTTTGGAACGACCTAAATTTTTTAAATTTTATATTAAACTTTAATGCCTCTTAAATAAGATGAATAAGATTGAAACATAACCTACAAATAGTTGTAATTGCTAATTTGAAAATCACACGTTACCTGTTGTGCAAAGAAAATATTGTTAACAATATCTTCATCTTTAACAAAACTCTCATCTTGTTCGACAATTTTTCGACGTGATCGACGCTCCTCAATCCATCGGAACAGAAAAATAAAACCATAAACAGGACCTTCTAAAGACTTTTGAAGATCGTAAATTTCTTCGACTTGAACTCCTTTCACGCCAAAATCCTCCAGGAGAAGAGTAAAAAGTCCTAAGATGAAAATTTTTTTCAAATTGAAGCAATTGTTTGAAAAATACTGTTATAACAATCACTTAATCAATATGTGAACAAGCAGTTCAGCTGTCAAAATAAAAACGTATATTACCCGGATCACTTTCAAGCTCTAGCCAGCCTTCTGTTAATCTATTAATGTCGACCGGCATCTTTAAATAGAATTTAAACACGAATTTATGAAACTTATAAAAAAACACTATTTATCCTTTTTTATAATAAACACTTTGTGACATTTTCCTTTCATCAACCAGCTGCCATGTTTAATGAAAACAGACGTCACGTGATCAAAACAGCTGTTCAGTTTAAGGCAAATCTTCAAACCTGTCCATTCCAACAGCCAATCAATATTACAAAACGGCGCCAATTTTGATTTAGTGAATCAGTCTTTAGACATAACATAAAACATAAAAAGGAAAAACAGTGATAAATGTGTTAATTATTAATTTGCGAGAAGTTTTACACAACAACAATTAATTATACGCATTTGTAAAGTTTAAATATCACTAAGTCAATGATAATAATTTCTTTTATTGAGAAAATCTTTTGTAAAGAACTGCATTTTTGTCAAGAAATTAAAAAAAATTAGTCCTCATAACCTCCAATTTAATCCACATTTTTGGAGACTAAATTCTTTCTTTTAAATGTTTTAAATTAAAAAATTCACATTATTATTAATTAGACATTAATTAAAGAAAGATTTTTTGTGAAAATTTACTTATTTTATTAAGTAGTGAATGATGTGAAAAAGACTGATAAAATAGTTGATGTTTTTTAATTATGATGTTATATAGTTTTTAATGTTTATGTGAGAATAAACAACAATTCTCACCATGGTGCTGAGGACAATAATTTTGGTGATTATTGGCTTGCATTGTGCATTTGCATTGAAAAGTAAGTGACAAAAGTGTAATTTTCTTATAGAGAAACTTTTTTTTCTCTTTTTAGAAGATGATGGAAAAATTAAAAAGAAAAACGATTAAGTATCTTTTTTAATAAGACGACGTCAAAAAGAAGAACAATTACATAAATAATTCGTCAATATTTAAGAACAACATAAATAAAAATAAATATAATTTGTCGAACATTATAAAATATTAAAATTATACCCATCTCTATATAAAGAGTGTTTAGTTGAAATTTTAATGTTTGTTTTCTAATTTAGTAAAGTACTCATTTTGTTGTTACAAAATTAATATTCAGTTTTTTTAGAGAATTATATTATACTACATTATTGTTATAGAATATGAGAATCATGGCTATTGTGCGCCATACAGTGGTAAGGTTTGCAAAAAGTATCTTACAGGAATCGGGAAAGTTTGGTTTAATGATACACGAGATAATCCCGGTGGATTGTTAAATGAACAAACGGCAATGAATCTATGGGAGGAATTGATAGTAAATTTAAACGAGCCATGCCGTTCAGCAGCCGAGGTATCTTTTTTTAAAATAAAAATTCTTCAACTAAGAATATAGATTATTCGAGAGTAATAATAAATAATGAATTATTTTCAGAAAATGCTTTGTCTATACGCTTTCCCGCAATGTCGAAATTCAATCGGCTTACCATTGTGTTACGAGGATTGTATGGCCGTTCGTCATGAATTTTGCTTTAACGAATGGGCCTTAATCGAGGACAATAAAGAGAGGGATATTTTTATCAGATCTCGCGGACATTTTTTACTGCCAAATTGTGAAAGTCTTCCAAAAATTAGTAATGATCGAGTTATTTGCTCAAACATACACTTGACTGACATAAACGAATATCTCATTACTTGTGAGTTTGAGTCTTAATTGATTAAAAGTTTAATTATAAATATTTTGTTAATTTTAATTTAATTTAAAGTTTAATGAGTTTAACAATTATTATATAAATAATAATCGAGACATTCTATCCTCAATTATTTCGAGGACAGAATTTATTAGTACTTCTTGATTTTAAATTGTTTTGCAGCTCAAATTGTCATGTCAAAAGTTTAACAAATAATTTTTAAATAGAGTGATTAGTGTTTTAGTGAAATTAATTTCTCTAGAATATTGACAATTACAGGAATTACAGTTCCCATTTTTAGAAATAATTAAATTTAAAAAGATTTTACATTGAAAGTATTTTGAAATTTTCATTCTTGGTGAACAAATAGATAACAATAAATAATGAAATATTCATGAAACAAAATTTAATAAAAATTGTAATGTTTTATTAGGAGATTCTGAGAAAATGGCGTTTTTAAAAAATTTTAATTACAATTTTTTGCAAACAGTTCAATTTACGAAAATAATTTAAAACAATTTAAAAAATTAAATTTTATCAACTTTCATTCAAATAAAATTCAAATTTCAAAAATTTTTATTTTCTCACTTTAAAAATTATTCTTAAATATTGTATTCTTAAAAAGAATTGTAACTAAAAAAGGTTTTACAGAAATGGTTGTATTTATGTAAATAAGTTAAATTTCAAAAGGTTTTAAAATGAAGTCATTTAAAATTTCAATTAAAATAAATAGCAACAATCTTTAAAGTATTTTTTTAACAAATATTATTTAGGTTTTGAACAATTTTATTCAGAAATTCTGGAAAAATGAAGTGTTTAAAAATTCGTAATTAAGATTTTTGGAAAAAGTGTTGAATTTCCGAAAATAATTTTTAAACAAATTAAAAACATTGTAATTTTTCAAAAAATTTTTATTAAAGTAAATTTTAGATTGCAGTAAATTATTTTTCTTAATTTTGTATTTTCTCACTGTAAAAAAATTATTTTTAAATAATATTTTACAAAAATGTTTGTGTTTACAAATTTTAAATAATTCAATTATCGTTGAATTGTATTAAGAATTAATTAAAAATATAATTTTAGCTAAAATTTTTAAAAATAATTAATTATCAAAACCGTTCTAATAGAAATTAAATTTTTTTATTATTAAAGTGACCTGATGATGGTGGCGAACCTGACCACCGAACCGTCGTCTATTTTATAAAAAAGTAAAAGAGTGTTTTTCTTTTACATTTAATATACGTCTTCCAAGTTTAAAAAAAAAGCTTGGAGATAGTGAATGAATTTAAATATCTAGGATATTGGTTTAGTACAAAGAATTCAGAGGAAAAACAAATAAATACAATGGCGGGTAGGGCGCAGAAAGCAGCGAATGCGACATGGGGTTTGATTAAAAGAGCAGGGAGGGACATTGGGAAAGACAGAATTTATTTGATGAATGTTTTGACTAGATCGGTGGCATTGTATGCCGTAGAAACGTGGGGTTTTGGTAATCTAAAAAGTATTTGTAAAGTGCAGGGAAGGTACTGTAAAGTGACGCTTGGAGTGGCAAGGAATACACCAAGATACTTGTGGAGAACAGAGTTAGGAGTGGTGGGAATTGAATATACAGTTAGGGAAAGAGTATTTAGGTATATAAAAGACCTAAATGGGGAAAAAATATGGAACTTGTAATGAATGAATTGGAAAATGGAGAGGTGTGTAGACTTATCTGGAATAGAGAAGATAGGACAGAGGTGTACAAAAAATTAAAGATTGGATTAGATAATTGGTGGAATAGGGAATTGATAAAGGAAAAAGAAGCAATTGTTAATTCAAGTTCTAGTAAATTGTATAAAGAAATGATCCCAGGAGATAAAGCAGCTTAGTATTGGAGTAAGAGCGTGAAGAATAAGGATTATAAGGAAATCTGGGCAAGGATGAGATGTGGGAATATTGAAAGAGCGTATAAAAAAGGATTTAAAGAATGGAGTTGTAGATTGTGTTCATGGGGGAAAGAAACTTTTAAGTCATTTGCTTTGTTGTGGAGAAGCATGGAAATTATAGGAAGAAAATGTAAAAAAGTTCATGTTACAGTGGAAAGAAGGCAGGCAAGAGGAAGATTTAAAAGAAAAATTGGTAGATATTCTGAAGGGAAAAATAGTAGAAGAGTTGTGTATGTTTATTAAAATAGACGAAAATAGATTAAAGGATGGATGTTAATTAAATAAGTTAAGTAAATAAATTGTAGTTTTAAATTTGTGATGTTCATGTAGTTATTAAGCAAGAAAAGTTTTGTAATGGAATTTGTAAAGATTCTTCAAATGAGTATGCAATTAAATACATTTATTATTATTATTATACGTCTTCCAAAAATAGAAAAAAAAACTAATTTATTAAATAATTGTGGAAGAATTTACTAAATATTTAAGAAATTAAAAGAAATATTTGAGTTTTGGATATTTTTCAGTTGTAATTTTTAGAAATAATTAAATTATTATACAATTAAATTTTCACATTGAAATTTCAATATTAATAAATAACATTTATTTAACAAACTTTATTGAAGTTTTCGAATTACTTAATGTCAAAATTAAAAAAAAAATAGGTTTTTGGAAAAATGTAATTAAAATTTTATATTATTACTTTTAAAATATAATCCTATTCTTGAAGATTTAAATTTCGAAAAAAATACATTGCACAAGTAGTGGCGAAAGTATGATTTTTCGAGCTGACTCTCGAAAAATCATTCTTTATCTTTATTAAATGTGGTGAAAATTTCAAAATCCTTTGCCATGTCAAAAAACGAGATATTGTAGTTGACATTTTTTATTTTTAACAGAATCGCATTTAAAAGTGAAAGTTTGAACTTGAATAAATCAAAATTTAGCATCGCAGAGGGTTTTTAAATTTTTACCACTTTTAAAGGGCACCGAAGAAACATTTCCTCAAAATTTGAAGAAAATCATTTTTATTTATTATTAATAATAATAATAATAATTACTATTATTATTATTATCAATTATTGATATTTCAGATAATTGTATTCAGAATAATGGACGATTTTATATGGGAAAAATGAATAGAACAAACGAGGGTCTGGAATGTCAGCCTTGGAGTTCCCAAGAACCACATTCTCACGATCGTCCACCAAATGTATTTCCACAAATTGTTGATGGTGAAAATTATTGTCGAAATGTCGGTGGAAATGAACCGATGCCTTGGTGCTTTACAACTGATCCAAAAATTCGTTGGCAGTACTGCAATATTCCAAAATGTGGTAAGTCCCTCAACAAATTCCTTTTTATTTCCAAACTGAATAATTTTTTATATAAATTTTTCAAAATCTCCCAGATAATTCAACGGAGGAAATTGTAAAAATTAGACCTGATGATTTAATAATGGATACACTCTTCACACCGTCTGTGATTCTCACTCTTGCCTTTTTGGGATTTTTAATGATTCTGGGAACGTCCCTCGCTTTTCTGTTGGGCCAGAAACTTCGAAAACGTCATGAAGGTTATAATGCTACTGTTAATCAGGTAAAATCGACCAGAATTGACTTTTCAAAGAAACTCTTAAAACAAACAAAGCGTATGAAATCGAAATTAATTTTTAGGATATAAATATCGACCTTGATAAATTGCCGAGTAACGATGCGTACCACAAGACAGGAGTGTTGCTAAATCCGAAATTGGAAAAACTCGAGTTTCCTAGAAATGATATTATTTACATTAGAGATTTGGGCCAGGGCGCTTTTGGTCGAGTGTTCCAAGCAAAAGCCCCTGGTCTAATTCCAGGCGATGAATTTACAAACGTAGCAGTGAAAATGCTCAAGGACGAGGCAACCGACGATCTTTTATCAGATTTCGAACGCGAGGCTTGTCTACTTTCTGAATTCGATCATCCAAATATTGTCAAACTTCTCGGAATTTGTGCCATCGGTCGACCCATGTGTCTTCTCTTTGAATACATGGGTCGTGGCGATTTAAACGAATTTTTACGCACTTGCTCACCAGGAAATTACATCGTTCGTAGTTTCGAAAACGATGGTTCATTCACCGATTCACGTCTATCGCACATGGATTTAATTAACATTGCGAGGCAAATTTCCTCTGGAATGGTTTATCTGTCCGATAGAAAATTTGTTCATCGTGATCTCGCTACGAGAAATTTTCTAATTAATGATCAAATGGTGGTGAAAATTGCCGACTTTGGATTGTCGCAGAAGATTTATTTACAAGATTATTACAAGGGCGATGAACAGGACGCTATTCCAATTCGATGGATGCCATTGGAGAGTATTCTCTACAATAAATATACAATTGAATCGGACGTATGGGCTTTTGCTGTTTGTCTTTGGGAAATTTTCAGTTTTGCCCTTCAACCCTACTATGGAATGACACACGAGGAAGTCGTTAAATATATTAAAGAAGGAAATGTACTCAAGTGTCCAGACAATACGCCAACTGCGGTTTATGAACTCATGAAACTCTGTTGGAATAGACGACCATGTGAACGGCCTCCTTTTCGAAAAATCTTCGTCACTCTGGAAGCCATTAAGGCTGATCTTGAAACTGGGAATATTTCCGACAATCTTCAAATACGAATTCATGTTTAAGGTAATTTTCACTATTTTTCGATTTTTATCATTGACAAGAACTGAAAAAATATTTTCATCCTAAAAGACTGCAAATGATCCGTCACAATTAAAAATATTTCTATTAAACGGGAATAATCAATCGTTTTTCCAGCATTGACGATTTAAATCATATTTTTATCACTGAAAACTTTCACTCATTTATTTTTAAGATTATTTTTAACGATTATTCTAGGTTCTCCTATACAGACTGAAGTAATTTTTCTGAGATAAGTGAAAAAATTTATTTTTTTTTACACTCACCACTTTATTATTTATCGTGAAATTAAGTCAATAATTTAAGTTTCTTCTTTAACTAGCAATAATTTGCGACTAACTTCTTATATATTTTTTAAAATAAAATTAGCAATTTAAAGAAATAGAATTTAAAAATTTTTAATTAAAATTTGTTTTCATCATTATAAAATGAATGAAACTTAGGAATTTTAAGGAGCATTAAGACCTCTGCAGACTGTCTGCCTGCTCAGACAGAAGATTGTTCACACCTCACTTTTCCCGTTGAAAAATGTGGGAAGATTTTAATTTTAATAGATATTTAAATTTTTTCTCATTTTTCAACGGGAAAAGTGAGGTGCGAACGATCTTCTGCCTGCACAGGCAGGCAGTCTGCAGAGGTCTAAATGCTCCTTTAATCTACACATCAAAAGAAACGATTTCGCCAAATATTACGTCAAAGTAATCAGTAGTTATATCTCCTTTCTATTTAACCCAATCACTTGATTCATTTTGGAAAAAATTCAGCATAAAACATGAAAAAATTGTTTATATTATGTTTACACAAAATTTTTATAAACAAAAAAGTTATTAAATAATAATTGAATAACTTTTGAAATGCATCACGAAATTGAATGAAACAAACACAAAAATAATCTTACCAGTGATATCTTCAAAATTCCGAAATCAATTATTTTCAAATGTAATAAAATTCTTCTTACAGAAGTTCAATTATGTTCGAAAATTAAAGAAAAATTCTCGTCAAAATCACAATTATCTTTATAAATCACAAAATTATTCTTCAAAATTCAATGATTTTCAAAAACTTTTTTCATTTGAATGATTTTCAGTATCTGCTATTCTAATAAATTTCACGATAAAATTTAATTATTTAAGATAGGGGAGACCGTTGCTAAACCGGACAAGTCAAATATTTCCGAAACCGTGAAGAATTTCAAATCGTGTAAATAACCTATGAACGCGCATATTCATTGTATAGAACTATCTACAAATAAATAAAAGAAGAATTGATTTGACTTTTTTACCAAAAAAAAAGAAAATTTGTATCTCATTCTTTAATTAATTGGCCGTGTCCGATTTAGCACCATGGGGTGTCCGGTTTAGCCCCACCAATTTTCGGATTTTCGTTTTTGAAGTAGTCACCTTCGAAGCAATATGGGCATATCTCTGGAACCTTTAACTTTCATGTCCCTCGCATATATTTCGATAATTTCAATAACTTGTTACTTTATATTTGTTGGAAATATTAAAGCTTGATAAAATGAATCAGTTTCAAAAGGTTTTACATTTATTTATTAAATTGATCAATAATTATTCCAATTTGAGTGTACGATTTTTTAGAATATCTACTTGTCCCTAACCATACTTCCGGATGGGTTAAACGTTAAAACTTTGTAATGAATAAGAATCACTAATTCTAAGATGCATCTTTTTCAAGTTAATTAAACAGTGAACAGTTTTCCGTATGAAAATTAAAAATTTGTCAATTGTCAAAAAATTATAAGCTTTTAAAAGTTGTCCCTCACTTTTAACCTTTTTGATCGTAATTGCCATATTTATCATTTTCCATTCATAAGACAAATGGCACATCAAAAAGACTTACGGGAAATAAGAGTTCAAATTATTAGAATTATTTTGAGACATAGTAAATTGATGTGCCTTGTGTCTTCAAAAAACTGTTGTAATTTAAATAACAGAAAACACGTGCGTACAGAATTGGAAAACGACCGTAATTGAAGTGATACTCCACGAAAATCAAATAAAAATATTTGAAAAGTACTTGCATACATTTTCGCATGTGCCAATTAATATCCCGTGAATGTGCTTCCAAAACAAATACTTTATTGCAAAGATAATGTAAAAATATTTGTCAATTACGGTCGACCGTAATAGACCAAAAGTTTTTAGAAAAGAAATTGTTAAGTATAAAGTTGTCGATTCTCACTTTTTTTATAAAAATTTTTAATAAATAAAACTGAAGGTTAAGTTTTAATGTCTATTTTGATTTTTTTACACAGAATAAATGATTACAAAAAATTATTCTGAAAAAATAAGATATAAGAACAAAGAGAAATAGAAAAAAATTAATAGAAATTTGAAAGTTTATGAGTGTTAAGTATAAATAAAATGTGTCTGGAAATTGCAAGGTAAACTTTATACATTATAATTTCATATTTTTACAATTCAGTTTAATTAAAATCTATTTTAAAAATAAAAACAATTTTAATTTTTTAGTAATTCAAACAAAAAAGAATAATAAGAATAATAATAATATAATAATAATAATATATTTATTATTATAAATTATAACTTCTTAATTAATTACTTTCAACTGTTTTCGATTTAAAAACAAGAACCTGTTAAATATTTTTTTGTTGCACGCTAAAAATAATTCGCAATTTTAAATAGTTTATAATTTTTTGAAGACGAATTACTTTATCTGTCCACTTGCATATTTTGAAAGCTTATTCCTTAAAATTTATGTAGACAGAGTTTCAATACTGTGCTAAAAAAATTTTTTTTTTAATATTTCTCATTGAAAATTTAAAGGTTCTAGAGATATGTCCATATATCTCTAAAGCTATTGTACTTTTTTTAAATCGAACAAGTGCGATTTGTAGGTGAAAGTACAAGCTTCAAAACGGTATATTACACTTTAGCAAAAAGTATGTTTTTGTATGAGTTTTCTGGTCAAAGACCAAATCCGTCCGGTTTAGCCCCGGTCTCCCCTAAATTTTAATAAAATTGTACTCAAACATTTCATTATTTCCATAAATAATAAAAATAATAATTCATAAATAACATATTTTTTTAACTCAATTATTTTTATAAGTAATAAATTTGTTTTTGGAATTCAAATATTTTCGTAAATAATTAAGCTCATCGCAGAATTTTAATTATTTTTAGTACAATTTTAATCGAATTCCTGGAACAATGAAATTATTTTTAAAAATTTGATTAAAATTCATCAAAAGAATTTAATTATTTAAAAATTTGTTGGTAAAATTCGTCATAAGAATTAAAATTTTAAAAATATTCAATTATTCATTTAATTATTAGAGTCATTCCATTATATTTTGACTAAAGTCGTTGTCGACTAATTTAAAAAAATTGTAATATTTTGCAGGATTGATTTTAAAGACATTAGAATCACTGAACAAAAAGATTTTTTTAAATAATTTTTATATTTATTGTAAAATAAGCATCTAAAGTATATGAAGTCGTAAGAACTGTCACTTTTCCATCTATTAGAAAATATTAAAGAAAACAAAGAATTTACCATGAAAACGTAAAAAAATTATTAGAATTTATTAAGAATGAATTAGTTTAGTATTATAAATTGATAGAAAAAATTATTAATAAGAAAATATTAAATGAAAATTGATTTAAAAGTGCACCTGGCAAATAACCTAATTTTGCAAATTTTATTCACTAAATGTGAGAAAGAGAAATCATTTAATTTAATAAAACCTAATTAAATATAAATATAAATCCTGTGATTAACTTTTAATTTTTCTTATCACTTTTTTCCTTTTTTCTTCACAGATGTGAAAAAATAAGCAATTAAAATTGGCACTTTGCTTATTTTCACGATTTTCATATGCAGATAACTTTTACCCAGAAAAATGAAAAATTACGAAAATTAGACAGTAATTACTTGATCACTAAATACATACATACATACATACATGTGTTTTCTAAAGGACGAAGTCAGCTCTTTTTGTTAAATTGTTTTGAACCAACTTCAGTTTAAAAAAAATCACATGTATTAACCTGATAAAAATTGAGAAAAGTTTAAAATTCATTATTTCGTAAAGTAGATTCGGGACCAAAGAAAATCTTTTTGCAGTGTGTGTATTTAGTGATCAAGTAATTACTGTCAGATTTTTGTAATTAAGCAAAGTGCCAATTTTAATTGCTTATTTTTTCACATTTGTGAAGAAAAAAGGAAAAAAGTGATAAAAAAAGTTAAAAGTTAATCACAGGATTTATATTTATATTTCATAAGGTTTTATTAAATTAAATGATTTCTCTTTCTCACATTTAGTGAATAAAATTTGCAAAATTAGGTTATTTGCCAGGTGAACTTTAAAATAATTTTTCATTTAATATTTCTTATTAATAATTGTTTCTATCAATTTATAATACCAAACTAATTCATTCTTAATAAATACTAATAATTTTTTTTACGTTTTCATGGTAAATTCTTTGTTTTCTTTAATATTTTCTAATAGATGGAAAAGTGACAGATTTTACGACTTCATATAGGGGAGACCGGGGCATAATGGATCACTTTAATTTATTCAAAAGTGGTAAATCAGAGTTATTTCGGGTTTTGATCAAAATAATATACTTGTCATACTATAAGTCAGTACCAAGTTTCATTGTTATTCATTTATTATTGTTGAAAATATGGGAGAAAAAGTGATTTTGACGCTTGAAAGTAAATTTTTCAAGTCTTTGATTTTTTGTTCTATCTTTTTCAAAATTACTTGTAAAATTTTTTTGTTTATCTGGTTTTGAGCTTTAAACATTTGTTCTTAAAGAACAATTGACAATTTTTTTTTAATACTTACGGTATTGATAAAAAATAACAAAATTTTCAACAAACACCTCCGGGGCGTAATGGATCACTTTGTTTATTTTATTAAGAAAAACCTATTATATTTAAAATATTAATAAAATAATCCTGTCAAGTTTAATTTCTTGTAATTTATATATTCATAAGTACCAATGATAACCCTTTATTGAAAAAATAACTGGAGAATAGATTTTTTAAGTAAATAGATTTTGCATTTCGCTACAACTTTTTAAAATTTGGAAATTTGCATGAAAATGTTTAAAGTTTAAATTAAATATGTTCCATTTTTAATATTCTTTGTTATAAATGTACAATATGGGAACGAAAATTGTCAATATTAAATAATATTTCATGATAAAAATTATAATTTCATTGTTGATTCAATACGTCCCGGGTAGCGATCCATTACGCACCGGCCCGAGGCGAAATTGCTCACCTTGCATTTCTCCAAAAACATTGTTCTAGAAAAAAAGTATAAGTGATATTATGGCGTACTTTTTTTTAATTGAAAGCTGAGATGTTAGGCTAAGTTTTGCATATGATGAAATTTTAATTAAAGCAAGAATGACGAAGTTAAGCAACAAAATGTGAAAAGTGATCCATTACGCCCCGGTGTCTCCTACTTAGATACTTATTCTACAATAAATATAAAAAATATTTAAAAAATTCTTTTTGTTCAGTGATTCTAATGTCTTTAAAATCAATCCTGCAAAATATTACAATTTTTTACAATTAGTCGGCAACGACTTTAGTCGAAAAATAATAGAATGACTCATTGTTAATTTATTATTTTATTTTTATTAAATAATCTGAAGTTACTATTTCATGGAAATGTTTCTTAATTCATAGGAAGTTTACGATAATTTTTTAGAAAAACTCCCTGTATGTTAGTAGATTTTTCTAAATAATTAGTGAAATTGTCTTCCTAGATTTTTTGGGGAAAATTTCCACAATTTTTCCAACAGTGTATTTAATTAAAAAATTTCCGAATAATCAAAATTTCGTAAAATTAAATTTTAAACAAATGTATTTGCAAATTCTCAAAGAACATTTCAAAATTAATTAAAAATAGTTGATTTAGAAAAGAATTTTAATTCAAAATTTTAGAAAATATTAATTTTGAAGAAGTTTCAGTAACAATATTCTTAATATAAAATAATTATATAACTTTTAGAAGCTGTTTAATTTCAAGAAGGTTTGTATTTGAAATTTTTGAAAATCTTAATTCCTGTAAAAAGTAGTAATTGAAGAGCTGGATTCTAGAACCGGCTCTTCGCTCGAAGCGTAAGTGCTAATACCAGTCAGTGAGCAGTGAGCGCCTCTGGGCCACTCACTGCTCACTGATTGGTATTAGCACTTGCTCTCCGAGCGAAGAGCCGGTTCTAGAATCCAGCTCCTCAATTAAATATTTATTTATTAAAGAAGTTATTGGAGCGTTTCATTGCTGGAAGAACTTTTGAATCTCAGATTTTGTTTATACTTGGTTAATTTGTGGTGTTTAGGGTGCTTTTAGAGTACACCCATTAAGAATTTAATTAGTTTGCAAGATATTGTCAAATAAACTTTTTTCAGGAATTTTTATCTTGTAAACTATTGGTTCTAGAACAAAATGTTTCTCATAAAAATTGAAGAGAATGTACTGATTTTAAATATTTTATTAAAAAATAATTTTTTAAACTTTTCGACAAATTTGTTTAAACAATTATTTTTTAAAGTTGTTTTTTTTCATGAAGGGAATAACCAAATTTAATAAAAAGATATTTTTATTAAAGCTTGAAATGTCTTTAAAAATTACCGCAATTTGTGGAGATGTGTTTTGTTTGTAAAATTTTTGCATAAATTAATTTTAATATTTCAAAACTAAATTATTAAAAATTTCAATTAATATTTCATAATATGTTTTTTGAAAGTCAAAGTCTAAAAGTAGTTTCAGATTTGTGGATTAGGCCTACTGGGGATACCACATGAAAATAAAAAAAACCGGACAAGTGCGAATGGAACTCGTACTAACACCGAGGGTTCCGTACCCTCGGTTTATAACTTCTACTTTTTTGCTAAAAAAAATAGAAAGATCAACTCGAATATTTTTCGCTGTATTTTTTCTGTTATAAAACGTTAAATTTTGTCTATTTTTGCTTTCCTAAATAATTCACATAATTTATGAATGGCCTTTTTAAATATACATTAAAGAAATTAAAATAAATAATTTTTTTTAAATATGATTAAACGATTATTAAAAAAATATTGAAGTAAGAAATTTTTTTGCTTATAAAGTTTGAAACATTAAAGATTTTTTATTGTAATTTACACATAAAAATACATAAGTGTACCAATTTTCAGCTCTTTAGGTAAACAACTTTAGGCGCTAGAGTGAAATACACGATTTCTTGACGAAATTTTTAAAAACTTTGAGTTTTTCGCTGAAAAAAATATTAAGATCAAATTCATTCATGTCCGGTGTATTTTTCTTGAAATCTACACATGAAAATACATAAAACAAGCCAAACTGTAGTCCAATAGGCCAAAAATTGTGAAAACCAAGGGGACGACTTTGAAAAAGAGATTTTAGTTTTTCGATGAAAACAGCATGAAGATCAATTCTAATTACTTCTGCTATATTGCTTCCTCATACTGAGGAAGTATTGTAATACCAAAATTTTTCAGGTTCGATTTTTTAACATATCTTTATGTTGTTTGACCTCAGGAGTTCAAAAATTACATTTTTACAAAATGTCATTCCGTATGTGTGTGTGTGTGTGTGTGTGTGTGTGTGTGTGTGTGTAAACATCACATTTTCATAAATTTCTCCAAATTATAAAGAGCTTTTGGGCTGAATTTTTTTTAAATTGTAGGTCTCATCTGCGGACATAAAATGAAAGTACTTTGAAAAAGATTAATAAAGTTTAACTATATATTTTTCTGATTTATAATTTTTCAAAAAAACGTTTTTTGCCCATAACTTTCAAAAAATGTTAGGACACCTATGATTTTTTTTCTCTAATTTTGTAGAGTTTTTTTAGACGCATCTTTTGAGCCCTCAATGACCATTTTTCGATCATATTAACCAGAGATATTAAACTTTTAAAAATCAAAAATTTTTGAAAGTAAGACTTTTTGGAGAATTTTGTTGAAAAATGTAGAAATAACATTAAAACTATAGTTACCAACTTGTAGAGCATTAGAAAACCCTTCGATTGACATATTTTTGAAGCTATTTCGATTAGAAATAAAGAAGTTGTTGATATTTTAAAAAACAGAAATTGTGAAAAAAAATTCATGTGAAAGTATTAAATAAAGATAAAAAAATATTACAGCACTTAATAATAATTGTTCAAAATTTATACTTTATTGTTATTAACATCTCTATGAGGAAGCAAAGTGTTCATGAAATAAACACAACAAGATTTACGAAAACGAATGAAATGAGTACCAAAAGTATAACAAAAATTTATAACTTGGCAGCGGTTTTTTTCCTGTAATCTACAAAACATAAAAACAATAAGAATAAAAACAAAAAAAAACAATAAAAAAATAATAAGAATATTTATTTTTTATATTTTATTTTTAATATATCCTACCTCTAGGAAATAGGTAACAAAATGTTGAGTTGTTAAAAATTATGAAACTAATAATAATAAAATATGAGTTAAAAAATAATTTGTGCGTATGACCCGAGCCTAGCAATCAAAAATTCAAAAATTAATTTCTCGAAAATATCTTTACAAATTGCGGTAATTTTTAAGGACATTCCAAGCTTTAATAAGAATATTTTTTTATAAAATTATGTTATTCCCTTCATGAAAAAAACATCTTTAAAAACTAATTGTTTAAACAAATTTGTCGAAAAGTTTAAAAAATTATTTTTTAATAAAATATTTAAAATCAATACATTCTCTTCAATTTTTATGAGAAACATTTTGTTCTAGGACTAATAGTTTACAAGATAAAAATTCCTGACAAAGTGACTAAAAAGTTTAATTAACAATATCTTGCAAAATAATTAAATTTTGCAAAATCCTTGGTTGTACTCTAAAAGCACCCTAAACACAACAAATTAACCAAGTATAAAAAAAATCTGAGATTTAAAAGTTCTCCCAGCTATGGAACACTCCTTTGATGTTTCGAATAATTTTACAATTAAAGACATTTATAAATAAATGTAGCAGAACATTTTTTTGAATAAAATTTTTTATTTTTTTTCCGGAAAGAAAAGAATGAGCTTGTGAACAATATTGAAAAATAATAATTATGCATAAAATGGATATATTGCCTATTTCTTAATAATAATTTTAAAACAATTAACAATTTTCTAATATTGTTATTAAATATTAATGAAAAAAATGTGCATCATTTACATCAGTCAAACGAAATTTGTTTTAAAAAACAATATAAAAAAATTTATTTGTTAATCACAATTTTTTTTAATTTAAAAATTTTCTTTTTATTTCAAATATTATTTTATTATAAATCATGAAAAATACCTGCATATTTTTGATTTGTCAAACAATATTTTCTAAAGAAAAAAAAACGAACGCATGCACAAAAACTAACTTTAAAGTGTTGACAGGTAGAATGAAAGAATGAAATTCGCTGATTATTAAATAGTTGTAATTGTATTTTTTAATTTTTTAAAATAAATTCTGTCGAAAAAACGATTTGGAAGACTCTAAACTTTATTAAAAACTAAAGTTATTACATGTATGTTCGCTGTCTTTCTGCTAAATGTATAGAGTAGAACGGGGTAAAAAAGTCACTTTTTTAAATTTGCCGCTATAAAATCTGGAGACGCATGCTTATTCCCGAAATCTTTTTTGATCAAATAGTTATTTGATATAAAACTACTTAACTTAAAATTCAAATAATATGAACATTATTTAACATAAATTTCATTGCACACAGAAACCATTTAACATAAATATCATTTGTCATAGAATTTATTTAACAGAAATATTATGTTACATAAAACTCATTTGACATAAAAATTATGTAACTTAAATTTCTATTGGCATAAAAATCATTTAACATAAATTTCTTTTGACATAAAATTCATTTAACGTAAATTTTATTTGTTATAAAATTCATTTGACATCAATTTCATTTGGCATTAATGTCATTTTAGGAAATTCTCATTTGACACAAAATCCATTTGACATATATATCATTAGACATAAAACTAGCTTGACATAAATTTCATTTTACGTAAATATCTTTTAATATAATTATTATTTAACGTAAAATTTAATTTATATAAATTTCATGTAGCGTAAATGGCATTTAACATAATTCTCATTTGACATAAAATTTACTTGATATAAATTTCATTTGGTATAAATCTCATTTAACATAATTCTCATTTGACATGAGAATAAAGGCGCGAATTTCAAAATTGGCGAATCACAATGTTGTTGACAATATCTAATTGGTTACTTTTAAAATTCGCGCTGATATTTTTATGTAAAATGTAATTTGTGTAAAATAATTTTTATGTCAAATGAGAATTTTGTTGAATGGCTTTTATGTCCAATCTAATTTATGTCAAATGACTTTTATGACAAATGAGAATTATGTTCAATGTCTTTTATGTCAAATAAACTTTATGAAAATGAAATTTATGTTAAATGAGAATTATATTAAATGGCATTTATATCAAATGAAATTTATGGCAAGTGAAATTTATAACAAATGAAGTTTATGACAAATGACTTTTAGGACAAAATAAAATTTACAAAATGTATATTTATGTCAAATGACGTATATGCTAAACAAATTCTACCTCAAATTAATTTTCTGTGAAATAAAACTTATGTCGATAGAAACATATGTCAAGAGATTTTTATGTGAAATAAAATTCAAGTCAATTGTATTTTTACGTTAAATGGAAATTATGGTAAATGAATTTTATATCAAATAAAATATATGTTGAATTAATTCTGTGTCAAATGACACATATGTTATATAAATTTTATGTCTAATGAAGTATATATTAAATGGATATCATATTAAATGCCATTTATGCAACATAAATTGTATGTTTAATGAAATGTATGTCAAATAAATTTCAAATAAAATGTTTTTTATACAAAATAAATTTTTTGTCAAATGAAATTTATGGTAAACGGTTTTATGTCAAATTACTATTATGTCAAATAAGATTTCGGGAATAGTCATGCGTCTCTAAAATCGGAATGAAAATTGTTTTCAAATTTCTAATTGGTCTTGATAGTTTAGGTACTAAACTTGAAAATTCTTTTCGGAAATATTCATGAAAAGACTAAGTTATAAGAGTTTTACGAAAGCACTACAAGTGGCTTTTTTGTTCCACCTGGTGGGGGAAAAGGCCATCTTGCGATTTTAGCAAAATATGTTATTAATTTTTGTATTTTTATAGTTTTCCTTTATTCATACGGCAAATAATCTTATTTTAAAAATAATTTAATAAATTTTAAAGCGTTTTTAGTAAGCAAAATGGAATATTATCTTTTTTACCTCAAAACAGTTTTTCAAAAAAATAAAATAAATTTTAAATTTAGTTCGATTTCCTTGAGGCGGACATTTTAATATTACTGGAATGTTACTACAATGTTACACTGCAATGTTACTAACATTACATGTAACATTGCTGCAACATTCCAGTAATGTTACCTGCTACTTGGGTAAGAACCTTGTTAAACAAGTGTAAAACTTAAGACTACCTGAAACTCACAACAGTATTGTTAATCTTTAAATTCATGAATTTAGTCGAATCTCTATATAAAAAGAACTCTACGAAAAAACTATACATTTTAAACTATTTTTCCAAAAAACTCTATTTTTAAAGTACTTTCTTCTTTCTTTTGCAAACAAACCTGTCAATTATTTTCAAGCTAAAATAGTACTTGTTTCTAAAAAAAGGAATAATATAATAATCTATATTTGTAAATAATAATGATAACAATTGTCAAGTAAATTTAAAAATCATACTTTGATTTTATAATTTTATTGTTTCAAAATTGAAAAATTTTTCCAATCTCTAGTTTTAATGTTGAATTTTTAAAAACTACTAACAAAATTTATTGGTTGAATAAATGAATTTTAAAAGAATCATTATATTTATTAAATTATCATTATACAGTAGAGACTCCATTATCCGGACTAATGGATGCAGGCACTTGTCCGGATAATCGAAAACTAAAACTTTTAAAGTCAACATTAATAAATTTTTAGATAGAAATATTCCAAAATAATTAAAACACTTTAAAACGCAACATTTCGTGTAAAAATTCACGTTTTTAAATTTAAAATACAGAAGTTAATGGCTTGAGACCTTATAAACTTTATATTAAAAAAAATTTGTTTAATTTTAAATTTGTCCGGATAATCGAATATCCGGATAATAGGGGTCCGGATAATGGAGTCTCTACTGTATTATTAACATTATTAATATTTATATTAATGAATTATTTATAATATATTATCTACTATTGTATTTTGCATTTCAATAAAGTTATATCAAATTAAAGCAATTAAATTAACTATTAATTGTTAATTTGTTATAATATAATTTAAATTTCGTATTTGATATAACTTTATTCTGAAAATATTGTGAAACTTGTGTTAATGTATTATTAAAAAATGTTTAATTAACTAAGTATTAATGAAAAATATTTAGAGATCTCGTAACAAAATGTTTGTGTTCTTTACGTTTAATATATTAAGTGTAATATAAGATATAATGTATCAAAACCAAGTTTATCATTAAGGGTCCCGATCAAATAACTCGACCGACGCTCGGAGACACGCGCTAATGCCAGTCGGGCAGCAGTGAGCGTCTCTATGCCTATCACTGCTACCCGACTGGCATCAGCGCGTGTTTCCGAGCGTTGGTCGAGGTATTTAATCGGGACCCTCATTTGAAATGACTAATTTAAAAAAAATCCTTCAAAAGGAGTTGAAATTATTTTATTAGTTAAGTTAATTAAGTATGTAACCTAAAATCATTATCAACGACATGTCAGAAACGAAATATTAAGTTGTTAAAAAAATATCAACTTTTTGATGAAGCTGAACTTTGCAACGTGTTTAAAAATGAAAAATCAAAAAAGGATTTTTTTTCAAGTTCAATTTATATTATTATTTAAATTTTCGTGTTCGACAATTTTTAATAAAGATAATTGTTATTTAACAATTGTGAAAAAATAAAATGGTTTAGAATAAAAAATAAAAAAAACTGGCATCATTTTTTCGTCTTCATTATCAAAAACGTTCCAGGGTTCAGCTTCATATTTTTTGTAATTTTATTCTATATTTAAGGTATCATTAAATTGAATAATTTAAATGATACTAATATGTAATAAATTAATGTGGTGTTAATGTTAAGAAAAAATATATAATTCAGATGTACATTTTTTACATGAAATAAATCGCAAATTTCTTAATAATTGTCTTTGCATTTATAACAAAATTAATTGAATTTTAATAGTTCTAATAAATAATAATTCAAAATAATAATAGTTTTGAATAACAGTTTTAATAAATTATAATTAAAATAAAATAAACAAATTAATTTTAGTAAATAATTTAAATTGATTTAATAAAATATATAGTAAAAAAAAGTTTTAATAAATAATAATAGTTTTGAATATTAATATTTTTAAATAATTTATTTGCGGTGCAATTAATTAGGCAATGCAATTGTATCTTTGGTACAATTTATTTTCATTTTTCAAATAAAATTATATTACAAATATTTGGTTTGGTGATTACATGTGTACATAGAACTTGTGTGTTAACACTTATCGATTCAGTTCGATTTATTCTACAAGCCATTTTTCAAGATCATTATCATAAAATCATAAGTCAGATAAATTTGTACACAAAAAAATTAATAATAAACTATCAATAATAAGATCAGTTCACTCAAAATATCGAAATGCTTACAATTATTATTGAACTGTTTTGGCAAATTTCAATCTAAATAAAAAATAATTATTAACAAAAATTACGAAGAACATTTTTGTATACATGAAAGTTTCGCTAGAAGCTTTTCGATTTTAATTAAAATATTTTTTCTTTTATAATTCTCGAAACAATAGTAAAACTCTTTATCAAGATAATGTTGCAAACGATTGCTATATTTGTTGCAAAAATACTTTTAACCATTTCCGATAACATCACTATACACTGTTTTTTATAATATTTTTTTATAAGTATATGATTTATTTCACACTTTTATTGTAATATTTATTACATTTAGTTTTAAGTGCTATATGAGAACAAGTCTCATAATAATACCTGTTTCTATATATATACATTATACTAAAAAAATATTGTCTTTGGTTGAACAAAAGAAATTGCTTTTAATTTCATTGATACTTTTGTCAATTAATAGTACCTATTAATATTAATAATGACAGTACTCATTTAGTATTAGTTTAAAGATATTTTTATTTGGATATGTAGATTTTATAATTGCAAAAAAAGAATTATAATAGGTTCATAATTAAAATTTAAAGGTAACTAACATTTTATCAATAATTGAGCCGCTGGATCGTAGAAGGGGACGTAAATTTGTTTTCACTAAAATCGAAATCCTACAGGTCACTCAAAACTTTACTTTTAACTTTAAATATTTTATATGCGTAATGTTTTTTCCTTTAAGGATATACATTCAAAATATTTAAACTCAAAAGTTGAATTTTGAGTGTCTAAGAGAGCTTTGATTTCGGTCAAAAAAAATTTACGTGCCCTTCTACGATCCAGCTGCCCAATTGCATTTTTACAAATTCTAATAAATTTTTGGCTTTAATTAAAAAGTAGATAAATGAAAAATCCATTATCTTTGCTATTAAAGGATTAATAACTCAATTTATATATATCATAAAAGTTTCTTGCGTATATAAAGTGTTTGTAAAAACTTTATTAATTGAAATTTAATGTCTTCTTGAAAATAAACATTTAATATTACCTTCAAGAACATTTAACACTGTTAACATTTTTTTAATTTGTGATTTAAAGTTTACATTTTGTAAAAAGTTATTTCTTTCATTATAATTTACATTGGAAAATTGAATTAGAAAATAACGTAAAAAAGTTATTTAAAATATTAAAATAAGGAACTAAATTAGTTAATATTCATTAGGGTTGTTCTTATTTACGATGTTTCCAAATCTTTGGTCTCACTCCAAAAAATTTGTCAAGATATAACAAAAAATTTCCTGGAAGTTTGAATCAAATCGAACAATATTAACACGTGCCTCTAGTCGACTGAAATTTAAAATGGAAAATACATGTAATTTTTCCTGTAAATCACAAAAAAAAAATTTTAGTTTATACAAATATATTTAAACTTTTTAAAATTTGGGATCTTTTAGTACATGATAAGACAATTATTATCTTCGAATTTTTCCAAATTTTTTAAAAAAGTATTTGATC
Source organism: Leptopilina myrica (nomen nudum) (assembly GCA_032872475.1). Taxonomy (NCBI): domain Eukaryota; kingdom Metazoa; phylum Arthropoda; class Insecta; order Hymenoptera; family Figitidae; genus Leptopilina; species Leptopilina myrica (nomen nudum). Next base: position 25,355,083 of record CM065460.1, on the reverse strand, counting down.
CATTTACAAGCGAATATGCCATGCCGCTAGCACAATAAACAGGACTATTTAAATTTTACTTGTCGAAAGATTGGATATTAGTGTTTTTTCGCATTCGGATATTTTTTGGAACTTTTAGTCACTTGAATAATAAATTGTTTTTGCTCTTCATCTTGGATAATTATTTCATTATACTAAATAAAAGAACAATAATTAATCTGGATTCGATTAAAAAATGCATCTTTTAGAAACTCATAAAAAGACGAATATCTTTATCAATTAAATAGGCAACATACTTTTCAGCAATATACCGTTTTGGTAATTTATCATCGATATTTTCACTTTATTATTCGCGAATTTTATTTACCATTTTTCTTTTTACATAATTTGTGAACATGTTCTTAATATGAATCACCGTAAAAGAACATTGTTATTCAACCTCTTAAAATGTAAAAATTAATATATGGGTCAGGCTTAGCCAAACGGATCGGATAAATTTAAAAAAAAAATTTTTCAATGAAATATCTTTTATTCTCATCTTTATGTGATAAAAATAATGTCATAAAAAATGTAAAGCAAAAAATTTATTTATAATATTATAATAAAAAACAGTCTTGTTCACGCTATACTCAAAATTAAAAAATACTATTGTATTTTGCATACATTTTTGAGTAAGAAACAATTGAGAAAAAAATGGCCCGCTACTAGAAATAATAATATTAAATTATTTTTGTCGCCGTGTAAGCCGTTTTGATGGTGTTCGCTGCATAAACAAATCATCGAAACGCAGATAAATATTAGAAAAAACAAAAGAACCTCAAATTTAAACTTGATGTATAGCTCGAAAACAGCGCAGCGGGAGCGAACACCATCAAAACGGCTTACACAGCGACAAAAATAATTTAATATTATTATTTCTAGTAGCGGGACATTCTTTTTCTCAATTGTTTCTTTCTCAAAAATGTATGCAGAATACAATAGTATTTTTTAATTTTGAGTATAGCGTGAAGAAGACTGTTTTTTATTATAATATTATAAATAAATAATTTAAAAAACAATAAAAAATAAAATTTTTTTTAAACAAAATATATTTTTAAATTCTACGCTTCAAGACGAAAAAAACGCCTATTTGGTTTTTAAAATCGGTTAAAAAAACTCAAGAAAAAAATATTTTCATTTAATATTGTTAAAAACTTTAATTGTTAATAACTATAACAAAAAATTTTTTTTGCTTTAAATTTTTTGACATTATTTTTATCACATAAAGATGAGAATAAAAGATATTTCATTGAAAATTTTTTTTTTTAATTTATCCGATCCGTTTGGCTAAGCCTGACCCTATACTAGTATTCTTTACTGTAAAAGCGACATGGCATATTCATTAAGTTTGTAAATGGAGCAAATACTTTAAAAAAAAATTTGGAAGATTTACCTCTTATTATGTACTAAAAGATCACAAATATTGAGAAGTTTAAATAAATTTGTATAAGCTAGAAAAAATTATGTGTGATTTACATGAAAAATTACATATATTTTCAATTTAAAATTTCAGTCGACTAGAGACACGTGTTAATATTGTTCGATTTGATTCAAACTTTCAGGAATTTTTTTTTTTAATCTTGACAAATTTTTTGGAGTGAGACCAAAGATTTGGAAACATCGCCCAAATAAGAACTACTCTAATATTCATAGATCAATAACTAGATAATTGAATAAGTACATCTTAAAAGTCAACAAACAGATTAAATATATATATATATATATATATATATATATATATATAAATATATAATATAGATAAACATTTAATTTACATAAAAATTAAGTGACTGTATTTTTATCAATTTCTATTTCAGACACAAAAAACATTCGAATATTAAAAATGACTTAGAATCTTAACAATATAAATACTTCTAGTTATTTTACTAAATTCTTAAAGCACTTTCGTTATTTTTCTTTAATGTACGAATAATTAAAATCTACCTAAAAGTAGTTCAATTTCAACCATTTAAATAAGTGTAAGTAAAAAAATAATATGAATAAAATTAAAATTTGTTTCGAAAATCACGTAACAGAAATTATTGTTTTTAAGGTACAGAAAAACTGGTGCATTTTTGTCTAAAAAATAAAAAGTTGAGATTCAGTAGTAAATAAACATATTTTCCCATTGATAAACATTTTTCTTTAAATATTTCTTTGCATTTTTCACGAAGCAATAGAAAAAATTACGACAGTTATTATTGAATCGCTTACGTAGATTGACTATTAAAATTAGAATTGTGGAAGGACGTTTTCTTTCTTTAAAAGGCATCTTTGATATTCTGAAATTGTTTTATGGCCAAGTCGACAGGCAAATCAAATTTATGATTTGTGAGCCGATCGAGAGTGTGAAAAGCATCTTGAAAACCTATAAAAATCAAACATTAAAAAATTAACACATCTACTTAACATGAATTTTTAAGAATTTATATTTATACAGGATTGCTATATATTAGGGAATTTACACCCAGAGAAGAATTTTATTATTTAAATCAAATATATTTTATTTGACTTAAATAAACGTATATTTGTCTCAGAACCAACTAGACTTTTTATTTGTTTTAAATAAAATTTATATTTGACACAAATAAAACATATATTTGTGTTAAATAAAATTTTAATTAAACTAAATAAAATTTATTTGAAACAAATAAAAAGTCTAGTTGGTTCTGAGACAAATATACAATTTCTCTGGGTGTAGAGAAAAGTCAGGGAAAGCATATTTGTTTAGGGTTACTCCGAAATAAAAAATTTATAAGTTTCTTAATCTATATCATTTTGATTACCTTGTAAACTAGAATCAGAAATATTTATTGAAAAATAACCAAATGACAGACTTTTCAAATTTTTCGACCATCATTTTGCAACTTAAATTGTTTATAACTTTTAAAAATATTAATGGATCATAAAAATCCGAGTTTACACGAAAACTACACATTCAAGGAACATGCTGTCCAAATTTCAAGTTATTTCGTTGAATATTGTCAAAATAAGAGTATAAACAAGTTGAAAAATGCAGTTATAAGTTCAAAATTAAATGTATAGTAATTTAACGAAATAAAATTATTTAAAAAAGAAAAATTTATCAGTGTTCAATTTCAGATGTAGAGTTTAACACTGATATACGTTAATGTGAAGTATTCAGATGTACAAATTAGCAAACAGAAAACTAGAATTTCAGTCTAATCATGGGAAAATGAAATGCCCCTGGACATTTATAATGATATCCCGCGAGCTGATTAATATTTTTTTTAACTTTTTTGGTCTTGTATTTGATTAAAAAAATAGACAAAATTCTTCTCAAAAATTCAATTATAATCAAAAATTTTAATTAAATTCTTAATAAAATTTCAACAAAAAATTTATTTATTATTAATTTAATTTAACAAAATTGTTTTACTTATTTGCAAATTTTTTAAAAAATTTATTCAGAATAAGTTAATTAATTTCATCAATTGATAGCATAATTTTAATTATTTTTAATAAAATTTTGATCGAATTCCTCAAAAGATGTAATTGAACCGCTGGATCGTAGAAGGGCATATAGATAATTTGAATTACATCGGCTATATGTCCTTCTACGATCCGGCGGTTCAATTATTCTTAGAAATTTTATTAACATTCGTCGAAAGAATTCAATTACACAGGTACACAAAAAACAAGTTGTTCTTGTTCATAAATATTTAGCTTCTTCAATATAATATACGTACCAATTGCATAATCGTTCATTACAGAGTAAATACTTATTTTAAAGTAAAATTTCAAAACATAAAATTAAAATTTTTTGTGAAAAATATAAATATCGATTAATTTTATAAATCTTGATGAAATGTATACTTTATATACATAAATCGACTCGTTTTCTTGTCAGGGATGTAATTTTGACTAGATTAATAAATAAAAAAGTTATTTCAAAAAATATTAAAAAAATTTATTTTCAATTTTTGAAAGAATTGTATAAAAAAAAATTTTGTAGATATATTTGGAAATCCTTGTGTCAGGATTGACGGAAGTGAGCGGGTTAGCATTTCAGTTTTCAAAAAAAGTCGAATACAATGTCTATTACTATATTTTTTGGGTCCCTGAAACCAAAAACGAGCACCGAAAATCAATTAGTCCTCTTCTTCACGCCCTAGCACTCCCTTACTATTTTTAATAGAGGTTAAAATTTTCGTTTTCATGAAAAGTATACGCAAATTTTCATCAAAACGAAAAGTTCAACCTCCTCCCTACACTGAAAAAATGTTGGAACCTGAGAACCACAGAAATTAGTGTAGCGCTTGCCCTTTTCTCTTGATGCTATCGACATCCTAACTTGGGAACTCTGAATCTCCAATTGGGGCTGACAATGCCCCAATACTAAAAGAGTGCTAGGGAGTGGAGGAGGGGACAAATTTATTTTTTATGGTTTCTTTCGGCTTCAGGGATCAAAAAACATAGTAATAGTAATAATCGAATACATCGTATTCGACTTTTCGTGCAATTGGTAATTTGAATCCCCTCCAAAGTTTTTTTAGGGGATTCTAGGGGGTAAAGAGAGGGACGCATTTATTTTTGGTGATATTCTTTGGTTTCAGCGAATCAAAAAACATAGGAATAGACACCCTACTCGACATTTTTTGAAAACTGAAATGCCAACCTCCTCACTCCCGTTTGGGGGTGTAAAGGGAGTGGTAGCGGGACAATCGGCCATTAAAAAATGTTCTAATGGTCATATTCAGTTTCAGCGACCCCAAAAACGTAGGAATATAAGGGTGTGTCCTCTGGGTCAGGAAGTTTTTATTTTTTTGTGTGTCTTTGTTATTTAAAAATTTGTTGATAAATTTTTTTGAGACTACAATTTTAAGAAATCAGGGAAAACAAAATTAAATTTTTATGGTTACCTTGAAATTTTACTAATTGAAGAAACTAAAAATAATTCTATAGTATACAATAATAAACAACAATTTACAATTACAAATAGATGGTTTTAAGTTGTAATAGATAATTTTAATAAATGGTTTACTTTTATTATCATTTGAATTGAAATACTCACCTGTTTTTATGACATAACTCCATGACATGTAATGATTTTCTAATAGATATTGACATTGCAGAATCAATTTCAACCACACGACTAGTTTATTGGCGCTATAAAGCAGATAATGAGTTATTCTCCTATTTGTAAAACTATTTAACTTAAAAATTGTTCTCAATAATATACTCACTTCAATGATGCACAAATAAAAGCCTTGAAATGTGTATCATAACTTCTTTTGTATGGAGTGTGAGATGCAATTATATTTCCAATCGTTACTAATAAACTCTGAAAAAAATCTCGTTAAATTAAAAAAATTTTTTTTTTTTAATTATCTTTGGAATATTTTTTTGTCTAAAATAATAAAAATACATTTTTTTCATACCTGTTTCGACGAGGCGGGCCTGTTTCCAACAAGATCGAGGTTAAAACTTTGCGATAATTTCTGAGCTGGCGCTGAATTGTATCGTTGTCCATTTTTAATTTCGTAATATTTCAAGACAATAAGCCATGCGTGCATTGAACTACTCGTTGAATTTTGATTTCTTTGGGGAAAACAGCCAACAAATGGTACGACACTATTTACATGAATGTCGACACTTGATCCATGATGCATTAAATCACGAACGGCAATTGCTAAATATTTTCTCACTGCCGATGTAATTTTTGTATTATTCTGGGAGACTGGTGAATCAGAATCTGATGAATATTCTACGTCGTTTTTAAAGTCCTCGTGATGACGATGGTGAACATTTTCAGCTAGACACTCGAGAATATTTTCCACAGCAATATCGAGTCGTGTTCGTAAATCACGCCAACTGCAGACACTTTTCTTTTTGAAATTACGTTTTGCTCTTTCACTACTGCAGCCAAGTTGTGATAGAACGTACATGTGAAGGAGCATCAAAACTTTGCGTACTGTATTTAAACTTTCCGTTTGTTTCTCATCGCTTATTGGTTTTTTATGAAATGATGATTGTTTAGAAAATGATGAAGCAGCAGTGGTTCCGTGCGTGTGAACTGGACAAGCGCAAGTGCATGCTAACGTTTCTGTACTAATTTCACCCTGAAGATAATTGATGAATCTTTCGAGATCAGCGATTTGCGTTTTTAATTGACCCACTAATTGTTCTTTCATTTTCAATGGACTGACAATCTGAAAGGGTACATTTATTTCTTAAATTTATCACAGTTTCTAAAAGAAGAGGGTTTTTTTGAGAATAAATTTTTTTTGTATTCTCTTTTAGAAACTATTTCGTTTGGGAAAAATAAATTTGGAAATTATATAGAAGAAAAAAGATTATAGAGAAAAATACAAACCTGACTTATTGCACAATCAACTTGACACCTTAAATCATCGAGCGGCAATTTACAGAGGTCATCAACGTCGAAGTTCAATTTCTCCTTGAGATGGCCTATTAAATTAATTTCGTAAAGTATAACATATGAAAAATCAATAAATTAAAGAATATTCTTAACTAATTAATTATTATTATACATGATTTCTAAAATTTTAACAAACTTTTTCGACACAGTTCAATTTTCAAAAATTTTACAGAAATTCACAAGAAAAATTAAATTCTTTTTTTTTAAATAACAAAATTCTTCGAAACAATTAAATTATTTGAAAAAGTTTTCTAAAATTCTCCATAAGAATTCAATTATTTTCAATATCCAATTCAATAAAATTCATGATACTTTAATTATTTAATTAGAAAATATTAAATTAAAATTCAATAATTAATTATTTTAAATAATTTATATGAAATTCTTCGAAATATTTGAATTATTTTCAAAAATTTTAATAAAAATCTTCACAAGAATTCCATTACTTTCATTAATATTCAATTCCTTCTTGAATGTATTCAATAGGTTAAAATACAATTTCTATGACATTTTACGAACGAATTTAAATATTTTTAAAAACTTGAATAAAATTTAATATTTAATATTAAAGAATTCAATTAGTTCTAAAAAAAGTTTGTAAAATTGAATAATCAAATTTTTAATTACAATTATTAACAACAAACACGAATATTTTAAAATCTCGAAAGAAATTCTTCATAAAAATTATTTACTTGAAAAATTTTCAATTAATAAATTAGTAAAAAATATTATTTGCAAAAAGTTTAATTAAATTCTTCTGAAGTTTTAAATAAAAAATTTTTTTATAAAGATTACCAAAAATTGCGATTTAAAACATTTTAATTTTTTATTTGACAATGTTTCTTAGTTGAAAAAATTATTAATGGTTCTTCCATTGAGACTTTCGATTTCTTTTACGTCTTTCAAACAATCCTGTTTGTTAATAATTGAAATTTAATATTTATTTATTGATATTTATTTCAATTTTTAGAAAATAATAAAATTCTTCTGAGAATTTTATTTAAATTTTCTAAAATAATTTAAATAATAATAATTAATAATTATTATATCAATAATTTAAGAAATTTTATTAATAATTTTATAAAAAATATTTATAGAAAATGAAACTATTTTAAACAATTTTTTAAGAATTTTTGTAAATAATTAAATTCTTTTGAAGAATTTCTTAAAGTTTTTTTTAAGTAATGTAGTTTTTTGAATAATTTATTAATTTTCATTGAATATTTAAAAAATAATTGTATTAAAAAAAAATTGTTATCATTTTTTAAAAATAATCGTGTTTGTTAATAATTTTAATTAAATGACATATTTCGATGATTAAATTGATCCTTAATGTATAATATTCAATATTCAATTAATTGGCTTTAGGATCCGTTAAAAAATAAAGTCAAATAATTTTTCTTATTTCAGACATTTCGGCATCAAATGTGTGCCTTCATCAGTGATTTTATTATTCTGTAAATAATACAGATTTATACATAGAACATTAAAATTAGTTCAAACTATATTCGATTTTTAAGTTTCAGTTTTATTTCAGTAAACTTAGGTCAAATTATATTCTACTGTTAAGTAGAAACTTTATGTTTCACATATATTTTTTTTAGAACCAATGCAATATGATTTCTAAAAAACGTTAACATTAGGTTAAAATAATTTTCAAAAAATTTTCAATCAAATTATTACACTACGTTTTGTACAAATTGTATCTCTTTCATTTACAGAATAATAAAATCACTGATGAAGGCACACATTTGATGCCGAAACGTCTGAAATAAGAAAAATTATTTAACTTCTTTTTTTCACGGATCCTAAAGCCAATTATTTGAATATTGAATATTAATATAATTAAATATTTGATTTTTGAGATTATTAAAATTGTATTAAAAGTTACGTTACGGAAATATTCGATTACATGTTACAAATTTAAAGTTATTATTTATTATTAATAAATTTAAGAATCAAAAAGCAAAAAAAACAAGGATTATTAATTAGACGATTATTAATATTATGTTAACTTACTAATGACAATATTTTGTCGCTCCAGAACAACACTTTGAGGTAAATCGGCATCGCCCGTTTCGTACGCATATTTCTCTAAATCTTCCAGTTGCGTTTTTAATTGGCTTATTAATTCCTTTTGTTTAGTTCGTTGCAATGCCATTTTCAATTCGAGTTCATCATCTTTCAGCTCACCTGAATTCTGTAATTATTTTTTTCACAATCAAATTTTCAAAATAATGAAAAAGCAAATTTTGTAAAATCAAAAGCAATGATGTCAATAAACTACATACAGTTTGTCTATCGGAAAAAGGAGTTGACGATCTGCTGCTGCTGCTAATTTTTAATTTATTTGGAACGTCAGGAATACCTCGAAAGGCAAATTCCTCCAACTCCTTGAGCAAACTTTCCTTTTTCTCAGCTGGTGCATCAACTATCTGACGAAGTCGAAATTGAACCTGCAAAAAATTTCCATAATATTTAAAATTTTAATTTTAAATACCAAAAAGTTAATATTTAGAAAATAACTTCTCTAATACAATTAAAAATTAATTTAAAATAATAAGATACCTGAGCGAAATGAGTTGTTAATGCAATTAGAGACGAATTTAATGTTTCTTGTTCCTCTTCCAAAATTCTCAGCCTTTCCAATTCGTAAGGCAAACTAAAAGAGTAAATTTATAAAAAATTGCTTACAATGAATAATAAAGTTTCAAGAGGCAGAATATACTCACTTTTCCATAGAATGATAATATTTGAAATCATCCTTAAAGACTTCTTTGAATTCATCCTTAAATTCATCTCCATCGTTGGCACCAACAGGAGCCCATCTTTCGCCACAAGGTTTTTCGCTTTCATCAGAATTATAAAAATCATCATTTTCATTAGATTTTAACACTTCATTTGTCGGTTCTATCATTTCGGTGATTATTATTCTCGAATTCTTAAAGAGCTTTGAGATTTTATTCCGTCAAAAGATCCTCACTCATTGACTATAATTAAATTTTGGGAATTTTTGTTAAATTTCACTTTTTTGTCATGAAAACTTCCATTTCGAAATACATGTAATTTTCTTAATTAATTTTGTCATTTTTGTTTACAGATTGAAATACACTTTTTACTATAAAAAATGTTTGTATTAATTCTTGACATCTGTCATATTTTTTAATCCATAATTAACGTCTGCGCACGTGCGAATAACATTTACTTTTGTCAGTGACTGTATCATTCTCATCCCCACCTTCTCTTTGGAAGTTAAAGTCCCATTCACAAGATGGGTGAGTAAATTCAAATTTACGCGCGATTTAACGCAAATTTTCCGTTGAGCGCTTATTGCGCGCATGCGTGTTGCACCCTACAATAAGCTGTATGTGTCGGGTTCTTGGTGTTGGTCGTGTTTTCTGGTGGATCTCGACTGCCTGTCATGGATCGGACGAACGTACACGGAATCTTAATATTTTTTATGTGAAAAAATAAAACGGTATATAAATAGCAATTCAACAAGTTTATACCTGAAAAAGTAATGTGCGCCCATGTCATAGTGAAGTGATGACAATTTGTCATTTCAAGTGTTCAACATTTTGGAATCTTCATCATCATCTAAAAATGAGCCCGACCATTGTCAGCACGAGACTACCCAGGCCTTCTGTCAATCGAAGGAGAAATAACGTAAGTTAATAATTAATTCATTTCACATATTCCACTTGATTTACATTTTTCTACATTAGTTTATACTTTGGGAGTGTCACTATTATAATTCAATAGAAAATCAATTTGTACTTTCGTTGAAAAATTAGCGCAAATCACTTGTTTTTCCGCACATTTTACTCTGAGGGATTTTCCCGGGTAAAAAATTAAAGGAAAAAAACTATCAGTTCTTGAGAGAGAAAAAGAGTTTGACTTTTTAATACAAAATCGTTAGCTAATTCAAAATAATTTCTCATGGGTGTTACAACTATTATTAGATGCGAACTCGAGTATTTTCTCATTTTTCTAAGGGTTGATGATTTTTGTTTGTTTGTGATAAAGTGTTATAGTGACATGCATTGTTGAGGGGTTTGTAAGGGCGTTTTAAGGGGCTGATAAATTCAGGGGAAAATCTTCGGGAAAACCCAGAATGTTTGTCTAGGAAAAAATGGATTTATTTTCAAGTAGAACATAAGAGTAAACGAATGACGTGTGTGTGAACGACCTTCTGTTTTTGGTATGATTTTCTTTTCCGTTTGTTTACTTTTTTGAGCATGACTAAATTCTATATTCGCACTCCTATAACCTCAAAAAAATTCACTTTCTGAATCTATTACAAGTTATCAAAAAAATATTTATTTTTGTCGTTTTCATTACCCTTGACAAAATTATTGTGCGTTTTTTATCTACCACAATGAATGGAAATAGGTTAAAAGTAGAATGTTTGATAAATGATAAACATATTTCACTGGTAATTAAATGTCTAAAAATAATTCTATTAGGTTATTTGTTATATTACAAAAAATGAACAGTTAAAAAAGAATACTTTATCGAATGTTCATATGTACAAGAATTCTTTATTAGTTGGTGTCCCATTTAATATTCGGGGTAGAAGGGAGGGACTAAAAGCATCTCTGACGTTATTTGCAAATGAAATGAATATTTGATATTCTCTCATGGACCTCTCTGTTATATATACTTGATACAAATGTATTTACATTTCGTGACTATATGATAAATTTCTAATTGTATTAAATTGATCAATATTATAATATTTGGTTAATTTTACACAAGTGAAAATATCATTTTAAAGTTAATAATATTACCCAAACATTTATTTATTGTTGCAAATCATTTTTCTTTGGAAAAAATAGTTTTATCATTTTCGAAGAAACATTAATAACACATAGGTTTTATCCACTGATAAGTTATTATCTAGTCTTTAATGAGTTTTTATCTTTTTCATTTGAAAAAATCAAGAACAATTCTAACACGAAAAGTGTGAATTAGAATATTTTAAGATTAATAATTAATTAATAATTCATTATTATAGTAATTAATAATGTTATATTAATAATAAACTCATTTGATAAGTAATTTAATTAATAATTTATTTAATAGTTAATTGTTTTTAATATTTTTTGCACTTTTTTCATTTCGTTCACATTAATATTTACTGTAATAAATAGAAAGTGCAAATTATTTTGTTTTTAATTCAATTTGTTCAGGAATAATTAATAAAAAAACTTAGTTGCTTGCAAAAATGTTGCTGAGGGAAAAATATATTTTAATTAATAAATATTTCCGATTAATTAAAGAGAATATTCGATTCACTAAAAATTTAAATAGTTGAAATTTTTTTTAAATTTATATAGTTTAATTTATATAATAAACTTTGTGAAAATTAATTTTCCATTAATCATGTAAGTAATGTTAATTTCAAGACGAAGTTTAATAATCTCATAAAAATGTACGACACTTAAACTGATTTGTAAAAATAAGTTTGTTATTCACAATAAATCTTTATTTAAATTGAATTTCTTAATCATAAAAAACAAAAATAAGCGGAATAGATCATAGTTATTAAAATAATTACAATTTCTAATAATAAAAAATTAAAACTGTAATAATAATAATATTTTTATACATATTAATGATGCTATCACTCGGTCGACAAATTAGTAAGATGATGATAAAATCGATCATTCCGAGTCAGGATCACAGTCATGTGAAGTTAGCACCACTTTTTCAAAAAATTAAAAAAATCAAATGAGTTCTGGGTTCTTTAGGAATAGTTCTGTAGTTCTTTAATAATTTTTTCAATAGTTCTGGCAATAGTCAATAAAAAAAACTACTTAAACAAAATAAGGTGCTAAATTAGCGTAGCACCACAATTTTTGTAAAAAAGAGTTCTGAGATAGTATTTTGATAGCAAATGAAGAGTTCTAGAGTTCTCTCATATAAATATTCATAGTTCCGTAAAATCAAGAAAACTACAGAACTTTAAAAAAATCCTAAAAAATTATTTTTTGCAAAAAATTAATTCTTTTGAGTTCTGAGCAGAGTTCTGGTATCAGTAAAATGAGTTCTGCAAATAATCCTAATAAACTTTTTTTCTAAACTTTAAATCGAGAAAAATACAGAACTTTAAAAAAATCCCAAAAACTTTTTTTTTGCAAAAAATTAATAATTTTGAGTTCTGAGCAGAGTTCTGGTATCAGTAAAAAGAGTTCTGCAAATAATCCTAATAATCTTTTTTTCTAAACTTAAAATCGAGAAAACTACAGAACTTTGAAAAAATCCAAAAAAATTATTTTTTGCAAAAAATTAATTCTTTTGAGTTCTGACCAGAGTTCTGGTATCAGTAAAAAGAGTTCTGCAAATAATCCTAATAAACTTTTTTTCTAAACTTTAAATCGAGAAAAATACAGAACTTTAAAAAAATCCCAAAAACTTTTTTTTTGCAAAAAATTAATAATTTTGAGTTCTGAGCAGAGTTCTGGTATCAGTAAAAAGAGTTCTGCAAATAATCCTAATAATCTTTTTTTCTAAACTTAAAATCGAGAAAACTACAGAACTTTGAAAAAATCCAAAAAAATTATTTTTTGCAAAAAATTAATTCTTTTGAGTTCTGACCAGAGTTCTGGTATCAGTAAAAAGAGTTCTGCAAATAATCCTAATAAACTTTTTTTCTAAACTTTAAATCGAGAAAAATACAGAACTTTAAAAAAATCCTAAAAAATTATTTTTTGCAAAAAATTAATTCTTTTGAGTTCTGACCAGAGTTCTGGTATCAGTAAAAAGAGTTCTGCAAATAATCCTAATAAACTTTTTTCTAAACTTTAAATCGAGAAAAATACAGAACTTTAAAAAAATCCCAAAAACTTTTTTTTTGCAAAAAATTAATAATTTTGAGTTCTGAGCAGAGTTCTGGTATCAGTAAAAAGAGTTCTGCAAATAATCCTAATAAACTTTTTTTCTAAACTTAAAATCGAGAAAACTACAGAACTTTGAAAAAATCCAAAAAAATTATTTTTTGCAAAAAATTAATTCTTTTGAGTTCTGACCAGAGTTCTGGTATCAGTAAAAAGAGTTCTGCAAATAATCCTAATAAACTTTTTTTCTAAACTTTAAATCGAGAAAACTACAGAACTTTAAAAAAATCCTAAAAAATTATTTTTTGCAAAAAATTAATTCTTTTGAGTTCTGACCAGAGTTCTGGCATCAGTAAAAAGAGTTCTGCAAATAATCCTAATAAACTTTTTTTCTAAACTTTAAATCGAGAAAACTACAGAACTTTGAAAAAATCCCAAAAACTTTTTTTTGCAAAAAATTAATAATTTTGAGTTCTGAGCAGAGTTCTGGTATCAGTAAAAAGAGTTCTGCAAATAACCCTAATAACCTTTTTTTCTAATCTTTAAATCGAGAAAACTACAGAATTTTGAAAAAATCCCAATAAATTGTCTTTTGCTTTAAATTAATTTTTTTCAGTTCTGTGCAAAGTTCTAGTATCAGTCAAAAGAGTTCTACAAATAATCTAAATAAATTTTTTTTTAAAAACTTAATATAGAGAAATCTACAAAACTTTGAAAAATCCCAAAAAATCAATTGTTTTGGATTTCTGAGAAGAATTCTGTTTTTAGTAAAAAGAGTTTTATACATAATCCTAATAAAAAAAATTTTTAAACAGAGAATTTAAAATTTACTAAACTTTGAAAATTTTTTAATAATATTCTGTCACACAAAATAATTTTTTTAAAAGGTTTCCACAGAGTGATAGTTTAGTAATTGATTGAAATAAGTTTTTAATCCTTAATTATGTTTAATAAAACGTGTTGATATTTGCTATTAAAGTTTTTATTTTGGCAAATTTTCTGTATATAATATTTGTTAGTATAGTAAAAAGATATACTAGTAAAACTTTAACAAAACATTATGTTGTCAGTGGTTTTATGCAGAATCATAAACATATAATAATAATACAAACAATAATCTTTTCATTCGTCAAACATACATATAATTTTAAAATACTTTTTGCATAATTTTATTTGCCTATTTTTTTCTTTATTAATACAAAGGACCAATACCGCTATAACTTTTTTCTTTACTTACACATACACATCATTTTAAAATACTTTTTACATATTTTATTAGGCATTTTTTTTATAATAATAATAATTATAATAATAAAATGGTACAAGGAAATTTGAAGCGATAATATTTATTTAATAGAAAAAATTTCGAAAACAGGCTCGAATATGTGCTTACCCCTTCAACTATGGGGTCAGAATTCGTTAAATTTTCACAGAAAATTCCTAAATGAATGGACCGATTTAAGTATACCAAGCGGGAATAATATAAAGGGAACAAAAAATACTTTCGTTTAGAATTAGACAAATTTTAAAAAGTTTATATTTTAATAATTATTTAATAAATTTTTTATAAACATACACTTAAAACTATAAGAAATCAAAATCCATTAAGAAAATTTAGGAGCGACAATTATTTTAAAAGTTAGAATGGAAATTATATTGGCGCGGTGTAGTGCATTAACACTGAACTTTGTCTTTGATAACTTTTATGGTTATATAACTAAATAAAAAATGTTAATTTGACAGTGTTTTGTTCATTTCATAGTTAAAACTAATGTTTTAATTCTGAAAATCATCAAAACCCCATCTCTGTTCGATATAATTTCCATTATAACTTTTAAAATAATTGTCGCTCCTAAATTTTCTCAACGGATTTTGATTTCTTATAGTTTAAAGTGTAAGTAGATATTTTTAAAAAAAATTTAAAAGGCGCAGAACTCTGGTCAGAACTCAAAAGAATTAATTTTTTGCAAAAAATAATTTTTTGAGATTTTTTTAAAGTTCTGTAGTCTTCTCGATTTAAAGTTTAGAAATAAAGTTTATTAGGATTATTTGCAGAACTCTTTTTACTGATACCAGAACTCTGGTCAGAACTCAAAAGAATTAATTTTTTGCAAAAAATAATTTTTTAGGATTTTTTCAAAGTTCTGTAGTTTTCTCGATTTAAAGTTTAGAAATAAAGTTTATTAGGATTGATGGCAGAACTCTTTTTACTGATACCAGAACTCTGGTCAGAACTCAAAAGAATTAATTTTTTGCAAAAAATACTTTTTAAGATTTTTTTAAAGTTCTGTAGTTTTTTCGATTTTAAGTTTAGAAAAAAAGTTTATTAGGATTATTTGCAGAACTCTTTTTACTGATACCAGAACTCTGGTCAGAACTCAAAAGAATTAATTTTTTGCAAAAAATAATTTTTTTGGATTTTTTTAAAGTTCTGTAGTTTTTTCGATTTTAAGTTTAGAAAAAAAGTTTATTAGGATTATTTGCAGAACTCTTTTTACTGATACCAGAACTCTGGTCAGAACTCAAAAGAATTAATTTTTTGCAAAAAATAATTTTTTTGGATTTTTTCAAAGTTCTGTAGTTTTCCCGATTTTAAGTTTAGAAAAAAAGTTTATTAGGATTATTTGCAGAACTCTTTTTACTGATACCAGAACTCTGCTCAGAACTCAAAATTATTAATTTTTTGCAAAAAAAAAGTTTTTGGGATTTTTTTAAAGTTCTGTATTTTTCTCGATTTAAAGTTTAGAAAAAAAGTTTATTAGGATTATTTGCAGAACTCTTTTTACTGATACCAGAACTCTGGTCAGAACTCAAAAGAATTAATTTTTTGCAAAAAATACTTTTTTTTGGATTTTTTCAAAGTTCTGTAGTTTTCTCGATTTTAAGTTTAGAAAAAAAGTTTATTAGGATTATTTGCAGAACTCTTTTTACTGATACCAGAACTCTGCTCAGAACTCAAAAGAATTAATTTTTTGCAAAAAATAATTTTTTAGGATTTTTTTAAAGTTCTGTAGTTTTCTTGATTTTACGGAACTATGAATATTTATATGAGAGAACTCTAGAACTCTTCATTTGCTATCAAAATACTATCTCAGAACTCTTTTTTACAAAAATTGTGGTGCTACGCTAATTTAGCACCTTATTTTGTTTAAGTAGTTTTTTTTATTGACTATTGCCAGAACTATTGAAAAAATTATTAAAGAACTACAGAACTATTCCTAAAGAACCCAGAACTCATTTGATTTTTTTAATTTTTTGAAAAAGTGGTGCTAACTTCACATGACTCAGGATCACTCCTGACTCGGAGTGATCGATTTTATCATCATCTTAATAATATTTTTAAATAAACAAAATAATTCAAAATAAAAAATATTTTTATATATTTTGATGCCACAAGTTTTAAACGTTTAAATGCACGAAAACTTTTTATTAAAAATATTTTCATACTTAGTGACTGCAATAAAAGTTGAATCTTACATTTTATTTTACCTTTTACCTTATTGTTAAATAAAATTATTGTATTATAAAAAATTTATTTAGAAGAAAAATAAATTAATTTCATTCATGTGAACTTTCAGAACTTTAGGATCATTATATTTTAAATTATATAAATAAATAAATGGTTAAAGTAGTACAATGAATAAAAATAACAGAGAAATAAAAGAAAAAAAGATAAGAAAAACAGAATAAATAATTATTATAATAATTCTAATTATATAAAAATTTTTACTAATTAAAAGAAACAATTAAAAAAATGTATTAAAATCATTTGATAAAAAAGATAACTAAAAAGAATTAAAGTATTGTATAATATTGTAAACAACAATAAGTAAAGAAACAAAATTTTTAAAATTAGTTCCTTTATTTTTTTAATTCTACCAATTATCGATAAACTTGCAAGTATTGTTTAAATATTTGCGTACGAAACCCGCCATTGAAGTGCGAGTACAACTCGCACTTGTCCATTTTTTTTATTTTTAGTTACAAAATTAAAGGGAGAAAACAATCTCTCATTTATTCTTTTAAAATTTAACTCTTCTTTAAAATATTTAATGCCACTTGTTTTAACTAAAAAAAAATGAAAAAAAATGAAAAATTTTTATTTTTCAAAAACTTTTTAAAATAAATTTTTTTTCGTCAGACTGTTACAATACACTAGTATACCAATTTTCAGCTCATTAGGTTAATGTCCTTTACAACGGTATGGCCATTATTACATAGCAAGTTCTCTATAGTTTAACCGCTAGGGGGGGGAGGGGCACGATTTGGCTACGGACACAAGAGTCTCACCAATAGGGTTCCGTCGGTACACCGAAGGTGTACGGAACCCTAAAAATAAAGGGAAACAATTAAAAATAATAAAAAATAAAGGAAAATAAATGCAAATGGCAATTTTAATTTATTGAAAATTATGGTCGATTTAAACTGAAATAAAATTTTGAAATAAAAATTAAATCTGAACAATAGGTTAATTGATAAATTTAATATTAGTTGATTAAAATTTTTCGATTTTATAAAGAAAATTGTTTATTATTTTTAGATCTTGTTTTTTTAAATTCGATGTGAAAATATTTGATAAAATTCCATTCGAATGTCAAATATCTATATGAAAAGTTTCATAAAACGCGAAAGACATCTAAGAGTCTTAAGCGTAAGCTGTTTGATCTAATATGTACTGAGAAGCCTAAAGAAACTCTGTCCTAGGCTAGGCCCGAGACACTCATAGGTTTGTGATAACGAAATGAAGGAACGAGAAAATAAATCATTTTTACACATATTTTTTACATTTAATTTTTTTATTTTGTAAAGAAAACAGTAAAAATAAAGTATTGATTTTAAAAAACCCTTTAATTTGAAGATAGATCTCTTAATCGAAATTAAATTGTTCTTTTCGATATAAATATAATAAATATTTTCAAATCTATTAATATTTGAATGAAAATAGTATAATATGTATTTTTAAATTAATTATAGGGGCTCCTAATTTTATTACATAAAATCCTGTATAATATTCAATAGACCTTATTATTTCATTTGTCAAAACTTTTATTTCATGTAATTTTTTTTAAAGAATTAAAATTTTTTCAAAAAAGTATAAAAACAAAACGCCTTTTCAATTAATGTTAATCAATTAAAATATTAAGATGCACGTAGAAAAAAATGCTGTTGAATCAATGACATATGAGTTTGATTCATTTAATAGTGTCATAACGGGCGGCCAAACGTATATGCTGTTATTTTGAAAGCACCGATTCTAATGATTCGATAGTATCAATTTCATTGAAACAAAAGCATATTTCTCAAATTGACAACATACATGTTAATTTCAAGGTATTTCATTTGAATCATCGATCATCATTTTTTAATTTAACAGTATATGCTTTTGAGTCAATGACTACAGTTTTTAAATTTAAAAGCATCATTTTTATGATTCAAAAATTTGTACTTTTAATTTTTTTAGTTGTTGCTATCGATTGAATAACACCATACTGTTAAGTCAATTCTTTTATGTGGTTAAAGATATACCAACGATAAATTGAAAAAAGGAAATTTTTGTTCACATATATGTTTTATATACTATAATTAATTCTCACACCTTTAACACAACACTTCTTATACACATCTTTTTTTCAATTTTACACTCTAATATACACATCTTTATTATTTTATACAGTAACCGCGAACTTTGTGGTTAAATACCGTGCTCGAGATTTTTCTCGTGTATAAGGGAATTTATATATAGGGAATTTATATTTAACTAGTCATTAATTAATTAAAAGAATTTAAATAATACTTTTTTATATTAGAATTACAAAAACGACAGGTTTAATATACATATAAATATGTGCGTGATTAAGTATTTCAATAAATTTAGCACCTGTCAATGTCTCAAATACATAGTGTCCTTATTTTTATATAGCATATATGCTATAGGCAGTCCGCAATATCACCACTCATTGAAACGAAAGCATATGCTTTCGTTTTCCAGAGCGTGCTTCTTTGAAGTAAACAACTTTTCATTTGATTAAAATTTACAAGCATTTTCTTCAAATTTATCTATTAGATGCTTCAAATGAATGATGTCAAAGAAGGGACCTTAGCTGCTTAAAATTTTAGGTTAGGTTTAGAGTAGTGTTAGCTTCATTAAAAATGTATTATTGATTATTTAACATCAAAAGCATATTCAATGACGGGAAATTCAATAGCATGGAGCTATTTGATACAAAAGCACTTTTTTCAGTGTGTAAATACACTGAGAAAAATAGAGTTTGAAAAACTGGGAGTCAATATTGAAAAAACTGGACTCAGTCCAGTAAAAGTACATTAATTCATTTCCATCAAGCATCTTAGGGTATTGCGTGTAGTGTATAGAGGGCCTTAGTTCCAAATGTCACTGTAAAGAGCATTGAAACACAGGCGAAGATTATAATAGGATGTCAAGAATTGTAAGGCGTATGTGATACATTACGAGCACTATGTTACTGGGTACAAACTTAGATATTAAAAAGTTTTTTATTTTAATTATAGATTTCACTTTTAGAGATGTTTTGAGCAATGTAAAGACAAAAGTTATAATAACAGGGTGTCTACCAACCGGGAAATACGGGAAATAGCCAGGAATTTAATGTGACCGAGAACACAAATTAACAAATATTGTTCTCTGCATTTGAATTAGTTAAAAATAACTAATTTTAAAATATAAAGTCAGTCCCTTATTCAAATAGTAGTATTTTCCTATTGAAACAGTTAATGGTAACTAATAATTATTTTTTTCCGGTCAATATAAATTCCCTATTATTTTCTGGTTTTCCATATTGGTAGACAAACTGTTATATGTATTGGTAGGAACTAAGATCCGTCAAAGACGGGTACGACAGCTAGTATATCTATAAAATAATTTGCTTACAATGAAAGCTGGTTAAATATAAATTCTGAAAAACAACATTTTGTTTCAATTTATGTTTTAAAATATGCTAGTTTTATTAAATGTAAACTTTCCATCATAAACTATTTATTACAAAAAATCTTTCCTAAACTATAATTCAATTTAACTCTTTTCGGTAATAAACATTTTCGATCTAAATAATATTATAAAAAATAATTTATGAGCAAAAAGAAGAGATAAATTTTTATTGCAGAATTTTTTTTTTGAAATATATTTTTGTGGAGAAAAAGCAGAGCATTGAAAATTGAGATTAGTTGGAAATTTTAAGAGATTATTATTACACTCTCTGTGAAGTAGGAAAGTCAGTATAGAATATTGTTCCGAAAATATCGAAGAGTATTTTCGTATTCGGAGAGAGAGTTAGCATGTGTAATTGTACATACTGTAATAAAACTTCTTCTCTCACAGTAATATGGATTTAATAATAGCAGCAGGTGTTAGGAAGACCAGATCGAGGGTATGTCTTTACCCCTAATCTTATTAACCCTTTAACACCGGGAAGGACACATATTTTACTTAACTTTCAGAGCCATCATTCTTAACGATTTCCTAAGTTAAAAATTTGGTAGTTATCCATCCCTATAGAGTTTTTATCGCTCTTTCAGAATCTGAGGTTCAAATTTAAAACAACTTTAAGTTGAGAAAGTTGTGAACATTTTTTTGATAAAAAACTGAAAATTTTTTACTTTTTTTTTGTAAAATGAAATTTTTTAGAGTAACAAGTAAGAATGCATGCGTAAAAAGTAAAAATATCGCGTCCACAAAAACCAACCTTCACTATGGCGAAATGTACATTTCAAAATGGCGATATAAGAAATTTTTTAAAAATAAACATCAGTCTAGTGTACGAATTTAAAAAAAAAATTGGATAATCTTGTTAGTTTGTATTTGGGGGTCAAAATGGCGGATCCAATATGGCGATCGTAAATTTAAAAAATCGTTGGTTTTTGTTGAAATTTGTAACTTAAAATCTGATGAGAAATATTATAAATTTAAAATGGTAGAATTAATATGACATGAAAAACTTGGTTTTTAGAAAAATCTATATATTTGAAAGTATTGTTTTCAAATTAAAAGTTTCCAAATTTTGTATATTATTTTCGTGGCAAGAACATATCATAAAGTATCACCTTCTTAATCCACAAAAAAATGTTATTTTTTTAACGACTAAATTCAATCGCCATATTGGATCCGCCATTTTGAATTTTGAAAAACTAATATCAGATTCGAAATCAGCGACGCCGAAAACCCTTGAATACAAAGTGACAGCGCCTAGGTAGAGTATGCGTACAGCACTTTCGCATACACGTATTTCTCCACACGGCTCGCCTACGAGCGTAAGGGAAAGAGATTGCGCTCTCCAACGTCGATGGCCATCAAGTAACCATCTGCCGATACCACAGAGTTGAGTAAGAACTTCTGCAGCCCTTCAGTGGGTGGCGGGACCTTTCCAATCCCTGGTCACTCTGCAGGTAACCACCCGAGTTGGCACCACAACTCACACCACTGCCCCACGAGTCCAACCCAATGAACGGAAGGAAACAAGTCTTTCGACAAGTCCCTCGGGCTCGGACCGGTCCCTATGGTACCGTTTAGTACTCTGGTATGAGTACCGATTAAGAGTCTTACCACCCTTGTTTCGGCAAGTTAGGTTTGTCGGTCTATATTAGACCTGCCGGACCGACACGGCACTGCCCATCTTCATCGTAAGCCACTACTCTGCGAGGAAGCCTGGGACGAACCGAGTACTAACCGCAAGCAGTGGCACCACTCCGAGTCTCATTTAGTCGCCTCTTACGACATGCAGCCGATCGCAGGAGGCCTATTCACTGAAAAAATTAAATTCTAATTTTAAGAAAAACTTCTTAAATATGCGCTAAGAATATTCTCCACTTAAATTAAGTGGGAAATATTCTTACAATAATAATGTTCTTCTTATTGTAAGAATATTTCCCACTTAATTTAAGTGGAGAATATTCTTGGCGCATATTTAAGAAGTTTTTCTTAAAATTAGAATTTAATTTTTCAGTGTTCTGCGCCCGGGACCCCACGGGAGAATACAATGTGACAAGATAATCCAATTTTTTTTTAAATTCGGACACTAGACTTTGATGTTTATTTTAAAAACATTTCTTCTATCGCAATTTTGAAGCCGCCATTTAAAAATTTTTAAATTTCATTTCGACATATTGAAGGTTGGTTTTTGCGGACGCGGTATTTGTAGTTTTTACGCATGCATTCTTACTTGCTACCTTAAAAAAAATTTATTTTTCCAAAAAAGTAAAAAATTTCTGTTTTTTGTCAAAAAAATGTTCACAACTTTCTCAAATTAAAGTTGTTTTAAATTTGAACTTCAGATTCTGAAAGAGCGATAAAAACTCTATAGGTACCTACCAAATTTTTAACTTGCAAAAACGTTAAGAACGATGGCTCTAAAAGTTGAGTAAAATAATTGTCCTTTCCGGCATCAAAGGGTTAAGGGGGTAGTCTGGTTTTACAGCCTGTTTTGAAAGCATATTTCGGGATTTTTTTTTCATTATAAAATAAAATTAAATATAATAATATCAAATCTTTTTACATCTTTTTATTGTTGAGTATTATAAATTGTTAACAAAAAATTATTTCACTATTTTTAACTTGATAGTGTTATAGATATTTTCAGTTAATGTTTATAACTAAGAAAAGAAGTAGGGGACTCGTGCAGGTGATAACTTCCGTTGGCGTAGTCTAAATCAAAAAAATCAAATTGATTATTGCTTTGCACTGAAAGAAATTATTCGTGATTACTGTGAGAATTCTAGCTAATACAGCCATATTGTATTGTTGGATTTGTTACTGTGATACGGTATCACTATTTTAGCCATTCTATTTTGTTTTTTTTAATACGTCTGCGCACAACGCTTTTAACAAACGCACCTAACCTTCTGTTTCACATACAAAATCTGTGTTTTGAATACTGACATTCAGTATGGTTGAGTCAGTCAGAAAACGAAATAGGCAAAACTGACATAAAAATTATGGTAATTCGAAGTGACAAATCACTCTATTAACAATATTCTCAATGTAAAATAGATAAAATAAATGTTTCAATTGAACATCTTTGTCAGTCAAAATAGTACACAGAAAAAAAAGTCCACGGATCTCTCGTGAACTAGTTTATCACTTTTGGATGGGACACAAAATTTCAAAATTTCCATTCACTTTTGATTAGAAATGGCAAACGTCAACGAATAGCTGAAACAAAGTTAATGAATTTTTGATGAACTGTTAAGGATGAGTAGTTCGTCAAAAGTAGAGGTACAAGTTGACAAAAAAACCGTGAACTCGACAGTTTCAGTAGTATGCGCAGTTCGCAATGCGCATCAAATATGGCTGATCAAGCATTCATCATTCAGTCGGTGTCATCTGTGTTTACATTCGGGCAAATTCTTTGATAAATGTTATTATTTAGAATCAGTGTTTTCTATTATTTAGTGAATATTTTTGTGTGCTAATTTTTTTGTGAAACAAATAATTCATAAAATAAATTAAAGGTTACGACAAGGGCCATTTTCTACTTTGCACGGTCCTGAGTTTGACAGCAGACAAAGCTAATCGTGTCGTTTGCAGAATTAATGTGTATGTAGATTTAGCAGTGGTGGTTAGTTGGTAGAAATATTATGTCATAGGGTATAGGTAGTGTTGCATTCGAGCGAGAAATCGCTCGAAAAGAACGAGAAATCTCGTGAAGAAGACAATGAAAACAATTGAATATTAAATCACATTCAATTGTTTTCATTGTATTATTTACGAGATTTCTCGTTCTTTTCGAGCGATTTCTCGCTCGAATGCAACACTAGGTATAGGGTACTAGGTTCGAATCCCCTGAAGCGAATTACGAATTTTAATGTCGATAAAATGGTGTATTCTGTGTAGTTTAGGTGCGTATAGGCGTCAAGTTATCAAATTAAGTGAATTGCTATAAAAAAGTAGTATCTGGAAATTATTTTTTCTTGTTTTTAGCATTTTTTAAAAGTTCGCGAATTTTTCGTTAACTTTGACGAAAATTTCGGAAACCGTACTATGTTTCTAGTGAAGGAGTTGATGGAATTTTGACGAACTGTGTTTGTTGATTTTCAAGAATTTTGTGTCCCATCCAAAAGTGATATACTAGTTCACGAGAGATCCGTGAACTTTTTTTTTCCGTGTACTTATGTTTTTCAAAATTGTGTTTATTGTTATTATGATGCGTATGCCTAAAATAAAATATTTGTAGGTTAGTAAGAATTTCTCAACCAAACTTTTTATGTTGATAATGTCAAAGCATTTTTTTTATTGTATATGTCAGTGGTTATGTCCCGAACGAGAATTCATTTCCAAAATAAATCGATATCTGATTTTTGAGCCATAAGGTAATGAATGTAATCATAGAGTAAATCGTGTGCCTCGCCTAAAAGAACAATAAAGAAAAAGAAAGTGATAGAAAGATTCGGCTGTATGAGCTATATGAGTGGTTGGATGCTATAAGGGAATACGCGTGAAAGTAGAAGTCTCCGCTTACAGCGAGACAGCGGCTGCGCGAGGGGACAACGAATAAACTATGCGTGTCCCCTTATAGCATCTAATCCCTCATATAGGTAGTTCTATAAAAGAGGGAATATGTGATGTCCAAGGTTGTTTGTTACATTACTTTTGAAAAAACAACATTATTTTTAATTAATGGGAACTGTAGTGCTTAACGATTTCTATTATGCCACAAAACGTTATCCAGTTTCAAAAAATAAAAGCATTTAACTCCTAAATTCTCAGTGTCCTGGCATGTTCTATTGTGAACATGAAAGTTAATAAACTATATAAATATTATTTTTAAGCGTTTAAATTCAAATTTACACTTGGATATATAATAATTTCAAATAGTTGTACTTTACAAAAATTTTAATAATTGAGGGTCCCGATCAAATAATTCGACCTATGCTCGGAGACACGCGCTAATGCTAGTCAGGTAGCAGTGATCGCCACTGTAAAAATAAGAAAATAAACATGATTTTTTCTAAAAATATTGAAAATTGTTAACTTAAAGTAACAAAAAAGTATAAACAATTCAAAAATCGGTTCAGAGGCATCTCTTGCAAATTTTATCCCCTTTAATTTAAAACCAAGAGCATCAAACTCCGATAAAATTTGTAGGCTCTAGACTATTAAGTATGAAAAATAACTTGTAAAAAATGCCAATGTGCGCAGCGCGAGTTTAACGCCATGAAAAGATCTACACGGCTGCAGTTTTTAATTAATAACTTTTTTCTAATTTAGATTCATTTTTTTTAAAAACGGTTTTAGAATCGGAGACGTTTAAGGAATATAATACAATTTTAATTTTTTCGTTAGGACGTGAAGAACATATTTGTTTATTAACATTTTATAAACAAATTGTAAAACATTTATTATTTGCTTTATATTTTTAATAAACTAATTGTGTTAATCAATGATTAAATCCTCAATCAACCAATCATGAGTCAACAAAATGGCTTTAAACATTGATTGACTTTCAATTGGGTTGGTGGAATTAGCGCTTAGTACAGGAAATTGTATCAAAATTAGTTTTTTGAGTATAGAAATTGTTTTTTCTAAATAATAATGGGTCAAAATATGTGAAACCGACCACTTGGAAAATTTTTGTCTTTAATTTTCAAGTTATCTATGATTTTTGGTAGATATATAAGTACACTTTTCCCCCCTAAAATATTTTTCAAAAAAAAATCTATTTTTGAAGTAATCAGGTGTTAAAGTTTTGGGTCATTTTATTTGCAATTTATTATTACTTTGAAGCAAATAAAGATAATTAGGTGAATTTTTTAAAATGAAAGCTTAAAGTCTATACTTCAAGGATTAAGGGGGGAGCCTACTTTACATGGTAAAAAAATCGATTTTTTTTGCTTAAATCTTTAGAAAATACATCCAAGAATATGTACCTAAGTTTTAGAGGCCAATCTAAATTATTTTTCATGTTTTCGTTGATTTTTGTCGAGTATAAAAAGTTAAGTTAAAAAACATTAAAGGTTACAACCAATTGTTGAATTGTTATAAATAAACTAGAGGAAATGTAAACAAAATTTTATTTTTTTATTTTTCGAAAGTAGATAAACTTTAAAATTTTTCTTTATTTTTATGTTTCAAACAAGAATTGCGGTCTCTATCGTGCCCGCCGTTTTTTAAGTCCAGATGTGCACCACTATCTACAATTAATTTTAACTTATCTATTTTTTAATATTTCATGTCAAAATTTTTTTCACAAATGCTTTAAATATGTACAAAAACATCTCAAAAAGCCCGGAGGTGTAAGTTATTTTTCTCCTTCCTAAAAAAATTCTTAAAAAAGCGCTATTTTTAAGCCTTCTAAAGTAGGCTCCCCCCTTAAATAAAGCGATTGCTAAAAAATGAAAATTTATAATTGTTTTTAACAATTGTTTTAAATAATTGCAAATTGAAGAATGTTCTCAATGTTTTTGAAAGATTAAGTTACGATGTATTGATACGCAAAACTCCAAGCATTGAAATAAAAGTATAAGTAGAGCGCGCGGGGACATGAAAAAGTTGTGCTATATGAAAATTTTTCACTGATTCACAACTTTTTCGATTTTATTCTTGTAGTTGACATTTCAAGCTTTAATTTAAGTCTAATTAGAGATTTCTAGCACGTCGGCATCATTCTCTACACGTGATAAAAAAAGGCCAAAAATAGGGTTTTTTGTAACTTTGAGTCCATTTTTCTCAGAATATCGTCGTGATGGGCACTTTTGGAGGTCATATTCGTGTTTAGCCATGAAAATCCTATAGGAATATCATTGTCCGGTCTTTGAATCAGAGAAAAAGTAATTTTTGTCAACCAGTGAAATTCACTTAATTATCTTTATTTGTTTCAAAGTAATAATAAAATGAAAATAAAATGACCCAAAACTTTAACACCTGATTACTTCAAAAATAATTTTTTTTTGAAAAATATTTTAGGGGCGAAAAGTGTACTCATATATCTACCAAAAATCATAGATAACTTGAAAATTGGAGACAAAAATTTTTCAAGTGGCCGGTTTCACTTATTTTGGCCCTAATCAAAATTGTTTAGTTATATGAATTTGAATTAGCGAAAGTTCTTCACTAATTTTTTAATTCTATTGATTTTTTTTAATGAGAAATTAATTTATTATAAAGAAAAAGTCTAAAATTAATTAACATTTAACGATTCCATTTAAAAAGCAATTTTTTACACCGAATTTTTTAGTGAAAAAAACTAAAACTTAGTTTTCTCACACCGAAAAAATCCCAGGCGAAAATTTATAACCGGCGCGGATTCTAGCCCGTACTGACGCTGATGTAACTGTATTGGCTCGGAACCTCCTGCCAACCGAACATAAACGGGCATTCTACCGAATAGTGACTAGGCCAGAAGCGCGCTGGTAACCGGCTCGGAACTATGGCATTCCTACCGGCCGGGAGAAGCCGTTCCGTGTATAATTCAACCGGCTGGGACCTGGCACTCTACTGACTGCGGATTTTCAATTTAATAGCCAGCTAAACGTTGGCATTCTACCACTATGCTACGCTCGCATGGGACTCTCAAATCTTAAATTCTTCTTCTTTTGTGTATAGCTTTTTGCTTAGCAATAGGCCAGATCTGGTAGTATGTATGTATTTAATTGTGTTAACTAAAATTTGATTGGTGCTAATTATAGAGAAAGTTATGAAACAATTGATATATGTTGTCACGATGATAGTTCACTGGTGTCACATAATTTTATCCTTGTTGATTGGTGGTTACAAAAGAATTATGTACATTAAACATGTTTCATAGTGGTTCGTATAGATGGTCTTGTTGAAATTGTCCATAGTCCATTTATGTGTAAATCACGCGTTATGTTTAGAACTTAAAGGTGCTTCATAATACAGCACAGTAGCATCGCAGTGATACACATTGGTTGGTCCAAGAGTAAATAAGTCCATTACCAAGCATATACAGGATGGATACAACGGAAGGCGCATTATGGTTCGAAGAGTAAAATATGTATAGATATGTAGTTTAAAATTGATTTTTATAGGTGCATTGGAATATTTATATAATTAGTTTATTATTGTTTGTATTAAAAAATTGACTAAGTTCTGAGATATTTTCCTTAGTTGGATAGAATATTATTTTATCCAATGAGGTTACTGTTCCATTAGTAATGGGTTCGATAGTATTAATATAGCTGAAAAATTTTGGTCTATTATCAGAAAATAATTGACATTCATTCCAAATATGTATAAAGGACCTCTCTGGTTCCCCGCACCAGCATTCTCTGGGTATAAGCCAGTTCATATGATCAAAGTGTTCAGTAGTACAAATATGAGTTGATCGTAATCTGTTGATGAGACATATAAGTTTTCTAGGATGATCACTGAACTCACTGAACCATGGTAATTTTGTTTTGATGTTAACATTATTTAAATATCTGATATAGGAAGTAGAAGAAAAATTATGTTTTTCATTAAAAGGCCATTTAACTTTAATCAAAGAGAGGTAATCCTCACGTAAATATTTGAAAGTATTAATGATACACTCGGGTCGTAAAGTTTCAGTACATTTGGAATGACTACATTTGAATGCACGCTTCACTTTAAGCTCAAATATTTCAGTAAAAATTGATGTAAAAGCTATCAAATTAGGATCATTTTAAAGTTTAATAAATTTGGAGACAAATGCGTCAAGTATAAACAATTTAATCATGTAAATGTGTCAAAATGACAAAAAGTAGATTATAACATTAAATATTCAATTAATTCATGGTAGGCATTTTTTACGAGTGTTTTTTATTGTGTGTCTTGATAAATGTGAAATAAATATTCAAAATTTTAAAATGGCGGTTCCAATATGGCGTTAAATTTTTTTAAAAATTGTTAAGTTTCTACAAAATTTGGTATTCAAAGGTTTTTCATATATCTGTTGATGAATCTGAAAGATAGAAAGTTATATGAAAATAATTTCTTACATTTTCGTCCTAAAAAAATATGTTATTATTAAATTACTTTCTTCTATTTTAATTGTTAATTTATTTTTAAAAAGAAATTCTCTTCAAATAATTAATTCTAATAAATAAAGATATTTTTATATTATGACATATACAGTGATAGAAGGTAACTGTCAAAGTTTAAGTTCGATATCAATATTGTGACTACTCAGTCTGCAAATATAATAGTTATATCTATAAACATTTTTTCATTTTTGATAAAATTGATAGTTACTTTGACAGCTGTCAACAGTCAAATTATACATTTTACCGAAAATTCGGGACACATGAGTCTAAAAATTTTATAGGTAAAATTTGTATGTAGATTTACTCATTTTTTCAAAAATTGACAGTCACTTTAACAGCTGTCAACTATCAAATTTAAATTAGACATAAAATTTGGATTTAGAAAGTCTCAAACCTGTTAGAAGTTGTTTTTGTGCAGATTTACTCATTTTTGATAAAATTGATAGTTACTTTGACAGCTGTCAACTGTCAAATTTTAAATTTTATTATATATTCTTAAGTATGGCGAAATTAAAAATATCCACAAGTTTCGTTGCAATTAATACAGTCTTTCTAATTTTTCGCATTAAATAGGGTCTCTCCGACCACTGTGCAAGGATAGATTACGAAAGAGTAGGGAAGAATGATTTTGAGTTATTCTTTCTTTATTTTCTAGTAATTTAATTGCATTCAAAGAGTCAGTCAGTATAATAGTCAATTGTAATTGATCATTAATGATTCTTTTTAAAGCATAGTTTAAAGCGAGTTCCGTAGTAATTGGGCTTAATAAAAGAGGCAAAGCAAGACCAAATTTAAAATTATTTTGCGAGATGTAATATGGAAGCCCTGAGTTTTCTTTTTTATCATTGTTATTTCCATCTGTGTAGATATGTGTGTACCCAGGATAGTTTACTGTCAAGTGATTATGTAATAGATGATTTCGTTGTTCAGATTGTTTTAAAGTGTAACCGAAAGTGGTATCACAATCAATTTTCAAATGATGAATACTCCAATCAAAATGTAATGGCCTCTTAGGTAGAGATGCCAAATTGAGAAAAGGTGCAATACGTTTGTATGTGGAATATATTACACAGTTAACTATATAGGCTTTTGGTTTTTTAATTTCAGTAATTCGTTGATTTAATAGTTTAAGTTTGTGTACAATTGGGTTCTCAGACCAAGCAAGTGATCTGACCATGAATCTGTTGTAAAGAAATTTGCGTCTATATTCTAGAGGCGGTTCAGCACTTTCAGATAACAGAAAGTATCTTGGAGTGGTGGACATGCAGCCTAAAGCGAAACGCAAAGCTGCAAATTGTACTCGATCAAGTCTAGATAATTCTTTTTTACTGGCTCCAGCAAATAGAATAGCGCCCCACTCCAGATATGATCTAATAAGACCTCTGTAGATAGTTAACATCGTGATAGGGGATGAACCCCAATAAACTTTGGCTAAGGCTTTGAGTATATTTAGAGTTCTCATTCCTTGCAAAACAATGTGTGATATATGTGAAGACCAATTAAGTTTAGCATCTAAAATTACACCTAGATATTTAACAGTTGTTTTACAGTGTATCGGTTCATTATTAATATTCAGTGTGTTTTGATTAGGATTATAATTTTGTTTTGTAAAAAAGCATGGTTGTGTTTTAGATGCAGAAATATTCATGCCATTAGATTGTAATTAAGGAGTTAGTTCAGTCATTGAATTTTTAATTGTTATGAGTCCCTCTTCATGATTATCACAGTTAGTATAGAGAAAAACATCATCAACATAAATACCTGCTTTGACATCAGCTCCCACATGGTGCAATATTCGACTTGTATAAAGATTAAAAAGCAAGACTACAAGTACTACTCTCTGTGGGACACCTATGCCCACTACAGAAGGTTCGTATTGATAAGAAGTAAAGTAAAGTTCTCTTTTTGAAGTTAGAAAGTTGACAAAATTTAAAATACGTGCTGGAAGGCCTAGATCTTTTAGCTGTTGTATAAGATTTTTAGGCATGATACAATGAAATGCACCCTTTATATCAAGTGATAAGGCAAGTACTTTTTTTCCAGCATTGAAAGCCTGCATGACATCGGTGGTGACCATGGCAACACAATCCATAGAAGAACGAGTCTTTCTACAGCCGTACTGACATGATGGAAGCCAACGGTGATGCTCAGCATGATATTCAACTCGGAAATGTACCATATTTTCAAGAAGTTTACAAAGGTTTGATGTAAGGAAGATTGGGCGGAAACCTTTTCCTCCTGATTTAGGAATAAAAGTAACTTTGGTTTGTTTCCAATCATCAGGAAATTCAGAACATTTATATATATTATTATAAATTTTGAGTAGTAATTGTAATCCTGCCCTTGATAGTTCATCAGCATAAGGAATGCTAACAGGAGGAATATCAGGGCGAGAAAGTTCATTTTGAAGGTTTATCAATTCAGGTGAATTAGGATTATTAAAAACTTGTGTTGATTTAGCTAGGTTACGAGAATTGAAGGCTCTAATAACATTCCAAATACGTTTACTCCCCATAGAGGGCTCTATTGAATTGCAAAAAATTACGAAATGAATCACGTTTAATATTTCTAAGTGTTTTTTTGACATCTTGATCAATTCTAGAATATTCAGCTAAAGTTTCTGCTGTTTGATTATGGAGATAGTTTTTAAGGACTTCTTTTCGTTTATTAATTGCATCTTTACAAAGTTGGTTCCACCAGGTAGGTTAAACTTTACTCGGAGCATATTTAGTAGTAGTACGAATAGCACCAGAAGTTTCAAGTGAAGAGATGATAGCTTTCATAAACTCATTATACGTATCGTTAATAAGAAAAGTAGAATTCAACTTATTTTCAATATCAGGGATATAGAAATCAAATTTAGTCCTAAATTATTATTGTAATACTAGATGGTATGAGATAGAGATCCAACAGAACAGGGAAGTGATCTGATCCATATCTTTTATTATCAACATTAACTTCTGCCATATTGGCAAGAGCTGGAGTGGTTATAACCAAATCTAAAATGCTAGTAGTTTGATTGACGGAATTATAATAGGTGCCTTGTGTATCATTTAAGACAATAAATGGTGAGGCTTCTAAGGTGGGATAAAAGTTACGACCATTTTGATTGAAGGTAGTATTTCCCCATAATGGAGCATGTAAGTTGAAATCTCCACAAAGAATAACGTGGTTATATGTTTGTATATCAATTTCTCTATCCATTATTAAAGTTTCAACTTTAAGTTTTTTATTAATTAGACTGCGAGAGTTCCAAGAACAAAGTCTAAGGCCTCTAGGTGCCATTGTATAATACAGTATTAACGATTAAACCTACAATTTTATGATCAATTAGGCAAATACAGTTATAATTACATAGAATTTTTTGGAATTAAATTCAGTTTAGGTTGCTTAACATTTATCAATTTAAGAACTAAAATTTATTAATTTACAAGTAAGCCAGCATAACCTAGCATAAAAAGGAGAAAAAAAAGATTTATTATTTACGTTGTTAATAAATTTAAACTAAGGTTTAAGCATTTGATTTGTTTGTTATATTATTGAAATCCCTTAAATCCCTCCCTTCCTTGTTTGACAAGTGGAGAACTAGTGACAAAAGTGTGAGGTTGTGATTGAGGTGGACTTTTCTGAATTTTGTTAGGGCTACTGGTTCTTTCACAGTAAGAAAAAGAGTTAATATAATTAGTAGGTGGATAAATGCCCTTTTCAGCCAACCAAAATTTTGCATCAAGAAAATTTAAATGTCTTAAGTAACTCACTCTGGCAACTTGGAATTCATATTTGAATCTGGGACACAAATTTGATGAAGTAAAATGGTTACCCTTGCAATTATTGCATTTGGATTTAGGGTTGCGTTCTCGACATTGTTCTGACTCATGACATTCTGAACAGTACTCACACATTGGATGAGTAGAGCGACAGTGGTCAAGAGTATGTGGAAACATTTGACATTTAAAGCAACATCTAGGCGGTATAATTATAGGGTTGACCTTAAACATGTAGTTAATAATTGAAACCGTTCTTCGAATATAAGTGGTAGAAAAACTAATTTCAACTGAATCAATTAGACTTTTATTACTATCAACCCTTTTCTTCAATTTAATTATATTAACCAAAGATTCTTCATCTATAATCATCGCCAAATCACTCATTAATAAATCCAAGTCAATAGTACGTATAAATCCTCTTTTATTAAAAAGAGTTGAAAGAGGAGAGGCCGAGTATTTCGATAGAGGATGAGAAAAATGATCCAATAATTTATTAGCATCAATATAATTTTCACAAAAAATTTTAACGCTATTAATTTAATTGGGATGTATTTTAACATTATTAGGAATGATTTCTCGAATCATTTTGGCCAACGCTATGGGACTGTACTTCCCAACATTTCATTCTGTACAATGCTTTTAAGAGAAACTAAAAATGGGGGTGGAATTAATTCAGTGTATCGATGATTGTTGGAAGGATTAGAGATAATCCAAACATCCTGTGTATGTGTTTGTTAATGTGTGATGCTCCTGTGGGAGGTTGTGTTGGAAGGTTGTTTGACTTAGAATTATATGCTGTGTTTTTATTGTTATGTGTTTGTTTAGTTATACTTGTGTTAATTGTTTATTTAGCCTTTTTAGCAAATAATTGTTGCTCCGTAGAAGAGGAACCAGATGAAATAATGAGAGAGTGTACTCTCTTTGATTGGTCAATGCGTTCAGTGCTTAAATACTCCATAGAAAGATCATCATCAAGACCTTCATTTGCCGATTTATAAATGCCGGTACAAGAAGTAGCAGAGTGATTATCTTTAGTAATATCCATTCTAAGAAAAGTTTTATTTATTTGATTTTTCAATATTGTATTATAAAATATACCATGTTAATACTGGCTTACCCAAAACAGATTTAAGTCTCCATCCCGGAGTGATAACAGGATACAGTGCTGATATTTATAAATAAAATTGACAATAATAAAAATAAGGGAAAAACAAAATAAAATTTACATTCCTCTTTCCTAAAAAAATAGAAATAAAAACAAACAAATACAAAAAAATAGAAAAAAAGAAAAGAAAAAAAAACTTTAAATAAAGGGTAAAGAATCAGTATATGTGAATATAAATTTTATTAAGTCTCTATTTAATTTAGTTTAATACATATTTATACATGTCATAAAGTGGTGTCTGAGTGTTGGATAAATTTAGGTAATAAGAGGGAGAAAAAGATTTAGAGAAAATATTATTTTTGGAAATTTGAAGGAAATGTGCTTGAAATACCTAACTTGTTGTTAATTAATCTTTCGTACTGTTGACTTGTAGAAACTCAAGGTGATTTTTTATTATAAGTTTACCTATATTTCATGTAGATTGTAACTGATTATTATTACGTATAACCAATCTCAAATATAATGTCCAGGTGTAAGTCCAAAAATTTCAGTTAAATTATACACTTGCACTAGTGTTTAATAGGTAGATTAGAATGTAATAATTATATAAGGTTTAATGATATATTAAGTAGACTATTTTAGATTGCCGGTTGAAAAAAGATACCAACTAAAAGTTTTGTTATGTATTTAAATAAAAAGTTAATATGATAATATAAATGTTCTAAAGTTAATATTTAACCACTTCACAACAAATTTAGTTAATTATTCGCACCAATTTTTAAGTCCACAAAATAATTAAAACAATACAACGGGCTTAGAACACAATGTTAAAGCGGGAAAATTGATCCCGCAAACATAAAGATAACGATACGTCTACGCTGCACGGAGAAAAAAATGCTGTTGAATCAATAACATATGAGTTTGATTCATTGAATAGTGTCATAACGGGCTGCCAAACGTATATGCTGTTGTTTTGAAAGCACCGATTCTAATGATTCGATAGTATCACTTTCATTGAAACAAAAGCATATTTCTCAAATTGACAGCACACTATGTTAATTTGAAGGTATTCCTTTTGAATCAACGATCAAAATTTTTTAATTTAACAGTATATGCTTTTGAGTCAATGACTATAGTTTTTCAATTTAAAAGCATCATTTTTATGATTCAAAAATTTGTACTTTTAATTTTTTAGTTGTTGCTATCGATTGAATAACACCATACTGTTAAGTCAATTCTTTTATGTAGTTAAAGATATACGAACGATAAATTGAAAAAATGAAATTTTTGTTCACATATTTTTTATATACTATAATTAATTCTCACACCTTTAACACAACACTTCTTATATACATCTTTTTTTCAATTTTACACACTAACATACATATCTTTATTATTTTTTTCATTTTTTCCAACGACAAACACACATACATACACATTCAAACACACTTTATATTTTTTTGAGTCTGAAAAATACGCTGTTCCCAATCGGTCACCCATCCATGTAGTAACCGCGACCAAACGTGCTTAACTTTCGTGATGGACGAGAACTGCCGCGTTGCAATGTAATACATTCGCTTCTTACATTGAGCAGTTACTTTGTAGTTAAATACCGTGCGCGAGATTTTTCTCGTAAATAAGGGAATTTATATAGGGAATTTATATTTAACTAGTCCTTAATTCTTTAAAACAATTTAAATAATAGTTTTTTATATAAGAATCTCAAAAACGACAGGTTTAATAAACATATAAATAAGTGTGGATAAGTATTTCAATAAATTTAGCACCTGTCAATGTCTCAAACACATAGTGTCCTTATTTTTATAGCATATGCTATAGGCAGTCCGCTATAGCACCACTCATTGAAACGAAAGCATATGCTTTCATTTTCAAAAGCGCGCTTCTTTGGAGCAAACAACTTTTCATTTGATTCAAATTTACACGCATTTTCTTCAAATTTATCTATTAGATGCTTCAAATGAATAATGTCAAAGAAGCAATAAATTATTCTGTTGCTATATATAGATGAACTATAGAAACAATTTGTAGAATATCATTAATTTAACAGTACCGTACTTTTAATTTAAACAGTTTCATTTTTTCGTTTTAAGCAATATGCTGTTCGATTAATAAATGTGTCATTGAATCAATAACGGGAAATTCAATAGCATGGAGCTATTTGATTCAACAGCACTTTTTTTTCAGTGTGTGTAACAGTCACAACGCGAATCCCCATATTTTAAATACTCTTAAGTGTCACGAGCTGAAATAAAACTTGTAGAATTACTACGCGTCAATGCTACAGCTATATTGTTATTATTATATAAGGTAAATGTACATATTTACGGCATGTTAAGGCCCCTGTTGAGAATTTTATTTCTGTTATATTAGTAAATAACTTAAAGTGCAAGAAAACAATTGCATCGTAAAAGTTAATCAATCATTCTCAGTTTTTCATTGTTTTTATCTGTTTAAAAACTAAATTTATATTAATTTTTAATAATTTTTAAAACACTGAATTGAACGTAATTCCGTGCCAAAATTTTTTCATGTACACTGAAAGAAAGGCTTTGGAAAGAACAGACAAACGTGTATGTTTGGTGGTTTTGGTTCGAACTAGCAATCCATATAGGTTATGTTACACATTGGTGTGTTGACGTTGGCATATGTATGTGTAATGCTCCGATCAGTATAGCTGAACTACCTATAATTTATGTCAGTAGCCGGTATCAGGTTATTACCTATTCCTTATGGGAAAACTAGACATAATTCTAGCTGTACCAGCGAATTATTTCTTTCAGTGTAGGTAATTCCGTGCTAGCTTGTCCATAATTGCGGCATATTCCGTTTTCACGCATTTTTATATATAAAATATCAATATTTTTGACAATAATTATTCTTAATAAAATTAATAACATAATATACTTCGCGGTTATTAAATAATACATGAAAATTTAGTTCTTTAAAAACATTTTGAGCATTGTAGATGAGGATGTCGTCTCTATCAATCTTCTATAGCAATATTATAACTAATATATGGTTAGTAAAACACTACCACGTAACTACCTCATTTGTTTGTTTAGAATTTCATTTTTTATTAAAAAATGTAAGTATATTAAATATTCTTACTAGATTCATTAAAATAAGTTTAATATAAAACAATGTAAACCCATATTTACGTGTGTCACACGGAATAATGTACTTCGTGTGAGAAGAGCGAACGTAATTCCGTGTATTTAAAAAAGTGATTTTTGTATAAAAAAAACTTTTAAAAATAACTCAGCAATAGAAAATATAATTTAAATAGGCCTTAACTAATAAAAAAATGAAAAC
This sequence comes from Leptopilina myrica (nomen nudum), assembly GCA_032872475.1. Classification (NCBI taxonomy): domain Eukaryota; kingdom Metazoa; phylum Arthropoda; class Insecta; order Hymenoptera; family Figitidae; genus Leptopilina; species Leptopilina myrica (nomen nudum). Next base: position 25,317,628 of record CM065460.1, on the reverse strand, counting down.
ATAAATTAAAAAATATTCACACTTCACTTTTTTTTCCTTACGAAAATCACCTCTGGTCGTAACTGTCACTTTAACCTAACTTATTGCACGACGCTTAGTCGTCGATTGACTGACAAAATATTTTATTTTGAGTACATAAACTAAACAGATGCAATTAAAACACAGAATATTGATTTAATAAATAGGAAAGTTTGTGCTAAAATTTTTCACTTGTTGAAATATTTTGTCAATTTCTTATTCTACTTATTTTAAGGAAATAGCACGGAATTATGTACTAGCACGCAATTGTGTACATTTACCTTAATATATTAAATAATTGTTTCTCAATATAATAATATTAATAATTTTAATTAATATCTTAATAATAATAAATGTATTATTGAGATATTATTAATCAACATGAATATTAATATTAATAATTTATTATTAATTCTCAATAATAGTATCATTCTTCCGACGCCACAGAAGAGTAAGATCAGCGGGCGGAAGAAATCCAGTACCGAGCCTGTACTGACGATAGTGGGAAGACGGTTCCGACAGTCGGCTTGCGGTCTGTATGGTCGCAGATCCCAGCCGGTTGTAAACTCCGATATTCGTCCGACTTTTCCGCCTGTTCACTTTATAACTTCGTCATTCCTATATTAATTAAAATTTTATATCATGGAAAACTTACCTCATATCTTAGCTTTCAATTAAAAAAATAAGTCCTCATATCACTTATTATATTTCTCTAGAACAATTTTTTTAAAGAAATGCAAGGTAAGCCATTTCGTCTCTGGCCGGGGCGTAATGGATCACTACCCGGGGCGTACAAGGAAAAAATAAGTACATGAATGATTACTTGACAGTACTTGGCTTTTGGATGGGACAATATTTCTCTGAACTGAAAAAAAGTTCTGGTTAGGGTATATTTAACACGATATTCTAGTTAAAACAACCAGAATTTTGGTTATATTAATTACACTGAGAAAACTAGAGAGTCAAATTCAGAGGTTCAAAAAGTGTATGTTTGCTTTGCTTATGAAGAGAGTTAAATAGTCCTTCTAAAATAAATTTTGAATTGATAATGGAAATCTACTTGTACACTCAGATGCATTAATGCTGTCCTTCCGGTTTGACGGTATTTTGCAAAGTCGTATGATTTCTATCAAAATGTTTTTAGTTCATGACATATGAGAACATTCGTATGTCACGAACTAAAAATATTTGATAGAAATGTCACGACTTTTCAAAATTCCTTTAAACCGGAAGGACAGCATTAATGCATCTATCTGAGTGTATATTCTGTCCCATTACATCTGAGGGTTAAAAGTTGCGCAGAAAATGTGTACGATCTGATGCGCGCGAAATTATTTTTCTGACATTTTATGTATTTAATTTAGGGGTTAGGTTGCCACATTTATTCATTTCGCGACGGATAAGGAAGGGATTTCTCAAGATGGTTAATTTATCCCTCCGTAATAAACTCATTTTCCCTCCAAGAGAAATGGCACGAATATCTGGCAATGGTGTATTTGAATATTGAGATTGTTATCCAATAGCTAACTCTCAAATATTAACGATTTGTCCCTCCAGATGTTTAGTCCAATACTCCAGTTTTCTCAGTGTAGAATTCTGGTTAACCTAACTAAAAATGTTCTGGTTAGCGTACTTATTCACTTATTTCCAAGTTATAAGTCGTCTTCTCGATCAATAAGTGCATATACATTTGTAATAAGTAAAATTTCACACAAAATAAGTGAAAAATTCACTTATTTATAAGTGTATATGCACTTATTGATCGAGAAGACGACTTATAACGTAGAATAAGTAAAATTTCACATATTTAGATTTAGAGAGTGTATTGAATCAGGAATGAAATTATAATTTAGATCATGAAATATTATTTAATATTGACAATTTTGGTTTCTTTTGTGTATTTATAAAAATTTTTGTTCTTTAATAAATTTTTTTAATTGTGCTTGATTGATTAATCAATTCTAATTATTTATTAAAAAATATAATTCACTTAATAATACCATAACAGTTTTTTAAGCAGTGGCCAAAACTGGGACAAAGGGTGGCCACAAGGGGTTTCATTTTTTTTAAATAATAAATATAGTTAAATCATGTTTTTGATTATAAAAAGTAAAATAATACAGTTCGCTAGATATAATATAAAAAAATAATAATGAAATTAGTGCTTCAATAAATTTATTTTCTTAATGAAAGACGACACACCGCTTAAAGTGTCCACAACTGGTACATCTACCCTACGTGTTTTTTTATTTTTTTATTTGATGAAAACTATAAAAGTTATGATTTTTTGAAATTTAACATCTTGAGAAGCAAAGGACTTTTGAAACGCTTTTTTCTCTCTTATGTCAAAAGATAACAAGTTGTTCATTTCATGACCATTTAGCTTCCTCAATATATATTATTATATATAATTTTAAAAGTTAAATAATTATAATAGTTTATTAAATATAATTAATAAACCGGGTAAAGTACCCTGAATAAATATTAATTATTCAATTTTTTTATTATAGAATAATTATTTTAAAAAATACAAAATTTTAATTTTTTGTGAAAAATTAAAATATTTATTAATTCTATAAATTTTGATAAAATATATACTTTATATACATGAATCGATTCGTTTTTATATCAGGAATGCAATTTTGATAAGAATTAATAAAAATTTTAATATAGAAAAAAGTTCTTTCAAAAAATCCAAAAATTAATTTTTTCAAAAATTAAAAAAATGTTGAAAAAATTTTTTATATATTTTTGAAAATCCTTCTGTCTGATTCTTGGTATTTATGACCGTAATACACCTACAAAATCTTATCAAAATCCATCAAGATGTGTAAGAGAAAATTTGTCCACAAGAATCGGTGACATACACACACACACACATACAAACATACACACTTACATACACACACATACATACACACATACTTCCGGACATTTGTTCCTCTCGACGAATAATATATACTAGGGGAGACTGGGGCGAAAAGTTAAACTGCCAAAACCGTTAAAATTCATTATCTTTCGAACGGGAATAGTTAGAGCATTGTAATTTTAATTATAAAAGGGTATTATCACCCGAAATAAATGCACGGAGTTGTGTGCAATTCTGTTAATTTTTGTGGTGTCTATATTGAAAGTTTTTTTCAACCTACTTTTGAAAATTTTTTCGAAAAAGAATATATCAACTTTTAAGTATATTTTTTGCATTTATCCTCCCGCGATTTTTTTACTTCATTATTTCATGCCTGAACCCTGTATTTTAAGAAAATAAAGCGATATTGCTGACAGCAAACTGAATCAGCCTTAAAAAATGATTTTTTTAAACAGTTGTCAAGCATAAAAATTGACTGGCACTGTCCGTAAATTAAAATATTTTGAAAAATGATTGGATTCGCTTAAAATTTGTTACTGAGGGGCTTTTGGGGTCGCCGATTACGAATATGTTGTCAGATTTTAAAAATTCAAGATGTCGGATCCAATATGGCGAACTTATTTTTTAAAATTGATCAAATTCACTTGAAACTTGTTACTCAGGGGAAATTTTCCCCCACTTTTCTCAAAATCCTGACGTGATGGGAGGTTTTCGTTGCCAGATTCGGATTCAGCGCACCAAATAATGCGGGAAATCACTTCTCGATCTCAGACAACGGCAATTTTTATTTTTTTGCAGGCTTGTGTATTCAATGAAAAAAATAAATAAAATTCTCAATACAATTAGTATTATTTATATAATTATATTATTATACATAAGTATTAAATAATTCTAATTGCAGAGAAATGTAAATAATAAAAAAAATACAAATGATGATTTTATCTTCTATTTTCAGGTAAATAAAAGAAGCAACTTTTACTATTGCAGAGCGAACTTTTTACTCGGAAAAGTAGTAATCCGTACCACTACCATTACACATCTGTGTGTGTGATCAAGTTACTACTGTCATGCGCAGCGACCATAGCCTGACGTCAAAGTGATCCAACATTTCTAGGTTACAAGAAGAAATAAGCCACCTGAATTTAAAGATACTCATTAAAAAAATCAAACATTTTCAATGTCAGCAAGTGAAATGATGTGTTTAATTCGAAATTTATCAATGATGATTGGTCATTTGGTACCGGAAGATTCGAAACATTGGCGACTTATATTTCTTTTGCAACACAAAACATTATGTGTGAGTTCAAAGTATTGTCAATTCGGTTGCGTTGACCTCTTAGATTATACGATAAAAGAATATCTAACTCTATTGCAAAAATTATTTCTAACTTGCTTTAAACCAAAGCACCACTTCTTTATTCATTATCCGAGAGTAATGCGATTATGAGGCTCATTGTGGCATGTTGCTTGTATGAATTTCGAACGAAAGCACAGAACAGGAAAAATAGTAGCTCACGTTTTACTCTCTCGACGAAATATACAGTATACAATCGCGCTAAAGGAACAGTTGAAATTAAATTACGAATTTTTAAAGCCAATAGATACCAACCACGAGTTTACTAAAGGTCCCGTAAAAAGTGTTCATTCTTCGAATCTGAAAAATTACGACTCGTTTGTAGAAATTTTGCCAAATGACTTGCAAATTGAAAATTTGTTAGTTACTTCTTGGATTTCTTTTAATGGAGAAGTTGATGATTTAAACGTGATTGTTTGCATCATTGAATGTTATTTTCATGATCACTTTCAGGCGTATAAAGTTGCTCGATGTAACTCCAACTTCAGTTTATTTAAATGGAAAAATATATCTTAAGCAAAAATCCCATATATGACACGCCTTGGAAATAATCAAGAGTATATTGCCAAAAAATCGTTTTAATTTAACATTTTCTATTTTGCATTTTATAGTTTATACATATCTTATATTGATTATATAGCAAATGTTCGATATAACATAAATTCCAGTGCAAAATGTCAAAAAGATCGATTTAATTTTGTTATTATTTTTGGATTTCTTATAGTGTCAAGAATACTCTCCTAAAATATTACTGCAAAATTCGAAGCAAAACAAAAGTTATATATTCTTATTCTTCGTTATGTCAAAGATGTTTCTGTATGGGGATAAGCAATCGAATGATTTAAATGTTTTATCATTTGCAATTTAAAAAAAAAACAAACAAAAATGTATTTGGTGTCACTGATCACAAATTACGATTTCAAATTTTCAAAATTCAAACTAGCGGATCCAATATGGTGGTAAAGAAAATTTTTTATTTAAATTTTTTGTTTCGTTTAATTTTTTTTCGTCTACCATATTGCATCCGTCATTTTTAATTATGAAAAAATGATGACATATTCTTAAACAGCAACCCCAAAAATCCATTTTGAATTTTAAAAATCTGATTCCATATTCGTAATTAGCGACCTCAAAAACTCCCGAGTAATGATTTTCAAGCAAATCTGATGATTTTTTTTAAATCTCGAAACTTATGAACAAAAACTTTAAATGCGTTTTTCTCAAAATGTCTTTTTTAATCTGGTAAGAGTGATATCTCGAGTTCTTCTGAATCGATTTAAAAAAATCAAACGGCTTTTGATTCAACGTTATCATGCCTATAAGTGGAACCTCAAAAACTGGAAAATTTCTAACTCCCCTTTTTTATAAGAGAAATTCTAAATAAAAACACCTTTTTTGCATATTTTGGGGAAAAAGTACTCAAAAAGATCAGGTACAGAGAAGCAGGCGCAGTGCGCCTACATCATAGGATTTCGTGGCCTAAAATGACAAAAATGTTAATAATGACAATGAATGAATAAAAAAAACAACCATTACACATAGTAACGGTTGCCATGGCAACCGTTGATATGGCAACGTTGCCAAAAACTACGGATGGACACCGAAGTCTTTTTTTTCAAAACAAATTACAATCTGATTAAGTGAGCAGGTAATAAAAGTAAATGTTTGTATACATAAGAAGGAAACTATATTGAAAACGCATACAATGTTAATTTTTGCAAATTGAACTGAATTTAAAATTTATTTTAGCTTTTTGAAAAACTGGCCTTGCGGGTGTAAAAAAGCCAGGGACAAAAATCCATTAAATATTATGTAAAATTCATTTGTTTTTTACTAAAATTAATCTGCTTATTTTACAAAATTTCTGGTGTTTATTGAATATAATTAATTAAATACGACGAAAAAATAGTTTAAAGTGCATTTAAAAATAAACAACGAATAAACGGTTTGAACGAAAAATGGTATCTGTGGTAGAACTTAAAAAAGACTTTTAGAAAAAATATGAAAAATTGGCAGTGTAAATCGAAGACAGGTAGACTTAACATAATATTCAATTTTCTTTAATAAAAACTTTGTAAAAATTATTAGAACATTTTAAAACTTAGATTATTTGTCATATGTGGACGTCCACATGAAAAGGGCCCATTTTGTCGGTTCTAGTTTTCGAGTTATTTGCAATTTAATACTTTTTTGAGAAAAATCTTAATTTTTTTTTATTTTTTATTATCAATCTACATGTTTTGACAAGTCAAATCATGAGGTTTTCATTAACTTATCGTTAATTTAATTGTTTAACTTTATTGGTTCTTTAGAAAAAGAAAAGGGCCCATTTTGTCGGTCCTTTGCAAAAATATTCCGTATTTTTTAAATGGATGGTCAAAAAAATTAAAACCTCTTGATTTGTCATCTTTAAAGTACCCTGAATTCAAAACAATTACTATCTAAATAACTTCCGAGAAGAAGCAGAGATATTAATGTTAGAGTCATTGATTACGTAGTCGTAGATGTAAAAAATGTCCATATTTCGTCAAAATTTCATAATAAAACCTGTTAAAATTTTTTTAATAAGTTTAATTTCTATTCTTTACCTTCAAATGACAAAATAAAATTGTTTTTAACCATTAATCTTGTACAAAAATGGTTTATTAATTAGAAAATCGCCTTTTTAGAAAAGGGCCCATTTTGTCGGTTTTTCGTATTTTCAAACAGAAAAGGGTGTGGGGTGGTTTTAAAAATTTTAAACCTATTGGTTTTTCATCTTTATTGTGCCCTGGACTGAAAACAATTATTATCTGAATAACTTCCCAAAAGAACCAGATATATTGATGTTAGAGTCTTTGATTACGTAGTCGTAGAAGTGAAAATTTCGATATTTCGGCAAATTATTCATAATAGAGACATTTAAAAAATTTTAAATAAGTTTATTTTTTATTCTTTACCTTCAAATGACACAATAAAATTGTTCCCAATCATAAACCTTGTAAAAAAATGGTTTATTAATAAGAAAATCGTCTTTTTTAGAAAAGGGCCCATTTTGTCGGTTTTATGTATTTTCAAAATTAAGGGAGGGGGGTGGTTTTAAAAATTTGAAACTTATTGGTTTTTCATCTTTAAGGTGCCCTGGACTGAAAACAATTATTATCTGAATAACTTCCCAGAAGAACCGGAGATATCACAATTAATAGGTATCACAATCTTTAATTCCGTTTTTCTCGAAATGAGGTATTTGTTACTATAAACTTTGAAATTCTGTAACTCATCGAATTTTTGACCAAAAAAGTTGTATGACCACTCAAAATTTTCGTAATTTTGCAAGGCATTCGCGCATATAGATAAGTCCAATAGTGCCAAAATGGGCCCTTTTCATGTGGACGTCGACATATAATTAAAGGAAAACTATAAAAATACCAAAATTAATAATATATCTTGCTAAAATCGCGGGGTGCTTTTTTCACCCCACTAGGTTTTGAAGTTACGCCATTTTTAATTTTTTTGTTATAATTTTTTTAAATCTTAATATTTCCGAAAGTTTTCTATGAAATTTAATAAAATTTGGAAGGCTTATACTTGAAATCATGTTTCTTCTCACTATCACAGAACAGGAAAAAAATTTTTTTTTGACCAAAAAAAGTCAAAAAAAATTTTTGTAACTGTTTTGCCCGAGCGGGACCGATTTTTGAGTTTTCTTGTCAATTAATAAAGCATTCCTTATAATTTCACTTTTTATTTAAGAAAAGGAAATCGATGGAGACTCAAATACTTTTCGAGATATTGCAATTTTTGTGGATGCGCGACCACTTTTTGGTGCCAGCGCTGTGTTTGTACCCGGCACGCCTCGCACAGTAGGATTCTTACACTTTACTGTTCAAAATTGTCTAGAGCCTACAAATTTTATCCGATTTTGATGTTCTTGGTCGTAAATGAAAGGTAATAAATTTTCTAAGAGTTTCCCCGAAACCGTTGTTTTAATTTTTAATTGTTTATATATTTTTTTGGGATATACTTCCGAAAGCAACATAGCTCTAATTTTTTTGAAACATGGTATACTTACGTAATTTTGTGCCCTGATTACGAAAATCATAGTGAAAATTGGCGACTAGGTCATCTTCATGGTGAAAACCATAAAAAACACCATAAAAATGTATTTTTTGCGTTTAAGTAAGCAAAAGCTCCTTTTACCTTTTAAGCTTTTTTAAATGACGTTGCAGGGGGATCGGGTCTGGGTTGGTTACCTTCCACTACCAACTAGAAATGTGTATTTGACCCCCGTTCTATTATAGAACAGAGAAAGAACATGGGGGGAGGCGGGCTTCGCGTGGAGGAAAGTCGGGTCTATGTTAGAATGTCAATTTGACCCACGTTCTACTACAAAACAGCGAAAATTCTGTATTTTTAGGAGTTTAATGCCAAAAAAATTATTTTTATAGTGTTTTTTTATGGTTTTTATTATAAAATTTTCAATGTGATTTTCTTGATCAGCACCCTGAATTACATAAATGTTACTGTTTTTCTTTAAGAATAATTCTGTTTTATCATTAATTCGTATTCTAGACAATTTTATGGTATTTTATGGTTTTTACGTTTTTCTTGAGAACTAATTACAATTGGACAAAAATTTATTGTACAAAAAAGATATGGTTTGTTAAGGCCTACAATTTTTGTTTGAATTTTTTTTTAATTTTGTGTTTTTTTCGACTTAAACGCAAAAAACACATTTTTATGGTTTTCACCATGAAGATGACCTAGTCGCCAATTTTCACAATGATTTTCGTAATCAGGACACAAAATTACGTAAGTATACCATGTTTCAAAAAAATTAGAGCTATGTTGCTTTTGGAAGTGCACTATCCAAAATTGTTTTTAATTCTATGTTAGAGCACTAAATTAGCTTTAAATTCTCGTGAAAGAATTTTTTTTTAAAATACGTTTTTTTATTCTACCTAGGTAGTTTTTGAGTTTAAGGGTAGTTTTTGGGAAATTGTTTTTAATGCTATCATACAACAATAAATTAGTTTTAAATTCCTATGAAAATTTTTTTTTGGGAATACGTTTTTTTATTTTAGTTAGGTAGTTTTTGAAAAATTGTATTTAAGCTCTGTTAGAGCACTAAATTTGCTCTAAATTCTTGTAAAAGAAATTTTACAAAAACCTTACTTTTAAGGGTATGGTACTTGTAGGTATACGTCAAACTAGCAGTACCATATGTTTTTTAAAAAAGTTTAACAGCTCTTAATTTTTAAATTCGGTACTAAATTAGCACTAAATTAGTTCTAACTTCTGGCATTAAAAAAAAATTTTTTGTGAATGTGGTACTTGCAAGTTTACCTACCTCTACGAAATTTGTGGATCTCTGATATATACATACTTGTATTCCAATGAGATCTCATTATTTAAAACCTCGCCAGACACATAGAAATTAAAATCATGAAGCACTTGTCGAATTTCATCATTTGTTTTTCGTCTACACTTCTCCAAATAACGATATTTTTGTGTACGTTCATATGATGACATTTTGTAATCGCATACTATGACATAATCAAAAAATGGACATTTAAATAACAACATGGAATCACCACAACAGTGACATCTGCGTTGAAACTACAGTCGTTGGCTCAACTGTGGCTGATAGTTGGGCCTACCATCAAAAAGTAGGTTTTCTCAACTTTGGCTGCCACAGTTCACACGATCGTTGGCCCAACTGTGGCCGACGGTTGGGCTGATCATCAAAAAGTAATTTTTCTCAACTTTGGCGATCAAAGTCGGACCACCTTTGAGTGCCGAAACTTCGGCAACGTTGGTTGTGTCGTTCTTTATTTTAATTATATTTTTCTAATATTGCTTGTCCGCATCGTGAAATTTTTTTCGTGTAAATATTTATTAGTAAAATAATTTATTTATTAGTATTTATTTTTTTCGGATTAGTTCGACAAAAATATTTATTGATACCTAGTGTCTATGTCAACTTTAAAGAACGTCAGTACCCAGGCGGAAATTGACCACTGGCATCGTACCGCGCCTGTACAGACGTCGGTAAGACTGTACTGACATTCGTCCGCGAGACAACCGGATCGGTGCAGGCTTTCTACTGGAACATGAACATCAAATACTTGGGAATATTTTAGCATTTTATGAATATTATGTAAATAAATCTAGTGTATTAAAAGAATATTTTAAAATTTTTATTTTTTCAATTATTCTATTATGAGGTATTATTATATTTATTTATTATTTTTATTATTAATTCTTTTATATTTATAAATAATTAGCTGTATACTTTATTTATAAATATTTAAAAAATTTGATTATAACAAAAAAGTTTAATTCTTTAATTTATTTGTTAATTAATAAATAAAAATATAATTAAAACCTATTTTTCAAATTCATTAATTTTTAAAATTAAATTTTATATTCTATTGTATTGTTAATTCTTTTTTTAATATTTAAACTTTAAACAATTCTCCTACAAAAATTTTTTACAACATAATAGATTTAAAATTTTTATTACTATAATTATTATTTTATTAATTTTTATTGAAACAATAAGACTATAGCTAAATTTTTGCATTGTAAAAAATCTATTTCTGAAAATTCTGAATAATGTGTTAATTAAAAAAAAAATATTTTAGAAAACATTAAATTGTTTTAGAAAAACAATGACGATAGCCATATTCTTAGCATATTATTATTAATTGAAATCTTAATAATAAGAACATAAATGATATTAGTCCGCAGTCGGTAGAATGTCTGTACCGCTCGGGTTGTCAGACGGACGAATGCCAGTACAACGCCGGTTGTTCGGCGGCATCAAATTTGTATCGAGCTGGACGTACAGCCATTACAACACATAGTCACGTTCCAGTACACTGTAAAATATTTAGGGAGTTAACGGACTCGGGAGTAGGGAGTCAAATTTTTAGAGTTAAAAATTAACTCCAAAAGAGAGTTAATTTTTAACTCCCTTCATTTAACACCCGCGGGAGTTATTTTTTCCATGGGGAGTTAGCATTTGGGTGTTAAATTTTAACTCCTTTTATTTAACTCCCCTGGCATTTACTCCCAAATTGGGTGCGACTTTTATAGACTCCCTGGGGAGTTAAAATTTAACTCCTTTTTTTCACAGTGTAGAATACCTGCACCGCTCCGGTTGCCAGGCGGACGAATGCCAGTACAACGCCGGTTGTTCGGCGGCATGAAATCTGTACCGAGCCGGACGCATAGCAATTATAACACAGTATAAATTTTGATCCGGCGGTCGGATCCGTCTTTGTACCGCGCCAGCAGACATTAACACCCGAATCGGTACAGACTGCCTGTACCGGCATTAACTCTCCAAATCAATCGGCGCGGATCCTTGACGGTTGGATGATCCGGCATTCGTCCGACTTTTCCGCCTGGGTACGTTAGAATCAAGTTAAAATTAGTTTGTTAATTATATAAAACAAATAAAATTCAAATTAAAAACTGTAATAAAAATTTCTTCGTTTATTTAAAAAAAATACCTTATAGGAAATAAGAAAGTGCATATTTTTTTTTCTTAAAATTTTTTTTCTAAAACAAATATTTTCTATAATAAACTTTAAAAATTGAAAAATTTTGCTAATAAAAAATCATTCAATTTTAAAACATAAATCATCATATCTTCACACAAAAAACCCAGTCTCATTTTTGTTGCATCTCAAAATGAGACTATGTTAAACGCCATAGAACGTGGCGCCACCTAAGAGTCTCATTTTTGTTGCAACTCAAAATGAGTAGCGTATGATACTCATTTTGAGACTAGGTTTTTTCAATGTTGGGCAAATGTTGATGAATTTAATTCAAAAAAAAAATCTGTACTTTTCTTTGGGTCCATAGAAGACGATGACATAATAAAAATGTCAAAAAATGAAAATTTGTTTAAACATTTTTAATTGTAAATAGAGCTTTGTCACCAAAGACGTTTTCTCAACTTTGACAACAGAAAGTCTGCGAGGAATTTTAAGTTTGAACAAACTTCCAGTGAGACATTTGTTGATTATCATGTAACAAAGTTTTCTGTAAATTTTCAAAGAGATTCCTTATTTATTTACAGAAATATAAGAGTATTAACAAATACGGTGGCGCCGCCAGCTACAGCCACTATGCGTAGATACTCAGCATAACAGCTGATAATAAAGGATTTTTCTTTACAGAACATATAAACTTATATTTATAATAACATTTATTTATATAATATTTATTTATATAAATAAATAATAAATAATTTATTTTATATAAATTATATATTTACTTATAAGAAAATGTTTTAAATATAGGAACATTGAAATGATAATTCGGCATTTGTTGATTCATTCAAAATTTTATTTTCACAAATAATTTTTATTATTGTGCCTTTATATGTAAATTAAGTGTATAAATGTCTGTGTATGAAACGTTTACAAATTTTCACATATTTTTACTTGTGATTGAGTTGTAAGCAGTTAAAATATTTCTGTTTCATAGAATATTTCTCAATATCTTTCGACTTTTTTTACTTTTTTTCCGAGAATATTGTCAGTATTTTTTTCCATGGTTGCCACAAAAGGCCGAAAAAGGGTTGCGATCCATCCAATTGGAAAATAAATGTTAGGAAGTGTTCTAGAAACAAGGTAATACTATTATTATTTAGATAGTGTAGATAGTTTACTCTATTGTTGTATTGTTTAACCGTATGTAAATGGTAAATATTCAATTCTAAATAGTTAAAAGTTTAACTTTATACTGTTTAAGTGTCTATTAAATTGTTCGAAGACATTTAATTGCATTCCACATTAAATATTGTTTTTAAAATATAATTTTTAAACACATTATTTAATCAATAACAAAACTTATTTGTGAAAATAAAATTTTGAATGAATCAACAAATGCCGAATTATCATTTCAATGTTCCTATATTTAAAACATTTTCTTATAAGTAAATATATAATTTATATAAAAAAATTTATTTATTATTTATTTATATAAATAAATATTATATAAATAAATATTATTATAAATATAAGTTTATATGTTCTGTAAAGAAAAATCCTTTATTATCAGCTGTTATGCTGAGTATCTACGCATAGTGGCTGTAGCTGGCGGTGCTACCGTATTTGTTAATACTCTTATATTTCTGTAAATAAATAAGGAATCTCTTTGAAAATTTAGAGAAAACTTTGTTACATGATAATCAACAAATGTCTCACTGGAAGTTTGTTCAAACTTAAAATTCCTCGCAGACTTTTTGTTGTCAAAGTTAAGAAAACGTCTTTGGTGACAAAGCTCTATTTACAATTAAAAATGTTTAAACAAATTTTCATTTTTTGACATTTTTATTATGTCATCGTCTTCTATTGACCCAAAGAAAAGTACAGAATTTTTTTTTGAATTAAATTCATCAACATTTGCCCAAGATATGATGATTTATGTTTTAAAATTGAATGATTTCTAATAGCAAAATTTTTCAATTTTTAAAGTTTATTATAGAAAATATTTGTTTTAGAAAAAAATTTTTAAGGAAAAAAAGATCCAAGCCTTCTATTGTAAATAATAATAAGAAGAGAAACTAATTGTGCGAATTTTGTTCCTCTACTTAATATTGTTTACAATATTAGATATAGTCCAGTCGCCCTGTGTTTTTTCGTGCCAAAATTGATACCTAAAGTCTGATTGTGGATTCATATAGTGTGGGGTGGTAGTATGAAGATGTATATGTTTCCCACTCGAGATTTTTTAAGCTGCGCGTTATAAACAATTTTGAAGGTGCCAAAAAACAGTTTTTTGATGACCGTTCTTTCCCATCAAATTATAGGGGAAAAAGTTGTAAATGAAAATTATAGTGCTCGAAAATACCTTTAAAATGATGGGTCATATGTTAAAATTGGTCCATTTGTTTACTTGTAAATGAATTTAAACCACTAAAAATGGCACTTTCTTATTTGTTTAATAACTTGAACAAAAGTTAACAAATTCTTTCGATATTCTCCAAAAATATACCTCTCATGACCCTCAAGATGTGTGCCAAATCTGAATATGATTCGATAAATAGTTTATGAGAAATTCCATTTGTTAACTAAAAACATGATTTTTTAAAATGGAATTTCTACATTTTTGCCCGGATGAAAATTAAGTTTTTTTGTTGGGTTCTTTTCATGAAATGCCAATCTATCAATCACAATTTGCAGCGAATTGAATTTTTACAAGAAAACTGGTTTTTGAGGGGGAGAAATTTTTGTCTTTTAAACAAATGAACACTACATCAACAATTTTTATTTTAACAATTTGGCATAAACGCCATTTGATTACTTATTCTTTGCTGCAAATTTTGCAAAAAAAAATTTTGATCTAGGTCAAAAGGGGGGGAAGATAATTTTTTTTTCAAAAAATTCCTAAGCCTTTAATTATTAATATTTTTTATTTTTTTTATTATATTTGTTTAGTTGATTAGTCATACTAATTATAAAAAAATCAATCTAAACATCTATGCACTTCTTGTTCGTAAAAATATTATTCAAAAGTATGCAACGTTTAAACGCAACGTTTGAGCAGCCTAGCTGCTCTAGGATGCATAGTGGGGGACATCATCAGTCGCTCGCGCTAAAGTTGAATTCAAACTTTCAAATTCGTAAAAGTTGTCATAACATTCAAACAAATTGAATTTTGATAATTATTTTTTAAACTGGGCTAAAATTTTCTCAGGACTTCAAAGTTTTTATTTGTTTTTTGAAAAAATTATAAATAATGTCAAAATATTAATAATTAAAAAAAAAAATTTTTTTTTTTAAATTTTTTATTTTTAACTTCTTGAATAATAAAAGCAATAGATGTTTAGATTGATTTTTTTATAATTAGTATGACTAATCAACTAAACAAATATAATAAAAAAATAAAAAATATTAATAATTAAAGGCTTAGGAATTTTTTGGAAAAAAAAATTATCTTCCCCCCTTTTGACCTAGATCAAAATTTTTTTTGCAAAATTTGCAGCAAAGAATAACTAATCAAATGGCGTTTATGCCAAATTGTTAAAATAAAAATTGTTGATGTAGTGTTCATTTGTTTATAAGCCAAAAATTTCTCCCCCCCGAAAAACCAGTTTTCTTGTAAAAATTCAATTCGCTGCAAATTGTGATTGATAGATTGGCATTTCATGAAGAGAACCCAACAAAAAAAATTAATTTTTATCTGGCCAAAAATGTAGACATTCCATTTTAAAAAATCATGTTTTTAGTTAACAAATGCAATTTCTCATAAACTATTTATCAAATCATATTCAGATTTGGCACACATCTTGAGGGTCTTGAGAGGTATATTTTTGGAGAATATCTAAAGAATTTGTTAACTTTTGTTCAAGTTATTAAACAAATAAGAAAGTGCCATTTTTAGTGGTTTAAATTCATTTGCAAGTAAACAAATGGACCAATTTTAACATATGACCCATCATTTTAAAGGTATTTTCGAGCTCTATAATTTTCATTTACAACTTTTTCCCCTATAATTTGATGGGAAAGAACGGTCATCAAAAAACTGTTTTTTGGCACCTTCAAAATTGTTTATAACGCGCAGCTTAAAAAATCTTGAGTGGGTAACATATACATCTTCATACTACCACCTCACACTATATGAATCCACAATCAGACTTCAGGTATCAATTTTGGCAAAAAATGACCACTTTTTTCACAGGGCGACTGGACTATAACGTCCCAGCCCAAATTTGAAAGTCTTAGGATTGCCTTGGTATTTTGGGAAATTGTTGTCCTATATGAAAGTAATAAATTTTTAAAATATCAGCTCTTTAAACAAACATTGTAGAAAGTAATAAGGGGGTTAAACTTTTGACATTTTAAGTAACACTGACATTTTTAAAACCATATAACTTTTATTAAACTTTATCGTTTTTAATGTATCGGTAATTAATTTAAAGCATTTTTCATCTACTTTCTAACTATTTTTCAAACAGACACCAAAAACGTCTTCACCCAAGACACTTCTTTTTGCAGTGTATGGGTATTAAATTTTTTTTTAAATTTTTATTAGAAAGCTGACATTTTTTTCAAAAAATCATATAAGTTTGATA
Organism: Leptopilina myrica (nomen nudum); assembly: GCA_032872475.1. Taxonomy (NCBI): domain Eukaryota; kingdom Metazoa; phylum Arthropoda; class Insecta; order Hymenoptera; family Figitidae; genus Leptopilina; species Leptopilina myrica (nomen nudum). The sequence continues at coordinate 25,301,314 of CM065460.1, read as the reverse complement.
GTGGGATGACAAGAACTTTAGAAGAAAATTGAAAACAAAGTAAGCGGTGTGCCCGGGTTCTGTACGTTACGCCGTTGAACGACATAAATATCACTGTTTTCTATTTATTTTTAAACTTATATGATTTTTTCGGAAAAATGTCAGCTTTCTAATAAAAATTAAAAAAAAAATTTTTAAATACTCCTTAGGGTTAAAATAAAAAAAGAAACTTTATTTAAAAATAAAAATTGGGTTAAAATTTTTTTTAAAAACCTTTTTGAAAAATTCTTAGAAAGTAGATGAAAAATTCTTTAAATAAATTACAGATACATTAAAATTGATAAAGTTTTATAAAAGTTATATGGTTTTGAAAATGGCAGTGATACTTAAAATGTCAAAAGTTTAACCCCCTTATTACTTTCTACAATGTTTGTTTAAAGAGCTGATATTTTAAAAATTTATTACTTTCTTATAGGACAACAATTTCCCAAAATACCAAGGCAATCTCAAGACTTTCAAATTTGGGCTGGGACGTTTGGGAAATAACGCTTCATATGGTAGGTTGGTATTTTTTTATATGCCTAATAAGATGGTGAAGTCTGAAAAATTGATTTGCATGGTAATTGACTAACTTTTGTGTCTTCAACAGACTTTTCGCATATTTTTATTATTGATCTGAATTCAGTGACTCTAATTACATAAAAATTGAATACATAGAAAAAGCTAAACATGGCAATTAGAAAATGGCGGATTTAAAAAAAAAATTGTTCGTGTTTTTTTTAAATCGTTACTCAGGAGTTTAATGGGTCGCTAATTACGAATTTGAAGTCGGTTTTTAAAAATTAAATATGGCGGACAAAAAAAATGTCCGCTAACATATTTTTATTTCATTTTCCTTGGTAGCGTTTTTCCATTTCGATTATATCTTTTTGAAAAATCTCATCTTGTTCCAAAAAGTGTACCTTATAGCTCATTAAGCAATCTAAACGTTTGTAATCTTCTAACATTTTTGTTATAATTCCTGGGAAGCAAAAATAGTGACAAATATAGAAAAATTGTGTAAAAAATGGTAGAGAACTACAAACGATTAGGTTGCGAAATGAGCTATAAGGTCCACTTTATAGATTCTCATATTGATGAGTTTCCCGAAAATCTTGGTGATTTCAGCACAAAGTTGAAATCCACAACGTTTATCAACGAAAAAAATTTATTTAATGCAATGAAATAACATTTTTAGTTTAATATTTTATTGTAAAACAATTATATCATGAAAATATAAACTTCAATCTGTTTCTTTAAATATTTTTGTGTCATTATTGATGCATTATTTTTAATTAATTTACTTAGGCGGGAACAATTTTTTTTCGTTGATCAACGTTGTGGACTTCAACTTGGTATTTCAGCGGAAAATGGAATAAAAATATGTTAGCGGACTACTGTTGGAGACATACCAGAGGACGAAAATTTAAAGAGGAGATAAAAAGAGCTCTTCTCCAGAGATCATTTGAATAAAAAAAGGCATTCGCAAAGCAAAGATTAATTTACTGTTATAAATTTGACATTTTAAACTTTTTAAAACCGACGTTATAGGTGTTACAAACCGGTAAATTAATTTTGATTTGGGCTTTTGAGATGGCCCTTAATTAGTCGATTTGGGGAGGCTCCAAGCTGCCAGAGTTGAACTCTGTTTATTACTGCGGGATCGTTATCCTACTGTTTTAAAAGTTACCGTTCTGCTTTGTTTATTATTTAATTTAAAAAAAACAAGGATGTAATTTAGACAGGTAAGTAAGAAAATTTTGATATAGTTTAATTAAATTTTGTGTTTATTTCCCCAATTGAATACCCATACAGAAATAGAAAGTGTGGAGAAGTGTAGTTTAGTGTTAATGTAGATTACATATAATTGAAACGATACAAATTACTTACAGCTACCGGCGGGGGTTGCTCCTTTTGGTATCACAAAATTGAACCACCGTCGGGCAAAATTTACGTTGTCTCACAGTCTTTAAGATTCTTTTAATTATTAGAAAATTATTGACGTAGAATTACGAGCAAAGGATTTGCTTTCTTTATTCGCGAGATTGCACTTGTGGTTGAACGGTCGCGGGCAATATCTATGCAACCGGCCGTTCCTCCTTTGTGTAAACTCACTTGTGAATCTATTCCTAGGAAAACTGGTGCGGGCAATATCTATGCAACCGACAGTTTTATAAGAAATTCGATCACACTTGTGGATCTCTTCTCTATCAATCTGATGCGGACAATATCAATGCAACCGATAGATAGATAGGGAATTTGATCTCACTTGTGGGCCACTGAAGTTTGAACGGACGCGGGCAATATCTATGCAACCGGCCGGTTATAAACAACAAGATTTCAGAATTATGATTTATATTAATAATTCTGGAATCTCTCCAAAATCAGTCCGCACTGGACTCCACCGGCTCAGAGAATTTGAAAATTTTAACGTCTGCCCTGAATCATGCGATTCGGGTTCCGGGTCGCGGACGGGCTTTTTGTTCGCGAAATTTCTCTGTCCCAAAACACTTGCCAGGTTAGACCCAGGAGAGGTGTCTTCGAGAAGAAGCGAGAATTCGTACTGCCATGATTAATATTTCGCGACAGGCCTCTAACCCTTACCTTCAGTGCGAAAAGTGGGGAAGACGGAAAATTTGGGTAGTAGGAGTAAGGAGTAGGAGAAAATCGTGGGCCCATTGGTCTATGCATTTTTGCTGACGTTTTCGATCTCACGGTAGGTCCGTGAGAACGGAAATAGTCTGTTAATATGATACTTTTCGAGACATTATTTTCGAAATAACTTAGAATTTAAATAATAATTATATTGTTTAATTAATAAAATTATTATTCAAATTACTTATTACAGTTCATATAATTTATTTATTGTAATTATATTGTTCCTACTTTTTATAAGTTGCTTGTATATGTATTATACATATTGAGTTATGAATATACACATATACATGCAACTTAATGTCCTCCGGCATTTTGTTGTGACGAAAATGTTTACAACAAAATGTTTAGCTATTGTCAATTTGTTGTATTTGCATCTAGCTTGGTGCATAGGTTTAAGTTCAAATAACACAAGACATTCAACTCTTGTAGCTTTGAGTCAGCTGTAACGCACGTGCGTTTGTTTTGATGCTGTAAGCCACAGCTCATGGGCCCTGAGGGGAAAGGAAGGTACCACGCACAACAAGGTAGCGGTAAGAGGCAAGCATAACGCGTTTGTGTTGATGCCCGTAGCATGAAGGCCGTCAAGGTATTAGTGCTGTAGCCGGGGAGTCAGTGAGTGTGCTGGTGTCCATAAACGGCGGCTGCATGGGTGTGTGTGTTGCCGCCGACCATCCCCACACACGCGCAACCTCACAGCGCACCTTCTGTCTATGCACAGTAATGACGAATATATACATACATTCAGACACATACACATATACATGTACACACATATATATATATATATATATATATATATATGCACATGCATACACTGGCTGCAGCATGGCGCCTTCTTATAAATTTCGGATTTGTGATTCTATCAGAACCTCCCTGATTGCAGTCAAAAGTCCCGCTTAACAAACCTAAATTTATTTTTTACATTGTTCAAATTTTTATTAGTGTTCATTATTTTAATAATTATTATTATTTTTTTTTTTTTGACAATTAAAATTCCGAGCTAAGAGCGTTTGGTGAACGTCGACACTTCCTTATCTGGGTATCAGATATCATGCGGCGATGCCTTGCATGCCGTCGAAATTATCAAACAGGGTTGCCAAATTATAATTTCGTATATAACAATCCACCGTGAAAATTCCTGTTTTTGTCCCCAAAAACTTGATGCTCTGAACTCGGAGGTAGAATTGCATAGAAAATATGTTATGGACGTAGGCGAAAATAATTGTGGGTATTATGCTTACATATGCGGTAAGGGAATAGCACATTATATATACACTCATACGTACACGCATACATACTACGTAAGTATACACACATATGGATACATATCCCTTTTACTCTAACATATATAAATGATTATGCTAAACTTAAATTATTATGGCATACATATTCTTATAAAATAACGTTTCCGTCAATAATAATTAAACATAGAGGTGAATTGTCCAGATATTACATTACTTATTTTTTTTGTCATCTCCTATCTACTACAGAACTCCTTAAATATTATTCCATTCAGTATATATTTTGGCCACAATGTCGAAAGTTGATTGCGATATAATGTGACTTTGATCAACCAAAATTTGATTATATTTAATTTGTATGAGGAAAATTTATTTATCTGTAAATCTCTTATAATAATTGTGTCTGTTAATTTCAGAGATGTTAACTTTTACAACTAGGTAGTGAATCAAAATGATTAAAATATATATATTTCGGAATTTATCACTTTTAATACTATGTTATGGTTCTTATTCAAAATAAAAAAATTTTTTAAACCAAGTTTAACATCTCTGGTTAAGCAAAATTATGTTTAAAAATTTTATGTTTGAATCGAACTCAAGATTTTGATTACAAATAATTTAGAATCAATCATAATTTGTGTTTGATTCAAATATGAAATCTCTTAAAATGAACCAAAATATGCCTGATTCAACCTTAAATATGTTTGACCGTATAGCAAGGATATTTTTAAGTCCGATTCAAACATAATTTGTTTGAATCAAATAATCCTTTTCTCAGTGCAGTGCTATTGAATTGAATTTGTTGGGAGAGTAATTTCTGTACTGAGTAAAAAAAAAATAAAAAAAATATGTAACAAAAGTGGCCACCATGGTTGTAAAATGAACGTAGTTCATGCTTTTGAATCAATAGCGCGTGGTCGGCGGCAGAATTTACCAACAACCGACAGGTCCGTGAATGTGTTGGTTCTCGTAGCCAGCAAGTCCGCGTTTGTGTATGTATTGCGTAGCCGTCCAGGCACGTACACAAACGCTATGATCAAGCTCTTACCCTTCAATTAAATTTTAAATTTTCTTTTCTTTTAATCTTCTTGCTGCAACATTAGTTATCACCCTTTGGTTTCGTAATGTCGCTGCAAGCTTGACTGTTTCCTTTAATTTTATAAAATTAATATTAATGGCTATATAATATTTAAAACATATTTAATCTATAATTAATTTTAATAACTTTAAGAATCAGTTGAGAGCATTAAAAGGCTGACGCCGATGTTTATCGAAGTGTCGGGAGTCCAGCATCAAGGCTTCTTGGTCTTGGTGAGCCTTGATGCCGACAGTAATATCTCACAATGTTGTCAAGTGAAAAGAATTTAAAAACTCCCTTTTTTTTATTGTATTTACCGTAAGATTCCATTGTTTATCCCTTAAATTTGTTAGTGTCCTTAACTGATTTACTCCTCTTTAACAGTTAGGGAGGATACTTTGCTCGCGTCTTTTAAATTTTATTTAAATATATTTCCCTTTTGAAACAAAAGAGGCTGCTAGCAACCTAGCTTTGTGAGGTGTACACTCACTGAGTATACTACGGCAAGTCAGCAGTTGCCTTATCAGCATCCCTTGTTACGTTTCTCAATTACTCACGAACCTCAGTTCCGTATAGTGTAGTAAAATTGATTTGTTTTAGTGAAGTGCGTCGTAAAATTGTGTGGTTGAGAAAAAAAAATAGTGTGACGTGCACAGGAATATTCCTTTCCACGGATTTTTGATCTGTCAAGGTTAGTTATATAATTATTTTTCTTATTATTATTTTGTTATTCTTGAAAATAATTGAATTCTTAATATAAGTTTATTAGAAAAAAAAAAATTTTTTTTTATAGACAAATTTTAAATACGTTTAAAGATAAAATCTGAGTTGCGCAAAATTAATTATAAAAAAAAGAATTCTGTGGAAGAAAGGCACAACAGCACAACTGCACCTGTCATAATTTTGAGACAAATTAATTTTAATGTTCTCTCACTTCTGTCAATTCAGAAAATCAACAGATTTGTTCGGTCTTTTGCATTTAGTATTATTATTTAATATATATTCAAAATTCGTTTATAACATTTAATCAAACACACGATATGGTATAAATTTTTTTTATAATTTTTCATCGGAATCGTGAGTTTTATTGCACTTATGCGGTAATACAAGTTCAGTTTGTATATGAGTCCAACTTCAGACACTTTTAATGTCACAATTTATTTTGCTTTGATTTGTCATAATAATAAGATTTGTTCACACAAACACAAATTAAACTATTAATTCGTTAGAAAAATTATATGAGTTTATTTTTTTTTTATAAAATGTTTTTAATTTATTAAAACGAGAAAAGAAATGTACTTAAAAATAAGTACATAATTAAATGCACAATTTATGTTATAAAAATTTGTTCCAGTTTTATTAAAATAAATATATTTAATTTAAAGTACAAAAAATGTATTTTACTAAAATATTTCATTACAAAATTCTTATTGTTTTTATCCTTAAAGGTTATTTTTATTTTTAATTATGTCAATTGTTTTTTTTAACTGAATGCAGTTATGTTATTATGCTGGTCTCCTTTTGTCAAAAACGCAATTATGCGATTATGTTTTCCATTATTTTCTACATTAATAGCCATTTTAATGATTTTTCAGCTATTGAATTTTGAAGAGCAATATCAAATATATACAAATCTGATGTTATCTCAAATTTGACAAAAATGTCAGCTATGCTGCTATGCATCCCCTCCACAGAATTAAGACTTCCAGCATTATTTTAATATTAAATGTTTTGGAAGTTAAATATTACTGTAATCCATATTGGGGTTTTTGTAAAAAATTCTATTTGAATTTAACTTCTTTAATTTATTAAACCTTTAACATTATTCATTTATAATTTAATGAATTGTGTATTTAAAAATTTGTTTTTAACTATTTTTATCCAAAAAAAAAATATATGTTTTTATGTTGAACGGAAAAAAAATTGTAATAAAAAAAAATTTTTTTGTTTATTATTTTAAGTTCAAAATTGATATTTTCTGTAAAAAAAAATTTTTTTTTTATTTTTAATTATAATTTTATTATTTATTCAACCTTCTACTTAATATATTGTATTTTTAAAAAAATTAAAATATTTTATTTTAGATAAAACGGAAAAAAAATTTTTTTTTTATTCAACAAAATTCCCGGGCCCCTCACGACTCTGTCTAACTATTTCCGGTTTTCTCTCATCAAATCCAAATTCATTCGATCCAAAATATAAATAAATCTACAAATGGCCTCAAACATTTTATTAGGGCTTTTATAAACTTATTGATAATAATTGAATACTTCCAAAGAATGTTATTATTTATGAAAATAATTGAATATATTGTGAAGAATTTTTTTTTTTAATAGAATTATAATTATGATAACTAGCTTCCTGAACTGATTACTTTCAAATTTCGCTTCGCGGCTGTCGCTCGTGGTCGGCGGCGACCACGTCGATCGGCGGTGGCCGTCGACCACGGCGTGTTTAACCGCGATACCGCTAAGAAAATTGCCAATAATTTCCAAAGAAAATAAATTTCTTTTATTTTGAGGTGTGATGCATTGTTCTCTAAAACCATATCTACAACTTTCGGGTTAGCGTCACACGTCACGATTTCTCATCTGAAAGGCCTTAAAACCGGCTCCAAAGTTAGGTACTCCGGAGGTTCACAATTCGAGTATCCCGATGGCGGAATTTGCGTTCTTAGGTCCCTTTTTCTTTCCTTCTCTCTCTCTCTCTCTTTCTCTTTTAGACAAATTTCCTCTTGAAGTTTATAAAGTATACAACGTTTTCTTACTTGTACTTAGGGTACTCTTCAAGATGAGCGGCAGAGCGACCCGATCGCAAAAGGTATCCTTAGAGGCCGGATTAGAATTTTCCGAACGGAAGCGCACAACTGATGGGCGACCTAATTTAAAAGGTTTATACGACCGGCTAGATCAGATGTACTTTGACGGAGAGCTCGCAACTGCAGGATACGTTGTAATGTGGGGGCGGAAAATGTCCAGGAACTCAGGGTGTACCGACTTGCGCAACCGCGAGGTCCGTATAAGCTGGGAGATACACCGACTTCTCCCTGAAGAGGAATTAATTGGGACTCTCTTACATGAGATGATCCACGTAAGGTTGTTTCATCGTAGGCAAGATGTGGACAGCCTGTATCACACCGGTGCCTTTCAAGACGAAATGGAGCGTATTAACGCGACGAGCCCCTTTCGGGTATGAAAAAAAAATATCTATGTCATTTTTAAGTGTTTTGCTTAAGTGTGTGAAATACTAATTATGTGTACTCTTTTGTTTTAAGGTGGACATCATTCACGATCTCCCGCGAAGGGTAGTTGAGAAGCTGCGTCCGTACTCCTGGAGGTGCACAACCTGTTCCTACGTTTTACGGCTACCCGATGCGCGGATACCCGATTATAAAAATTTACATTTTGTTGAGGGACAAGAAATGTGTGTATCTCCCTTGTGGGTTAAAGAGAAGTAATCAATTATTTAGGATTTGATACTTGTTCTATTTCTGTTGCCGTTACCCCCCAAAAAAAATATATATATATATCCTTCTTTCCTTTAAATAAACAGGCCTATTCGCATCCGATGTTTGTTATTTAGACAATCCCTACTCAGCCTCTTTATATATTTTATGATCCAATTAACTTATTTGAACAGTTAACATTTATATTTAAGTCGTGATAATAAGTAACTCTTAAATACTTTGTTACAGAGTAAAACAATTAAAGTTTCTTCTTGGAAAAAGAAAAACTCTTTAATATTAAGTATATAACGTAAAAAAAATTTTTTTTTTTATATGCAAAAATTTTTTTTTTATTTTTACTATTTTATAGATATATAAGTCGAGAAACTACTCTTTTTTATATAAAATTCCTTTTATGATAGCTTTGAAATTAATTGTATCGGGTGATGACCTTAGAGTCTATTGATGTCGTTGTGCGCACTAACCTCTTCAAATTGGGGATCTTCTTTGTTGTCTTGAGGTGTTGTTTGGTGGAAACTACTGGCGAGAAGGTGGTTGTTGATTTATTCTCACGGCAGTCTCTTCTACCTGGATTCCACGCAGCTTGGAACCTAACCCTTCGGTTAGTCATCTGATCTTCGCTGTTGACTTATCTTCAAGCGTTGCAGACTTTATCTCCCCTTTTGGAATGGTTGTTGGCTCGAATGAGACTGTTTTTGATTGTACAGTCACCTCCTTGTTGGTGGCGGTTTTACTGGGAGAAGGAACATCCTCGTATAGTCCAGTGGTATCCTCGGGTGTGGGAGTCTGAATCAGCGGTGCCCTTCGTTGTGGCGTTGGAATGATTTCATCTTTTCGCTTGGAGAGAATGGACTGAGACAGCTTATACGTTCCAGTTTTAAGTGGTGCCCGACATAGGTATACAGTGAGCAATATGAGCAGTAGAGAAATAGCTCCATAGGAACCGTAGATCAACGCTGAATGTCTTCCTCTATGGTACCGTTGCATGGCGAGTTCTTGTAGCTGTTGTTCAAGTTCATCTAATGTTTTGGAGTTTAATTCGAAGGTTGTCAATTTCGAATCAGCGCCAACGGTGGATTTCGTTAGTACTCTTGTGTTTCCAAGCAGGTGATTATATTTTAACAACGTTGGAGACAGTTTTGTTAAATTTAGATGTAGATCCGATTCAAAAATAAATTCTGATTGACCAGCTCGTGAGGTGGTGGCTGGAATTATGGCGTCCTTGGTTTTGAGTGAGCATCCTGGACCCAATTTGAGGATGCCGACTTCGCTCAGCATGATCTTGACTGGGCTCATAGAGTGGCAGGCAATTGTTGCCCTTTCTGGTGCAGCATAAGAATAAATCCATCCGCCTAAGGTAGTTAAGGGCTTCCAGTAAGATCTGGACTCGCTGGTTACTCTGACGTCACAAAATCTTAGGGCTTCCACGTCGGGCTTGATCAATAATAATGCTTCACAGGACGTTCGTTCACGGAGATCGTAGATTGGAGCACCTTGAAGGCAGGCGTGAAAAGATGTTGTTGTTTTACACAGATTCCATTCCTGCTCCTTTAGCAAGAGGTATGTTCGCTGATCCTCGTCGATAATGAGGTAATCGTATTCAGACTTTATGTATGCTCTTCCGGTGCCATTCTCGAGCATTTCTTGAGTGGTCGGGAGTGAGTGTAATTTGAAAGCTTGATAATTGTACTTTTCTAGGAGTGGTATGTCAATGAGAACCTTGATTTGATGGTTCTCGCACAGGATGGTGATGGTGGAAATGCGCATCAATTCATCGATGCTGATTCTTGGTCCAGTCAATGGAAACTGAACATCCTTGAGGTTATCCTGTACTTCTCGGAGGATTGGTTCCAGTTGCTCGGATGTTATGAGTCCTGAATGGAGTTGTCCTTTCCTGGCTTCATGAACTGCATCAAGCATGGTGGAAGTTGCTTGGATGCTGTGATCGAGTCCTAACCTGAGTGCTTTGAAGATGGCATATGTTAGATTTCTCCTCTCCATTTCTGCTTTCGACTTGGTACTCCCTACGGCGATCAAGACTTGAAGTTGTTCCTGCAGTTCTTGTAGCAAGGATCCATGTTGTTGTACCTGAGAGTGCAGCGAGTCGAGTTGTGATCTCACTACGTGGGTTTGTTTTCCGACAAGGTGTGACAAGTTGGCTTGCGCTTCATTGAGATTTTGAATGGCAGCATTAAACTTTTCGCCGTCGTCGTAGGTTAATACTCCAACGATTGGTCCTGCAATCTTTCCCAAGAAACCCAGTAGTGGAACCGAACGCCTTGCTCGTAATTGCGTAGTCATCGTGGATGGTAAGGTTTTTTTAGTATTTTCCAGCTCTTCGATTTGGACTCGGAACTGTTTTTGAAGTTCCGAAGCCATTTCCCATCTGTCTTCCCAATCATAGTACTCAATTAACTCGTTGCACCATTCTTCGTCAGGTTTGCAGTGTTGTTTCATTCGTTCAAGTCTGGTCCTCAAATCATCGAAGAATCGAGTCTGCTTGCCCACGTCTAGGAATACGGCAATCCTCCAGTTGCTGACGGACCTTCTGACTTCTCCAATATATTCGAAATATATTCCAGCGCTGGATTTAAAAGTGGTGATCTGGTAACGATCACTTGGAACAGTCATCTCTGCGTCGTGGGAATACAGCTGCTTGGTCGTCATTGCTAGGATCGAGAATAGACATAGCAGGGTTATAGCAATAGTCGTCATCTTTCCTTGGGTTATTCTAAAAAAAAAAATAGGTTAATAAGGGATCTAGAGCTGGGGTTAGGTCTCATAATTTGGTGGCTCTGATCTTGTCCCTATGTTTCGCGAATCTTTCACCGTTTTTAGTTTCGAGGATCACATTGTTGTTTTGTGTGAATCCTACAAGGGTATATGGTCCTTCTGCTCGCTTGTCGAACTTATTAGACCGGACTTCTTTAAAGACATACACCTGGTCGCCTATTTTGGCATTCAGAGGTCGTGCCTTACGATCATAAATTTCTTTTGATCGCTCCTTTGACCGAACTAGAAATTTAGCTGCTAAATTCTGTAGTTCGTTCATCCGCGTAATCAAGTCTTTCAGATAGGATCCATATGTTTCAACGTCGGGCCCTTGGGGTAACGAACTGGGTGCTTTAGCCAAGTGCCCGAACACGAGTTCATACGGGGTGAAGTTGGTTGCCTCATGAACGGATGTATTATAATTAAACATCGCGAATGGGAGCAGACGATCCCAGTCGTCGAAATCCTTTGCGTAATGTTTAATATAATCAGTCAGTTCGATGTGACTCCTTTCCAGTGCCCCATTAGTTTGCGGGCGGTAACCAGATGTCGTAAGTTGTTTAACGCCAAAGATTTTTTCCAATTTACGCATCAAAGTGCTCACGAAACTCGCTCCTCTATCCGTTAGAATGCAGCGGGGTGCTCCAAACACGGAGAACAAGTTCGTGGCTACCGCATGGGCAATTATTTTTGTTTCGATATTCGGAATGGGGACCGCAATGCAGTACTTAGAGAAGTTATCCTGCATGGTAAGGATGTGCCGATTTCCGTTCGGGGTTGTTCGCAATTTCCCGACTGTATCCAGGGACACCTTGTCGAAGGGCATTGCCGGAGTATCGGTAATTATCATCGGCTCTCTTGTGCGCGCCCTGGCAAGTTTGTTTTCGAAACAACTCTTACATTTCCGAATATATTGGGTAACATCTTCACGCATCCGGGGCCAATAGTATCTTTCCCTTATTCGTCGGTAGGTCTTGCCTATGCCTTTGTGTCCACCTATCAAACTTGAATGGAATTCGGAAACGATTTTATCGCGTAATTCGACAGGGGGTACTTCGATTCTTCCGTGGCATAGGGTGATGGTAGCATCGCCACCGCGGAAAATTCCTGCGACAAGTTCCGACATTTTATTTTGGGGAAGAGTACCTAGTAGGTCCCCGGAATTGGCCATTCGACAAGAATTTTGATTGTTGGATGCTAGGGCTTTTCTTAAATTTTTTAGTCCGATTATAACATCCTTCCAACAAATTCCGTCGAAATGACACCTTTTCACAATGATCGAAAAGACCTTGTATTTACCATTAGGGGAAATAAAAATCTGTCCCTTGACGGGTCTACTGTCCCTAATGTCTTGTAGGTCAATGTTTTCTGTAGCGACTAATAACTTCGAGATTGGGTCGACCGGTTCACAATCTTCGGAGAGGAAGTGCGCATAGTTGTCTCGTCTGTACGTCAAAGGTTCTGTCCACTGATTTGTTACATTACCAAGAGGGTTACTGTTAGTCGGTTTCGATTCTTGGGGCTCACTATCACCATCACTTTCACTAGACGTCTCAGGAGGTGATGGAGGATCGACATAAGAATCCTTGAACTTCAGGAACGACGAGCTAAGAGGCGCGCACTTCTTTACTACGTCATTGTCTGTATCCTGTATTCGTCTAGGTTTCATGCCTTGGTTCCTTGCGATGATCTCCTGGTTAGAGTTGACACTTTCGTCCTTGAATCTCGTGAACGGGGTGGATTGTGCACGTGGGATAGTTGATGGCCCTGGAGTAGATAGTTCCGTTTCCATCTGGATCGTTCGATCATCCATAGAATGTTCAAAGACTTCGGGGATATCCTTGAATCTTACCGTGTTTTGTCTCCTTGGTTTGGTGAATTTACTAGTTAATGGAGTTTCCTTTTGTAATCCTTCCACCGTGGTGGGCAACTCAGGTTGCTCACTTGAAGGCTCTTCCGATTCAGTTAGTTTTTTCGCTCTGCTCCGGTTGAAGTCGTCCAGGAACTTCTTTACTCTTCTGGGGAGGTCGTCTTCGGTTCCAACTGCAGGATCAAGGCTTTCTAAATAATTTAGATGCTCTTGATCTTCTTCGCCGTCGGATACATATTGCCTCCGTGGACTATGATCTAGTCCCTCGTAATCCCAAAGTAGAGTGCTGTTTGTTGGATTGGAGAGATTTAATCCGGCGTTCGCAATCGATTGGTCGAATTTATTAACGGACTCCGACACTTCATGGATCAGCTGCTTAGCGTTGAGTGGTGATTGTTGTTCCGGGTTCTGAACATCTGATTCGCTAGATTCGTCCTCACTGTTATCAATTCTGCGTTGACCTGTGATGATCACTTCTTCGAGAGGTAACTCTTCTGGTTCCGATTCTGAAGATGGCGACGAATTCGGTTCGGGATTCTTCAGAGCGCCTTCTCTAGCTAGACGATCCGCGTTTTCATTACCAACGATGCCTTCATGTCCAGGAATATGTTCCCAAACAACGTCAAGAGGTTCAATAGCCTTAATTAGTCGCTCGTAAGGCTTCCTGTTCTTTACCGGTTTGTTTTCTGTTGTCTTCCAATCGTTCTGTTTCCATTTTGGTATCCATTCCTCAACGCTCTGCACCAAGTATCGGGAATCTGTTTTGATTCTAAGTTTCTTGATGCCCGCCTTTTTGGCCTGTCGAGCTGCCATAGTGGCTGCTTCGATTTCGGAAGCGTTATTCGTTTGACGTCCGTTATAACGTCGAGAAATGTTTAAAGGATTGTCTGGACCGAACCACACGCCAATTCCTGCTTTTGGACTGGATCCTCCATTTTCGCAACAGGCTCCATCAACGAAAACATCCGTGTAGGAATCAGGGCCTTGACTATGAGGGGCGTTGGGTTTGAGCTTAGGTGATTTGGGCGGAGTAGCATGGACAGGAAGATGTGGGAAAGCACTATAGTCTTCTCGGAATACTGGGGGATCCGAATCTTCATCTGTTTCATTCTCCGATTCTTCCTTTGCACTTTCATCACTTGATGATGAATGGGACGGTTCCTTAGTTGTTTCCTCCTTTGTGGATGTGGTTCCTCGGGGTCGTAATCTGTTGGCGATGCAGCTTTCATCCGCTTCACTAACGGGAATATCCTGCGGGGGTCGATAGGTTTCGTCACTATCAGCCATTGCAGATTTAGTACTTCCAACAGGTCGTCCTCGACGAGGAGGTTCCTTGGCAGCCGTCTTAGCAGGGTTTAAATTAGGTTTAGTAGGGGGACCCTTTGAACTGCTTGGTTGTCCCGAGCTGGTACTTGGTTCCGGATCCTTTGGACGCCTCAAGATTGTTTTTCTTAGTTCTGTTACCCCTTTCGCTTTTGAGGTAACAGAGAGTCTACCGGGCAAGGTTGACTTTTCGGTATTCCTAGGATTTAGAATCTTGGGTACAGTTCCAGTTCTGGATGAAGGTCCAGATTGTGATCTTGCTTGTTCTGGGTTTAAGCCTTCCTGTAGACTGCTGATTCGTTGTCGGGTCGTTGACGCACTAGGCTTTTCAGACCTTCCGGAACTTCCTTTTCTTTCTTTCGAGTTCATTCGGGCGCCCTTTTCCGTTTCGCTGGTTGAGGAACGCGTAATAGGTAGTGCACGACACGTTTTCACTTTCTCGCTAGATTTGGGATCACTCGGTTTCGTTTTACCGGAAACTACTTTCTTGCGGGGTGCAGGCTTTTCGAGATCCGATGAGAATGATTCTGACCAACTGGAATCTGAATTCGACCCGTTTTCTTCGTCGACAGGATTTTTCGACAACGCTTCCACAATCCTATTGATTTTTCCGGGCTTATATTCAAACTTATATTGATAATTCTGAAGACGAATTCTCCATCTTTGAATTCGTGGTCCCGGATTATCAATATAGGTCATCCAGTGCACCGGCTCAAAATCACAGGCTAGAACAAACTCGCGACCATATAAATAGGGTTTAAAATGTTCGGTCGCGTACAGTATGGCTAAGCACTCTTTTTCGGCTTTGGGGTAGGATTGTTCCGCATTGTTCAACACTTTTGAATAATATGCCACAGGCAAATCAATACTGTCCTTTGTTTGCGTTAAAATTGCGCCTACGGCGTGTTCCGATGCGTCGCACGTTAGTTTAAAGGTCTCGCTAAAGTTCGGATACTGCAAGATAGGTTCACGACACAGATACCGTCGTAGATAACGAAAACTTTTCTTCTGGGGTTTTTCCCATTTCCACTCGGTGTCCTTTTTTAAGAGTTCAGTCAAAGGTTTAGCCCACTTCGCGTAGTTCTCGATAAACCGTCTGTAGTATCCAGAAAGACCAAGAAAACTTTTAATGTCCCTAGGGGTTTTTGGGAGAGGAAATTTTCGAATTGCGGTGATTTTATTTGAATTCGGCTTTATTCCTTCTTCACTAATTATATGTCCAAGATACGCGACTTCGGTTTTTAAGAACTCGCATTTATCTGGCTGAAGTTTCAAATTAGCATCCCTAAGTCGATTGAAAAGTCTACGTGCTCGTCTGTCGTGTTCTTCAAGAGTGTCAGAGTAAATTATAATGTCATCTAAGTATACAAATGCTTCATCATCGAGCATAGTACTTAAAACACTATTTAGCAGTCGTTGGAATGTAGGCGGGGCGTTCTTTATGCCCATGGGCATTCGCTTATACTCATAGTGACCGTTGCGAGATGAAAAGGCGGTTTTGTGCCTATCATCTGGGTGAGTTTCTACCTGATGGAAACCACTGGCAAGGTCGAAAACGGTAAAGTAGCGTGCGGTGCCCAGCCTATCGAATATTGAGGTTATGTTGGGCAGTGGAAAAGCGTCTCCTATGATGTTTTCGTTTAGGACTCTGTAGTCTACTACAACACGCCACTTTTTCTCACCCGACGCGTCAAGTTTCTTTGGGACGATCAACAATGGCGAGTTGAATGGGGAATTAGAATGTCCTATGATTCCGCTATTAAACTGCTTTAATAATTGAACGTCGATTTGTTCTAGGGCCTCTACGGGGGACCTATATTGTTTCTTGTGAATAATTTTATCGTCAATGGTCGGAATTCTATGCTGGACAAGGTGAGTGCACGAAAGTTGTTCACCATTTAAATGGAATATATCAGCATAGTCTTCCGCCCATCCTAATACGATCTTTCGCTCATCTGGAGCCAAGTGAGCCAAGTATAACGCATTCTTGACTTTGATGGCTCTCTCAGAATAGGTTTGTCTCGAATTAAATTGAAAGTCTTCTGCCTCAGAATCTGTAAATTCTTCACCGGGGAATTTACAGAAATCGAACGGGATTAACTCCTGAGGTTTAAGGGTTATGTCAATGTCATTCTCGGTAGTGTTGATTGCCATAGCGTGGCATACACCATCCTTATTTGTGACAACGGCTTCGCCTAGGTAAAGTCCTTCTGGGGTTTTAATTCGAGGGAGATATCCTTCCTTTAACCCTGTGTTCATTGTATCTATCGCTACTGGGGTTTTTGTGCGAGATTTTATGCGTAGAACTCGAGCAAACGGTTTGATTTCAGACCTTAAGGTTTTCTTAGCCTCCACTGATTCCTTATCAACAAAATTGATAGGGGTCACTGGAGAAGAGATGGTCACTAAGGTGTTATGCCTGAAAGAAATCTGGGCTTGGACCTGTCGTAGATATGGTCTTCCAAGGATACCATGGGTCGAAATGGGAAAGCAGTTTTTGATAACGTGAAATTCTACCTGAACATTATCGATAGTTAACTTAATAGTTCCCATTGTTCTAACAGCGTGATTAGTTATTCCCGTGATCTCAAGACACTTGTCTGGGTCAAGTGTGAGCACGGGATTTAATGCACACATCTTCACGAGGTTAGTGTCCGACCCAGGATCTACGAGGAACCTTATTTTGTCATGTCTGAATTCAGGGGCGCTTAATTGGACTACTGGGGAGTCCTCGGCCTCTGATTTTGCTCTAAGGATCCTATGGAGTGTTCCGCGAAGTGCACGTTCTTCGGACGCTGCGGAAGGGGACTCGCTGGTGCGTCCGGACGGCGAGTCTGCTGGTAGTTTAAATTGCTAGCAGGTGCTGGAGATACGGCCCGTGGTGGGGTTGTACTAGTCCGATAATTCTGAGTTGGTCTTGAATATTGACTCGGCACAGGTGTAGGATTTGGAGAAACTTGGGGCATCATTTGCGGGTATACATAAGGTACTGGATATTGTGGATTTTGAGGTGGGATCATGTGGGATGGCGTAGGATATGGAAGGGGAGGGGAATATTGGGGCATGATGGATCTATAGAAATTCCCAAGCTGTTCTGGGGTAAGATGTAACATTTCAGAGGAGGGATGTCTAAAGGAATGGTTGGAATGATTTGTCTCTCTATCAGAGTCAGTTCTGCGTCTCGTTGTAGTATTAGGTTTCTCGATTTGTCGTGAATATGGGCTTGGAGATCTTGTTCGCTCCTCGATTTTGGATATATGGTAAGATGACGAGCGCGATCTTTCGCTGTAGCTTTCCCGATCTTCAGCATGTTTTGCGAACTCTAGGGCTTCGTCTAGGTCACGTGGATTTCTGGCATCAACGAATTTTGATACTTCCGTGGAAAGTCCCCTTACGAACGAGTCCAGAGCACATTCACGAATAGGTTGCAAGATTATATTAAATTCTCTGAGTTCTGGGCCGTCGTCACCTTCCCTAACTTCCCTGAACGTCCTATTATATTTCGGTTCTAAGGCATGACGGGCACCTGCGATTAGGCCCTGCAAACGATCATAATAATCACTTGCAGTTTCTGTTTGTTTTTGCCTAAGGGTTATTATGCTTTCGAAATACCATTGGTACTTTTTATTTGGGGCAAATCGCTTCCTTAGGTGATCAAGTAGGTCGTCTAATTGATCAAAATCTTTATTTTTACAGCTGTCCCATGCTGCTCCCTGTAATCTACTTAAAACGGCTCTAAGGAATTCAGGTTCGGTGGTATCCGTAAGGGAAATTCCTGCACGTTGCACGGCTTGTAGGAATTCCTTTAGCGAGGGGTTCCGACCGTCGAACAGAGGGATGTCACTTGCGCTTGTTCGTAAATTTAATCGATCTATGGCGTTAGCTACACTAGCGTCGAGATTTTGTGGGGGTAGAGCCATGGTTATGCTAGGATATTTTAAGTGCATATACTAATTATAAAATTATACTTACTGTTTTGTGGTTAAAGAGAAAGTGTAAGTGAATGTGAGTAGATACAGACAAGAAATTGATTATATGGTTGCAACTTTTAAAAGGGCAGGCGATTCGCCACCGCGGAAAATTCCTGCAACTTGGGCCAGAAGGTGGTGTAACCGTCTACTGTTTTGCCTGTTTTGTTGGTGATGGTTCCTGGGGTTTAAAGGTTTGATTTAACTTAGAGAAACAGATATTGAATCTTTTTCCCTGCTGTCTTTTAACAATAATAACTGGGGTGGAATATGGAGAGCGCGCCTTCAACTCTATGGTGGGATTCATATTGAAGATTCAATCTACAATTTTCAATTCTTGCATTAATTGTTCTAATTCTTTTATAGATTTAGTAAGAATTACATTCCGTCGTTTTTCCTGTGCAACTAAAGATTGCAACAGTTCTACTCTAGTTTCTAATGCTTCTATTTTCCTTCTTAAACTGGAATTAGATCTTATTAGATTTCTACTTTCGCGGAAATAAAATACTAATAATCTTCCCACCTGTTGTACGTGCTCTTCGGAATTATTGAAGAGTATATTCTTCCACTCTGGGGTCATTACTCAATTTTTAAGTTTTCTAATCTTTTAGACAAAGCATCCATAGCCGCTTTCAATTTACCTGCTCTTTTCTCAATGCTGGCAACTAATAGGGAATGGGCAAAAGTGGCTTGTGCAAGTGTGCCTAACGAACTATTCAGGAGGGTTAGTTGTGAGTCTAGGTCTGACACTCGTTTGGATAATTCCGAATTTTCTTCCATAAGATAACTATATCTTTCCCCTACAGCTTCTACTCCTTCTGCCAATTCAGACCATTGGTCTTGGGAAAACCCAGTGACGAGTAAGCTTCTTCGAGGAAACATAGAGATTTCATGCAATGATCTTAATCTTCGTCGTTTCAATTTTTGAGATTATCGGTTTAATGTTAGGAATTACCGAAACAAGATGGGCAGAAGAAATGAGTGCAAGTGGAAGGCCTTTCAGTTCGTTTAGTGTAAGCAACTCTGGTCCTGATATTGGAAATTTATTGCTATAGGTCGCAAAATAGTATACGTCAGTCATCTAGTTTGATGTTAGGTTGCCGTAAGGTTGAATTTGTCTTCTATTTTGAATTCTATTCCGATGTCTTCGTCTTAAGGCGTCAGTGATCCGAACTACTCCAGGAGGGGGAGGAATGAATTCTGGTTGAATAGGAAGTTGAAATATTGAAAGGGGAACGATATCCGGTATCGGGTGTTGATAGCACATTTAACTAACTTTAGTCAATAATCATAACGTCACTGTCATACTCAAGTGTACTGTCTGAGTCACCGTCAGGTTGATTAATGTTTTGTCGTTGTACAGGCACTAATCTAGCATGATTTTCTTGCGCACGAGCTATCTGCCGCTGTGCTAAGGCCTCCTCGATATCGAGGTCGATTTCAATAATTTGAACTTGTGGTTGTACCGGAAGTGGTTGGACAGGTTCTAATTGTCTACGGATAGGCGTGACCTTACAAATAGGTCTGAACTTTACCAAAGGTTTTATAAGGCTATAATAAAGTTCGGATTCTGGTTTCACAGCTGATTCCTGTGTGATCAAGATGCGTCGTTTACCGGCGCGTTTTCCTCTTTTTGGTTTCTTTGGATCAGAGGACATTTTTGGGTGACATGTTGTTAAAAATATATATTTTTTTTTTATAACAGTGCGATAAATACAAGTTCAGCCAGAGATGCTCTCCTAGGCGGGATGACCAGTACTCACAACGGCGCTTCCTAGTGTAAGGGAAAGAAGAAAATAAATTTCCTGCTTTCCGAATTCCAATTGGAACTCACCAGGATTCGACCAGAAGTTTTTCCAATCGTGCGGCCTTGTACCCACAAAACGGCGAGATTGTATTACTAGTCGTTGAGATCAGTCAAAACTATTCCCAACGATTACGCTTTTAAAGCACTATTAATAGTTGACCTTAAAGGATATTTTAGGAAATAAGTTGTGGTAGGTGGTGAAGTCTTTTATGGATTATTTAGAAGAAACCCAACCCGACGCAACTTGTTCGCCCAAGGATAGCCGGGGCGACTAGCCAGGTATCTGAATAAAACGAGTCTACCACTTGAAAGCAAAGTTCTTGATTTTCAAATTGCAAATATACCACGCCTAAAATGTCTATGTAGATGTCGTTAACATAGTCCGCAGTCGGGTGTCCTAAAATAGGGCAGTCTAGTTTTAAAGCAGTTTGACAAATGTAGTTATGTTTGTAGAAACTGTTTAGAGACACATTCACTACTTCGTTTTGTAAGAACTCGGAATTGATAACAATGACTCCGAAGTCATTAGAAATTTGTCGGATTGTCATACGGATGTTAAGTAAATAATAGTATACAAACGAAATTTAATTATTCGATTCGCGTAGCTCTAGGGATAATTTAATCCTATTTTCAATTTCGCGACGTTTATTATTTTTATTAATTTCGACTTCAGCCTTGTTTAAAAGGTGTTCAAAGAAATCCGAAAATTCTTTCCAACCGTTTAAGGATTGTTTCTCTTTAATAGGGGGTGTTAAAGGTCTTTTGAAAATTACCGGCGATGAAATTTCTTTTGTTGGTTCAGAAATTTCTCCAGGTTGAGTTTGATTGCGAACTCGTTTTTTTGAACGTTTTCCGCGCAATCTCGGTTTATTAGGCATGGTTTGAATTCATCCTGATAAATAACAGAATCTTTCAGGGTCAAAACAAATCTTATTTATGATCCACTTGAAATCAATTTCTCACAGTCGATCGAGTCGTCATCAACGACCGTAGTCGGAGAGCCAAGATCAAGACTAGGAATGAGTCATCATCAACGACCGAAGTCGGAGAGCCAAATTCCCAATCAACCGGAGTCTTAGATGTTCAAATCTTTCCTTTATAAGATTCCTAAAACCCAATAATTCTAGAAGGCAAGTGTTCTGATAGATTGAGTCGTCATCAACGACCGAAGTCGGAGAGCCAAAATCCACTAAGAATCAGTCGTCATCTACAACCGAAATTGGAGAGCCAAATTCTTAGTCTTTCAAAACAAAATTCTTCTATGAATTTAAAATATTCCGTTATTAAATCACTGGATACTTGGGGCAAGAGAAATGCCCTCTTACTTACACTAATAGAGTTAAAGAAAGTGATTCTAAAATTTTAATGTTGGTGCCACTGGTAACAAATGTTACCAGGTAACGAAGTAGGGCGGTAACGCGTAGGAAAATCCCACCGCTGCCACCATCAGCTTGTTACAAACCGGTAAATTAATTTTGATTTGGGCTTTTGAGATGGCCCTTAATTAGTCGATTTGGGGAGGCTCCAAGCTGCCAGAGTTGAACTCTGTTTATTACTGCGGGATCGTTATCCTACTGTTTTAAAAGTTACCGTTCTGCTTTGTTTATTATTTAATTTAAAAAAAACAAGGATGTAATTTAGACAGGTAAGTAAGAAAATTTTGATATAGTTTAATTAAATTTTGTGTTTATTTCCCCAATTGAATACCCATACAGAAATAGAAAGTGTGGAGAAGTGTAGTTTAGTGTTAATGTAGATTACATATAATTGAAACGATACAAATTACTTACAGCTACCGGCGGGGGTTGCTCCTTTTGGTATCACAAAATTGAACCACCGTCGGGCAAAATTTACGTTGTCTCACAGTCTTTAAGATTCTTTTAATTATTAGAAAATTATTGACGTAGAATTACGAGCAAAGGATTTGCTTTCTTTATTCGCGAGATTGCACTTGTGGTTGAACGGTCGCGGGCAATATCTATGCAACCGGCCGTTCCTCCTTTGTGTAAACTCACTTGTGAATCTATTCCTAGGAAAACTGGTGCGGGCAATATCTATGCAACCGACAGTTTTATAAGAAATTCGATCACACTTGTGGATCTCTTCTCTATCAATCTGATGCGGACAATATCAATGCAACCGATAGATAGATAGGGAATTTGATCTCACTTGTGGGCCACTGAAGTTTGAACGGACGCGGGCAATATCTATGCAACCGGCCGGTTATAAACAACAAGATTTCAGAATTATGATTTATATTAATAATTCTGGAATCTCTCCAAAATCAGTCCGCACTGGACTCCACCGGCTCAGAGAATTTGAAAATTTTAACGTCTGCCCTGAATCATGCGATTCGGGTTCCGGGTCGCGGACGGGCTTTTTGTTCGCGAAATTTCTCTGTCCCAAAACACTTGCCAGGTTAGACCCAGGAGAGGTGTCTTCGAGAAGAAGCGAGAATTCGTACTGCCATGATTAATATTTCGCGACAGGCCTCTAACCCTTACCTTCAGTGCGAAAAGTGGGGAAGACGGAAAATTTGGGTAGTAGGAGTAAGGAGTAGGAGAAAATCGTGGGCCCATTGGTCTATGCATTTTTGCTGACGTTTTCGATCTCACGGTAGGTCCGTGAGAACGGAAATAGTCTGTTAATATGATACTTTTCGAGACATTATTTTCGAAATAACTTAGAATTTAAATAATAATTATATTGTTTAATTAATAAAATTATTATTCAAATTACTTATTACAGTTCATATAATTTATTTATTGTAATTATATTGTTCCTACTTTTTATAAGTTGCTTGTATATGTATTATACATATTGAGTTATGAATATACACATATACATGCAACTTAATGTCCTCCGGCATTTTGTTGTGACGAAAATGTTTACAACAAAATGTTTAGCTATTGTCAATTTGTTGTATTTGCATCTAGCTTGGTGCATAGGTTTAAGTTCAAATAACACAAGACATTCAACTCTTGTAGCTTTGAGTCAGCTGTAACGCACGTGCGTTTGTTTTGATGCTGTAAGCCACAGCTCATGGGCCCTGAGGGGAAAGGAAGGTACCACGCACAACAAGGTAGCGGTAAGAGGCAAGCATAACGCGTTTGTGTTGATGCCCGTAGCATGAAGGCCGTCAAGGTATTAGTGCTGTAGCCGGGGAGTCAGTGAGTGTGCTGGTGTCCATAAACGGCGGCTGCATGGGTGTGTGTGTTGCCGCCGACCATCCCCACACACGCGCAACCTCACAGCGCACCTTCTGTCTATGCACAGTAACGACGAATATATACATACATTCAGACACATACACATATACATGTACATATATATATATATATATATATATATATATATATATATATATATATACATATGCATACACTGGCTGCAGCATGGCGCCTTCTTATAAATTTCGGATTTGTGATTTTATCAGAACCTCCCTGATTGCAGTCAAAAGTCCCGCTTAACAAACCTAAATTTATTTTTTACATTGTTCAAATTTTTATTAGTGTTCATTATTTTAATAATTATTATTATTTTTTTTTTTTGACAATTAAAATTCCGAGCTAAGAGCGTTTGGTGAACGTCGACACTTCCTTATCTGGGTATCAGATATCATGCGGCGATGCCTTGCATGCCGTCGAAATTATCAAACAGGGTTGCCAAATTATAATTTCGTATATAACAATAGGGGAACATAGTCAAGGTCGGCCACCTTTTTGACTTTTGTTTATAACTTTTCATTAAAAATGAATTTGGACAATTGAAATATATGGTTGGAAAGTCCTGTTTAATAGGACCATCTTTTCTGTACAAAGTAAATTGATTGGTTTTAAAATGAAAAAGTTATAAAGATTAAAAAAAAATTTGTAGTCGAGGTTGGTCCTTACAGTCAAGGTCGGACATGTTTAAAATTCAAAGGGCATTAATCGTTAAAAAATAAAATAACATGTTTGGAGTTACGGAAAATTGATTCTTTATTGTTTACAGTTTGTAACTTAATGAAATATCAAAATAATAAAAATAAATATAAATAAAAAAAAAATTTTGCACTAAAATATTAATAAAATTAAATAAAAATATTAATAAGATGATTAATTATATTATGAGTTATACAGAATTGCAGTTTTTGCAAATGAAGTAGCTCGTCCTCACCTTTGCGCATTTTAAACACATAGTGGCCGACCTTAACAGTAAGTAACATTACCGAATTGTTGTAACCATAAAGAAATACGTTTCGGGATTCGATTTTTTACTTTGTTCTTCTTTCAACCATGAGTCCCACAAATTTTCTGCATACTTGCCTTGACGGTTCAATTTGTTTTTTATCTTTTATTAATGGTTTTTCACATTATGCACAAAACATTTTTTGAACTTTTTTTATACCGACGTCACAGAAAACACAATTTTCGATCCTCCGAAAATGTAATTGAACAAAAAGTTAGGTTTTACTAAGACAAGCTTCGACAAGCATGCGCGTAGGTGGTGCTAGTGAACTTGACAAAAAAACGCGAATGGCCTACCTAGACAGTGATCCAACCTTGACTATACTCCCCTATTCATTTTTAGCGACCCCGAAAACCCCAGAGTAATGATTTATAAGTGAATACGAGCAATTTTTTGAAAAAATCCGCCATTTTTAACTTTTTCTATGTATTCAATTGTTATGTAATTAGAGTCACTGAATTCAGATCAATAGTAAAAATATGCTAAAAGTCTGTTGAAGACACAGAAACTACACAATTCGAGATCTATAGGACATGAATATGCAGCCACTTTTGCCTCCACTTAGCATTGGTGTTACATCTCCTTATACTACTTCGTGAGGTAAACTTATAAACAAAAATCATTTTGAGCATATGAAAAGCAATAGACTAAACAATCAATTAACAACAAGCTAAAAATTTCAAGCACACTTTCTTCAAGAATTTTACTAATATAATATTTTCTTAAAATTTTATTTCTCACCCCCTATTGCAAATTTTACCCATCGCACATTCATTATTCAATAACATGTATAAATATGTATTAAATTAAATAAGGGAGGTTCTATCGCTTGATGCAGCTAGTCAAGACAGTTAACAATATTTAATGATTTGACTTACTTGATAACGTTGTAATATTTCTTTTAGCCTTACTTGAATTTTGAGATACAAAATTAATATAGAAATATCATTTTAAATATTAAGAAAACTAATATAAAGACTTGATAAAAATTAAATAATAATTATGGAAAATAAATAGAATGATAACACAAAATAAAATTACAAAGTGATATAAATGTCAAACAATAATAAGGTGTAGAGGAGACCGGGGCTAAACCGGACGGATTTGGTCTTTAACCAGAAAACTCATACAAAAACATACTTTTTGCTAAAGTGTAATATACCGTTTTTAAGCTTGTACTTTCACCTACAAATCGCACTTGTTCGATTTAAAAAAAGTACAATAGCTTTAGATATATATTGCTTCGAAGGTGACTACCTCAAATTTGAAAATCCGAAAATTGGTGGGGCTAAACCGGACACCCCATGGGGCTAAATCGGACACGGCCAATTAATTAAAGAATGAGATACAAATTTTCTTTTTTTTTTGAAAAAAGTCAAATCAATTCTTCTTTTATTTATTTGTAGATAGTTCTATACAAAGAATATAATATAATATGTAAAATCGGTAATAGTTATAATATAAAATGAATTACAGTTTTCATGCTTGTCTGTTTGTAGCAACTCGCTTGCGAATTCGAGTTTTAAAATAAATTCTTTATTTATTTATTTATAAAGTGGTTCTAAGCAAAGAATATAATATAAAATAGTTAATTAATATAAAATAAATTAAAAAATTCAAAAATTTGGTTGTTTTTAATCACGATGTCCGATTCAGCCCCACACCGTCATCTAATAATTAACCTGCAATATATTTTTTCTTCTTAATGTTTTCTATTCAACTTTTTTTCTACTGAACTCAGTACACCTTGAGCTAAAAGAAAAATGGTCGTATGATATTTGCACTTTAATTTTAACGATAAAAACCCAAAAAAATGAAGAAAATTTTTTTTTACTTTTACCTCAAGAAATGACATTTTCACATATTAACGGCAACTATTATTACAAGAAAATTGACACGTCCCTAAAACCTCATGCAGCATATGCATCACGAAATTGCGCGTTCATAGGTTATTTACACGATTTGAAATTCTTCACGGTTTCGGAAATATTTGACTTGTCCGGTTTAGCCCCGGTCTTCCCTATAAATTCGAAAATCATAATAATCATAAAAAAAATTAATTTGTATGAAGAGTTAAATTACAATTGAGTCAATATTAACTACAGAATAATGAATAGAGAGAATCAAAAAGTTCAAATAATAAATATAAAATGTTGCAAATATAAAATTCGAAATAAAATTATTGATCAATTAAAAACTCCAGATCATTCACTCAAGTACAATTTTTACTTAGCTGGGAAAACCAGAGGTGAGGCGTCAGTCTCCCCTCCTGTGGGAATTTCCTGGGATGTTTCTTGTCCGTAATTTATTAATCTGGAATAGTCCTCCTTTATTTAAATGGCCATTATTTGGAGTTCAATTAAATTTTCCATGGAACAGATCCTCAGGTTTGACTTCCCACTTTCCTCGAAATAATCCGTCCGCCCACTTAAATTCGCCACACTAATATAATTTAAAGAAAAAGATTTGCAAAAATAAACATACTAAATTTTTCCTTGGACATAAAATGAATTAATTTAAAATAAATAAAAAGGAAGCTCACCTCTCAGTGTCCCTGGCCGGCACTTTGACGCGTGGCGCGGAACGGTCCGTTGGTCTGGAGTTACGATGATCAATTAATTGACCATACAAAAACCTGGTGACTTTTTTTAGAGCATCGGATTGCTTTGGTACATTCAACAGTACCTAATCACCTTCCTTTAATTTAATTTTTGACGTACTTTTCTGATTTTTTAAACGAAATTGATAATTCTTTTCAATTCCTTCTTTAGCCAACAATATTTTTGTTTCCCTTGTTAATCCTGACGATTCCGAGAATTCTATTAATCCCAAAATTTGATTTTTTGATCTTGTGTTAAAATGTAATTCCATTGGAGAGAATCAGGTGCTAACATGAGTGGTTATGTTTAGAAAAAATTCCATATCCGACATATGTTTAGCCCACCGAGTATGTTTATCTGAGCATAATGTGCGGAAAAGTCTCCCCAACTCCCTCATAACTCTTTCCACGGGGTTACTTTTAGGATGTCTAATCGATGAGTAAATTAACTCGATGCCCACTCCTCGTAAACTCTTACTCCATTTAGATGACGTAAATTGAGTGCCATGGTCTGATAAAATTTTTTCTGGTTTTCCCATTTATGGTATATATGAATTGTTGATTTTTCTCAAAGTAGTGTCAGTGTTTTCCTTTTTTATAGGATACAACTTAACATATTTAGAAAAAGAATCAAGAATTACGAATATATATTCCATGCCTCCTATCGATCTAGGCAGGGGACCATAGAAATCGACACAGACCAAATCACCAGGTTTAGAAGAGTGGACTCGATTAAAGGCACATTCCATTTGAATGTTAATTGGTTTCACACGTTGACACAAGTCACACGATGTTACATAATTCTTTACTTCCTTATTCATTCCCTTCCAATAATAAAATTCTTATAAATATCTGAGTGTCTTAAATACACCCGGATGTTCAAGTTTCGAATGATCGCAATCGATTAAATCGCAAGTCAAAGTGGATGGAATTACCACTTGCCACAAATCATGAAGCTTTTCTCTTCGAAATAAAACTTCTTTAAACAAATAAAAATTTTCCTGTTTATCACTATCAATTCGCTTTATAATTTCAAAAATATTAGAATTTTGTCGCTGCAAAATTGACAAATTTTTAAAAGATTTTCTTAATTCGTCAGTCAACGAGAGCTCACAATCAGTCAACGCCATCAACAATTGTTTATCATTACAATCAATGACGTCAATCGAAAGACCCTTCGTTTGACAATCCTCGAAACTACCACGAGGGTTCCTACTGAAAAAGTCAGCAACAATGTTGTCACTTCCCTTGCAATATGAAACCTCGAAATCATATTGTTGCAACAACAAACTCCATCTAATTAAACGGGAATTTACATAAGGTGTTGAATTTAAAAATGTTAAAGTAACCGATGGTAAATCACAGTGGTGAGACTCTGTGGCTTGCGATCACCGGGGTTTAGCACCATTCAGTACGGTTAGTACTTGGATGGGTGACCGCCTTTGGTGCCCGCTATAGCCCGGTGTTTTTCTCACTACTTTCGTGATTTATCAAGCGGGAGGTTTGACGTCAAGGTATAATGATGTGCACTGTCGATTATTGTCCGGTACACACCATTAGAACTTGACTGTCGATAAACTGCCTTTAATAAGTACAAACACCGATAAATGATTGTAACTCCTTTCGATTTTTTGGTTTTTTAAATTTACTAATTGAATCCAATTTTTCAGAAAGGGGCCTAATTCCATCAGTGGACAATTCGAAACCCAAAAAATTTACTTTTTTCTCACAAAAAATCGATTTGTCTAATTTTAAAGTAAAATTGTTTAATTGCAATACGGTGAAAATGTTACAAATCGCGTCTAAATGGTCTGAAAACGATCCTCGAGTTGCTATAAGATAATCGTCAACATACATGGTCAACGTTTTGTCAAATTGACTTCCGTCATTTTTTATCGCAATTCTTAGGGGGTTTCAAAACTTACTATCCGATAACTCAATAACTTTTGCTTCCAACATTTTTTTCATTTTTACCTTTACCATTTCTCGCAATTTTATAGGAACCGGATATGATTTTCGAATATTACTTTGATTTTACTTTATTTTTATATGATAAGGTTTAGTATATGCACTTTCCGTTTTCGCCGTAAATAACTTTTCAAAATTTGATAATTTACTAACGAAAATTTCTCTCTCAGGATTAGTTAAATTTTCCAAACCCGATGAAATCACTTTTAATTTTTCTCGAAAATCGATCGTGTCATTTATTTCATCAATAACCGCATTATTCAAAATACTATCGGCAACATTTATTTTCAAATTATTTATAAAATCTTCTTCGTCCCTCAAAATAAACCCATTATCTTTATCCGTATGAGATTTTTCACATGCGTGTTTCTTCAAAGGATTATTATTAATCGTTTCGTCACAAATTTTACTTAAATCGAACAAGCTTCATGATTCATTCATTTAATCAATTGTCAAATTCTCCGCAAATAAACACGAGTGTGAATTTACATCGTTTATTGTGTTAGTCCCACTCGAAGTTATTGAGATTTTATTTTCTAAAGATTTTATTTCATTACTTTGAATATACGAAAAGTCACTACTCTTTTTTGACACTAAATTATCCATAGTAACCATATCAAAAAACACTTCAGAATTCGGAATTAATCGTTCATTTATTTTAATTGAACAATTTAAATAATCAATGATCACTTTATTTTTTATAAATCAATCATTTCCAAAAATGCCAGGACATGATAGATTAGGAATAATAAGGAAACACGTTAAATATTTTACATTTCCTATTAAAACCTCATAAACAATTTGTTTTTTAATACTTGTTGCTTTCATTCCAATGGCAGTGAAAATAGAAATACTGGATACTAGTAACTCTGTAAAATGACCATGCAATTGCATATATTTATAAAATTCTTCCGAAAGCGCTGTTATCTGACTTCCCGTATCGATAAGCACACGGACCGGAACCGAAAAGAACGAAACAATCATAGTTGGACAGAGGGGAATACGTGATCCCCTTTCACCCCCCTCTTCTTCGGAATCCGGAAGTACCTCCTTTGCCAAATCTATAAAGTCGTCATACAAATGTGGGTTCGATGTTTTCAATGAAAATGCCGCGCCTTTTAATAGTTTAAATTACTGTGGTTCGTATATCTCGAATAAGTGTGGTTGAGACGCAAGGTTCCAGTAGGAGGTGGAACACTCAAATCAGGTAGGGAAATTCGTTCCTCCCCACTATTTGATGTCGTTGGTGAGGAGAAAGGACCCCGCACAAAATGCATTGGAATTGGCTTACCGTTAATTTTGTTCAAATTTTCAGAATTAGTAGTTCTAAGTGTCCTAATTAAAGATATAATTTTGTTAAACTCAAAACTTCACTTGTTTGGCTGAAAACAGGGGGTGAAAGTACCCCCTGTCTAAGGCATGAAATGAACATTTCAGTGCTTTTAGCCAAATAAACCATTATTTTTGGTAAGTTTAATATCAGAAGTCACCAATATACATAAAGAGAGAACTCTTAATGTTAAACAAATAAAAATGTAAAATATCAACCCTCAAAAACTACCCCTTGTACAGTTAAAACCATATAGAAAAGGAAAAAACTATTTTAATCACAGAAAATATTTTTATAAATAAAATATTGACTTTTCATTTACTAATACATATGAAATGTCATATTTACCCTTACAAACAACCCCAACAACAACCCCAACAACAACAACAACAACAACAAAAAGCAACCCCTTTTATATTTTAAATAAATCCAGTAAACCAGATAAATGAACAGTTTAAACAGAGTAAGACTTTTGAAAATCGACTGGAAGTAATTATTTAATCTTCCGTGATTTTCAGTGCAATGTTCAAAATAAAAAAGTACCCTTATGAAAAAAACAACCCCTTAAGATTTAAAGTGAAAAAAGTAAAAAATCCATTTCAACCAAAGAAAACTATTAAAAATAGTAAACAGTTTATTATGTTTAAAAATCTTATAGTATGTAATTCTTGCCTTTAAACTGTATTGACTATATATGTGTTTTCGTGTGAATGACGCCAAATGGTGAAAGGTTAGGAACACCAGTGCGAATATCGATATGTACAATAGTATAAAGTAAGTATAGCATAAGCAGTACATACAATCTTCCTAATATCATATGGCTCCGTCTTTGTGTTGTGTTCTGCGCACGGAAGACTGCGCCTGATATTATTTTAAGGATGGTCCCTTTTGCTTTGGAGCGTCACATATGAGGGATTCCGCGTCAAGTGATCAAGGGGTCTTTTGGTGTAATGTTTATTTCAATAATTTTTTACTCTTAAACAATTAAACATACAAATTTGACAAAGTACATTTTGGAAAGGTTTTTTTATGCTCTTTCGATTGGAAATAAGCATTTTGAAAAAAAAAATTTTTTGACCCAAAAAAATCAAAATTAAAAATAAATTTCAATTTTTGGGGGAGAAAGACCCAATTTTTTTTATTTATTTTTTTTTAAACGAAAGCTGAGGTTTTTTCCTAAAAGGACATATAAATGCTAAAGTGGGACTAGAATGTTTAAACATTTAAAAAAAGAGTTTTCTACTCGCCGGAGCGAGACACCAGAAAATCGTAAAGCAATTGTCATCATCGACGGTACTTACGCAAAAATTGGGAAATTTAGCAATTTTCAAGCTTTACGACAATCGTTTAATCTTCACAAGAGTTGTCATCTTGTTAAGCCCATTCTTTTGGTGTCAACGAATGGATACATTCTTGACATTCACGGACCATACTTTTCAGACGCACGAAATAACGACGCCAACATTTTAATACAAGAATGTGAAAGAGATGGTGCTCAAATCAGAGAATGGTTAGACGAAGACGATATAATTATTGTTGATAGAGGGTATCGCGATGCGATTCCTTTTCTTGAACGGATGGGTTTAATACCCAATATGCCACCGTTGTTGGGTCGTAATGAACGACAATTCTCTACTGAGGATGCGAACGAAGCTCGGTTAATCACAAAAATTAGATGGTTAGTAGAATCGCGAAACGGGCACTTGCAATCTATTTTTAAAATATTTGGTAAACCCATATCAATGACACATGTTCCTCATCTTGGTGATTTTTATCGCATTGCTGGCGCGATAATAAATAAATATCGTGGTTTAATAGAAATGGAAGTAGCTACAGTTGAATTAGCAACAGAAATGTTATTAAAAGCTGAAACAGCAAATGAATTAAAAACAAGGGTTGAAGAAGAGGAACTTTTCCGAAGAAACGCACAGTGGGTGCATTTAAACGAAAACTATCTTCCATATTTTCCTCATCTTTCTATGGAGTATTTGCGTCACTTGACATTCGGGGTATACCAAGTAAACTTGGCACCATCTTATATTCAGGATAAAGTCCATAGAGATGGTAATGAAGAATTACAACTAGATGCTTTGATGAATGAACCTGGTTTAATAAGAATGCGCATTTATTCCAGATTTCGAAATGCTACGCGACATCAGCTATGGATACTTTATGATCTTGAAGAAAATAGAGGTGAACAGCAGCAACCTATCCGTGGTTACTATTGCACTTGTAAGTCGGGTGCAAGAACTTTAGGTACTTGTGCTCACGTTGCAAGTGTTTTATGGTACTTCGGATATGCTCGTCACGAAGAACACGTGAAATACCCTTGGACGGATCTTTTGGACAGCGTGTTAGATGCAGGAAACAGAAACAACCCTGTCAATGAATAGTTTTTTTGGATGCATTGCAGCAAAGTCCTTAAAATAAGATTTGCTACTAAGTGCAACTTGTATATATGTAAATAGGTGAGATATGTAAATAGGTGAGATTTTTTTTTAACAAGAAAAGGAGTACAAAATCTTGTACCTGCAGGCTCCACGTGGCGTACTCTGGGTAAAAAATGTTTTTCTAGCGAATGCAGGCATGTTTTTGAACAACATAATAAGATTGAAACAAAACATTTGAGAGTTTTCACAAGCCTAAAGACATGCAATATCTTCAATGAGTTATTTTCTTTCTATGAGCCTAATACTTAGAGGGA
Organism: Leptopilina myrica (nomen nudum); assembly: GCA_032872475.1. NCBI lineage: Eukaryota > Metazoa > Arthropoda > Insecta > Hymenoptera > Figitidae > Leptopilina > Leptopilina myrica (nomen nudum). The sequence continues at coordinate 25,268,282 of CM065460.1, read as the reverse complement.
TGTTTATTATAAATAGCGTCGAATATTTAAAATAATATTTTATTTTTGTTACATGTAGGAGGTAGTTTCTTTAACAACTACAAACATAATAAACTGTTTACTATTTTTAATAGTTTTCTTTGGTTGAAATGGATTTTTTACTTTTTTCACTTTAAATCTTAAGGGGTTGTTTTTTTCATAAGGGTACTTTTTTATTTTGAACATTGCACTGAAAATCACGGAAGATTAAATAATTACTTCCAGTCGATTTTCAAAAGTCTTACTCTGTTTAAACTGTTCATTTATCTGGTTTACTGGATTTATTTAAAATATAAAAGGGGTTGCTTTTTGTTGTTGGGGTTGTTTGTAAGGGTAAATATGACATTTCATATGTATTAGTAAATGAAAAGTCAATATTTTATTTATAAAAATATTTTCTGGGATTAAAATAGTTTTTTCCTTTTCTATATGGTTTTAACTGTACAAGGGGTAGTTTTTGAGGGTTGATATTTTACATTTTTATTTGTTTAACATTAAGAGTTCTCTCTTTATGTATATTGGTGACTTCTGATATTAAACTTACCAAAAATAATGGTTTATTTGGCTAAAAGCACTGAAATGTTCATTTCATGCCTTAGACAGGGGGTACTTTCACCCCCTGTTTTCAGCCAAACAAGTGAAGTTTTGAGTTTAACAAAATTATATCTTTAATTAGGACACTTAGAACTACTAATTCTGAAAATTTGAACAAAATTAACGGTAAGCCAATTCCAATGCATTTTGTGCGGGGTCCTTTGAAGGCACCACCGAAGACGCTATCCCCACCCGACTCTCCGTTACCCCTCTCAAACTTCTATCTTCTAAATATCCCTTCCCACGTGTTTGTACTGATCTCACTTTAACTTTTTGATTTTCGCTTTCTGATATTATCTCTTTTTGTGAATTTTTCTTGAATTAATTGTTTTATCTTGAAATGTTAAATCTAATTGAGATAATGCATTAGACACTTTACCAAAATCGGAATAATCTACTGTGGAAAGAATTTCCCTAACGCGAATGGGCAATTGCTGTGCAATTGTATAATGTAACTCATACGGTTTCATCGCTGGTTCAAAATATTGAGCCTCCTTTACTTGTCCGAGAAAATAAGAATTCAAACCCTCTTTATTCGATTCGAATCTTCTAGATAACCAATTTGATTTAAATTGTACTCTTATCGGAACCGAATAAAAATCTTTTAAAAATTGTTCCCGGAATTCATCATAACCAGCAAAGGAATTCCTTTTAGTGTCAAACCAAACTTTTGCTCTACCTTCCAAAGCTCCGTCAACAAAACCCAATTGATTATTTGCTAAAATATTTTTAATCTCGAAAAATTTTCTTAAACTTTCTAAAAATTGTTTTGGGTTTCCTGATCCATCAAATTTCGGCACTTTTGCATCTAAATTCAAAACCCGAAGACCATCAACCAACGATCGGATCAGCTGATCTACCTCATTCCGATTGTTATTATTATTAACATTTACATTACCAATATTACCATTATTAATTAATGTACTTAATCGTTCTGATTGTTGATCACTAACTGTACGCAATCTCACAATTTCCTGACGTAACTGTTCGATCTCCTGATTCATAGCAACCCGATGATAATCATTTTGCCCTTCTTTCTCCATTCTTGACGTTAAATCTAATCTTTTTCTTTCTTTTCTAACAAATTCCAAACCATATAATAATTCGCCTTGTTGCGACCTTGTTTTCATAGGCGGTGTTCTTTGTCATATATGCAAACTACTATCAATTCAATTAACCTTCATTTACTTTCCATACAAAAACAAACAAAAATAAACCGGCAACTTTCTATCGTGCCTACCACGTTGAGCGCCAACGTTATATTTCTTTTAACCTTACTTGAATTTTGAGATACAAAATTAATATAGAAATATCATTTTAAATATTAAAAAAAACTAATATAAAGGCTTGATAAAAATTAAATTATAATTATGGAAAATAAATAGAATGATAACACAAAATAAAATCATTTGTTAACATCAAGAATGGATAATAAATAATTGAACAATCATACAACATAAATAAATTTCTCGAGAGGTTTAATTATTTGAACTTATGTAAAATTTGGTGGCACCAACCAATAACAATAAACAAGAATATGTTTCAACAAATTTACATTCAAATACACACACACACACATATAAATCACAAGAAATAAACCGCGAATAGTTACAAAATGATATAAATGTCAAACAATAATAAGGTGTATAAATTCGAAAATCATAATAATCATAAAAAAATTAATTTTTATTAAGAGTTAAATTACATTTGAGTCAATATTAACTACATAATAATGAATAGAGAGAATCAAAAAGTTCAAATAATAAATATAAAATGTTGCAAATATAAAATTCGAAATAAAATTATTGATCAATTAAAAACTCCAGATCATTCACTCAAGTACAATTTTTACTTAGCTGGGAAAATCAGAGGTGAGGCGTCAGTCTCCCCCTCCTGTGGAAATTTCCTGGGATGTTTCTTGTCCGTAATTTATTAATCTGGAATAGTCCTCCTTTATTTAAATGGCCATTATTTGGAGTTCAATTAAATTTTCCATGGAACAGATCCTCAGGTTTGACTTCCCACTTTCCTCGAAATAATCCGTCCGCCCACTTAAATTCGCCACACTAATATAATTTAAAGAAAAAGATTTGCAAAAATAAAAATACTAAATTTTTCCTTGGACATAAAATGAATTAATTTAAAATAAATAAAAAGGAAGCTCACCTCTCAGTTTCCCTGGCCGGCACTTTGACGCGTGGCGCGGATCGGTCCGTTGGTCTGGAGTTACGATGATCAATTAATTGACCATACGCAAAATTCTACAAATCAACGGCCCACTCACAAAAACCACTGTCTCTCCCACCAGCTAGAAGATCACGTGAGAAATCTCCTATTTCAAACTTCTCTTCATACATTAATGTAAAGTGGAAATCAAACCAGAGAATAATTTTTTATTTTACTTCCCACAGAAGGAAATATAACGCCTCAACGTAAAACATTTGGCAACGTCGAATTATTTCTAACCTGTGATGAATATTATCATTTAAACTTCGAGCTTTAATTAAACGTGCACAGTGCATGCCACGTTGCCAAACATTATAAATGTTGTTTATATTATCAGGACAAATTTAAATTTGTTTACAATTTGATTTATTGTAAATCTCACAGGTACTTATTGACAATGTTTTAAGAGATATGTGATTATTAAAAATCGGTTTTGTATTTAAAAATCTAGATCAATATCTGTTTATTAATTCAATTATCGATAGAACGTCTTTAAGTAAAGATACAATGAAGATTAATGTATGCATGGACATCTTTCCTTTTTTTACTCTCTCTATAAAAAAAATTTTTTGTATGTTTATTTTATAAAAAAAATAATTCTCTGTCAACACTTCAGAATGGGAATTTAAATTTGTTTCAGGTAAGCCATTATTAACATAGTACTACATAATATAATGATGAAAAAATAATTGATTATGATTTTTTTCTAGAATGGAAACTTAATAATGACAATTCGGCTGCGGCTCACACCAGCATGTTTGAATCGGCATATGAAAGTTCTAATAGTGATCTTTCCATGGAGGATATATTATGTTAAACGCACTGATCAACTAAAAAGATCACACTCCCTCATTATTTCATCTCATACTTCTTTTAATACAGAGCACCAATTATTTGCGAAAAAGGCTAAAGAAACAATTAATATAAGTAAAACTAATAAACCACACAACAATGAAAACTCAAAACATAATAACTCTCTAACTCAACCACTCACAGGAACACCTCATACTCCTAAACAAACCCATTCACAAGATGTCTAGGTTATTCCTAATCCTCCTAATAACCATCAATTTCACCCCCATTTTGAGTCTTTCTTAAAAGTACTAAATATACAGTTGTGCTGCCTAAGCGTTGTTATAAATGTCAAATGTTTCGAGATGCTCTTGAGCAGTGTCGCTCTACTCATCCAATATGTGAGTACTGTTCAGAGTGACATGAGTCAGATGGATATCGGGATCGCAACCTCAAACCCAAATGTAACAACTGTAAGGGTGATCATTTTGCTTCTTCAAATCAATGTCTTAAGTTCAAATTTAAAGTATGAATTTAAAGTTGCTAAAATTTTCTTAATGCAGAATTTTAATTAGCTGAAAAGGGAATTTACCCTCCTACTAAACAAAATAACTTTATTTCACATCGTGAACAAATGGACAGTCTTTATAAAATGCAGAAAAGTCTTCATAAATTGTTGAAAACTCAACTACCACTTAACACTTTTGCTAACAGTTCTCCGCTTGCTAAACGAAAGAAGGATTGTGAGCAAGTATTCTCGAAGTGGGCAGATCTCGAGAGCGCGCTTCTAAAATGAGATGTGAAAAGGGTGAGAGAAGTTTTTCATTTATATCATCACTAATGTTAAAGCTGGTCACATTCCACTCTCTCTCTTAAGTATAATAATAGCAAGGTGAAATTAAGTAAGGATTTTTCTAAACATACCAAGCTGCTTTTCGATTATTAATTAAATACATACTCGAAGAGAAAAAGTGCATTGCAGTGTTTATAGGTAAAAGTAAATTTTTTGAGAAATGGAAGAAATTAAAAACTTATAGGGAAGAAAATAGTTACTTTCTTCTCTAAAGTTTTTAGGATGAAATTGCTACTTTATTTTAATGTTTACATATTTTTATTTATTGCGAATTAATTATTAGTTATTAGAATTGGCTATTTAATTCTTTATTAATAATGTTAAAACCACTCAGAAGAAAAAATGCTTAAGTAAAAATAAATAAAATTAAAAATTATTATTATTATTATTAAATATAGAATATTATAAAAACTTAACAAATTAGAAGTTAACGTGGGAAAATCAAAAGTAATGATATTCAGAAAAGGAAGGAAGTCACACAAGTTCTAAACGTTGTAGTAGTTTAGAAATATAAAACTTTTTTTCTTAATACGACTGGAAATCGTAAAAATTCCTTTTAAATATATTTCCTTTTTCCACAAAAATAAACAAATAATTATTATTTCAAAACATTTTCTTTCAATCTGCAATTTAGTAAAATAATTTTCGTAGACAATTAGTTTTTCTATCAATTCAAGCTGTTTCCATGCGAAAAGGTACCCCAGCTATGTATGTAATGCAGCTAAAAAGTTGGATGTATCAACCAAGAAATAGTTGCCTCATCCAATTAATTGGATCGCGCTATAGCAACTATTTAATTGGCTATGGCAGCCAACTCTTTTTCTGAGTACAATACTATGTACACAAAATAAGAATTCCTAAAATTTGCTGCAAGACAGGTTGGCATTCCTTTTGATAGATATAACCACGATTGTACTGAGCTTTGTCGACTTTTGGATATTCCCACAATGAAGTACAGATTTCTTATGAATGACATTATATTTTTGTACAAAGTTCTTAATGGTCAAATTGAATGCCCTACAATATTATCTCAAATTTTATTATAAACGCCTATCATTTCTCTTCGATTTCCATCAAAATTGAAAGTGCAAAACCATCGAACAAATCACGAAGATAATTGTGCATTAACGCGTATATGTCGAGAGGCAAATGTTATGCGTGAGATTGGTTTCTTTTAATCACTAGGTACAATATGTTTAAGTGTAAATTAGTATAGAGTCTACGTAACATAAAATACTTCTTTCAAGGCTGAAAGCATCTTTTTCTTTTTGTAGTTTAAGTATTTCTTTCAATTTTGTAATAAAGGGCATTGCCCGTGTATATATTGAAAATAAAATAAAATTATATTTCAACAAGTAAAAACCAACAATTTTTCAATATTTCGATCAAAATTTCCTTACTTATCCAGGTTTTTTCAATTTTTATAAAATTCTATTATAAGTATTTCCAGGTTTTTCTTGTTTCCATGTTACGTAACAACCCTGAAAAATGACGTAAATAAAAATTATGGGTTACAAATAAATACTTATTATATGGGTGATTCTTCACTTAGTGGGCACTTTCGCTTCCCTACTGTTTCCTATTTAATAACTTTCATAATTATTTTCTAATCTGCTTCAAACATTTTCATAATTAATATTCAGCATGTTTTTTTATTAACATTTTAATCGAAAAAAAATTTTTATTTGAAACGACAGTTATGACTATTTTAATTTAGTTTTTATTTCTTCCGTTCGAAAGTTTATCTTAAATAGTAAGTTTTCTTGTGTTGTTTTCCAATTTTCATTAATAAATAAGTGTAAAAATATTTTTCATAATGCGGTGCTAAAAAAGCACTTTTTTGCACCTAATTATGAAAAATATCGTTCGTAACTTGTGCGAGCAGTTGCCAATTTTTGAACGAGCACTTTTTTGGAACAAGCAAACAAACTCCAAAAAAAGTCCTGATTCAAAAATTGTCAACTGCTCGCACAAGTTACGAAACATACTATTTTAATACTTTTCCCACTATTTTTTATTTGGAACTGGAGTTTACATTTTTATTAGTTATAATAAATATAAAATTATTGAAATAATTGATTTTATTGTTATTAGCTTTAATAATTATGAATGTTTAAACAAAGTATTAACAATTAATATTTGAATATTGTATTAATTAACAAATTAATTAGATAATTATTTAATAACGTAAATTTCATCGAATTTTTTTTATTAACTAAATATAATTAATAATTTTATAATTGTTAATAATAACCCGTGTGGAAAAATTTAATGGAAGTCTGGTGTCTACAAAGAGACTAGACAATTATAGTGTAGCCGTCTAATGCAGCCTGTCTTGCTATCGGCTAAGGAGCAATCTAATAGACCTCGTTGAGTCCGTCTATCTAGACGGTCTTTTCAAGCTCAGAGCAGTGACTTGCAAGACGCAATAAGTTATGACAGTTTAAAGTTGGCGTGCATAACATTCAGTTGCTATTACACATGGTCGAATTTTAACCAAATTTTATAAATTATATTATATAAATTAAATTAAAGTTAGAATACATAATTTTGTTTAAAACTTCACAATCCTGAATAAATTTTTTCCGTGTAGGATTTCTATCCCTTTACTTCCAACAGGGCAGTCTCCGCAGCCATCCGCCACTGAAAATGAATCAAATAAAACAATGCTTCATTTTCTAAACAAAAATACCTTATTTTGTTGAAATCATTGCGCATTACAAATTTAAATTAATTGACATTATTCAAGGCCACTAAATTATTGAACAGTGCAAAATTATATCAACTAGATTTTTCACTGTCCCTAAGTCATTACAGAATGCGAAATTAAATTAATTGATCTTTTTCAAGGCCATTGAATTATTGCACAGTGCAAAATTATATCAATCGGCCTTTTTCAAGGCCACTGAATTATTGCACAGTGCAAAATTATGACAATCGGCCTTTTCAAGGCCATATTTGATCCGCCATCTTGTATTTTACAAAACTGACTTCAGATTCGTAATAAGTTCCCCAAATTACCCTATCGTAGCAAGTTTCGCAAAGATTGACAAAATTTTTTATTTTGACGGCATATTGGATCGGCCATTTTGAATCTTATGTCAATGAGAGTAAATAAAGTACGTATAAATAGTAAGTTTTGTGCTAATCATAAACTACTTTTACTATTAAATTCATGTTTTTTTAGCAAAAAGTCTAATTTTTTTATGTTCCACGTCTACTATAAATTGACCTACAAGTCCGCCATCTTGGATTTTAAAAAAAGGCCATGATGCAAATAAAAATAGAGGCTCCAATCTCAATATCTCAAAACGAGGCGCAGGAATTCTTCCCGAAAGACATTTGATCGAATGGTCATTTGATCGAACGGCATTTGATCGAATGGACATTTTATCGAAACGTCATTTGATCGAAAAGACATATGATCGAAAAGACATTCCATCGAATAGACATTTGATCGAAAAGTCATTTGATCGAAAAGACATTCCATCGAATGGACATTTGATCGAATAGACATTTGATCGAAAAGACATTTGATCGAAAAGTCATTTGATCGAATAGACATTTGATCGAAAAGTCATTTGATCGAAAAGACATTCCATCGAATAGACATTTGATCGAAAAGTCATTTGATCGAATAGACATTTGATCGAAAAGACATTTGGTCGAATAGACATTTGATCGAAAAGTCATTCTATCGAATAGACATTCCATCGAATAGACATTTGATCGAAAAGTCATTTGATCGAAAAGACATTTGGTCGAATAGACATTTGATCGAAAAGACATTTGATCGAAAAGTCATTTGGTCGAAAAGTCATTTAGTCGAATAGTCATTTGATCGAAAAGTCATTTGATCGAAATGACATTCCATCGAATAGACATTTGATCGAAAAGTCATTTGATCGAAAAGACATTTGGTCGAATAGACATTTGATCGAAAAGACATTTGATCGAAAAGTCATTTGGTCGAAAAGTCATTTAGTCGAATAGTCATTTGATCGAAAAGTCATTTGATCGAAATGACATTCCATCGAATAGACATTTGATCGAAAAGTCATTTGATCGAAAAGTCATTTGGTCGAATAGACATTTGATCGAAAAGACATTTGATCGAAAAGTCATTTGGTCGAAAAGTCATTTAGTCGAATAGTCATTTGATCGAAAAGTCATTTGATCGAAATGACATTACATCGAATAGACATTTGATCGAAAAGTCATTTGATCGAAAAGTCATTTGGTCGAATAGACATTTGATCGAAAAGACATTTGATCGAAAAGTCATTTGGTCGAATAGTCATTTGATCGAAAAGTCATTTGATCGAAAAGACATTCGATCGAATAGACATTTGATCGAAAAGACATTCGATCGAATGGACATTTGATCGAAAAGTCATTTGATCGAAAAGACATTCCATCGAATAGACATTTGATCGAAAAGTCATTTGATCGAATCTTTTTTGGCATAAGAGTTTCCCTTCTTCATGCTACAAATAGTCATAGCATGAAATACCATGGAAGTTAATTAACTTAATTTATTAACTTCCATGGTATTTCATGCTATGACTATTTGAAGAATAAAGAAGGGAAACTCTTATGCCAAAAAAGATTCGATCAAATGACTTTTCGACCAAATGACTTTTCGATCAAATGTCTATTCGATAGAATGTCTTTTCGATCAAATGACTTTTCGATCGAATGTCTTTTCGATCAAATGACTTTTCGACCAAATGACTTTTCGATCAAATGTCTATTCGATAAAATGACTTTTCGATCAAATGTCTATTCGATCAAATGACTTTTCGACCAAATGACTTTTCGATCAAATGTCTATTCGATAGAATGACTTTTCGATCAAATGTCTATTCGACCAAATGTCTTTTCGATCAAATGTCTATTCGATCAAATGACTTTTCGATCAAATGTCTATTCGATGGAATGTCTTTTCGATCAAATGACTTTTCGATCAAATGTCTATTCGATCGAATGTCTTTTCGATCAAATGACTTTTCTACTAAATGTCTATTCGATCGAATGTCTTTTCGATCGAATGTCTTTTCGATCAAATGACTTTTCGATCAAATGTCTATTCGATAGAATGACTTTTCGATCAAATGTCTATTCGATAGAATGACTTTTCGATCGAATGTCTTTTCGATCAAATGACTTTTCGACCAAATGACTTTTCGATCAAATGTCTATTCGATAGAATGTCTTTTCGATCGAATGTCTTTTCGATCAAATGACTTTTCGATCAAATGACTTTTCGACCAAATGTCTATTCGATAGAATGACTTTTCGATCAAATGTCTATTCGATGGAATGTCTTTTCGATCAAATGACTTTTCGATCAAATGTCTATTCGATCGAATGCCGTTCGATCAAATGACCATTCGATCAAATGTCTTTCGGGAAGAATTCCTGCGCCTCCTCAAAACTCCCTATTTTCTATGCCCATTTAATATGTTATGGACATTTAATGGGAAAATTTGACAAAATCGTCAGGGGGGTGTTTTGAGATATTAAGAGTTTAACATTTCAAATAGTTCTGGGTTTTCTTTACACTTCAGAAATATGTTACCCTAGTAGGTACTACACGGAAAAAATTTCTGTCCACCGATTGCGCTGCCTATAGTACACTTGTTGTACTAACGTTCAGATGTACATGATTTAAAGAGCAAAAGAACGAAAATTATCGAATATATACTTTATTATTTTTTTTAATTCTCATTTTTGAGAATCAGTCTTTCGTAATAAAGGCGTACAAGGCCATCTGTTTCTTAAAAAAGCTTAAAATTAATAATATGGAAAAAATTGCAAATCTCCCCATCTTGCCCCACCGGCGGGCAAGATTCGACAAATATCACAAGTAAAGGTTGCATCTTCATCTTCGTCATCGTCACCAGAGCACAACTGCAGTGAACCCATTGGCCGCAGACAGAACAAGTAACCTAGCCTTCATTTGAGTCTAAATAATAACCATTACAATAGAGACAAGGTGTATTTTACACTTTACCATCGCTAATTGATGATTTAACCTGACAAGCTTTTTTCTTTTCGGTCAATCTTATTTTATTCAGTCTTGATTTAAGTAGTTTTCTTAACTTCTCTAATTTCTCTTTTCTTTTGCTTCATTTGTGTACCCTGTTTAACCCCACTCTCTCCTACCCCATCTTGCCCGCACCTACCAAATTGAATAAAACGATTAATTACTACAATTTACGACTCAACAAAGAAAAAAAACATATGCTTCCCTTTTTCTGTAACCCTTGCCAGTTAGAAAAAATGTTATATAGTTCATTAACTGTTATGATTGAATAATAAACACCTCCTAAAAAAAGTTAAAAATCACAAGAAAATCGTCGAAAACAGTTTCTTTAGTAAAACAGATAAAAGATTTAATCTCATGGTTTTTAGGTTTTATAAATAAGAAACTATCGTTTCGATGAAGTATCATAGAAAATATAATTACGATTCGTTAATTCGTTTGTTAAATAAGGCCGGTACCCCGTCTTGCCCCACTCATCCCTAATTGAATTTTATGAAGAAATTTTTGAGGGTTTAAAATAACCGTGTATATTAAGTTTATAATAATATAATTATAATTGATTAACTAATATTATAGGGTAGGTTAGAGTCAAGAAGACTAGAGACAGGAGGTAAAACTTCGGTAGTGGTTTTACCTTCTGTTTCTAGCCTTCTTGGTTGGAGTAAATAAAAACATTTGCTAAGTTTCACCAATAACATAAGTTTTTTCTTTTAAATCTTATTACTTCCGGTTTTCTTGTGTACACGGAAATAAAAGAAATGTGTTATTAACTTGAAAAGTTCTAAATTTTACTAAACGGGCTTGTACTTATATGGACAACGTGACTTTCTTATTACTTTTACTAGGTTTTTCATGTAAACACATTTAGTGGTTGTAACAATTTTTGTATACAGTTTTAACTGTGTAGTAAGTAAATTTTACTAGTTCGCACGCTTTATTAGACAAAGTTTAGATGTGAAAATTACCATTATTTTTTGTCAACATTACAATTTCAGATAGTAGAATAAACTTTTTTAAATTGTGAAAATTACAAAATTTGATAGGTGTTTTAACAAATATTAAAAGTGAACATTTTTATAAACAATGTTATGTTTACTATTTTTGAAAATGAAAGGTACATAGTGATAAAACAGTTTTTGCAAGTTTGTTAGGATAAATAATTAAAAGACGAATTATTTTTGGAAAGTCATATGTTAATCTATTCATTCCAGTCATTGATGTCTATTTGCAATACTTATCACAGTTCATGAATAATATATTAGTTAAAGTAATTGAACATTATTTATAATACTTATCACAGTTTGTAAGTAACATTAAAACAAAAAAATCAGGCAGAGAAGCAGGCGCAATGCGCCCACTCATAGGGTTTCGTGGCTTAAAATGACAAAAATGATGATAATGATAATGAATGAATAAAAAAACAACCATTACCATAGTAACGGTTGTTATAGCAAACATTAACATAGCAACGGTTGATATGGCAACGCTATAAGGGTTTTGACCCTTGGCCACGAAACCCTTAACATATTTAGAGAAATTCTTAACCTATAAAGTAGACGCCGCGTGATAAATGAACAATGTGTGATGTATGTTCTTATATACCTTCGAAAGTTTTAATAAGGTGACTAAATCCACACGATTGAAGGCAGTCACTAACATAATGGCCCATTATGCACTTTAGTTTACATCTATTTCACTGGTTTACAGTGAAATTGCCAATCAAACAAAACATTTTTCTTTCGATTAGTAGGTGTTTTATGAGTAAGAAAATAATAGTTTTAATTTTTTTCCCTCGTGTAGTTTTTTTGTAGCTTAAAATTTTGTATTTTTGAGCAGCGACGGCACTTAAATTTACCTGTAGGAAAATCAACTCGTTCAAAAATGATGAATAGGATGTCGTTGGAAAGGTAATTAAATTATCTTTCAATCCATATATTACAGAATAAAATTGAATAAAAATTGAGAGAGTTACAGTCGATTCAAGATAAAATTTCATGGAAATTTCGATGATTTTTAGACACTTGACTAACTTTTGTTAATTTTTTCCACAACAAACAGTAGAAAATATTTATGTTTTAAATTTTTTATTGGTAGCTTATTCCATTAAGAAACTTTTGAGCCCTTATGGACCTTGATTGGATTAAAAATGAAAATTCTACACTACATTTAGTGAACGAAACTACTTTGCCATTTTTAGTATACTTTTCAATATTTGCAGCAAACATGCAAATAGTGAAATTAAGTTAAGTGCTAAAGTTACTAAAATCACACATCAAGAAATTCTAGAGTTGCTCAATTCGAATACAATGTTAAATATCAAAATTTCAAAATGGCGGATCCAATATGGCGTCAAGTTTTTTTTAAAAATCGATTAAATTTATGACAATTTCGTTACTCGGGGTTTTTCGGTGTCGCTGATGACGAGTCTGATGCCAGATTTAAAAAATTAAAAATGGTGGCTTTAATAGAGTAGACGAGTTTTGGCTCTCTGATTAGGTCTCTGATTACAAATTCGATGTCATATTTTGAAAATTCAAAGAGGTGGATTCAGTCTGTGCGAACATGTTTTGAAAGTTTAAAGATAAACTCATGAAAATTAATACTTTGGGAATTCTAGGGTCTCTAATTCCGAAACCAACATCGGTTTTAATATTTTGAAATTGATGTTATGTTGATGGAAAATAAAAACTTTACTCTAATTGCAATAAACTATCTTAATTTTAATTTTCAATAAATTTTTATAACTTTTTAACTGCAATAGATTTTAAATCTCATTCGAAAATACAGACACTGAAAACATCAAGGAGGGGGATCAAGAATGTAAAAGGGCTCGAAAACATTTTAAAAAATAATTTTAATTTATTATTTAAAAACTTTTGTTTTTTAAATGTACTTTGATAAAGTTAATTACATATATTCAAAATGTATTGCAGTAAAAAAGTTATAAAAATTTATTGAAAATTAAAATTAAGATAGTTTATTGCAATTAGAGTAGGGGAGACTGGGGCGAAAAGTTAAACTGCCAAAACCGTTAAAATTCATTATCTTTCGAACGGGAATAATTGGAGCATTGTAATTTTAATTATAGAAGGGTATTATCACCCTAAATAAATGTCCATAGTTGTATGCAATTTTGTTAATTTTTGTGGTGTCTATATTGAAAGTTTTTTTTCAACCTACTTTTGAAAATTTTTTCGAAAAAGAAAATATCAACTTTTAAGTATATTTTTTGCATTTTCCTCACCGCGATTTTTTTACTTCATTATTTGGGTCCCCTGAAGAGATACCTAAAGGTATTTGCTAAATATCTTTAGTCAGATTTTTTATATTTGTTGTGAAAGACAAATACGCACCCTGGGACGAAAAGTTAAATGTATTTTCACATGTATTTAATTTTTTTTTATTTTTCGTTTTTTTAGGTTTGTTTGTTTAAAAATTATTTATTTAACATTGGGCAAGTACTCTGTCAAAAAACTTTTCTAATACTTATCACCTATCAGAAAATAGTTTTAGTAGGCTAAAAATAGAATTTAACTTTTCGCCCCAGCATGGGGCGAAAATTTAAAGAAAACAAAATTTTCAAAAAAGGACAAAACATGTATTTTATGTGAAAATATCAGGAACTTTTTTATTGAAAGTTGTAGAGGACAAGTTGCCCTACAATATTGATATACAAATATTTGCATCTAAGCGGATTATATTGCAAAAAAAATCATTTATGCAAAATTTAACTTTTCGCCCCAGTCTCCCCTAAAGTTTTTATTTATGTGTGATTTTAGTAACTTTATCACTTAACTTAATTTCACTATTTGCATGTTTGCTGCAAATATTGAAAAGTATACTAAAAATGGCAAAGTAGTTTCGTTCACTAAATATAGTGTAGAATTTTCATTTTTAATCCAATCAAGGTCCATAAGGGCTCAAAAGTTTCTTAATGGAATAAGCTACCAATAAAAAATTTAAAACATAAATATTTTCTACTGTTTGTTGTGGAAAAAATTAACAAAAGTTAGTCAAGTGTCTAAAAATCATCGAAATTTCCATGAAATTTTATCTTGAATCGACTGTAGCTCTCTCAATTTTCATTCAATTTTATTCTGTAATATATGGATTGAAAGATAATTTAATTACCTTTCCAACGACATCTTATTCATCATTTTTGAACGAGTTGATTTTCCTACAGGTAAATTTAAGTGCCGTCGCTGCTCAAAAATACAAAATTTGAAGCTACAAAAAAACTACACGAAGGAAAAAAATTAAAACTATTATTTTCTTACTCAGAAAACATCTACTAATCGAAAAAAAATGTTTTGTTCGATTGGCAAAAAAAAGTTTTTAATTTGTAAACCTGTGTTTTTATTTGATTTGAAAATTTCACCTTTTTGCAGCGCTTGTCTCAATCACATGGAACCAACCGATTGTATAGAGAGACGCCACGCATTAAGTTAGGTCAGGTATAGAGGATACCGCAGGACTAGTAGATTTTACTTGTTTCTCTGTAGAATATACATGTTTCTAGAATGTTGTGTTGACTTCCTTAAGAACAGTGAACTATACCACCATAATGATTTAATGTACATATATTCTATTTGTTTTTACAGTATAGAGTATATATTTTAACTGAATTTTTATTGTTATTAGTACATAATAAAAGTATAATCAACATATTCCGGGTAGTCATTTTTACTGTTTTCAATGTTATTTTTACTTAAATTGGCCAACAAGGTTTTTGTTAGTTATTTTAACACTTCTTTTTGCTCCGTGTATTCAGTTATTATTTCACTTCCGTGGAATAATTTTAAAGGGTGTAAAAAATATGGGTATAATTAAATCGTAATAATCAACTGTTTCTGTTTACCCCAAAATTCTTTAACTTTGCTAAAATTTAGGGATAAATATAATATAATGTGTTATGTGCCATGTTAAGTAAATGACGCGTAAGACGTTATAGCATCCAGCCCCTCAATTTTAGTTAAATAAAATTTTTTTTTAATAAATACGGCCTTAAACCTTGTACCTTAGATCACCCCCAACAGGTGCTAAGTATTTTCTTATTTTCTGTTTGTCAATTAGCAGCAGTATATACAAAAATATTTCCTGTTGCATAAATAATTGAAAATCAAAAAACACATAATTTCACTTTTTGACTGGCATTTAAAAAAAAACTAAACTAAAAGTTCATACTAAAATTTATAATTATATCTTACTAATACTACAACAAAAATCAACTTTGATTTATTCATTTTTCAAATTTTAATTAAAAATAGGAGACTGTTTCTATTTACCCCAAAAAGCTGGAAATTCGAGGTTAGTAGAAACAGTTGATTATTTCTTGCAAAATTTAAGAAAAAATCAATTTCAAGAATGAAAATGTTAAAAGATACAAAAAATTACATAAAAATGGTACGTTTGTTATAAAATAATTCAAATTAATAAATAACAATACATTATATAAGTTTGAAAAGAAACCATGCCAAAAGTTAAAACATATTACACAAATAAAAGTTCGTTTTCTTCTATTTTCTCCCATTCTCTACCATTCTCTCTTATCATAATCTAAGGTTCAAGGTTTAAAGTAAAAGTATTTTTCCTCCCGCTAACGTCATTAGCCGGGAGAAAAAGTAACTTAGCTTCTCGGTAATGTTATTATTAGGTGCGAAGTATAAATCAAAGTATGATCATTAGTTAGTTACGTAACATATATATCTGATGTTAGTTAAGTAACTTACGTAAATTACTTTTTGTTTACATTCAACAGTTACGTAAGTTACGTAACTTACGTTTAAGTTTCGTATACTCTCGATGAAGTATTATTATTAAACTTTCATTAAAAAATTAATAATTGTGTTCAATGTATTTCATTAAATATTTGTACTTTATATATACGTGTGTTAGAAAAAATAGTATGTGCAAGGAACGCGAAGAATAGAACTCAACTAATCTGATAATAGGCTTAAAAATGATTTTGAGTTCCAAAAGTAAATCTGTCGTAAAGCTGAGAATGAAAAAGAGAAGAACAGTGAAATTTTTTAATAAATTTAAATTTTTATTTTTGAATTTTTTTAAAGTAATAAATATTGGGTCAGAATTCGTAAAATTTTCCCTAAAAATAAAAAGTATATTTTTTAAATTGTGTATATGTTTGAGTATACATGTGTATACTCGCGGCCAAAAGTCCTAAGCTTAGGTGGTTGGTTGTATATGGGTGATTCTTCAAAAACTGGTCATTTTTGAAAAGAAAACAATTAAAAAAATATATATTTTAAAATTAATTTTTTTGCATTCTTTTCATTTATTATGATTAGAAAAAGAGACTCTAATGAATATTTGAGCTTAAAAATGTTTTTAAAAAGTATCTACAATCATTTATGTTTTATGGTTCTTTAAAAATGTCACAAAAGTTACGTTAACTTTTTCTTGCCCCCAAGAGACTGTTGAAAAGGTTGAAAATTCGTACTCGGGCGTTTTTGGAGTTGCTGATTACGAATCCAATGTCAATTAAAAAAAATTAAAAATGGCGGATATAAGATGGCGGACATTATTTTTAAAAATTGCTTGGATTTGCTTCAAAATTGTCAAATAGAGGTTTTTCGGGTTAGTGATTGCGAATCCGATAATAATTTTTAAAAATTCAAAATGGAAAACGACTTTTTTAGAACTGGACAAAATTTTTAAATTCGATTTCGGTATGAAATAATGTAAAATGACAGACAAACTTACAAAATTTACACTTAGGAAAGTCTATTTGGGAAATAAAAGTCTTAAATATTTTTTTCTCTTCAAAAACATAAAATTATTTTATTAAACTGAAAGAACGTAAGATTTTACATTATAATAGAAATATAAATAATGTAAATTTAAAAATTACAATACATACGGAAACTCGAATTGTGCAATAAATTACTTTCTGCGTTTCTTGCAAGAAGTCTTCTTGTCTGACTTTTCATCAGGTTTTTTATCTGAGCTAATTTTTCTCTTTTTAACTTTTTCAACTCTTGTTTGCGAATGTTTTCCAATATGAAAATGAGAGCATTGCTGTCCTGGTGAACAGGTGTAACAGCTCATTTCATTGAAGAACAACGCGTCTGCACCTTTCTTCCAGGTCCATTGGTGAGCACGCATTGTTCCTTTAAAAGTTTCGATGTGATTGGGAATGTGTTTATCAATTTTTTCTATATCTTTCGAGTGAATAACTTCACTGTAGAAGTTAATTTTCTGTTGTTGAATTATTTTAACGAGGGCACTTATGTCTTCTACATCCGCTCCATAAGCAGTAGCTTGGTCTGCTGTTCGTTTAATAACTGCACCAACACCGTCTGCAGAACTTTTCCCATGGCCAGCTTCAGTAAAGTTGTAGGAGATTTTTTCGATATTTTTAAATTCTTGAGGCAAATACGTGGAGAAAAGATAAAACGACGTTTTATTTTTATATTGTGTCGTTGGGTCATCGCTAAAAAAATGAAGATGATTTACCTCAGTGAATTTTTCAAAATATTTTCTTAAAATGGGCAGGATGTGAGCAATAATTGCAGCTGCATCATGCCTAAGCGATTGTGATAATGTGCAAAATGAATGTCGAAATCCTTTCGTGTACACAACACCAGTGTGTAAAATGATTTGCTCTCGAGAAGCACCGAAGTGAACTGATTGAGGTTCTTTTCCATACTTTCCTTCAAAATTTTGAGAAAAATCAATATGAAGGAATAAATCTCGATCAGTAAGAGACTTCTGCAGATCACTAGATATTTTATATTGATGTTGTATTCGAGCTTCATGACTCATAAAACTTGGTAACGATTTTTCAAACAATTGCTTCAAATCACTTAGCTTAGTTGATACAATCCTTTTTTTAGTTACTTGAACTGTAATTGGTTTGTTCGTTTTTCCGCTTATTCGTTCCTCTTTTGCAGTAATCCACTCTTTTCGAAAAATAATTTGATTATTGCTTACTGGGAGATACGACACTTTTAAAGACTTACAATTTTTACATTTTCTCAATAAACAAGTCTCGTTAAAGCTATCGCAGCATATTGCATCCAGCACTTGATTTAAATTACATTCTTTAATAAGTTTTGCATAGTACATAGAATGTACAAGTAGCCTTACATTTTCGTGAAGAAGGCAAAGGCAAGTATCTCTTGCAGAAACTTTTGGTGATACCACCAAAAATGGACGGAGCTTACAAAATGCTGCATAGCTTATAATAAAACTACTTGACGTCAAAAATTTTGAATGCAGCGCTTTTAAACTATTAGTAAGGTACCGTTTTTGCTTTTTAATCTTACTCCTGGTAATAAAATCTTTTTTTCCTGGAGCACAAACACTAACATCATCTTGAAGATAAAATTGTTGTACTTCATGTTTCACAATTCTCATATTGGGATTCGTTTCATTTTTGTCTTTGCCGACTTTCATTTCACGAAATTTTCGAAGTTGTTTTAAACTCATACACGATTTTAAACTATTAAGCAGCTTATATTTTTTTAAAACTTTTCCTGAAAACGTTTTATAAAACATTTTTTTAGACTTTGGACTAGCGTTTTTAATACTTTCTTTTAACTGATTTTGTAATCCTTCACTAAAAAGAAGTTTTTTTTCGACAATTTTACTTACTTTTTTTCCTTTTAAAAACTTTCTTACTTTTGATTTTGGCGACAATGTTACAGAATTTTTTAATTTTGCTGCATGTTTTTGTAACCTCCAAATTTTTCGACGCAAATCTTTATTTTGATTAACAATGTCATTCTTTTCTTGTTCAACACTTTTTAACATTCTTACTGTTTTGCTTCTTGAACGTAAAATCTTTTTTCGACCTACAATATGCTGCCGACTAGTTATATTTTTCTTTAAACTATTATCACAATTTATCACTTTTTGGTTTTTATTTTCATTAGTCAAATCGCTGACGTTGTTATTAGCCGACAATTTTTTCTTTCCGTAATATTTTTTAGAAGCTTCCCTTTGCTTCTGTCTTCTTTTTTCTTGTTCTTTTCTATTTAAATCTCCAATTAAAAGAACTTTTCCTTCTTTTCTTCGGGTTTTCCATCGTTCTCGTTCTTTGGCATGAATACGAGCATCTTCCTCTGGATTTTCGCGTCTTTTTTTCAATCGCTCTTTTTTTAAAGCATTCTTTTTTTGTTTTCGGGATTCTACTTCCTTTCTATTACATTTCACGTTTTCCATAATATTATGCAGTCTGAAAATAAACACAAAACTATAGTACATAACCTCAAAATGTATAAATAGTTAAAAACAAAAAAAGCCAAAGATAAAGATTTGTAAAAGTCAAAAAACACTTAGATCTAAACAAATAATTTGAAATACTAACATAACATGTATTTTTCAAAGTAATTGTTCATTATTTTTAAAATATTTATAATAAAAATTGCAAATTTTAAAATATGTGAATTTTCTATTATTTATATTGAATATATTTATATATTACAATTCTACTTACCAGTTTTAAGTTTATATTTAATTTTACCTTACTTATAAGATTATTAAATTAATAATAAATAATATATACAAACTTAAAAAACTATCAAGATAGAATTCAAACACTAAACAACACTGAATGATAGCTATGATATAGTTCTGTCGTCGCGCGTCGCGTCGGCTGCTCATAGGCAACTTGCGCATGCTCGTTTACCCTCGGGGGCTGGAGTTGAGAAATTCGGAGTTGAGAAACACACGAAAAACATTAATTATTCTGTTAATTAAGAATTATATGAAAAGTTATTTGGAGGTTTTATCAAATTTAATTACTTTTATCGATATTATAAGTTGAAATTAAAAATTATTTCGAAAAATGCTTGTTTTACTTGGGGACGGAGTTGAGACAAAATAAAAATACGCAAAATATGTTAATTTATAATATAAATTTAAAGGTGAATTTGTTAATTATAACCACTGATTTTTATGTCATTGTTGTTTTTACAACAAATTATGTCAGAATTACTTGGGTTTTGATTAAAATTATCAGTAAAACATCAAGAATCTCATCCAATTATCAACTCCGGCTCAAAAAAAAAATTTATGAAGAAACGTAATAAATAGAAAATTATATATTAAAATGGAAGAAAAAATAAAAACTCTTTTAGGAAATAACAGTTTTTGAGCCAAACTTTAAAATAGTTATAAAGAAAAATTTTATTGTTTAAAATTTAATGTCAAAAAGCTTGTTAAAAGATAACAACTTCCGCTTGTGGAACTAAAAAAGCACATTTTTTAGTATATTTTAGGTAAAGAAATAAATTTTGGAAAATAAAAATTCGTTACATTGTTAGAGATATAATTAAATATCATTCAAATAAACAAATTAAAAAAAAATTAACAAAATCCGAATAGTTTTTATCAAGTTACTAATGAAAGAATCAAAATTGCCCTGTTTATGGAGAATCACCCATATATTGCCTAAATAGATGGGATCGCACACATGTGTAAAATGTAATGGCTAAGCCGAATTATAATCAGAATCGCTCGTGATCAGTCGTAAAATGCAAGAAACTCAAGGAATAGAACTGAACTAATCTGAAAATAGGCTTAAAAATGATTTTGAGTTCCAAAAGTAAATCTGTCGTAAAGCTGAGAATGAAAAAGAGAAGAACAGTGAAATTTTATATTTCGATATAAAAATTATAGCAATAATTAATATAATCAATAAGTAGAACAATAATAATAAAAATTTTAATGTTGAATAACAAATATTTCAAAACAAATATAAATAATTTTTTAAAAGAAAATAAAAAAAATGTATTATTTACATACACATGTATATGGGGGATTTCGCGTCAAGTGATCAAGGGGTCTTTTGGTGCAATGTTTATTTCAATAATTTTTTACTCTTAAACAATTAAACATACAAATTTGACAAAGTACATTTTGGAAAGGTTTTTTCATGCTCTTTCGATTGGAAATAAGCATTTTGAAAAAAAAAATTTTTGACCAAAAAAAATCAAAATTAAAAATAAATTTCAATTTTTGGGGGAGAAAGACCCAATTTTTTTTTTTAAACGAAAGCTGAGGTTTTTTCCTAAAAGGACACATAAGTGGTAAAGTGGGACTAGAATGTTTAAACATTGAAAAAATGAGTTTTCTACTCGCCGGAGCGCTCAATACCCGGTCTTAAGCTCCGTTTAGGAGAAAATTCTTTTTTTCAAAATTTAAACATTCTAGTCCCACTTTACCATTTATATGTCCTTTTAGGAAAAAACCTCAGCTTTCGTTAAAAAAAAAAAAATTGGGTCTTTCTCCCCCAAAAATTGAAATTTATTTTTAATTTTGATTTTTTTGGGTAAAAATTTTTTTTTTTCAAAATGCTTATTTCCAATCGAAAGAGCATGAAAAAATCTTTCCAAAATGTACTTTGTCAAATTTGTATGTTTAATTGTTTAAAAGTAAAAAATTATTGAAATAAGCATTGTACTGAAAAACACAAAAATTTAACCCCCTTCCCCTCGGAAAATATTGGACTAGGTAAAAAAATATTTTCACGAAAAATTACTATCTATGAGTACTACAAAAGCCCCAAGTTTTGCTACGATTAAATTTTTAATTTTTATTTTTTTCGATTTTGAATTTAAAATAGCGCTTAAAGGACAAAAAAATTTCCTAATTTTACGTAAGATTGCAAACTTTTTTAAAATAGCTCAAATCTAATTGAAATTTGTTACTCGGGGGTTTTGGGGGTCGCTGATTACGAATCTGAAGTCAGATTCAAAAAATTCAAAATGGCGGATCCAAAATGGCGGTCGAATTTTTGAAACTCATTGAATTCAGTTGAAACTCGTTACTCGGAGGTTTTTGGGGTTGCTGCAAGAAAACTAGAGACAGGAGGGCTAACTCGGCTGTTTTCTCACTCACAGCAGTGAGTCAGAATTAGTGGGAATATAAAGGCGTGGTTAGATTGCGCCAAATAATTTGTTTCGGTTCTGCACATCTCGCACACTCTTACGTTATATATTTAAATACGTAACACGCGTTTGTGAGGGGAACTGCAGAATCAAAACACGATACTTGGCGCAATCTAACCATGCCTTCGTAATCCCCCTATATTTGTCCTACCCCCACTACTGCAGTTAGCCCTCCTGTCTCTAGTCTTCTTGGGTCGCTGATTACGAATCTGAAGTCAGATTTAAAATATTCAAAATGGCGGATCCAAAATGGCGGTTTAATTTTTCAAAATTACTCAGATTTGCTTGAAATTTGTTAGTCGGGTTTTTTAGGTAAATAAAAGTTTTTCGGCGTTTAATGCATCAGAAATTTTGTTGTATCATAATTTGCAGTTTTGAAAACCAGAAATTTTAAATAGGTAAAACTACCGGATTTAAACTGGGAATTTATTGTCATATATCAAATTTTAGTGTAAATGCAAAATTTGATCGACATCAAAACCACAAAAAAACATTGCATATAAACCTTGTGTGAAAATGTCAAAACATTGACATAACCTCTTTCAGTTCTATTCTTCGCGTTCCTTGCATTTTACGAGTAATCACGAGCGATTCCGATTAAAAATTGGGTTTAGCCATTACATTTTACACATGTGTGCGATCTCATCTATTTAGGCAATATATATAGCCAACCACCTAAGCTTAGGACTTTTGGCCGCGAGTATACACATTTATACTCACACATATACACAATTTAAAAAATATACTTTTTATTTTTAGGGAAAATTTTACGAATTCTGACCCAATATTTATTACTTTAAAAAATTCAAAAATAAAAAAATAAAAATTTTAATTTATTAAAAAACTTTTTTTTTCTATTTTAAATTTTTTAAAAATTTCAACTCTATTAGTATTAAGAAGAGTTTATTATAGTTAATTTAAAATTGGGAAGATAATCGCTCTAAAGTTGCTTTTACAGTAACTGTTTTCCATGGACATGAGCGTAAAAACTCGTGTAGAAATTGACATAACAGGGCCCTGACCCCGCATAAAAAAGGGAACCCGACAGGGCTCCGGTCTGGGAGCTCGGCAAATCGGGCTTTTCACCATGGCTTCGGACGGTTTTATTAATTCACCCTGGTTTGGGGAAGCCCGGTCTGGACTTGGACAGGGCCATGTCAAAATTTCTACATGAGCATTTATTTCTTTGTGATCAACAGTCACCTCACCATTGGCATTTGTAATAATAATGGATGCAGCATCATGACCCTTGAATATATATTTATATATAAATATTTTACAGATTTGATACTTGAAACTATTTCCACATTTATATGACAATTAAATAATTCTGAAAGTATAGTTTTATTATTATTTTTTTGCCGACAACGAACATAACAATTTTATTCAATTGTAGTTTCTTCTTGGTAGCTTATTGGAATTTTTTTTAAACATTTACCATCAATTAAACACCAATCTTCACAAGATCCATGAATGTTATTTTGCATTATTATTTTATGCAAAGAAGGATTGCTATTTTCATCCGGAATTTCTGCAGAAGTATAACGATTAACACTGTCAACTGTTAATAATTTAGAATTTTCTTTCAATATAACTAACAAATAAATATGTGGCAATCCTCGCTTTTGAAATTTAATAATATAATCATAAGACTTTACTTCTCCAAGTAACTTGTCAACAATAACTGTTAAAAGATGTTTAACAGTTTGACAGTTTGATGAGACAATACATTTTCTTGTATTTCTTACCAATTTGGATTACACGTCATTGTAATAAATAAATCTGGTCTACCATGACGATCAACAATAGCCATGGCATCTTGATATTGCTGCATCATATTACGAGGTGATCCTATAAAAGTTGATGGAAATATAAGCATTTTTCCTACATGTACATTATTTTCTAACTTATGATTTTGTAAATAATCGAGTAGGCCTTGATATGTTTCACTTCTGAATTGAGCTTGATTGTTTGCACAAAACGTAATCTATCTTTCTCTATTTTTACATAATTGTCAACAACCCATTGTTGAAATAATCTTCCCCCATATAAAAATTGATTAAATTCCTTATCTCTAATAGCTATTTTGTATTTACAATAGGCAGACCGAGAAATAGTATGGTTTCTACTTCTAAAACCACTATCACTACGAATCATATTAATATTATAACCTTTATTTCCGAGTGAATAAAATATGGGATAAATCCACCGTTCAACATTCGGATCTAAATTACTCACTGATTTTAATTCCTTTGTAGACTTATTATAAACCGTTACATAAGATTCTGGTATTTATCCTTCAGAATTTGTATTAAAAATAGCAGCAATTTCATTAAAACTTTGAAAATTGTATCTATTTTTATCAAAACCTTTTTCTAAAGTAAACAACAATTGTAATTCAGGAATTTCTTCTTTTTTGTATTGCTAATTCAGTTTGTATTTTAATTATTTCTGACATCATCATAAAAGATTTTGTGAATGCATTAGAAGTTTTCATAATATTTTCTATAGCTTGTAAAAGTTCTATATCCTAATTTTCGTTACTTTTTAATCTATAACGAATTGCTTCTTCAGGATCGTAAATATACAATTGACCAAAACATGGGTCTTCACCTATATCAGAATATAAAGCACTATTAATTTGGTAATAAATTAGAACTTGAATTTTGTAACAAACTGGTCCTCTTCTTCTGTTATTAAAATTAATTACATTAGAATTTAAAGATGCAAAAAAAAGAATTGTTATACAATCTTATATTCTTTTTAAAATGACCTGATTTTGTATGAAGTCCTTCTAGCAATATTCTTAAGTCTTTTGGATAGCACAGAACTAGCACAATAGCACAGAAGGCAATAAAATACCACCATGACCACAACAATAATTAAACCCGTCTTTTTTTCCACTAACTCTTTCATCTTTAAAATACTTTGCTTGGCAATTTTTACAATAATAATTCATTATTCCAAAATAATTTTCATTAGAATTTGATTCATTAATAATTTTGTCATTTGATATGCTTGGCAGAGGAACAATTGATTTTCGTGAACTAAATGTATGTGTGTGTGGGTGGATCCCGTTTTTTGTGCACACGATAACTCGAAGAGGTTTTAACGAATTTGGCTGAAAATTGCTAGGCATATTTATCATAAATATAACATAATATAACATAATCATGTTTCCTTATAATAAAATGTTACTCTTGACTTAAAAACAAACTAAAAAATTTCCAATTCTGCCTTTTTTCTTTATTTTAAATTTCCTTGTATCCAATTTCATTATCTATTTCCAATTTCCATTTCTAATTTCCAATTTTCATCATTCAACAATCATTTTCAATTTAATACGACTTCAAATTACAAAATGTAAATCACTTTTATACAATATATCTATAGACAATTTCTGATCATAGAAAAAAAATAAAAACTGCAAATAAGTAAAATTTTTTTATCTAAAAATGGAAAAAAATTCAATTTACTATGTGGAGATAACTTTTTAATTTTTAAACGAAAACAAAAAATTATTGCTTTATAATAGTTGAATTTTAACATCTATTCCTAACGGAAAACTTTTTTAAATAATAATTTAATAACAAAATCAACAGAAGAAATTAACTTTTCACAATTAATCGAAATTATACATTATATTAGTCATATTTAAAAACTTTCCGCAGAAGAACCGATATTTTTGTTGCGAGGTATTTATAATATCAATGTTTCACTATCGATTTATCGATATTTTTCATTAAGTATGTTTTTTTGTTAAATTCTATTAAATATTACTTGTTTTTTTATAATAATAAATAATCCTACTTCTTGTTTGTATTTATAATTTCATACCACAAGAATTTAACAAATTTTTAAAAAATATTTCATGTTTCGTATAGTTATTTGACATCACCCCATTTTTCCCCACGTGTGGGGCAAAATGGGGTTTTAGAACTCTCTCAGAAAATACGACATAAGTTCTTTCAAAAAAATTTTCCTCCGCTATTATCATAATTTTCTCAAACTTAAGTGTATAAAGAAGAATTCTAAAGCTTAGTTGAATCGATTTATTCCTTTGCTTTTCCTGAAAACAGCCAATTACAAAAAGGTACCACATTTTGCCCCACTCTCCCCTACTTCTTGTAAAACTCATCCATGGATTAGAGAATGGTCTTTGTGATAAAAGAAAGAACAAATAAATTGATCATTACTATAAATACGTTAATAATTTTCAAATGTTAATCGCTTTAAAATTTTTAATGTATACTGAAAAAAATTATTTGTTTCAAATAACCGATTATTTGATTATTATCAAATATATATTTATATATTCAATTAAATAATATTTGCTTTAAATACTGAAATATTTAATGCAAATACAATTTATTTGGTTTAAATACAAATTATTTGATTCAAGTAAATGTTTATTTAATAATAGTTAAAGAATCGGTTACTTGAATCAAATAATTTTTCTTTCAGTGTACAGTAAATATTATCATAATTTATGCTTTGTTTCATCAATTAACATATAAATTGTTTTATCAATTAACTTATAAATATATAAATCGTTCATATTTATAACAATTCTTTAAATAAAAATTAAATGAACTTTATATATTGTTATTAAGATGATGAAAAAATCGAACACTCCGAGTCAGGAGTGATTCGGAGTGATCGATTTTTTCATCATCTTAATAATTTATCGACCGAGTGATAGCATCATTACTACATATATTTATATATTGTTGTTTTTGTTTTTATAAATTAACCCATTAACGCCTACCAGGACGCAAAATGTACCATGATTTCACGAGTCTTATTTTGTATGAAATATTTAGTTAACAAATTTAGGAAATACCATTTCTGACGTAAAATTTATCGCTCTTTCGAAATAAGAATTTAAAATTTGTTTAAAACTATCTCAAAAAAGTTTATAACAATCTTATTGCAAGAAAACACATTTTTTTACTAGCTAGCTAGCTTCAAATTGATACAGGAACAAAGATATATGGCTGTGTCAACCATATATATGGTTGACGTACCAATGTTAATATGGATGTGACAACCATTTTTAATTGATACTGCAACCATTGCCAATTTAGTTTACAATATTAATATTGTTGAAGTAGCCACTTTATATGGTCATACTTTATGCTTATTTTATTTGTTTAATATTTTCAATAAGGTTATTTTTGATTAAATAAAAACATTGAGTCTCACATGAACATGTTTAGTTTTTTCAAGTAAACGCAAAATACAAAATTTGTTATAAGCTTAAAAAATCTTATCTCACCTTTTTAATTATAATAATAATAATAATAATAATAATAATAATAATAATTATAGTGCATGCCTAAGTGTCGCAAACATGGAATTATTGCCCCATTTACAAATTATGACTGGGAAAGGTGAATGTAAATTATTTATCGCAGTCAACTTCAGAAGTTTCGTACAAACTATAAGCATGTAGATCATAGTCAAAACCGTTTGTTCTCACTACATTACATACCAAACAAACATCATCGATATTATTTTTTAAAATAAAATTAACAAAACCAAATACAAGAAAACATTCACCCATACATTCTTCTAATCTCATTATTACGCAATTTTTTTGTTTATAGTACTGGCCATTTCTTTGGACCCAGTTTACGTTGAGACATGGCCCTACAAAAGATTAAGGTAGTTCCTCTTTGAAAAGAAAATAATTGTAATATACGGATATATCGTTTAAACACTCAAAGGGACCGTCAGATTGATTTGCAACAAGACCTTTTTTTGTAAATAGTCTATAGCACAAACAAAGTTGTTCCTTTAAACAGAGCGTATGAGTCATATTTTTACGGCTACACGTTGCATTAGCGTCTATTTTCTTTTCGCGATGGCTCGATTCAAATCTCGCTGTACTCATATTAATAATTGGTCCCGATTCTTCTACACATGTCCTATAGTGGACCCACAGATGTGCTTTAGGCTTCAAATTGTCATTTAAAAAAAGCTGGTTAAATAAAGAATGATGTTTTCTTATCAGATGTGACAATATGATACCATTTTCTCGCGTTGAATCTCGTTCCGTTGCAGTTTCTATTAACGCTGTAACTTCTTGCGTTGAAGAACACGTGTTATTTGACTCAACAAAATCGTCTAGTTCAGATGTGGTAATCGATTTATCAATTTCAATAACCACTCTTTTTTATCAGATTGGATAACATCAGCCTCTAATTGTTGTCTGCTACTCTCATGAACAGTTTCTTTTTGACAGAAATTATCCTGAAACAATTTAAACAAATTAAATTAAATAATTTTTAATAATTATAGTAAATATCAATTTCAAAAAGTTTTCTAGAAAAGGAATTGGACCGTTTTGATAAAAAATGCATGAAAAATTATTGCCAGATAATTTCTAAAAATAATGTTGAAAGTTTTTGACAATTTCAACTTAAAAATCGTACTAATTTGAATTTAAAAAAATAAACTTTCCGAAAAGTAACATAACCTTCTTTAGGTTATGTGTAAAATTACACTGACCGACAGGGAAAAAAAGTGACCATATGTCCAATGGATAAATTTTTCGTGATGGGTCATTTTATATCTTCCTGTTGAATGTAAACAATTTCTAATAAAAGTTTAATTACAATAAATTTACGTCACATTTACAAAAAATAATCCATAAAATCTCTACATGCTAAATTCAGTTTTAATGTTAAATAAATAAGAGTTAATTTTATGTAAGAAAAAAACATTCATTTTATTATAATTAAAAGAAAGAAAAATAAAAATACTAAATTAACAAGAAAAAGCTTTAATGTATCTAAAATTTGAAATTTAATCATTTTTGATTAATTCACACTCCGTGTGTAAAATAACACTATAGTTATTAGATTTCCTAATATATGGAACATGTGGTCACTTTTCTTACCAGCAGACAGTGTAAAATTACTCGTCATTTCTTACAGTGTAACCTACAAATTATTGTTTTGCTTTTAAAAATAAAGAAAAATTCAAATAAAAAACTTACATATTGAATTCTCTGACTTTCTTCTTTAATTTTGGAAATAAATTTAGCTCTGTGGCCAAGAGGACTCATAATTTCCTTTAATATATCTGGCTGAGATGCCAATTCATAAATACTCGCCACATCTTTAAAAAGTCCCTGTTAAAAATTTCTGTGAAAGATCTTATACAGGATCCTGTTCTACGAATATTCGTAAGATCCTTTGGAGGCATAACCTATTAATTATTTATTACCTTTGAACAGTGGAATGTATTCCTCAAAGTCCATTCTTTTTAACAGCTCCATACTCTCGACTTCCATAATTCTAATTTATAACACACATAAACGATTTACCGGCATAAATATTGTACTATAACTTGCGAAAATTTTTACGAGAACACACGTGATGACGCTTGCAATGATGCGAATAATCTGTCGCTGCGTCATGGCGCGCCGCGCAGACACAGTGCGCAGACGTTTTTAGGAGACATAGCAATTAAAAAATGGTTGGGAAAACCAAACTGTTAAAATCCAAATTAAAATTGTAACCTCAACTATTGCTATGGTTGGCACAACAATATCAAACGTAACAAAATTATATGGTCGCCACAACCATTCTGTTTTGTCAATGCTTCCATAATAAAAAATTGATTAAATAATTATTAAAAAATAAACTCTTTAAAAAGTCTCTAATTCTTAACAAGAGTATATTTGATCTCTTTTATATGCCTGCTTGAAAAAGAAATAAAATTTTGTATCAAAAGTTGCAAAAAAATTCATTTTGCCGTAACTTTGATAAAAAATATTTTTAAGTCCGTTTTTTTGTAAACATATTCCTAAGGTCAAATAGAAATGTCTTTTCAAAATTTCGATTAAAAAAATATACTTTTTATTTTTAGTGAAAATTTCACAAAGTCTGACCCAATATTTATTAGATCCAATTACTCCATTCATTTGACTCAATTATTTCGAATTTGGTGTATTTCATGTCAGTTTAACACAAAAATTTCTACTAGGTTTTGTGATTCGGTTGAGATTGGGTACATTATATCCTCTGGTGGTAATAAACACAATCCCCAAGCGGTTTTGAAAAATTTCAAAAATTGACGGACATATTGAATTTTCAATTTTTGGGTATTTTTTAAAAAATTCTATATCTTTGGTTCTTTTTAACGGATTTTAGTTTCTGACCTCTTAATTTGTTCGTATTAAAGTATATTTTAATTTAAAAATTTAAAATTGAAAAAATTATTTAAATTAATTATTTAAACAATTAATTTAAATTTTTAAAAAGCCATAGAAAAAATAGGCTACCTTTAATTGTTTTTGTTTTTTACCATATGTAACCACAAATGTGCTGACCTTATCCTGCAAGTTTCATCGTGGGACAGACAGAAGTTTTTGAGAAAAAAAATAAAACGTAAATTCGAACACTTTCCTTTTTGACATGAGTACACTCATTCTGTTGTTTGCACGGTCGCGTAAACAAAAACGCATCTATTCGCATCTGTCATCATAACTCGTAATGATTTGTCAAATTCCGAAGCTATGTTCTCTTTTGAAATGTAAGCAGAAGAAAATGTTTTTTGTTTTTAATTTTGACAAAAAAAGCTTAAACTGTAAAAAAGTAAAAAATAGAAACCTTCTTTGTAATAAAGTTTTGAAGATTCTATTTGAATATCGTTTAAACTTTGTAATTTTGTATATTATACGTTTTGTAAATAATATTTTAATTTTTAGGTTGATTTCATCAAAATAAATTTAAAGTTTAGTATCACAACTTAACTGTTATTTTTCTTTATTTGTTAGAAATATTTTATTTTCAAGTAAGGCATAAGTTTATATTTACCCCTTCAAGTGAAATTGTCCAGAATGTTAAAAACCGCTGCCAAGTTAAACATTTTTGTTATATATAATTGAGCGTTTCGGTGCAATAATCGGTCTTACGCGTGAACGCAAGCGCTAATACCAGTCGGGGTGGCAGTGATGCTGATTCTACACTTCCCAGTCGCTTCGCTTTTCCGTGGCGCTTCGTGTAAGACAGAAAAAGAAAGATATAGTCGCTGTATTTTTCTCTTTCACGCAAAGCGCCACGAAAAAACGGAGCGACTGGGGAGTGGGGAATCAGCATGAGAGGCCCAGAGGCGCTTATATTTATACTTATATATATTTTTTTATATTATTTTATGTAACTTGTGAATTTGTTTATTAAAGTGACCTGATGATGATGGCGAACCAGTCCATCGAAAAGTTGTCAACAAAATGAAAATTTATTGTTTCATTTAATTATTTCTTCCTTGAATCGAACAAATATTATTTATTAAATAATTTTTGTTACATTACTTCATATTTTATTTAAAAAATATTCTCTTAAATTTTGTCCCTTGAATTCATTTTCAGTTTCCTGACATCATGAAAAACGTTAAAATTATTAAGAATTTTCATTCTGATTAATTGACCATTTTTCACAGTGCTTAGTAAAGGTTATGTAAATATGACACACGGAAAAAAAAGTTCGCCGATTATTCGGGAACTTCATTCGTAGCTCTTGGTTACGACGGGTAGTTCCCAGAGAACTAAACGTTGCCTTGTTTAAATATGTCATTTACTATTTCACCACTTCTCGGCAAACTGTTCAAGAAAATCAAAAGGTTAGACGAATGCAAGAAAAAAACTATTCTGCTTCTCCTCCTTGACTCACGTGCGCGCGAGCACACACACATACATATTAGAGAAAAATCGACGGTGGCTGGAACAGAACTCTCGTACCGAAGGATGCTGGCTGTGAGACTTGTTGAGACTGGTGCGCACTGGGTTTCTGCACACAGGATTCCTTGACGAGTTCTCGAAACTTTCAGAAACAGTTGCGGCCAGTGCCATGAACTTTAGATGAGAAAGTAATAAAAAAAAGACTATTGGACTATTTATAGCTTTTTCTAATACAGTTCGTATTTTTTTGACTGGACATTTTTAGGTAACTTTGATAAACTTTTCACTTGAACTTAAGCTACTTTTTAAAACCTGCTCGTAAAAAAATGTGCCAAAATTTCGTTTATTTTCTTTCTTAGTTCGTAGAGCTACCCATATAAAAAAATATGAAAAAAATTGTCAAATTTTTTTTCATTGGTTTAAATTAAATTTACTTTTGTGCTTTCATGAAAGAAATTTAATTTTCTTTTGATACATATTTTTCATATATTGGAGAGACAATGTGAAACAAAAAGAAGTCGTAATTTTCATTTTATATTTCACCTTTATGTTCTTTAACGAATGCGTTCAAACTCAACGTTTACTGCAATAAAATAGTAATTTATTAGATTTTTATTGAGACTGCACAGAATTTGTTAATAAGTGAAAAAATACACAATCACACTTTTTTCCTAAAGCTTTTTGTTGCAAATAAATGTGGATATTATTTTAAATGATTATAAAATGCCGAAAGCTATTGTCATACTAAAACATTGCCAATTTTTAAAAGCGTCTTCGAATTTTCTTCCCAGCCAACGAGCTTATTTTCTTAGTCTTATATTTATTTATCAATTATAATAAGATAATGAATTATCAGGGTGGCTACTAAAGGTTAGAAAAAAATTCCAGGCTATTTCCCGTTTTTCCAGGCAAATATACGCATATTTTTTCCTTGGTTAACAAGATCCATATATCTCTCATATGTCATAAGTCCTAGTTTTTATAAAAAAACCCTAATTAAATGTTATAAAAATTTGTTTTTTAAGTTTTTACAATAATAGTCTTAGTTAATAATTGTAATAAAATATTTGACTATTGCTGATTACAAATCCATTGTCAAATTTTGAAAATTAAAAAAGACGGATCCAATATGGCGGACATTTTCAAAAATTTATCGAATTCACTGTTACGTTCCAAAAATATGGTAATTAACAATACTTTTTTTATTTAATTAAATAGTTAAATTTAAACAAATATATATTATTTTCTTTTATTTGATTTAATTTAAGTAAGAAATATAGAATTTAAAAAGGAATGAGATCTTTTTCAAACTAATACTAAGCTCGATACTTAATCTTGGATTAAAAGATTTAATAAATTATAGTAATCAATAATATAACAATAAAAAAATGTTAGATTAAATTTATACAAAGATTAACGAGGCATAAATTCATTCAGGAATTGAGAAATATGACAAGATTGTTGAAAAAGAAATAGATAGCAATTTTAAATTTTACTCACTTTTGATAAATTCGTACTCGAAGTCGATATCGAAGTGAAGTTTTGGTTGACGTTGAGTAACTGAGTTTTATGTAATTAAAACTTAAAAGACTATTTTTTAAACATGAATAATTTGTAAGTTTAAGGATTTAAAACTTTAAAACTAGAAGATTGATTTTCTGAATTTTTGAAAGATCTTGAGAGTTTTGTTTTGAAGATTGATTTTTGTGACTGAATTTTTAAGACTGCTTAAGAATTTTGCTTAAGAAACACGTATATTTTTATGTGTCAATTCCCACTACTGATTTTCTTAAGGACAAGTCTAAGTTGTGAAATGTAAACAATCTAAAAGGTAAACAAATCAAACACAAAAATCGCTCTTTTGTGACAGCCATTTCTCCCACAAAAATTAAGTCCGTGCGTTTGATATGGTCAAACACTTTAATTTTTCGCAACGTGATACTCTGCTTCTCTCTACGCATGCGCAGACCGTACTGTGAATGAATTGACAGCACCATGTGAAAGTGCACATTTTATTTTGAATAAAATTTGTTTGTTTTCGTATTTCGTATTCCAGGAGTCAATATTAAAAATGTTTAACGATTTTATGTCATTTCTCAAGCTGAAAAAAGATGTTTTCTCGAATAATTATAACCAAAAAAAAATTTGTTAATAAAATATCAATTGCTTTATAATATAGCTTTTTATTTGAATAATTTATTTTAATAAGGTATACAAAAAAAGTACGACCGATTCTAAAAGTACGATTCTAATTCTTTTTTACAAGAATAGTCTAAAGTATCTTTTAATGACTTACGAAAAAAACAGCTGCGCAAACTTGCGCTAAACTTTTTTTTTGAATTTTTTGTTTCATGAGTCCGATTACAACAGTGGTTCAAAATGACAAAAAGTAGATTATAACATTAAATATTCAATTAATTCATGGTAGGCATTTTTTACGAGTATTTTTAATTGTGTGTCTTGATAAATGTGAAATAAATATTCAAAATTTTAAAATGACGGTTCCAATATGGCGTCAAATTTTTTAAAAAATTGTTTAGTTTCTACGAAATTTGGTATTCAAAGGTTTTTCATATATCTGTTGATAAATCTAAAAGATAGAAAGTAATATGAAAATAATTTCTTACATTTTCGTCCTAAAAAAATATGTTATTATTAAATTACTTTCTTCCATTTTAATTGTTAATTTATTTTTAAAAAGAAATTCTCTTCAAATAATTTATTCTAATAAATAAAGATATTTTTATTAATTAAATAGTCTTTAACGTCCGAGATACTTAATAAATAAGTCAAATTAATGATAGATACAGTGATAGAAGGTAACTGTCAAAGTTTAAGTTCGATATCAATATTGTGACTACTCAGTCTGCAAATATAATAGTTATATTTATAAACATTTTTTCATTTTTTATAAAGCTGACAGTCACTTTGACAGCTGTCAACTGTCAAATTATAAATAATACCGAAAATTCGGGACACGTGAGTCTAAAAATCTTATAGGTAAAATTTTTATGTAGATTTACTCATTTGTTATAAAACTAACAGTGAATTTGATAGCTGTCAACTAGCGAATTTAAATTAGACATAAAATTTGGATTTAGAAAGTCTCAAAACCTGTTAGAAGTTGTTTTTGTGCAGATTTACTCATTTTTGATAAAATTGATAGTTACTTTGACAGCTGTCAACTGTCAAATTTTATGATATATTGTTATTGAGTATGGCGAAATTAAAAATATCCTAAAGTTTCGTTGCAATCGGTACAGTCTTTCTAATTTTTCGCATTAAATAGGGTCTCTCTGACCACTGTGCGTCAGTTCACCATTTTCACAAAGAAAATGTGAACGTCACATATTTCTCTAAATTTCAAATATTTTAAACAATAAAAATAATAATTTTGTTTAAAAACATTTAAAAATTATAGTTATTATTTTATTTATTCATAGTCCATACCTTTCGGTTTCGGACGAACTTTCGGTTTACATCTTACATACTTTCATATTACATTAAATTATACTAACTCAAATTAGAATATAATACGAAAATCGTTAATATAGTATACTTATACTAATTCTAGACAATCTATAATAATTCGAATTTTAGGGAATGAACTTTATAACAGAGATATATCAAATACACTTATCAGTCTTTATTTCACTTTGTCCTTCACTAACTTTCTTTTCTCTTCTATCCTTTTTAGTATTTCCAATCCTTGTCCATTTTCTCCTAGCACTTCCTTTATTTCTTCATTCACTTTCGTTTCCTCACATTCCTTTATTATGTGTTCCATTCCTTCCTCCTGTTCCCCGCAAATTCTACAAACTTTCTCTTCCTTTTCCTTCCAATATTCCTTTTTTCTTGTTTCATTTCCACACCTGTATCTCACTATTATCCTCCTATTCTTATATCTTCCAATTCCCTTTAAATATTTCGGCTTCTCTTCTCCCCATATTACTTTGTATATTTCATTATATCTAGATTCTTCTATTCGTTTTTTCCTCTCTTCCCTTCCTCTCTTTTTTTCTTTGTCCATTATTTTCTTTTCCAACTCTTCACCTTTTTCTAATGCTTTTTTCATTTCAATCTTTCCTATTGTTTCTTCTATTATTTTTCTTCTTATTTTTGCCTGTTTTCCCTCTCCTCCCTTTCTGCCTTCACTTTCCCTCTCCTTAATGCATTCTTTTACTAATTTCTTTTCTGATTTTCTTGCCCTGTCTTCATATCTCACTGCTCTTCTTAACGTCTTTTCTCTTATTTCTTCCACTTTAGTTTCTTCCAACAGAATGTAGTTCGGTGTCGTCATGTCTAATCCTAAAATCCACTTTAAGTATTTCCTTGTTATACCATCCAATCTTTCATCTCTTTTCCATCCCCAAATTTCTGCTCCAAACAGCCCTACACTTTCCACCAGTGCTTTATACATATACCATCTTCTTTCAAAGTTATCTCTAACCATTCTTTTCCCAATACTCCATGTACTTTTCATTGCTATTACCGATTTTCTTTTTCTTTC
This sequence comes from Leptopilina myrica (nomen nudum), assembly GCA_032872475.1. Classification (NCBI taxonomy): domain Eukaryota; kingdom Metazoa; phylum Arthropoda; class Insecta; order Hymenoptera; family Figitidae; genus Leptopilina; species Leptopilina myrica (nomen nudum). The sequence continues at coordinate 25,231,640 of CM065460.1, read as the reverse complement.
CTTTATTTGTTTCTCTACTCTTCCATTTTTCTGCATTATAAATCCCAAATATCTCATCTCGTTCACTTGTTCTAATTGTTCTTCTCCCCATTTCCATTCTCTTCTTTTTCCTTTTCCGTTTTCAAAAACTAAAATCTTTGTTTTATCGGTGCTCAATAACATATTTTTCTTTTCTAAATATTTTTTAAATCTTTTTAACATCCCCTTTAAGTCCTCTTCTGTTTCCGCCAAAAGCACTGTATCATCTGCATACGTTATTGACCAAATCTTCTCTTTTCCTACCACTATTCCACCTGTTTTCTCCTTTTTCATTTCTTCTTCCATGTCATTGATGTATACATTGTACAGTGTTGGACTCAGCGGGCAGCCCTGGCGTACTCCTCTGGTCGTCCAAAATTCCCTTGAAAAATTTTCTCCAATTTTTATTTTGTTTATTGTTTCCTTATATGTTTCCATAATCCTTTTCTTTAGTTTAAAACTTACTCCTATATTTTTCAGTTCGTTTCTAAGAAGTTTTCTATCCACTCTGTCAAACGCTTCCGTTAGATCTGCAAAACATGCAAATACCTTGCCTCCTTTTCTTCCTATTTCTCTATCTACCAAATGATTTAATACGAATATGGCATCCGACACTCCCCTTTCTTTCCTAAACCCGAACTGCGTTTCTGTAAGTTTTTTGTCTATTTCTTTTCTTAATCTTTCATTCAGCACTCCTGTGTATATTTTATAAGCTGTGTCCATCAATGTTACCCCTCGGTAGTTCTTGACAGAATTCTTATCTCCTTTTTTATATATTACACTAATAACACCTATTTTCCATTGTTCTGGAATTCCTCCTTCTTTCCAAATTTTGTTGACCATCTTCCAAAATACTTCACCAATCTCGTGAGGCATTAACTTCCATACTTCGTTTTCTATCTTATCCTTTCCCGGTGCCTTGCTCGCCTTTAATTTTCTAATTTGTTCTATCACTTCTTCTTTACTGATTTCATCTTCTTCACCATTTTCCGCTTCCTCTTCATCCTCCTCTTCATCCTCTAGCACTTCTCTTGTATCTTTTCCTCCAAACCTTATTTGAAAGTTAGTTCTCCATTCTTCCATTTCGATATCTGCTTCAATTATTTCTCTTCTTTTTCTGAATTTATTTATGTATTTCCAAGCCTCTTGTTCCGTTTTTATGTTTTTTATCTTCTCCTCCTCTTCTCCCTCATATTCTCTCTTTTTTTCTTTACACCAGTCCTTATATTCTTTTTTCTTTTGTAGATATTCTTCTCTTTTTATCTTTCCTTTTTTATATCTGCTTAATTCTTTTCTTAATTTTCTCTTCTTGTCTTTCCATTCCTTATTGTGCCATATCCTTTCTCCCATTACCCATTTTTTTCTTTTCTTTTTTATCTTCGGGATTGCTTCTTCTATTTTATTTTTAATTTCCATCCATATCTCCTCCGTTGTTTCACTGTTACATTTCCAATCCTTGCAGTTTTCGTGATATTCTTTAATTCCTTCTTCCGACCAGTCTCTTATCATTCTGCTTTCCTCTTGCTTTGTTTCTTCTTCCTCAATTTCCTCTCCCTCTATTTCCAATTCCAATGGTAAGTGATCTGATTCTGTCCTTTGTCCTATTTTCAATTTCTTTATATCTTCAACTGCTTCCTGGTTTCCAATTATGTAATCTATCACCGAGGCTCCTCTTTTCCCCACGTAAGTGTATTCTCCTTCCTCTTCCTTACTGCCATTCACTATTGCCCATCCTCTTTCTTCCAGTTCATTTATCAGTATATTTCCTTCCTTATTTATCACTTTATCTTTTGATATTCTTACATCCTCTTTTCCCATCCCTTGTGCAATCAGCCCTCCTTCTTCTCCTGTTCTAACGTTCCAATCCCCTCCCATTATCAACAATCCTTCATTTTCCTCTTTTACTATTTCCTTTACTGTTTCTATCGTATTTCTAATATTTTGACTATACACAATCACAAACCTCCATTCCTTTTCGTTATATTCTATCTTTTGCTCTACTATATTGCTTTCCCATTCTTTATATTCCGTTTCCTTTAATTTCTTACTCGTCCCCACCAATATTCCCCCCTTTGCTCTTCCCCTTTTATTTTCCCTTTCTGCAAATGTACACTTCCAATTAAATTTCCGCGGTAACTTATCCTTTATTTTTTCCCACTTATCCCTTTCTAACCATGTTTCTATCAAACCTACAATATCAAATTTGCACAAGTATTCCCAAGTTTCTTTGTCTTTATTTAATACACCCGCAATATTCCAGATACAAATTTTTGCTCCTTTTTCCTCTTCTTTTTCCTATTCTCTTCTTCCTCTTCTGTCTTCCTCGAATCTCTGCCTCAATTCATCCCACTTTATCCATCTGTCATTTACTTGTAATTTCATATATCCGATTTTAGTATTGTTTCCCTTCTCTCTTTCTTCTTTTGCCATTCTTCATACTTTCTCTTGTACTTCTCTTTCGGCCCTTGTCAAGTCGTCATCAATATATATTCCCTTCCCCAGAATCATTTTCTTACTCATTATTTGTTTTTTCTCATTCCAATTCTCTAATTTTGCTAAGACAACTTTTCCTTTTTTTTCTCCTTTTTCTTTTTTTAGCAAAAAAGCATTTACCACTTTCACCTTTTCTTTCAATTTTCTTTCGATAAAATTTTCTACTTTTTCTTCCATTTTTTCTCCGTTGACTTCCGCGAATTCTTCCCCTTTTATAATTATATTTAACTTTCTTTTCTCTCGTTCTTTTTTTTCCTTCTCCCATTCCAATATTTTAATCCTTTCTATTAATTCTTCTTTTTCTTCCTTCCAGATGTCTCTTTCTCTTTCCTATTGTTTATCTCTCTCTTCCAATTTGTTATAAAACTCTTGCATCATCTGTTCTTGTTGTAGTTTTAACTGTTTCTTAATCTCTTCCCCGATGTCATTCAGAGTTTTTACCATTTTCTCTTCTAGTTCATCTGATCCTTTTGTGCTGATTCCAAACTTATCCAATGTCTTATCCTTTCCACTGTCTTTACCAATGCTTCTGCCATTTCCCCTACCGCGAGATCCCATTTTTTCACTTTCAAATTTCTCTCTTTTCTTACTAGCGCACTCTATCTTCTAAGCCTCCTATCTCCACTCACTGCTTTAGTCAAACGATCACTTAAATTCCTTTCCAACTTCTAACCTCAAAATTCACGCAAATTGTTTTTCGCCTTCACGTTTACAAAATTACTTCTGCCTGAACCTTTATATCATTATTTCATCACTTCACTATTCCCAATCAGGTTTTAACACTTAAACTTTTTTCTGCTATTTCTCTCTTTATAAATTTTACGTATTATTACCCGCTTATATACACTCGTGTACTCTACTACAATCTCCAACCGGAAGTCCGCAAATTATAGTTATTAATATTAACAATAATAAAGTTATTAGTTATTGACTTTTTACCATTAATTTTGTGTAATTTACACTATTTTATAATTATTATAATTAATAATAATAAAATAAAAAATTTCAATATTTAATTAATAAATTCAAAATTATTGTATTATTGAATGATTATTATAGTAATTTTGGTGTTTTTTATTAATTAACATATTATTAAAATATTTATTGTTTAAAAATGTTTTAAAAACTATTACTACTAGCGATATATTTCTCACTCGCTCGGATGGCAGTTAACTTATTTGTACTTACATATATATTCATTATTTCACAATATTATTATAATATTTTAATTTTTATTATTTATTTAATAGCATCTTTACTGTTACTATATAATATAAGTATTACATGCACCTTAACCCTTTGCGGCATACATTACATTACAACACTAATTTAAAAAAGAAAAATTTTTAGAGGGGTATTTGGGATCCCTGATTACTAATCTGAAGTTCTTTTTCCAAAAAACATTTTGGTAAGAAGTTTGATTTTAAAATACCAAAAAATTTCACGAAAATAAATTATTTTTATTTTGGAAATTTATTTATTAATAATTTTTTTATTATTTTACGTATCTGAATTTTTTATTAATTAACATATTATTAAAATATTTATTGTTTAAAAATGTTTTAAAAACTATTACTACTAGCGATATATTTCTCACTCGCTCGGATGGCAGTTAACTTATTTGTACTTACATATATATTCATTATTTCACAATATTATTATAATATTTTAATTTTTATTATTTATTTAATAGCATCTTTACTGTTACTATATAATATAAGTATTACATGCACCTTAACCCTTTGCGGCATACATTACATTACAACACTAATTTAAAAAAGAAAAATTTTTAGAGGGGTATTTGGGATCCCTGATTACTAATCTGAAGTTCTTTTTCCAAAAAACATTTTGGTAAGAAGTTTGATTTTAAAATACCAAAAAATTTCACGAAAATAAATTATTTTTATTTTGGAAATTTATTTATTAATAATTTTTTTTATTATTTTACGTATCTGCATTTATTATTAATTTTTCAAATTTAATATTGTTTCATTTAACAATAAAAAAAAAGATTTTTTGATTTTATTTTAAAAAGATCGAATTTAATGAGAAAATTTGAGAATAGAAAAGGTGATAATCTGGGTTACCACTATACCGCAAACTGTTAACTAAAAAATAAATCATGTAAGGTTATAAAATACGAATTGCATTTAATCACTGCTGAAATCTTTTTCTAAATCGGTGTCAGATGTATTATATTGTACCACTTTGAATTTTTAAAAACTAACATCAGGTTCGTAATCAGCGACCCCAAAAACCCCCGAGTAACCATATTTAAGCTAATCCGATCAATTTTTTATTTTGACAGCCGCCATATTGGATCCGCCATTATAAATATTTTGAATTTGTTGAATGTGACTTCATATTCGTAATCAGCGATCCGAACAACCTCCGAGTAACAAATTTCAAGCAAATCTGAGTAAATTTTTAAAAATGAGTCCGCCATTTTTTATTTTTTGAATCTGACATCAGATTTGTAATCAGCGACCCGAAAACTCCCTGAGTACAAGCAAATCTGAGAAAATTTTTAAAAATGAGTCCTCCATTTTTAATTTTTGGAATCTGACTTCAGATTCGTAATCAGCGACCCGAAAACCCTCTGAGTACAAGCAAATCTTAGAAAATTTTTAAAAATGAGTCCTTCATTTTGAATTTTTTTGAATCTGACTTTAGATTCGTATTCAGATTTGAGCCATTTAAAAAAAATGTTCATCTTACGAAAAATTAAGAAATTTTTTTTTCTTCAAGCGCCATTTTAAATTCAAGATCGAAAAAAATAAAAATTAGAAATAGATAAATAACTGATAAACAAGTTGTTCATTTCATGACCATTTAGCTTCCTCAATATATATTATTATATATAATTTTAAAAGTTAAATAATTATAATAGTTTATTAAATATAATTAATAAACCGGGTAAACTACCCTGAATAAATATTAATTATTTAATTTTTTATTATAGAATAATTATTTTAAAGTGTTATGATAAAATGTCAAAAAATACAAAATTTTAATTTTTTGTGAAAAATTATAATATTTATTAATTCCATAAATTTTCATGAAATATATACTTTATATACATGAATCGATTCGTTTTCATGCCAGGAATATAATGCTGAGAAAAATTAATAAAAATTTTAATAAATAAAGAAGTTATTTCAAAAAATAAAAAAATTCATTTTTTTCGAAAATTAAAAAATTGCTAAAAAATTTTTATTTTTAGATATTTTTGAAAATCCTTCTGTCTGATTCAAGATATTCGTGACCGTAATACACCTACAAAATTTTATCAAAATCCATCAAGATGTGTAAGAGAAAATTTGTCCACAAGAATCGGTGACATACACACACACACACATACACACACACATACACACACATACATACACACATACATACACACATACATCCGGACATTTGTTCCTCTCGACGAATTGAAAATTTGTAAAAATAATTGATTTTAAAAAATTCGGAAATCGACATCACTATAAGGCTTCCTTTATGAGGAAGCAAAATTATTAATTATTAAATAAAAGACTAATTATATTTAATTTATAATTAATACACATATATTATATTAATTAATTAATCTTAAAAATTACATTTTTAAAAATTGTATTTGGTCATCTCAATATAATTAATTAATTGATATATTTTTCTATATTTTCCTACAAAACAATTAAAAAATTCACTTTTTTGATAAATAATGAAAGAATTACTCCACCGGTAGACTAAGTTAAAAATTGAATTAATTTTGAAATGTTTAAGTAAAATTTTTTATTAAATCATTTATTTATTTTATGGTAGTTCTTTAATAATTAAGATATTTGAAAAGAATTATTGTTAGAAAGAGAAAAATTTTAAAGGTTTTATATAAGAATTCATGGTGAATAAGTTTTTCTTTGTTTTCAAGCAAATTTTACTTTTTTAAAAAAGTATAATTTACTTCAAGGAATCTAAATTTTATTAAAAGCCGAGTATTATTTAAAATGTTTTATTTTTAGTTTTTACTTGAAAAAGCATTTGTTATTTAACAAAATTTCAGTTACACGCATAAATCCCTTTCCCATATAGAACGTAGCATTACAGCAATATGCAATAATATTACTGTAACATTACTTTAATAAATTCCTAAAGTGTGTAACGCTTTGGGAAAAATGCAAAACAGTTTTGTTTCTAATGATAAAATAAGTAAAAAATTCTTGCTTAGTAAGAATACATGTGTATACTCACACATATACAATCAATAAGTATAAGTAGTAAAGTAATAAGGTACGGGACCACTTACCTACCGTCGGTAACTGGTGCGGCCGCTAGATAGCGCCATCGCTCTATTCAAACCCCCTTAGCGGGGTATTTAAATTTTTATTTTCAAACTTTCCAGTGGATTAGAAGGGATGTTCTACTTTACCGGTATCCGAGTTCCGACTGCCGCCGCTAGATGTCGCCACCGCTCAATTCAAACCCCCTTGGCGGGAAATTTAAAATTTAAATTTCTACACTTTCAAGTGGGTTAGAAGGGGTGTTCTATTTTACCGACATTTCAAACCCCCTTAGCGGGGGTGTTTGATTATGTTTCATTATATTTCACTGACGAAACATAATGTCAAGTACAAAATGTACTGTCTAATATGTAAAGGAATGAATTAAGAAATCACAGTTGAGGGCGAAATTAATCATATATCTGTCCCTGTCAACCTTATTCCCACTTTTCCAAATTCTGCGCAATTCAGTCAGTCGTCACCTTGACATTGAAATAAAAGCATCGTTTCGTTAATGCTCAAATTCATGTTCAAATTAATTCAATTAATTCTATTTAATTTTAAGAGTGAGTGAAGGTGTATATGTAAACAAAATAGTTAAATAAATTGAAAAATTATAACTGTTTTTAATGTGTCAAGTTACTCTATATTAAACCTAGTTCGTTGGTAAACTAAAAAAAAAAGTTTCGTATGAAACTGAACATAAAAAATTCTACAAATTCTTAAAGCCAAAATACTCTCCAAAGTTAAAGATTTAAATAAAGTGTAACTCAATCTACAAATTGGCGATCCTGCCAGGATACTAACGAACAGTGTGTGTTTAAGAAGTTATAATTTGTGATAGCATCAACACGTGCTTAGCCATCTTGAAAAGGAGTATAGTGAATTTCCGTCATTATTCAACCAGAAGATGATCACGTACCTCATCATGACGTCATCACCTTATCACCTACACCCCACTCTTCACATACCCCCATAAAAAAGGACGACTCATTCCCCTCTGGTGACCAGAGAAAAACATCGTTCAGTTTGAATAGTCTACTCATTTGACAATTATAATCATGAGTGACAAAGATAAAGAGAAATCTCTTACGATCATGGATCCACCGAAGTCTGAAGTATCCAAAGAAGAGCAAACCCAACTTTTTGATCATCTTTATCAAGAACAATCATTGGAAATAGAAAGCTTATATCGATCAATAAATTATGTTGAAAATCTGCAGGAAGATCAACATCAAGGCCCTATTCTCGAGAATCGCTCCAAACACCTGTATATGTCGTGGTCAAGCATAACATCACGTCATTATCGGCTACATCAGATAGCAACGCCAGAAGTAAAGAAAATTCGCTCTTATTTTACAAAGAAATGTTACGAACATCTAGAAGAAAGGTATCTAAACATCACTGATCTAATCTCACTGTGGATGACTCAATGTCAAAATCAGCAGTCATCAAATCAACTTCAACTTCCAAATGTATCAACGCAAGAAGGATCCAACATCAAGCTGCCGACCATCAAGATTCCAACATTCTCCGGTAAGTTCACAGATTGGGTAGCATTCCGAGATTCATTTCAATCCCTTGTTATTGATCGAAATTCCTTATTAAGTTTAGAAAAGTTACACTATTTGAAGTCATCTGTTCAAGGTGATGCTAATGAGTTAATTTGTAATGTTCCCCTCAATGCAACCAATTTTAAAACCGCTTGGACTTTGCTTGAAACGAGATATTCAAATATTCGTGGAACTGTAAATGCTCATTTAAATGAAATTTTCTCACTAGAACTGTTAAAAAAAGAATCCGCGACACAATTATTAATGATGCGAAATGTTATAAATCGAAATCTTTCCGCTCTTCAAAACTTAAAACGACCTAATGAATTTTATAGCGACATACTAATAAACCGAGTAGTTGTAAATCTCGATTTCAAAACTCAACGTGATTGGAATTAAAATTGTCGAATAATACAGAATGTGCAACTTTCGAATAATTTGACAATTTTCTTTTAGCAAGAATTCGAGCTCTTGAGGCGCTCAATCACGTTGATTCGACTCAAAAATCTCTTCAAACGAAACAATCTCAAGAAAACTCTACGCCAAAAAAATCAAAGTCCTTAACAGCAAATTCGTATGTAGTTACATTTCCCAAACCAGAGTGCCCAATCTGTGAACAAAATCACAAAATTTATAAATGCGATAAATTTGAAAGTATGTCACCATCAGATCGATATAATAAAATAAAACAATGTAAGCTCTGTATAAATTGTTTAGCAGCTGAACATAAGGTGCAAGAATGCACGAGCTCATACACGTGCCGAAAATGTAAACAAAAACACCATTCATTGCTTCATCGCGATAACTCAAATACTAACACAACACACTGTAAATCGGAAAAGGAAAATGAACTAGAGTCTAACAATAATGAAACAGAATGCAAAAACGTTCAAACACATTTTTGATCCACAAATAAAATTGTGCCAAAAACAGTTTTACTCGCGACAGTTCAATTAATCTCATGCCAATCCACTCTAAAAATCCCGTTTTCAAACTCAAGCATTAGTCCTTCCTAAAATCACATCTTATATCCCTGAAAAAAGAATTGCGTTAAATAGATGGCCTCACTTAGCAAATCTCGCGTTATCAGACGACCCATCAAATGAATCAGAGATACATATGCTCATAGGTGCCGACCTTTACGGAGCAATAATTTTAGGTGAAATAAAAAAAGGAAATGCGGATGAACCAATAGCACAAAAAACAGTATTTGGCTGGGTGTTATCAGGTTCGATTTCGTCTACAGTCGCAGATAATGATCCCCTTATTTCGGTACATCATTGTCTGTCACTCAAACAATTAGATTCCACAATCACAAAATTTTGGGATGATGAAAATATTCCTGATAAAAAACTATTATCTCCTGAAGATGAATTTTGCGAATCCCATTTTTTATCTACTCACAGTCGTATTCCAGATGGTCGTTATATGGTTCGTCTTCCGATTAAACAATCACCCCCAAAAATTAGCCAATCTCGTTTTATAGCTGAAAATTGTTTAAAAAGAAATTAATCTAGACTAGCAAAAAATCCCACTCATCGTGATCTTTACACTCAATTTATGAATGAATATGAAAGTTTGAATCACATGACTCGTCTTAAAAACCCAATACAATCAATATTTCCAATTATTGTTAACCTACCCCATCATCCAATAATTCGTGAAAGCCAAACTACAATACTTCGAGTAGTTTTCAATGGCTCAAGCATAATATCAAATGGAACGTCAATTAATGACCACATGCATATTGGTCCCAAACTTCAGTTAGACTTACTCAGTATTGTTTCTCAATGGCGTTCATATAGTTTTGTTTTGTTAGCGGACATAGCAAAAATGTACCGCCAAATACTCGTTGATCCCCGAGATCGAGACTATCAACGAATACTTTGGCGAGAGTCATCAGAATTAAAGATAGAAGAATTCCAATTAAATACCGTTACGTACGGAACTCGATCCGCTCCATACCTTGCCCTTAGAGTTCTTTAACAATTAGTTAAGGATGAAGAAAACAATTTCCCAGCAGCGTCTTTAGTAATTCAACATGATACATTCGTCGATGATCTTGTTTTTGGGGAACACAATTTAAAGGACGCTTTAAAGGTCCGTAATGAAGTGATTGATATATTACAAAAGGCTCAACTCACTCCGCGAAAATGGGCAGGTAATCATCCTGAATTAATTGCAGATATTGATCAAGCAGATCACGGAATTTCATGGATACTGGTGACTTCATCTTCCTCTTCCTCATTAAGACTTTCATCAACATAGTGATCCTCAATTCGAAGAAGATTTACGTGAATAACCTTCTTTTGTGATGAAAGATGTACAGGTGCCACAGTAAAATTTTCAGCCTTTTTGAAAAGTCCATATACATTCACTGAAATATTGTTCAAGGTCTCTAATTTTAAAGTCGATTTAAGAACCAGCACGCATGGGCTTGTTTACCTCCAACCTTTAAATAGAATAAAGTCTCCAATCAGAGTCTTTCTGTTGGAATTCTTAAATTCTTCTCAAATCGGTTGCTTAACATTCTCATTGTACAGTACTTTGTTTATGAAAAGAGTCTACTGCATTATTGATAACTTCAAAATTTCTTTTATCCGGATGTTGTCGGTGAAATTCTAACTTACTTGTTTCAATTTGTTTAGAGCAAACGTCTACTTTATCTGAATGAAATATATTTTTAATTTTACTTTTGGATTTAAGTATTGCACTATATTCTTGCGTTTTTAAAGGATTATTAATTTCCTTTGCATTATTCAAAATTGTGCCACATGGAATTGTTGTATCAATAATTTGTTGGTTGTTTATTTTTTTACATCGGAGTTCTTCAAATGAATCATTTAAAAGACTCTGCCAATCATACTTAACAAATAAACGTGGGTTAATAGAATTTTTTTCAATTAGAAAACGACTTAAACAATTATTTTTAAAAATTAACTTCAAATGATTTCTCATATGATAATAATCATAATATAGAGTGTTTGGCATTTCATTAAAAAATAACGATGTTGCAAATGGTATTGCAAATACTCCACAATCAACACTACCTATCGGTTGTTGATGAACTATTGAAAATACCACTGGTGGTTTAAATGGATATAATCGAATGAAATAATTCATTTGATCCTCATTTAAATAGCCTTTGTTAAGACTGTCAAAAATGTAAAGTCTTGTCTCATCATAATAAGTGCAAATTCAATGACCAGATTTGAAGGAACCACTAAAAAGTATTTGAATGTGCCTCTTATTTTTTTCGATTGGAATTATCATGTCAAGTACTTGTAAACACAAAGTGCTTTGCATATTATAAAACGAGTTTGATTGTCTTTCTAAAAGTTTCTGAAATTCATGCATATGGTCATCATTCAACATTGCATTTTTATTATCAATTATATCATAATTTTTATGACTTGAACTAAACAATTCTTTTTTATTAGCCATGGTTTTATTCGTAAAGTTAACAGGTGTCATAAAAATTATTTCTAAATAATTAAACGTCTTTTTATTTAAAAGATTTTTTTTCAATTTTATCTTATTTGTTTTTATTTCCAATTTTTCCTACTTTCTTTATCTTCAATTTTCTTGTAACCTATATGAATTATCAATTCCAATATCAATTTTCAATTTTCTTGTCAGTAATGTCAATTTTCAATTCCAATATAAATTTTTAATTCTAATAATATCAATTACACAGGCCTACAAAATTTAGAATTTTGTCAGACCCAGAAACGGGATAAGTCATTTCCGATGTAATTTATCGCCTTGAATCTAAAACTGACAGCGAAATTGCTTTATCACGTCAGGATTCTGATATATTCTAACCTAAAAGAGTGAAAAAGGCTATTTTTGGCAACATTCGACTCTCAATAAAATCTACAAAAAATTTTTTATCATTGGAACAAATTTTAAAAGAAAGTACAATTAATCACCTTTCAAAATATTCTACACCCAATCCGATCCGACTTTTTTCACTATGGTACAACAATTTTAAGTTTCGGTTACATGACCTAAAAACTGAGAAAAGGAAAAATAGAATATTTGGAAAGTACTTTCACTTAAGCATCTGATTCTTAATATTTTGGGATCGTTGATTAGAAAACCGATATTGGATTTTGAAATTCAAAATGGCGGATTCAATATGTCAGCTGTACAAATAAAAAATTGATCGGATTCGCTTGAAACTTTTTACTCGAGGGTTTTTGAGGTCGCTAATTACGAATCCGATGTCAGATTTTCGAAATTCAAAATGGCGGATGTAATATGGCGACATATTTTTAAAAAATTTAGAGGATTCGCTTGAAACTCTTCACTTAGGTGTTTTTGAGGTCGCATATTACGAATCTGATGTCACATTTTCGAAATTTAACCCCTTGGCTGTCGACGTGATTTCCACTGTTTTGGCCAAAAGTGTGTTGTAAATTCTTGTTTTTATGAAACTTGGTATCCTAAGGTTTTTAGGGATCGCTGATTACGAATCCAAGGTCGGTTTTTTAAAATTCAAAATGGCGGATCCAATATGGCGGACAATTTTTTTAAACTGATCGGATTCGCTTGAAAATGGTTACTCGGGGGTTTTCGGGGTCGCTGAATACGAATCTGGCGTTAGTTTTTCAAAATTCAAAATGGCGGATTAAATCTGGCTGACAATTTTTCAAAACTAATCGGATTCGCTTGAAAATGGTTACTCGAGGGTTTTCGGGGTCGCTGATTACAAATCCGCTGTCCCTTTTTTAAAATTCAAAATGGCGGTTCAAAATTACTAAAAATAGGCGGATTGGCTAGAAATAATATAATTTAAATTTTAATTAAAACTGATACTCAATTTATTGGGTATCAGCTTAATTTTCAATTTTGATAATGTAAATTGAGATTTTTCATCAGAAAAGCTAAAAACTGATGAGCAGTGACTTCGAAGCAAATCCATACAATTTTGCTCCATGATTCTATCACATTGAAGTCGCCATTTTGAATTTTGAAAAACGAACCTCAGATTCGTTATCAGTAACCCCGAAAACACCCCAAGTAAAGATTTTTAGGCAAATTGGATCAATTTTTCAAAATAATGGTTGCCATATTAGATCCGCCATTTTGAATTTTGAAAAACTAACGCCGGATTCGTGTTCAGCGACCCCAAAAACCCTCGAGTAACCAGTTTCAAAGCGAATCCGATCAGTTTAAAAAAATTGTCCGCCATATTGGATCTGCCATTTTGAATTTTAAAAAACCGACCTTGGATTCGTAATCAGCGATCCCTAAAAACCTTAGGATACCAAGTTTCATACCACCAAAAACTTTGATGAATTTGCAAAGCGTTTCTTCTTGACAAACATTTATTCTCAAAATGGGCCTGTGATGCAAACCGGGCCGTTTTCGGTGGGGCAAACCGGCCATAGGATATTTCCATTGAATTAAAGTTTCATAAAAATTATTTTTTAATAAAAAGTTTCTTTCATTAAAATATTTACTTACAATGAAAAATAATTGTCTTCCAATGAGAATTGGACCCTTTCATATTGTTTCTCTGATAATGACAAACATTTTTATTTTTTTATTTTTAAAAATATTTATTTTATTAAAATTCAATTATCATTACTACAACCATTGTTTACATGATTCTTTATGTTTTATATTATTGTAGATTATGTAAATGCAATATTATAAATAAAAAACCAAACAGTCCGGTTTGCCCCAGGGGGTGGGGCAAACCGGACCGTTTGCAAAATTTATTAAAGTTAACACAGCAACTAAACAATAAAAAATAAAGTATAGGTGTCTCTGGGAAAAAGTTGCGCAATTAAATGATCTTTAAAACATGAAATTCGAATCTCTGCATCATTTTCTTCTCAATTTTTAATGACCCTGAGTGGAAATGCAATTTAGCTATGATATAACATGACGTAAGCTTATTTTTTAAATTAAATTTTTTATCTTCATTCGTAATATTATTATTATTTATTTGGTTTATTCACTTCACGGAGAGAAGTGGATTACATGTGATATAATCCAGATTATACTTCTTATGATATTTTTACATTGTGTATAGGACAGTTAACCGGGATTCTAAAATTGAATATCTAAGTATTAGCGCTGTCAAATTATTGATCATATTAATTTGTATTATAAAATTTGCATCAATATAATTGGTCTTTAGGTTATTTTTAATTGATAAAGTTTTGACAAATCAGAACTAACCCTTAATTTTATAAAAATTAATTAAATATTTTATTGCCTAATAATAAAATTAAAACAAAATAAACATTTTGGATTTGTTGTTGCTAATAATTTATAAATTAAATAATAATAATAATAATTGTCAGTTATTATCAATCAGTAAATTTATTTTTTTATAACATAAAATTTATTTATAAATTTCTGTCAACTTCATTTTTATAAATCTGCAAAACGGCTTCCCTTTCCGGTGTCAGTTTTATACAGACGTTTTCGCGAATCGATTTTTTCTTTTCTCAATTTTTTGGTAGTTTTATAAAGGGAGGGTTGTAAAAAAGTGTGTAGTGTATGATAATTAGTGCTGTGTGTATAAGAAAATTAAAAAACGAGTAAGTAGTGAAGTGGTGTGTCTGATATGTGTCTATGTGAAAGGTGAGTTTTTTTTGTATAAGGTTAGGTTGCGAGTGAGGTGTGAGAGGGATAAAGGTACAGGTGTGAGAGAGATAGGTTCGTGTCTTTGGGTGAGTTCTCATGTTCGATTCCGGCTCAATGAGTTCGCTAGCGAAAGACGAGAGAGGGCAGGAGAAGGCTGGAGGACACGGCAGTGTGACCAGACTGCAGACTCGGATCCCCCCACCATAGCGCCACAGTTACCCTCTCTTTTCTCCACTAACACAAAGACACACGGTGCGTTTCAACTCGTACATGAGCCTCTTTTTCGTCTTTTTCGTTTTTCTCTAATTTCTCAACAAATGTGGCGCGAAATTTAAAAAGGATAATTCTATGAGAATTATTATTTCAAAGATAATTATAATAAATATTACATGTTTCATCAAAATTTTTAATGTAAATCCTTTAACAGGTATTTCATATTTTTTTTTTCATAATAAAATATACATATGCAATGTAATTATTTCGACTTGTTAAACATTTTCTGATAAAAATATTACCTATAGTACAATTAAACTCAACTGTAAATTAGATAAAAAGATTTTTTACGTCAAAAATATTATTAATTTGAAATTTACTTGGAAAAATATTTTACTTAATTTTTTTGAGGAAAATATTTCAAAATTGCATTTAAAGTAATTGAATTTTTATAGAATTTTTAAAAAATATTTAGAAAATAATTGAATTAGTTTTAGAGAATTTTAAATTCTTGTTGAAATTGGATTTTATAAAAATTTGTGAAAATAATTAAATTCCTTTGTACAATTTTAATTAAATTAGATTAAAAATAATTTAAATCATGCAAAGAATTTTTAGTATTTATTAAAAAGGTTGAATTTTTTCGAAGAATTTATTAAAATTATAGTAAATAATTGAAAATATTTTAATTCTGCCGAAGAATTCAATCAAAATTGTTTTGAAAATAATTGAATTCCTTCAAAGAATTTTACTATATTCGTAAAAATATTTCAATTCTTGTGAAAAATTTAACTATTTATAAATTAATTTAATTCTTTTCTGAAATTTTATTAAAATTTTGTTAAAACTAGTGGAAAAAATAAATAATAATTTAAAAAATTTTGATTATGAAATTATTTTAAATTTATATTTGAAAATAAAAAATAATTTTGTAGTTTGCAAAAAAATTAGATAAATTAAACTGTAAAAATTAAGAAAATAAAATATTAATATTGTTGTTTTCATTAAAAATTCATTACTTTCAGTTTTAATTAGGCCATAATCTTTTTTTCGTTTAAAAGATTCAATGGAAATTATTTTCCATTTTACAAAGCAAAAATAATTAATTTTTTAATTAATTAAATTACCGTAAAAAGCAGTCTTTCTCCGTTTTTACATTAATTTTGCAAAGCTACTTCAGCCGCGGCCACTAGAGCATGAATTGGCGCCACCTCCTGGGCCACTGACACATAGATCCACTTGTCTCTTGTCTGTGTGCTCGCTGGCATACTGTCTGTCACTGTTTTTAGGTTAGAAATAATTTTAACAGGTCGAAATAATTACATTGCATATATGGGGCATTTCATGTCAAGTGATCAAGGTGGAGAAAAATTTTTCTTCAATCGTAGCAAAACTTGGGGCTTTTGTAGTACTCATAGATAGTAATTTTTCGTGAAAATATTTTTTTACCTAGTCCAATATTTTCCGAGGGGGAAGGGGTTAAATTTTTGTGTTTTTCAGTACAATGCTTATTTTAATAATTTTTTACTCTTAAACAATTAAACATACAAATTTGACAAAGTACATTTTGGAAAGGTTTTTTCATCCTCTTTCGATTGAAAATAAGCATTTTGAAAAAAAAAATTTTTTGACCCAAAAAAATCAAAATTAAAAATAAATTTCAATTTTTGGGGGAGAAAGACCCAATTTTTTTTTTTTTTAAACGAAAGCTGAGGTTTTTTCCTAAAAGGACATATAAATGGTAAAGTGGGACTAGAATGTTTAAACATTGAAAAAAAGAATTTTCTCCTAAACGGAGCTTAAAACCGGGTTTTGAGCCCTCCGGCGAGTAGAAAACTCTTTTTTTCAATGTTTAAACATTCTAGTCCCACTTTACCATTTATATGTCCTTTTAGGAAAAAACCTCAGCTTTCGTTTAAAAAAAAAAAAAAAAAAATTGGGTCTTTCTCCCCCAAAAATTGAAATTTATTTTTAATTTTAATTTTTTTGGGTCAAAAAAATTTTTTTTTTCAAAATGCTTATTTTCAATCGAAAGAGCATGAAAAAACCTTTCCAAAATGTACTTTGCCAAATTCGTATGTTTAATTGTTTATGAGTAAAAAATTATTGAAATAAACATTGCACCAAAAGACCCCTTGATCACTTGACGCGGAATCCCCCATATGTATATTTTATTATGAAAAAAATATGAAATACTTGTTAAAGGATTTACATTAAAAATTTTGATGAAACGTGCAATATTTATTATAATTATCTTTGAAATAATAATTCTCGGAGAATTATCATTTTTAAATTTCGCGCCACATTTGTCGAGAAATTAGAGAAAAACGAAAATGACGAAAAAGATGCTCATGTACGAGTTGAAACGCACCGTGTGTCTTTGTGTTAGTGGAGAAAAGAGTGGGTAACTGTGGCGCTATGGTGGGGGGGATCCGAGTCTGCAGTCTGGTCACACTGGAACACGGAGAAGTAAGAGCTGGTGATAAAGAGGAAAGAGAACCCGAGGTAGAGAAAGAGAAAGAAAGTGCAGGGCCGGACCTTGAAAAGAAGAAGTATTTAGAACCCCACGAGCAACGAGAAGTCTGTCATTGACAGATTTTACAGAATTCAGTGCAAGGAGGGTGGGAAGACCGACGAAAGATCCCTTTGCATCTGTCCTTAAAGGACCAAAAAAGGATGCTGCTAGATGGCAGAATAGAATTAGGCAAAAGAGGAAAGATAAAAAGGAAGAGAGGGAGAAGGAGATGATGAGGGTTGGGTAGAGGACAATATAATGCAAGTATTGGGCAATATGGCGAGAGCAGTTAAAAAAATGAGGGATGATATGAATAGGAAAATAGATGTGTTGGGGAAAGAGATTAAAGAATATAGAGAAGATAACAATAAGAAAGAAATTAAGAAAGATGGGAAAATAGAAGAGATCAGGCGGAAGTGGGGGCAATAAGAAGGATGTGGAAGGATTTGGAGGAGGGGTGGAAATGTGAAAGGGATGGAATAGTGAAAAAAATAGAAAGGCTGGAATTGTCGCAGGGGGAAAAGGAGAAGGAATTAAGTATTTTTCTAGAAAAGGTGGAGGAGAGGATTGGGAAACTGGAGAAAAGGGGGTGTGAAGTAAGCGGAGGACAACAGGACGGGGCGCAACAGACAGAGAGATTGGAGAGGAGAATAATGGAGTTGTCAAGGTTGGTGGAAAATTTAGAAAGAGAAAAGAGGAAATGTGGAATTATAATTAAAGGCCTGAAAGCGAGAAAAGAAGAGAGGAAGGAAATGGTGGAGAACTTGTTAGTAGAAATAGGAGCGAAGGGGACAGTAAAGAGAATAAAGGGGATATGAGGGGAGGAAGAGGGGTTGCCTAAGGTCTGGGTGGTAGAGATGGGAAGCGCCGACGAAAGAAAAGAGGTGATGGAATTGAAAAAGAGATTGAAGGGGAGAGAAGAAAGAATTTTTGAGGATAAATCCTGGACGGAGAGAAGAAGGGATCAGTTACTCAGACAAGGCGTGGGAATAAAGAAGGAAAGAAAAGAAAGTTAGAATTGGTAGGAATTGCCTATGGATAAATGGAGAAGCATGGCGGGTAGGCGATGATGTAGCAATGGTGGATGAGAGAAATGTAAGGAGGGGGTTTCGAGAGGTAGGGAAATGGTTTTCGCAGAAAAGCATGACGGCTTAGAAGGGGAGTGTTTAAAATACGGAGGGGATGTGGTCAGGAAAGAAATGTGGGAACTAGTGAGTAAGGTATGGAGAGGAGAAGGATGGCCAGAAGACTAGAAAACAGGGGTAATAGTGCCACTAGTCAAGGAAGGCGAAGGAAGAACAGTGGAGGAGTATAGGGGGATTATGCTCCTGCCAGTGGGCTACATGGTATACGCCGAAGTTTTAAGAAGAAGGTTGGAATTAAGTGTAGAAAGGAACGGTGGCATACCTCATAACCAGGCAGGTTTTAGGAAGGGAATGGGGACAATGGACCATATTTATACCTTAAACTATATTGCAAATAGAAACCTTGGGGCAGGCAAGAAGCTGATATCGTTGTTTGTCGACTTTAAGGCGGCCTTCCCATCGGTAAGGCAGGATATCTTGTGGAAGACGTTGAGAGAGAAAGGCATAGAGGAAGGATTAATTGAGAGATTGAATGTAAAAAGGATTGAGAGTGCAGGAAAAATCATGGATCAGGTGTGGGGGATAGGAAAAAGGAGATTTGGGAATGACTGGAAGAAAAGGATATGGATGTTTGATACTCTGGTGTGGGCTGTGCTGTGTTATGGAGTAGAGATATGGGGATGGACCGAATGGGGTACGATAGAGAGTATGAATGAGAAGTTCTTAAGGTGGACGATGGGCGTAAGCAATCGGTGTGCAGGATACATGTTAAGGGAAGAGTTAGACAGAGAAAAGATGATAGTCAGACACAAAATTTATGCATTGTAAGTAATAAAAATACTTTTAAAAAAAGGTTAAAATTAATATTGCCTTGTAATATTTGAAATAATTAATGGTTATAATCAATAATAAGCTAATGATAAATATATGCAGAATGCTATATTAGTTTTTAGATTTATAATTAAATGAAATTTCCAAAAATTTACAAGCCTAGAAAATTATAATAGTAGGGGAGGCCGAGGAGGAAAGTAACACAACTTCGGTGCACTCCATAGGCAACAAATTAAAACTTTTTTTACGTATAAATATATTTTTGTAAACTTAAAAAGCTAACAAATAAATTCCTCCAAACCAAATTTTGTTTACTTTATTCTTGTGTCTTAAAAAAAATTCATGAAGAACAGGTTCAAAAGAGGACTCAAAGGTATCACTCCCCCTTAACCAAAATTGCAGAATGATTGGTCATTTTTAAAAATGGAGCTTACTTTTGGCCGCTAAATTAAAAATTATATCAATAAGATATATTTCAACAACATAAGATTTCTATTAAATAGAAGTTCTTTGACGTAATGTTTTCTCTAACAAAAATCGGTTAAATAACATTCTTTACATATGGAAGTTATGTAAACTAGAATTTCAATAAAAAATAATTCTATTCATCTCAAATTATGACAAACAACAAATCTTTTTAATAAAACTGGTCGACAAAAAGTTACTTTTTCTCTGATTCAATGATTGGACAATGATATTATAGGATTTTCATCGCTGAACACGAATATGACCTCCAAAAGTAGAGAATGATGCCGACGTGCTAGAAGTCTCTAATTAGGCTTTAATTAAAGCTTGAACTGTCAACTATAAGAATCAAATAGAAAAAGTTCTGAATCAGTCAAAAATTTTCATATAGCACAACTTTTTCATGTGCGCACGCGCTCTACTTGTACTCATAGAGCGGTAAACTATAACACTCTTATACTTATTAATTATATTTGCGCTATTTAATGTTATTAATCATTCAGTTTCCTTGAAAGTATCAAATTGATTCCAAAAATCTGGATCAATTTTTTATTTGATCCACGTTTTTTGTATCAATTCGTTGCCATTTGATACTTTTAAGTTAACAATGCATTTTTGGGATCGCTAATTAATACGAATTTTAAAACTACCATTTTGAATTTTTTAATTTTGACCCCAAAAATGATAAATAACAATAAATAGCGCAAATAAAATTAATAAGTAAGAGTGCCAGAGTGTAACGCTGTATGAGTACAAGTAGAGCGCGTGCGCACATGAAAAAGTTGTGCTATATGAAAATTTTTGACTGATTTACAACTTTTTCGATTTGATTCTTATAGTTGACAGTTCAAGCTTTAATTAAAGCCTAATTAAAGCCTTCTAGCACGTCGGCATCATTCTCTACACGTGATAAAAAAAGCAAAAACAGGGTTTCTTGAAACTTTGAGTCCATTTTTCTTAAAATCTCGACGTGATGGTCACTTTTGGAGGTCATATTCGTGTTCAGCAATGAAAATCCTACACTCTAAATTTGAATCAGTGAAAATTTTGACTGATTCCAATCAGTGTCCCAGTTTTCTTTAATTCATCAGTGAAATTTTACTGACATTTCGTGTGTTGATTTTATAAATTTATTATATTTTCTTATTATGTTATGTAAGATAAAATATTTTTGGTGACCAGCTTCCAATTTTTATCTTATTTCCATGCCGTTCTGTAACAATTTTATCATTATTTGTATTATTAATAGTATTGTAATATGTATAATTGTTAGGTGGAAATAAACATTGACCTATAAACAACGAGTAAAAAGGTTCCATGTTATAAACATATTTATTACCGACGGAATAGCTCAGTTGGTTGGAGCTCCGGCTTTGCGGGTGGTGCGAGCGAGGTTCGCGCCCTCCGTCAGCCGGGGATTTTTTCCGACAGGTGAGATATTCCGAGCGGGAGGTTTGACGTCTAGGTGCGACGGTATGCATTGTCGATTATTGTCCGATGCCTACCGCCGAAACTAGACTGTTGATAAACCGGTTGTACTCAGAAGAGGTTTTTCTACAGTTTTTCCCTCTTCTCTGGCGAGAAAACCCAATTACGGGTGGTCCAGGCAAATGCGAGTACTCCTATCTTTGAAAGCCGCACTGTAGGCGCACTAGGTTAAATAAAGTTGCTAATATTTGTAGAATGGTTATGCTTAATCCTTAAAAGTATCAGCAGGGACTCTTGTCGAGAGCGTAAGGCCAATAGGGCAGGAGTATAAACGTCAAAAAAAACATATTTATTATACAAAAATGTAAGAGGGGTCCGGCTTAACCAAACGGATTAGATAAATCAAGAAAAAATTTTTTAATGAAATATCTTTTATTTTCATCTTTATGTGATGAAAATAATGTCATAAAAAATTAAGAGTCAGTCCATTATATTTCACCTGAAGCCGTTGCGCGGCCTATTTTTAAAAAATTCTCATAATTTGTAAAAATGATGTTTAATATCCGTAGATTTCATTTTTAAGAATTATTTTATAAAATTTTTCGAATTAAACTTAGAATTTTAATTTTTAAGTTGAGTTGCACAGAAAAAATGTTAGATTGATAGTTATGAAAATTTAATAAAGAAGCATGGAAATAATTTAGATAATACAAGTTTCTTGACTGATATTTGTTAAAATTAAGCTAATTTACTTGTATAAATAGATAATTATGTAAACAAACCCAAATTCGCATAAATAAAAATTGATTTTAAAACTTAACTATAAAATGTCAAAAGTCACTACATTCTATTTTATATTATTTTTTTTATATTATATTATAAAATTAAGAAGAATTAAGTACATCAAGTTTAAATTTACAGTTCTTTAGTTTTTTTAATGCTTGTCTGCGTTGCGATGATTTGTTTATGCTTATAATGTATGTTTGTAATGGCTGAGAAATCGTTGGAAAATGAGTGTTTATAATATTATTAATTATAATATGTAGAATAATTTCAATATCAGACAACTTGGTAAAGTGTTGTAATGAATTAGTGACTGAAGTATATATGAAATTTAACAAATTATGTTAAATTATTATTATCAATTAATTAACGTTTTTGTTTTTTTTAAATAATTTATGAATATCTAATATATTTGAATTAAAACAAACAATTTCTTATTTAAAATATCAGCCCAGTCAAAAAACATTAAAAAAAACAAAAGAACTTTAAATTTAAACTTGATGTATACATAAAGTTAAATTTTTTTTCGCGTTATAACGCGAAAACAGCGCAGCGGTACACTGAGAGAAAAGAGGGAACACTGCAGTACTTTTGGAGGTTGTGTATGGCAATATAATTTTGGTTCTACTGCGTTCTCTCAGGGGCGTGTAACGCGCCCCTGAGAGCGTGCTGTTGACTTCATTGGTGGGACCGCGAGAAAGAGTCTGCAGCGCGCCCTCGGGGAAGCGCTACAAGCCCCTTTCAGAGTACGCAGTTGAACCAATTTTAGAGTGACATACACAACCTTCAAATGTATTGCAGTGTTCCCTCTTTTCTCTCAGTGTAGCAAACCCCATCAAAACGACTTAAACGTCGACAAAAATAATTTGATATTTTTATTTCGATTTGCCGGCTATTTTTTTCTCAATGGTTTCTTACTAAAAAATGTATGCAGAATACGATAGTATTTTTAATTTTACGTATAGCGTGAAGAAGACTTTTTTATTATAATATTATAAATAAATAATTTAAAAAACATTAATAAATAAATAATGATTGAATAAATAAAATTTCTTCAGTCAAAATATATTTTTTTAATTCTACGCTTCATGACGAAAAAAACGCCTATTTGGTTTTTAAAATAGGTTAAACAGAACTGAAGAAAAAAATATTTTTATTTAATATTGTTAAAAACTTTAATTGTTAATAACTACACTGAAAAACTGTTGATAGAATAGTTCCGCTGTTGACTGTTGTGCAGCGCTACTTGACATTTAAACTCACAGCTCAATCAAAATTGGGAGAGTTGCATTCTTAAACTGAACTACCAATGGCGTTAAGTGAGCGGATGCTTGACAAATAGTTCGACAGCTCTAGAAAAAAGTAGAGTTACTCTCCCAAAACTAAAGTGAGCTGTGCGTTTCTTTTTAACGCAACACTTCATCGCATTGGGCGAATAGTTCTGCCAACAGTTTTTGAGTGTATAAATAGATAATTATGTAAACAAACCCAAATTCGCATAAATAAAAATTGATTTTAAAACTTAACTATAAAATGTCAAAAGTCACTACATTCTATTTACACTTTTCTAAAAAGTATATAAATATTTTTAAATTTATTACTGTTTAATGTAAAGCATTTTTAATGTTCTTTTACAATATGTGCTAACTTCTTAATTTTATAATATAATATAAAAAAAACCATTACAATAGAGATAAGGTGTATGAGCCACTTTACCATGGCTAATTGATGATTTAACCTGACAAGCTTTTTTCTTCTTTTTCTTTTTTCTTAACCCTTTAACGTCCAGCGGTACATACGCTGTACCATAAAGAAATAAAAAACCTATCTTCAAATAGGGTAAGTATATTTATTCACAAAATGATATCTAGGGGTTTTCGGGGTCGCTGATTATGAATCTGATGTTAGATTTTGAAAATTCAAAATAACGGACGAAAATTAAAAATTCGATGGATTTCCATGGACCTTAGTATGTAGGGGTTTTCGATGTCACTGATTACGAATTTGATGTCATAGTTTCAATATTTAAAATGTCGGATGTTAAGATAATGGATAAATTTTATAAACTGTGTTAGGTCTTTAATCATTTTTAAATTCGGTACCAACTTTCTCTTAGCGTGAAATTTAAATTTTTTGGCCCGCCATATTGGATCCGCCATTTTGGATTTTAAAAATCTAACATCGGATTCATAATCAGCTGCCACGAAAACTCCTACATACGAAGTTTCATAAAAATTCACCAAATTTTAAATTTTTGATCCGTAATATTGGATATGACATTTTGGATTTTCAAAATCCGACATCAGACATCATGGTTTTGTAAAAAAGAAACTATCGTCTCGGCGCAGTATTAATAATCGCGATTGGTTAATTCGTTTGTTAAATAGGGCCGGTACCTCGTCTTGTTCCACTCTCCCCCAGGTGAGCCTAGTACTAAATGTTAAATTTTGCATAAATGATTTTTTTAGACTATAGTTTCGCTTAGATCCAAATATGTATAAATCAATATTGTAGCGCAACTTTTCCTACAATTTTGGGTTAATTTAAGTAAGCGGTCTTGTTTTTTTACAGAGTACTTGCCTAATGCCAAATAAATAATTTGTAAACAAATATACCCAAAAAATTTTAAAAATATGTAACTTCGGGAATTTATTTAGAGCGAAACACCCTTCTATAGTTAGTTTATTGGTTTATTTATTTACTCTCCCTGTTCACACAGGGTTCGAGACTCCCTAATACATTTAAGGGGTTAAACCACTCTAGAGCGTCAAAAAGAGGTTGTAATTTCAACAATTTTTTAAACGAAAAGTTTAAAAGTAATGAAAAATAGGTTTACATATCTCTATCATGTATACTTTACAGAGAAAAAATATACTTTATAAATTTTGTATTGTTTAAAAACAGCAGATGTACATGTACGTGATGGAAACCTTTTACAAAAATAATTCTTTCGCGGCCGGAAAGGTTTTTGCTACAATTTTCATCCTAAAACAGAAAACAAATTTTTTTCTATTTTTACATCTTAAAAGCTAGAGAAAGACGTAGGAGATTTTTTTCAAATCGATTTTTGCAAAAATAGTGAACATTTTATGAAAAAACTGAGTTTTTGACTGAAAAAAATAGGTACTAAATTGTTTATAACTAAAAAAATATGCAACATAATAAAAATCCCCTACGTCTTTCTCTACCTTTTGAGAT
Source organism: Leptopilina myrica (nomen nudum) (assembly GCA_032872475.1). Lineage (NCBI taxonomy): Eukaryota > Metazoa > Arthropoda > Insecta > Hymenoptera > Figitidae > Leptopilina > Leptopilina myrica (nomen nudum). The sequence continues at coordinate 25,206,190 of CM065460.1, read as the reverse complement.
GTAAAAATAGAAAAAAATTTGTTTTCTGTTTTAGGATGAAAATTGTATCAAAAACCTTTCCGGCCGCGAAAGAATTCTTTTTACAAAAGGTTTCCATCACGTACATGTACATCTGCTGTTTTTAAACAAAACAAAATTTATAAAGTATATTTTTTCTCTGTAAAGTATACCTGATAAAGATATGTAAACATATTTTTCATTACTTTTAAACTTTTCGTTTAAAAAATTGTTGAAATTAGAACCTCTTTTTGACGCTCTAGAGTGGTTTAACCCCTTAATCTGCTTATTCTAAGAACATACCCATTCCATACATTTGAAACACACGCATACCTTACACTTACTTATACTATCTTAACTTCTTAACTAAATTAATAATGTTGTAGTAGTAATCCGCCAGAGCACCGGGTTTCCGTTTCTAGTTCCAAATGCCTTTTTTGGCTTTGTCAAAACAATATTTAAAAAATTAATCAAATTCAACGAAAATTGTGTAATAAACGTAAGTAACTACTGTAATAATTGTAACTTTAATTAATATTATAAACAATAAATTTATAAAAGGAATATTATTCTTGTTTTTAACGGAAAACCCATAGTTTTGACAAGTGATCACGATCCTACTATAAAAATAAAGATCAGGCATTACCAACCTGATTAATTAGCTAACTGGTTTCAAGAACCTATTTAAATAAATAATTAAAATTATTTAAAAGCCTTTCTCTTGCTCGGGACATAACAACTGATTTGGTGGCAGCGGTGGGATTCTCACTTTTGTTATAAACAAATTGATTTAAAAAAAAAAATTAAAAAAAAAATTTTTTTTAACAATTTTTAAGAGTCAAAACTAACTCTACATTCAAAATTCACAATCAAACCATATTTAACTAACTCTTAATTGTTTACAAACTGTAAACAATTTCCTATTTCCTCAAATAATCCTGAATTTGAGCTGTCCTTGCGCCGTCGGGCGAATTTCGGCTCGAAATTGAGAATAGTCTACGCCGTCCGGCGGGACCGTTCAATTAAGGATTTCCTTTCTTCCAATTAAAATAAATTCACATCCACTTATATTTTGTGAAATTATTATTGCGCCGTTCGGCGAATTTTAATTGATCAAACCGACAAATACGCCGTCCAGCGAATATGTCAACTTATTCACTCCTTTTACCTTCTCCCAATGTTTCTTTGACTCTTTAAAATAATTGTAAATTGCTTTTTAAAATATTTTGAAGTATTAATAAACAAAATTATTAAAGACATTAAATACCTAAAAATGTCATTAATTTGCAGTTAAGAATTATGTGCGATAAAATTCCAACAACAAGGAAAAATAGAAATCGAGGAGGAATCAAAGCACAAAGAAGATTTAATATTGAATCATCACTAGAATCAGAAAAATTTGTAGAAAATTTCTAAGCTAAAAATACCATCAAAGAATTAAAAACACAAGAAGAATTTTTTAAATTTTTTGAAAATTTATTAAATTAAACGGAGCAAATTTAAAAAAAAATAAAAGGTGTAATTAAAATTCAATAAATTTTCAATAAATTAATGTGTTTTGTTTATTGTTGTATGATAATAGTATACCTAATATTAATTGCAATAATTTGGTATACAAGTCCAAAAAGGAAAAATTGAAATAAAACTAATTAAATAAACAATAAGCTGATCAATAAGTCATCAAATTAACCAAAAAAAAATATATACATATAATCGGATTCTAGATGAATAGATATTTTGACATAATTAATAACTTTAATTATCCCCAAATTGAGTTAGTCTCAGGAGATTTAACATCTCATAAAGGTATATTTCTTATCGATAATACGAGTCGACTAATTTTAATAAAAGAGACAGAGGGAGTTTTCGGCAAATGCTCGGATTATACTCCAGATTACATCACTGGTGCTCACTTTAATTTTTGAATATGTCTTCTATTACTGTTTAAGTAACACGTTGTAATTGGTTACTTCGGTAAGCTCTTAATTTTCATTGGTTCAAATATTGTGAATTTTCACAATGTGTGAAATATCCCTTAGGTTCTAGAAAAATTGCTTCCAAACCCAACCTCCTGGTTGTTAATTTCCTTCCATTTTTAGAAAAAATGTTACTAGATAAACCAGAGTGTAATCGGAATTCGAAGTGAGAGCACAATCTGGTTTATCAGGTAACATTTTTCTAGGGAATTTCAAGGAAATTACCAAACGGAAGGTTGGATTTTAAAACAATTTTTCTAGAACCTAAGGGATATTTCACAGATTGTGACAATTCATAATTTTTAAACCAATGAAAATTAAGAGCTTACCGAAGTAACCAATTAGAACGTGTTACTTAAACAGTAATAGAAGCCATATTCAAAAATTAAAGTGAGCACCACTGAAGTAATCTGGAGTATAATCCGAGCATTTGCCGAAAACACCCAGAATTGTCTTCATTTATTAACATCGATAGAGACACTCGATATACAACCCGACAAAATTCAATTCATACGGACGGTAGTGCCATAGTAGAATTTTGCACATTTAGATAACGTGAAACTGTTAATTTGTAGCAAAACTCTTACAAAGTTGTGAAAGTTACATAAGTGTAACATAACAAACTTTAAGTTTCATTCACTTGAAACGATACCAATCAAGAACCTAAATATAACGACTTTGCTGTACTTTATCAACGAAAATTGTGTAATAAACGTAAGTACACTACCGGTCAAAATTGAGAGACCACCCATTTTCAGATGATTGAAAAACATTTTAAAACAAAAATTGTATGAAACCTAAAATTTTTTTATTTTTATTTTTTGAAAGATGTTAAAATTTTAAAGAGAACAAGATGTTTTCGAAGTCATTTGGGCAATATTTAATTTAGATATTTTTAAAAAATCGTCATTTTCAATGTTTTACAAAAATTTTAATAACTTCTAAAATAATGTACGCTTTTTAATGATCTTAGGCTTATTTTAAAGGTCATTTGTTACACTATAAGAATTACTTATAGGCATTAACGTGTAATTTTTTTCCTAGAAAATGCAGGCCGTCAAACTTGGACCAAAAAAATTCAAAAAATTTGGAACATTCTTATTAACAGAAATATAATTTTTAAAATTCAAACGTATTAATTTTATTAAATTTTCTTGAAAAATCTACACCATATGATGTTTTAAATATTTTTTAGAATATTTTTTAGTACAGAAAAATTGTTCCAAATTTTTTGAATTTTTTTGGTCCAAGTTTGACGGCCTGCATTTTTTAAGAAAAAAATTACACGTTAATGCCTATAAGTAAGTCTTATAGTGTAATAAATGACCTTTAAAATAAGCCTAAGATCATTAAAAAGCGTACATTATTTTAGAAGTTATTAAAATTTTTGTAAAACATTGAAAATGACGATTTTTTAAAAATATCTAAATTAAATATTGCCCAAATGACTTCGAAAACATCTTGTTCTCTTTAAAATTTTAACATCTTTCAAAAAATAAAAATAAAAAAATTTTAGGTTTCATACAATTTTTGTTTTAAAATGTTTTTCAATCATCTGAAAATGGGTGGTCTCTCAATTTTGACCGGTAGTGTAACTACTGTAATAATTGTAATTTTAATTAAAATTATAAACAATAAATTTATAAAATGAATCTTATTCTTGTTTTTAACGCAAAACCCATAGTTTTGACAAGTGATCACGATCCTACTATAAAAATAAAGATCAGGCCTTACCGACCTGATTAATCAGCTAACTGGTTTCAACAACCTATTTAAATAAATAATTAAAATTATTTAAAAGCCTTTCTCTTGCTCGGGACATAACACCTTCTTTCCCCTCCAGTTCTATCCTCTTCAATCCCCACCTCTTACCCCTTTAGTTTTTGCTCTTCGTTTACCTCTTTCAGCTTCCCCCATTTTCGATTCAACATTTTTTTCATTTCTCAAACGCAGAGCAGATGATGAGAAAAAAGAATTCTTTATGTTTACAAAGAATTCATAAAGAATTCTTTTTTCTCATCATCTGCTCTCTTAGATACATATACGTTGTCCCAATTGCGTGAATATTTGTGTGAAATATACTCTTGTTCAAGGTGTGTAGTTTGCCAATTTATTCATGTATTCCGTGGTGAATATTTCACTCCCAGGAGCAAACCTCGTGTTCGCCATCTCGAATGATTCGCCTGAATCATATGGACGTTGGCGATCCATATCGAGTAATGCCCTCGAGATTAAGCGTTCTCTCTAATGGCAACTTTATCCTGTTAGTTAGCTCCGTTGAAACTAACTAATCAAATACAAACTCTCACTCTCTGCTTATCGACAAATTACATTATAAGCACTTCATTTTTATCAATAATTATAATTAACTATAATAATTTGAATGTTCTTTCATTAATTCATTCACTTTTTCTGTCCCTCACACTCTGAAGTTGGTGTTTGAATATTACTTTTTTGTGTTTTGATACAGTTTGTTTTTTCGTAGTGTTAACGAGACACGTGATAATAATAATATTGAATTTGACAATTTATTTTGACTAAATTAATTGTTAATTAATTACTCTCTAAAACTGAATCAGTGAAATTTCACTGAGAATCAATGACTCTATTCTCGCGATTTGAATCAGTGAAATTTGACTGAAGATCAGTTAAAAATGATTGAAATTTCAGTCATATTTCACTGATTGGCCAATTAAAAAATAACTGAAATTTTCAATATGTGTGATTGAAATTTCCAGTAACTTTTTTATTGGTCAATCAGTGAAATATGACTGAAATTTCAATCATTTTTAACTGATTTTCAGTCAAATTTCACTGATTCAAATCGCGAGAATAGAGTCACTGATTCTCAGTCAAATTTCACTGATTCTCAGTGAAATTCCACTGATTCAGTTTTAGAGAGTACGGATTAATTAATTTCGTTAATTGAGGAGCTGGATTCTATAACCGGCTCTTCGCTTGGAGCGCAAGCGCTAATACCAGTCGGTGTCGGGTGGCAGTGAGTGGCCTAGAGGCGCTCACTGCTCACTGACTGGTATTAGCGCTTGCGCTCCGAGCGAAGAGCCGGTTCTAGAATCCAGCTCCTCAATTACGGATCGACAAATAGCGAAAAATAGTTTGTGCAATAAAATTTTTGTTCTTTTAGAAAATACTGTTAGCAAAAGATTTTAATTATTTATTTAAATTGAAAATAAAATGCATTGAATTCTAACATTGACTCTACATTTTATTATTAGAATTTTAAATGTATCTTTATTTTTCATGAAAAAATAGGTTAAAAAAAGAAGTCAAATCGACAAAAAAATGTAGGTTAAAGAAAAATCGTTGCCTTGAAAAAATTTGAAAAAATATTAACATATGTAAGTTGATAATAATTTAACGAGAATAACAACAAATATTTTGTTATTTTGTATAAATCTATGTATTTAACTAATTAGCGCTTGCGCTCCGAGCGAAGAGCCGGTTCTAGAATCCAGCTCCTCAATTACGGAACGACAAATAGCGAAAAATAGTTTGTGCAAGGATTGCGCACGTTGTGAGCAGAGGGCTGCCAATTTTTGGAATTACTAGGAAACAAACTGGTAAGTTTAATTCAAATCTTTTTATTTTATTTATTATTATTGTTAACTTAAAATCTTTTATTTATTGTGCAATTAATATATTCTTATTAATTAATTGTTCTATTATCAATAATTATTTACTTGATTTAAAATTTCTTCTTCCTCTTCTGAAAAAAATCTTTTAAGCTTCTTCTACTCGTAAATTATTAGTTATTTATTATTATTTGCTAACATTATTTTCTAAAAGAACAAAAATTTTATTTTTCGAGAAAAAATTTAGAATTGTTAATATATTTATTTATTTTTATATAATTTACACAGTTAAATTTTTTTTCTAGGTGAGAGTGGGCCAAACCTGTGGGTAAACCGGTCATGTCTCAATATTTCCGAAATGGCGAAACTGTTGAAAGTGTTTACAAATTTTAAACAATCTTGTTTAGCATACCGTATTTTTTCAATTTGAAACTTTTTATTTGTGTTTGTGCTCAATTAAATGATCGGAAAGTGAAATCAATTGAATCGTTTAGTTATAAGAGTCAAAAAACTGTTTGAATGGCCGATTTGTCCCACTCTCCCCTATGAAGAATATATTTTATACAATATATAATTTACACGATCAAATTTTTATTTTGTATGAAAAATATTTTTTATTTTTACACGGAAAAAAATACGTGAATCATTCCTTGAAAGTGCTTGACTTTTGGATAGGACACAAAATACAAGGCGGTATCATATACTTTTTATTAGAAAATATAAAAAAGTCCTAGAATTATTCTAGTACTAGTATGGGCCACAGTGTTTTTTTAAATTTTAACCAAAAGTCATTTGTTCAGTTTTATAAAGTACGTAAAAGATTAGTTGACTGCGCTTAAAAATTCTGTAGAGCATGCGCAGTGTGCGTTGCGCGTTTCTATCCAAGGTAAATGACAGCTGTTCGTCTGTTTACATTTGTGTTAATTCAGATGTGAATATACTATTATTTTATGAAAAACAAATGGTGTTAATATATATTTGTCTTCAAGAATTGACTTTCAAAACAATATTTTTTATGTTGTGTTTCTCACAAAACAGAATGTTATGTAATTCTCAGTTTTCAGTGAAATACCATGTCTCTCAAGTCGTGAAAAATTTCACCATGTGGTATATAAGAACAATTCGATACGTTCTTTTAAATGTTAAGTGTGTGTTTATATTTAAGTTATACGCGAATATATATGTGTTATAGGTTAGTTCATAAGTGTTGATAAACGTCGAAAAGTGATACAATAATAATTGTTCTGTGTTCGTGTGATTTATTATGCGAATATGTGAATAAATGAGAGAGTTTAAGAAAAACTGTGTGAACAAGTGGAATTTATTTTTTTATTTTACAGAAACATAAAATTTTTTATAAAGTCAACGAAATTCTCAAGCAAGGTACTAGACTGTTTCTAGTATTTTGTGTCCTATCCAAAAGTCAAGTACCGAGTCAATGAAAATTTAACGTACTTTTTTTCCGTGTATATATAATTTACAAGATTAAAAATATTTGGGTCAAACCATTATATTTCGAATATTTCACTGAAAACTGAGAATTACATAACATTCTGTTTTGTGAAAAACACAACATAAAAAATATTTTTTTAAAAGTCAATTCTTGAAGACAAATATATATTAACACAATTTGTTTTTCATAAAATAATAGTATACACTGAAAAAAAAAGATAATGTTAATTTTGTCATACAAGTATGGTTAGGATGTATAGCTGAAACAGCAATACCGTATTCCTGTTCTTAAAATACAGTATTCGTGTTCTCCGCATACATATTATTGTCTCTCAAATACATATTGCTGTTCTACACTGCGTATGGCTAAAACCGCAATACTGTATGGCAGTATCATATCTACCAATATAATATGTCAGAATTGACTATATTTATGGCAGTACCATAAATATATTTTTTCAGTATATTCACATCTGAATTAACACAAATGTAAACAGACGAACAGCTGTCATTTACCTTGGATTGAAACGCGCAACACACACTGCGCATGCTCTACAGAATTTTTAAGCGCAGTCAACTAATCTTTTACGTACTTTATAAAACTGAACAAATGACTTTTGGTTAAAATTTAAAAAAACACTGTGGCCCATACTAGTACTAGAATAATTCTAGGACTTTTTTATATTTTCTAATAAAAAGTATATGATACCGCCTTGTATTTTGTGTCCTATCCAAAAGTCAAGCACTTTCAAGGAATGATTCACGTATTTTTTTCCGTGTAAAAATAAAAAATATTTTTCATACAAAATAAAAATTTGATCGTGTAAATTATATATTGTATAAAATATATTCTTCATAGGGGAGAGGGGGACAAATCGGCCATTCAAACAGTTTTTTGACTCTTATAACTAAACGATTCAATTGATTTCACTTTCCGATCATTTAATTAAGCACAAACACAAATAAAAACTTTCAAATTGAAAAAATACGGTATGCTAAACAAGATTGTTTAAAATTTGTAAACACTTTCAACAGTTTCGCCATTTCGGAAATATTGAGACATGACCGGTTTACCCACAGGTTTGGCCCACTCTCACCTAGAAAAAAAATTTAACTGTGTAAATTATATAAAAATAAATAAATATATTAATAATTCTAAATTTTTTCTCGAAAAATAAAATTTTTGTTCTTTTAGAAAATAATGTTAGCAAATGATTTTGATTATTTATTTAAATTGAAAATAAAATGCTAATGTGCAACAAAATTCTGATAACTGTCAAAAAAAGTAGCAATTACTTTCTTCACAGTAGTGACTGCTATGCGAATATCATTCAGAACTTCCAAAGTTAATTTTTTAATCCACACAGTAATCAGTGCTGTGAGAAAAAGTACTCAGTACTTCCACATTTTCTCCGTGTATAAAACAATTTATGTAAATAAAAAAGTAACAAATGGGTCAAACCATTATATTTCGAATAAAGTCGTTGCGGCCTAATTTTTAAAAAAATTGATACTTCTAGAATTGAATCTGTATGATCTCTGAATAACGAAATGAAAAGAATTATATTAAAATATTTATTACTTTTCTTTAAATATGAGTGTAAAGTGGGAAAGGTACGAAAAATGGCACTTTTTAGCAATTAAAAAATATTTTAAAAAGTATTGATAAATTCTTAAAAGTGCAAAAAGATTTATTGATTCATGTTTATAATTAGTTGAATAATTATTCATTAATAATAAAACTAGTAAAAATATAAAAATAATAGATAAAATAGGTTTTTAAAGTCGATCTACCAAATAACCTAATTTTGACGTATTTATCAATTAATTACAAGAAGGTGGAATTATTGAAATAAATAAAAACTCACCGAATATAGAGTATTTTTGATGAACTTTCAGAATTTCTTATCACTTTTTTAATTTTTCCTTTAAATATACAAGAAATATTGAGTTAAAAGTACGCAATTTCTGAATTGTTGGGTACTTTACAACTTAATAACTCTGTTAAAGAAAAATAAAAAAATTTGGCATTTTTACAACTTCTAAATAACAACGAAAACTATACACTCAAAAATTTTTGTTTTAGTCCCGAGACTACTTTAAAAAATATAAAGGTTCAAAAATTGCACACTTTTTCAGGTTAAAACTATTTATTTTCTTAAAATTGAAGTTGGTTGTTAATTTAAACACTACTATCGGAAAGTGATTAACAACAAGAAACCAACTTCAAATTTAAGAAAATAAATAGTTTTAACCTGAATTTAAACTATAAATTTAAAACTATTAATTTAAACACTACGATCGGAACGTGATTAACAACAAGAAACCAACTTCAATTTTAGAAGTTGTAAAAATGCCAAATTTTTTTATTTTTCTTTAACAGAGTTATTAAGTTGTAAAGTACCCAACAATTCAGAAATTGCGTACTTTTAACTCAATATTTCTTGTATATTTAAAGGAAAAATTAAAAAAGTGATAAGAAATTCTGAAAGTTCATCAAAAATACTCTATATTCGGTGAGTTTTTATTTATTTCAATAATTCCACCTTCTTGTAATTAATTGATAAATACGTCAAAATTAGGTTATTTGGTAGATCGACTTTAAAAACCTATTTTATCTATTATTTTTATATTTTTACTAGTTTTATTATTAATGAATAATTATTCAACTAATTATAAACATGAATCAATAAATCTTTTTGCACTTTTAAGAATTTATCAATACTTTTTAAAATATTTTTTAATTGCTAAAAAGTGCCATTTTTCGTACCTTTCCCACTTTACACTCATATTTAAAGAAAAGTAATAAATATTTTAATATAATTCTTTTCATTTCGTTATTCAGAGATCATACAGATTCAATTCTAGAAGTATCAATTTTTTTAAAAATTAGGCCGCAACGACTTTATTCGAAATATAATGGTTTGACCCATTTGTTACTTTTTTATTTACATGAATTGTTTTATACACGGAGAAAATGTGGAAGTACTGAGTACTTTTTCTCACAGCACTGATTACTGTGTGGATTAAAAAATTAACTTTGGAAGTTCTGAATGATATTCGCATAGCAGTCACTACTGTGAAGAAAGTAATTGCTACTTTTTTTGACAGTTATTAGAATTTTGGCGCACATTAGTAAAGAACAAAGTATTCAAAGATGTGAATATAGTAATGAATGTTTTGCTCGAAGTAATGAATGATTTTTTCACAGCTCTCAGTACTGCGTAAAATTATTTTTGAAAATTAGTAGATCAAAGAACGCTTAACCTTGAATTATAAAATAGATCATTTCATACAAATGATTAAGAATAGTTTAATCTATTAAATGATTAATAACTACAAATTTTAAATTTAATAAGTATTCTTGTTTGACGATTCTTTATAATTTAACGAAAATTACGCTTTATTAAAGGTTCAGAACAATAAGCTTTTTAAAGAAAATGACAGAGTTATGCAATTGTTATTTAATAAAATAAGTAATAGTTTTTAAAACTATTGTTTTAGAAAAAAGTTCTTAACTTATTGTTTTTTCCTTATAGTTAAATTTAGTTTTTATGTTCATAAAAAATAAATACTTATTAATTTTATTATTTCAAGTTATAATTTTAACTTATAGAACAAATTTCAGAGTTTTTAGATTCTTTAATATGTTTTAAGTAATATTTACATTTTATATCAATTGAATATCAATTGTTCGAATAAATAAATAGAAAAAATAAAGATATAAGTTTAATTAAAATAAGCATTTTCTATAGTATACCAATTTATAAAACGGTAAAAGATTTAAAACATTATAGTTGTAATTATAAGCAAATCCAAATGATAATTTTAATAATTTAAAAATTTCATTACAAAGAAGAGTCTTATTTTAAGGTAGAACAGCAGCCTTGTTTTAAGATACAACATTTTGAAGAAAATCCTTGCCAATTTTACAGATTTTTTCTCTTAGAATTATTATAAATTTTTTTTTAATAAATATGGAATTTTTACAAGAACTTTCTTGGAATATTTAAATAAATTTTTATTTTTTTATACATTTCATTTAACATTTGAAATATATTTTTATATGTGCATGTTACTTCATCTGACATTGTTAGAGGTAGAATCGAGCAATAAAATTTGTAATTGTCAAGTTTCTGAAAAACCATTTTCTTTAAAACTTCCCGTTTGTATTCTAAAATACCAAATGTTTCATGACGTATGAACTTACGATTCAACCGCAATTAGTTTTTAATAGCCAGTGTTAACCAAATATTTTGTCGATTAAGAGAAATGTGAGAAGTAATTTTTGAATCGCGATTTTGCTCTCACAACGTAACGTTGACAGATGACATAATGGCCCCATATTTAACATGATTAACGGATAATGAAGCAAAAAATGATGCTTTGGTTTAAGAGAATTCGGAAATAATGAAGTTAGTAGCGACAAATAATTTTCTATCAATGTGCCTAAGTAAATGTGTAAATTTTTTTGAACTATTGGACACATTACTATATCCAAAATTTCATTTAAAAGAATAATTAATCTCCAGTGACCATTATCTTGTTGAATGTAGTGTCCTATGAGAATTCCAATATTACGTATGAGGCAAAATGATTCACTTTCCGACATTTTAATATATTTATTTTTTACTTGCTGCAAAGTTATAATTACAGGCTTACTGCGAACTTCATTAAGTCCGTAGTCTAACGTTTTAATTTAGTTGTTTAATTCGTCACACGAGAAAAACTTTTCAACGAGAATGAATTGGTGCAAAATTAGACCTAGATCGTACTCTAAGATGCCTTGGAAAATATCATGTAAAACGTCCACTGTCATGATATCTAAAGTGAAGGAAGACTGTATACAGCTAAGTAATGACATACCACTAATGCCAGTACAACTTTGATTCACTCCACTCAAATGCTGAATATAATTTTCTTTTGAACGCAATTGACATGAAGAAGCTCGTAATATTCTATTAATATCTTCACTCGAAATTAAACAAAATCGGCAAGGAAAATTGGAAGAGAAGCTTTTTGTGAAACCCAAGATTGTATGAATTGCGAGATTATCTCCAATTACTCCAGCTAAACTAAAATAAATCTTGATCGTACCAGAAGGCGTACGAACAGAAATTCCCTCTTGTTCTAATAGCAGTAGTGTTTGTACAGCTTTTTGGAAAATTTTCATCAAAGGAACCAATTTATGATCAGAAGATTTAAACAATGTTAAGAGAAAAATATTTTCAGTTTTTGATACCAATTGGGATGGTAAGCATGGTATAACTACATACACTGCACTAACTTTTCCAATTCCTTTGTGAGATCCTAAAGGATTATTGGTTTCAAAGTCATCTTGATAGAGTAGCAGAGGTAAAACTATTCGATTTTCAAATGATTCCTTTTTTGACTTCCAATATTTTCCTTGAGTAATGTTACTTATCAGTTTATCATTTTCAAGCTACGTTTTCAGGTGATTCTTCAAGAAATTTTAATCTTTCTGTCAACTGTTTAAATAAGAAAGATATTGCAGGCTGTTTAATAAAGTTATTAAAATAATCTAACATATGACCAACACGTTCTCGTGGTAAATCCAATAAAGCATACAAATCACTAACCAAAAGTGAAGTTTGCTCTGATAAATAGTCTCGTAAAGTATTCGAGTCCATTTTAACTTAAAATACAAAATTTTAAATAATTGAAAATTCAGTCAATTTTAAAAAAAGACAAGGCTTTTAAAACTTTCGAAGAAAACTTCACTTTATATGTTGGTACTTTCGGCTGTTTTAATTGCCCATGGCAGAACGATCAATATTGCTGTATCTTTTTTGTCTATAAAGTCAAAAATTTTTTTTTAATTTTTAATGAATTTATTATTTGATGTTTTTATTTATTTGTTATTAATTATTTATTTTTATTATTTATTATAATTATTTATTTTTACTATTGTTACGTCCGTAACTTATTCGTAATATACTACATTTACTTATAATGATTACGTGTTTATTCTCTTTTTAAATATTGAATTTTTACCTATATATTGTAAGTTATTATTATTGTTATTAAAATGCTTGTTATTGTATTAATACAATCTCTACATATTGTTGCATTATATTCAGTATTTTTATCGTCATTGTTATAATATATGTCTTACAACGAATATATAAATTGTATCAAATACAAGAAAGAAGAGTAATATTTAGAAGTATGTAAAAACCTTTGCCACAGACAATATTAACCTTGAATAATATAATCAGAATAACGATTAAGCATCATTTCAACGACCTTTCTATACACAAGGAAATCAACGAACGAGCAAGAAATAATCCATCAAGCAATCAACCTGTGAGGAACAGCTAACCGAACGAGCGGCACATATCCCCACTTATAATCCATGCGATAATTCCAGAGGCACGCTTAAAATTAGAAAAACAATAAGGAATAACCATCTCTTCACAATTCTATTAGCACCGAAGGCACAAAGCTTATGGGAGAAGTTTTATACATAAAGGGCACTAACTCTCTACATTCAGAGAGTAATTTTTTGAAACACCAACCTATAGTCATCGAACCATCGAGTTGAACACATCGTCTACAAGTGAACTAAAAGTACAAAGTTTAAAGTGAACTCCCAAGTGTTTAAAAATCAACCGAAGTTGAGTTCCAAACAAATATAATTTGAGGTTAACAAGTATTTTTCCAAGTGTTTAAGTTAAAACGAACTTCGCTTTTAGACTTTTTTCCCCGGTTCTTAAAATAGGACTTTAAATAATTCTCAAAAATTATTATTTGAGAAATAGATTCAAGTTTCGATTAAATCTATATTGAAACAAGACATTCCAAATTTCGAACCATCGAAATTTGCTCAACTACTGACAACCGTCTGGAAGAAAGCAAATATTTTCAAAATATAATACACTATCACATTAGTGTAAACAACAGTGATAAAATTCCACACTAAGGACAACTGTCGGAGGCCCACTTTGTGAAGGGCCATCTCAAGATTGGATTAACAGATTATTATCACCAGCTCATTCACCACCACTAATCGTTATTCTGAAAGTAAGATTTATAAACTAAAATTATACTCATTGTATTTTTGTCAATACTCTTCTTTCTTGTTGGTTTTTAAATAAATTATTCTCTCACAACACTTAGTAGGCTCATTGACTTATCCTCATCCCAAATTAGATTCAATTTATTTGAAACTAATTTAAAACGAGGAACGTTAGGTATATTTAATAAAGGTTTCTCGTTTTGACGTAACACTATTTATTATAATTATTTATTTTTATTATTTATTGAAATATTAAATTATTAAATTTATTGTAGAATTTTGTTGTAAAACTAATGAACTAACAAGCTCCGGCCCTACTAATTTTTCCAACAGACAAGGATAGTCTTTAAATTGACTAAATTCACTCAATTTTTCAGCTTGAATATGAGATTTTCGAATGATGTATGTATTTTTCCAAGCTGGCAGAATAACCTCTCGATTTGAAAATTTATCGCGAAGAAGACTCAATTCTGCATGGACATTGACTAAAAAATATTTTGACAATTACAACAGGAAATTATAAGAATATTAATTATGCTAATAATCAATACTGTTACAATAAAATAAATGTACCTTCATCTGGAAGGACATAGTTGTTGGGTGTATTTTCAGATGACGGAAATTGTAGAAATTTGTATTCAACTAACAATTTTCTTACGTAGTTGACTATAAAAAGAAGTTTGCCACAAGTCCCAAATGATTTTCCAGCCTCTTTCCGAGCAGGAGAGTAAAAAATTGCTGAGTTTAAATTAAACAATGCGTGGATCACATTTGCTAGACTTATTAACACTGATGAAGGAATCCTTAAATAATATTAAAAGAATGAATATGTTTTCAGATATTAAGGGAAATATAAGTAACTAAATAGTTACTATAGAAATCGATGTGTAGGATGCTTACTCTAATTTTTGCAAGGAATTTAAAGCAGTTACTTTTTCTCTTTTAAAAATTATTGAAATTTCTCTATCGATAATAACACGAGTTAAGATTATAAACCATGACTCAGGTAAATTATCTGAATCTTTAAAATTATGATATGTTGATAAAATTAATTGTCCTTCAAACGAACTTTCCAAAATTTTTTTTAAATTATCCCTACAGGGAATGTAATTTACATTATTAATGTCATTAATTTTTTTGAGGCAGTTGGAGCACGTAAGATAAAAATTATTAAATTCTATAAGTGGCGTCGATTCAAAAACTGATTGACTTATAGTGTTATTAGAGTCAGACAAATTAACTTCATTCATTGTATCGTCCCTTGAAAAAGATCCTAATAGGGATGAAGTTTGAGTTTGCAGTTCCGACATAACTTAAAAATAAGAAAATAATTATTAAAAGTAACAATACTTTGCAATTTTTTAAAATTATTTTACACTTATAATTTTACTTTAAATAATAAATAGTTTAATACACTAAAAATAATAAGAATTTCAATCAAATACTTTTAATAATTATATATTTTAATTCACATCGTTTTAATTAAAATATTAAACAGAAGAAAAGTCATTCAGAGAAAGTGAATAAAAATTAAAAATAGATTTATGCATATACTAATAACAAATCAAAAGCTTACGCAAAATATACTTATCCGCGAGAATTTTATAAAATTCAAATTATTAATATTCAAGAACCAAATAATTTATTTCTTACTTGTACTCCTTTCTTATATTTATATTCCTTTTTAACCATGTAGGTTAATTCGAAGTTTTGACAACGATAACAAATTGTAAAGTGTATTATTCCTATTTCAAAACAAACGTTCTTTTGTTTTTTAATATTAAAAAATATTTTTTCGCAAGACTGAGAGCTGTGAAAAAATCATTCACTACTTCGAGCAAAACATTTATTACTATATTCACATCTTTGAATACTTTGTTGTTTACTAATGTGCGCCAAAATTCTGATAACTGTCAAGAAAAGTAGCAATTACTTTCTTCACAGTAGTGACTACTATGCGAATATCATTCAGAACTTCCAAAGTTAATTTTTTAATCCACACAGTAATCAGTGCTGTGAGAAAAAGTACTCAGTGCTTTCACATTTTCTCCGTGTAGGTGAACAAAATTTTTGTTGACTCTTTTAAATTAACTATATATTTTGGATGGTACTTCTAAAAAAATTTGTGAGCCTTTTTTAAATCATGTATCTTTGTAAGAAGAATTAGTTTCAATCTTTTATAAAAATAATACTTACTAAAATAATTTATAATACTTACTAAAATAATAATTTTTATTTATATGCTCTTCCTTGAATTAAAAGAATCTTTATTCTCATCAATAATTCGTCGGATAAGAATGTTGAGTCATGTCTATTTTTGAAATTTTTTAAATAATCTATGCTTTTGATTTAACAAGGCTCGTGAAATAAAAAACACTAATCATTAAAAATTGTCAAAAAATGGATATGGCTCAGTATAACTATTCCAAATTTTTTTTTATTAAAAATATTGGTTTTTAAATTAATTAATAATTACAATTTTTAAATGTTATTACCACAGTTAATTTATAAGATAAATAAATAATAATGATAAAATAATATACCATCATCCGGGACTATGTTGTGCACCAAAAAGCATTTTTTTGATTCAATGATTATTTAAATTCAGAATTAGAAGAAAAAAGAAAACCAAGTTTTGATGTTTATTGCGGACATCCTTCTAAAGATTTCCTATAAGTTAAGCAATGAAAAAAATATTGTTTGTCTGAGTTGTAGTCATTAAAAGTCGTGTACAAAATAGTCCCTGGGATGGGGCTATTTTGTGCATCGAACTTTTGACTTTTTATAATGTTCCTAAACATTTTTTTGATCGTTTCGGCTTCATTAAATCTTTTGCTTAAATACTTCAGAGTAAATTAAAAAAATAATAAGATAGAAAACACTTTTTTTGTAGATATAATACAACAAAATGTAAGATAAAACACTAAGATTTTGCTAAAATCTGGATTTATTAAAAATTAACAACCTTTCTTTAAATCATATACACTGTTAAAAATTTAGGGAGTTAACGGACTCGGGGGTTGGGAGTTAAATTTTTCGAGTTATAAATCAACTCCAAAAGAGAGTTAATTTCTATAACTCCCTTCATTTAACACCCGCGCGAGTTATTTTTTTCCCAAATGGGTGCGACTTTTATAGAATCCCCTGGGGAGTTAAAATTTAACTTCCTTTTTTACAGTGTATTACTTAGGTATTAAATAACATTTTTTCTTTTTAAATATATATTTTAAACACTTGTAAATGACTTTAAAACATATTTTCAATAGGATCTTTTTTAAACGTTTTTTATAATATTTTTCAAAAATTTAAAATTAATTTTTCTAAGGTTAAATAAATAACAATTTATTATTATTTAATTTATTTACGAAGTTATTTTACGAGAAACGAGAGAAATAGTTTTAAAAATAATTTGAAAAACTTATAAATATTATTAAAAGTTATTTTTTGAGGTTGTGTTGCACATCGGTTCAAATTTTAATCGTTTTAATGATTTTTGTTAAATTTTATTTATAGTTTTTTGATAAAACAGTAAGACAGAAATGTATATAAATGATACACAGAATCTAATTTTCTTTCCAAATAAGACATTTCTACAAAATATTTAATTTTTTTAAGTGCACAAAATAGCCCCATAGAATTCTGATTTTCCATTTTTTTAAATAATCAATAAAAAGTTAGCGCATTAAGTTTTTATCATCACAACACAATTGACAATAAATATCTAGCACAGTTGAAGAGACACATTAAAACTCTAAAAGATCAGATACAATTTTTCAGAACTTTCAAAATTTTTGATACAAATTTTCTGTTTTTAGAAATTTTTTTCTGTTACCTGACAAAGAAATAAATAATAACATTTATTGCCCTCTATTCTCATATAATCAAACCTTCATTTCACAAAAAAGCAGATTAAATTATTTCATTTTAATAATTTTATTCATTAATAATCTCGCGTGCACAAAATGGCCCCGGTTGACGGTTGTAAAATTATTATAATATAAATTGGTAAGCTTCTAGAAGTCACATATAAAAAAAATTTTTAGATTGTAAGAGTATAGTGCCTGTAAAGTTAAAGAATAATGTTGTGGCAAGAAGAGAAAGGTATCTGAATATTTTAAATAATGATGATTATAAACTTATTGACAATCCCGATGAAATGTTACATGATAACCATATGCTTTAATTTCAAAAATTACTGAGTAAAGATTTAAATTATTTGTTCAATATGCGCGATACTTTGATTATACAAATGCCTCATTTCATTCAGCCGATAAACAAGGTTGAAAAACATATTCAAATACTATTTAGCGGTAATGCTAAAGGAGGTCATTGGATTTGTAGTTATTACGATGGATTAAGAATTTATATTTATGATAGTGTGAATGCGGGATGTTTAAACGTCCAACAAAGAGACTTTAAAAAAACTATATCCTTTTGAACCACCAGTAGTTTTTGTAGCTGTTGATCAACAAGCTGATGGTAGTGTTGATTGCGGAGTGTATGCAATTGCATTTGCAACATCCTTGTTATTTGATAAAATGCCAAATTCTGTTAATTATTATAACGAAAATAACGAAATGAGAAGGCATTTAAAATCAATGTTTAAAAATAATCGTTTAAGTTCCTTTCAAGCAGTGAGAGCAACGAATAATGGAAAATCTATAGTACAGTGTGATTGGAAGCGTCTTTTAGAGAATAGATTAGAGCAATTTCAAAGTGAAGAACGAAAACTTTTTAATTCTTTTGAGACTCCCTCTAAAAATAATGTAAATAGCGTTTTATCTATTAAGGATCATGAAATCAAAAGTCCTCAGAATTAAGAAATTGAAAAAAGAGAATTTTTGCAATGAAAGATAAAGAGAGGAGAATGAAAGCAAAACTTGAAGAAACGTATGAGCAGAAAATAATTAGATTAGAAAATGATGGATTTAGAAAACGTTAAATCGAGAAAATGAAAGTGAAGTTGAAAAGAAAATGCGCCAACAAAAAGACTTAATAAGTAAAAAAATTAAATTATCCTTAGAAACAGAAAATGGGAAAAAAGAGCGCCAACAAAAAAGTTTAATAAACTTTAAAAAATAATTATTTTCAGAAACGGAAGATGAAAAAAATGCGACAAAAAAGAAATTTAACATGCAAAAAACAAAAATTAGAAACAGAAACGGAAAACGAAAAAAGGTGCAATTAAACAAAAATTTAAAATGCAAAAAAGAAGAATTATTAGTAACAGAAACGGAAAACGAAAAGAAAGTGAGACTACACAAAAATTTAGCATGCAAAAATAAAAAATTGTTATTAGAAAGTGAAGTAGAAAAGAAAGAACGTCAAGAAAAGGATTTAAGAAGTAAATTGAATACAAAAAATGACCAAATATTAGAGACTGTAGGAATTGCAATTGTGCCTCCTGAACATTTCGATGAAAGTAAAGTTTCAGAGAATTATTTAGATTTAATGAATGTTGAGTGTAAATTTTGTAATGCATTACATTTTTTGTGTGAAAGATCGCCAGATAAATTATTTACTCATTGTTGTCATAAGGGGTTGGTAAAGTTAGATGATTTAAAACCTTACCCAATTTTCTTAAAAGAGTTATTATTTGATTCTAGCTCCATAGGTAATAATTTTAGAGAAAATATTCGTTTTTACAATAGTTCGTCCGCTTTCGCTAGCATGGGTGCTAAATTAGAAATTCCTAAAGACGTGGTCCTTATGTTTTTCGTATTCATGGACAAGTTAATCATAATACATACGCTCTTGATCCTGATAATGATAGAGATATTCGAAAATATGGTCAGTTATATATTCTTGATACTAATGAAGCAGTACTTGAACTAAAAAAATAAATTAAATGATAAATGTGACCCTTTAATAATGACAAATAGATAAATTATTAAGAAAAGTCAATCCCTATGCAGAAGGATTACAAATGATGAGAGAAGTAGAATTAGAAGAAGAAAAGCGAGGAAAAATAACTATTTTACCTTCAACATTTACTGGAGGACCACGTTCGTATCAACAATCATTTATGGATGCTATGCGATTAGTTCAAGAATTTGGAAAACCAGATTTGTTTATTACAATGACATGTAATCCAAAATGGCGTGAAATTACAGAAAATTTATTAGATAATGAAATTGCGTCTGATCGACCAGATATTGTAGCTCGAGTTTTTCAACAAAAGGTAAAAGCGCTAATGAGTGAATTAAAAGATAAAAGAATTTTTGGACCACTGCTTGCCTATGTATACGTAATAGAATTCCAAAATGTGAATGCCGTAGATTTATGGAATAAATATAAAGAGTGTATGATTCTTGATAATAATTTACCTGTGGATGTTTCGATTCAAAAGTCGTTAGTTTTAATTAATGAAGTTCTCACTTTTCATGGATTTACATTGCAACAATTTGGCTTGCCACATATAGATAAGAAACTTCTTGAAAAATATACTTCTATAGATTTAGAAAACAATGTGCTAGCATTACAATTGTTAAAAGAAGAAGCTACTGCTCTTATTTAAAGTCTAAATATTGAACAGCGTCAAATTTTTCATGTTATGAAGGCAGTACATGATGATAATTGCACTAATACGTATATTTTTCTTGATGGGCCAGGAGGTAGTGGCAAAAGTTATTTATATAATACAATTATTACAAATGTTGAAAGTCAAGGAATGATAGTACTATTAGTTGCATGGACTGGTATACCTGCTAATCTCCTAAAAGGTGGTCGAACATCACATAATATGTTCAAATTTCCTATACCAATAAACGAAAATTCAACCTGTAACATAAGTGGTTTATCAAAACACGCAGAACTTCTGAGAAAAGCTAAAATAATTATTTGGGATGAAATAACAATTGCACCTAAATATGCCTTGCAAGCAATAGAATGTATGTTGAGAGATATTACAAAATGTAACAAACCTTTTGGAGGTAAAGTTATTTTGCTTTCAGGAGATTTTCGACAAACTTTGCCAATTGTTCCACATGGTAATCGTACTCATATTGTTGAAATATGTGTAAAAAATAGTATATTGTGACGTCATTTTGAAACTAGCTCTTTACATGCGAATGTTAGATTAGATAAGAATCAGACAGAGTTTTCAAATTGGTTAGTATTAAGCTCGGTTAGAGCTAGTCCGGGAAAGTTTTCTGTTTTATTTCCACATCGTGATCCGGGTAGTTTACCTACCTGGCGCCGGGGAAGTTCCCTAAAACGGATTATCAGTGGTATATTATAAGTTCGAAATGTGGAATTTATAATTCGGTAACCGGAAAATCGGTAGTTGCCATTTTTGTAACGATTAATGGGTAAAACACGTAAGTAAAAGCAAATATCGTTACAACAGTGGCGCCCAACTCAAAGGTTGTGACAGGCGAGAGAGACAATATACGAATTTTCAGTGTAGTTATATAGTGACAGAACTGAATAAGAGCCTTCACTGCTGGTGAGTAATTAAATTTTCTTTTCATTATAAAATTATTCCCTTTTCGATCTGACAGGTACTATTTATTTTTACTTCTAGGGAAAACTTGAAAAATTTTTTTTCATTTCATTAATAAAAAAAAATTTATGGCACTTCTTAAAAAAAGTTGAAAATTCGACTTTTAAAAAAGTGGCCCCAAGGTGGTCACCATTCAAAAATTCACTAAAAAAGTTTTTAAAAAAATGTAAAAAACGTATTATTAATTTGTCCTGGAATGTCCTAAAAAAGTCTTGAAATTTTCAATCTCATTTATAGTAGACACCCTGTGATCAGGTAAATAATAATTTTTCAAATTATTTTCTCTGTTCAGACACAGGATATAAAAGAGAAATATTACCAGAAATTTTTGGTAATTTGGTAAAGTGAATAAAATTTTCCAAAAGTAGTTTAACAAAGAATAATTAGGTAATTATAGCTAATTCCGACCTAAGAAATTTTTGTTTGTTTGTTTGACAGCTAGACAAATTTTGTTAGTCGGAAAAATTACCCGGTAAGATTGGGAATTTAAGTAATTTGGAAATAATCCCCAATCAGTTTAAAAATTTAGTGAAGTGATAGAGAACTTTTTTCTCAACCGACAGTAACTAAATTTAGAGTCAGGAAAGTTACCCAATTTCGGATGAAATTTACCGGTCACTTATGTAACTTTGTAATATTTCGTGTAAAGTTGAAAAATGAATTTATTGAAAGAGGAAATATTTTTCGACGGACCCTAATTAAATTTTTCAAGTAGGTAATTTACCGGAAACTGTGGGAAATTTATCGGTAATTTATAAAATTTAGGAAATTAACCGATAATTAATTTAAAAAAATAGCAAAATTTACAATAAAACAGAAAACGATCGGAAACCAAACAGTGAATAGAGTTGATTTCCGAGAATTTTAGAAAACTTATCGGTCATTTATGAAAATTAAGAAATTAACCGATAATAAGTTCCCAAGAAGAATTTTTTTTAGAAATAATAGAAAATAATCGGAAACCGAATATTAAATAGCGGTAATTTCTGACAATTCTAAGAATTTTACCGGTAATTTAGTAAATTAACCGATAATTGACTCTGAAAAGTAGTGAAATTAGAAAAATATCGGAAACCGAGTAGTGCATAGCGGTAATTTACGCAAAGTTTCGGAAATTTAATCGGTAATTTAGGAAATTTATGAAATAAACCGATAATTGTCTTACAAAAATAGGGAAACTTGTAGAAATATAAGAAAACAATCAGAATCCGAGTAGGGAAGAGTAGTTATTTCTGACAATTTCCAGAAATTTTTGAAAACTTTGAGAAAGTTTAAGAAATTTCGGGAAATTTTAAAAATTTTACTGAAGTGATGTGAAATTAATAGAGAAAATAAAAAAAAATTCATGTTTTTTAAAATAAATTTATATCTGGTTTCACAGGAACTTAGTAAAATAACAGTTTATTAAAAAAAAAAATTTTCTGAAAACAAGAGAAATTTTTTTTACTACTAGTCTTTTTTGTGGTTTATTAAAAATTAATTTTTAAAAATTGTCGAACGAAGAGAAAATCCCACATGACAATACAAACAAAGGACTTGACGAAATATCATCTGACGAACATAATGACAGTGTTCAAACGATTGTACAAGTACATCAGACCGAAACAGAAGAGTCAAGGGTAACTGGGGATCAGAACACAAAGGAGTTGAGTTTAGCGGAACAATTAGGAGAACGCGTACGCGCTTTTAAGAAGATGAAACGCCAGTTGGAAATAAACAGTTGTAGTAGTTTCAGTAGTTTCGACACAGTTCAATCGAGATTAGAAAGACTAATTGAACGTATGCAAGGCGAATCGGGAGTACCGTGGTACGACAGCGACGTTGTGTATCCGAGACCCGGTAACGAAGTACAAACGTCTACCCCAAACACATCAGGCTCAGCTAGAAATTTTGATTTACCGGAAAGTCCGGTTATTAATCAGACAGAAAATAATTTCTCCAAACACTCAAATCAAAAATGAGTAAAGGTTTCAGACCAGAAAATTTTCAAACAAATTTTCCCACACACAACCCGACTTACAGATACGTGAATAAACACCCGAGGGACAGAGTGACAATAGATCCAAGATTAGAATTTTCTGATAAATCCGAAACACAAGAATTACGCGAATCAATGTTAGTTATGCAGAAACAAATCGAAGCGCTGACGTCACTGGTACAGAAACAAACAGAAAGACCAATGACAGTGACAAGTACATGTCCCACGTGCCACACGACGACTGTCTCAGGACAATCTATAGCATGGTGCCAGTCATCAAACAGCAGACCAACTGACACATACGGTTTACCGAACACGACTACAGGAAACTACGGTATTCAAATAAACGTGTCAGCGCCACCTACGATTCCGACAGTAAACTTAGACAATAGGAATTCACAATTTCAGGGCCTAAGAACCGTTTCGACACCCGACAGTTGAGTCCAATCGGTTATTTCCACATAGTCAAAATTACCCTGTTAACAGTACATTTCCACACGCGAACCCAACCGTACCTACGGCTACGAGACCGACAACCTGTCTATACGATCAAAATAGACAGTCAATACAATATGGAGAAAGAAACAACACAGAAAACCGTAACCAGTTTGAAAATCCATATTTCGGCAACGGACAAACGGGATTGATCCCAGACCCAAATAGACAATGGGAACCAGCCTCTAGATTTTCCCAAATGTCAAACGCTCAATTCAGACCACCGAGAGATGCCGCGAGAATCGTTCGTAGTTGGAACATTAGTTTTAATGGACAGAAAAACGTTAGCGTAGACAATTTATTGTGGCGAGTTGAGGAAGGTAGGGCCGCGTCTTTTCTATCAGACGAAGAACTTCTCGTAGCAATACCTTTTCTTTTGATAGACATAGAAGCTCACTGGTACCGTCAAAACCGACAATGCTTATTTTCTTGGGAAGATTGTAAGCGCCAATTCAGAAACCGTTTCGGAGACGTTAGGTTCCAAGATAGGCTTAAAGAACAAATAATAACGGTTTGACCGAGTTAGCAAACGAATACGAAAGAGCAGTAATGACTAATAACGACGACGTACTCCCATCCGCACCGGATAAATCGCTAATTCCGGAATACGCATTTAAAGGAGCGGGGAATAGTACTATCGACGTGAACAAAGTTGCAGCTATCGATTCAAGACCGGATCAAATCGGAAAATCATGCAGAACGAACGAACTGAAAACAGACGGTGAAAAGGCGAGTGAATTTTGGCCCAAGACAATAGATGCGTTAGTAGCAGCGTTGCTAGGTACTAAAATACAGTCCCTATCAGACAACCAGAACAACGCGAATAAACAAAATGGCGGAGGTTCCAAGTGGAACAAGAAAAAGAACTCTTCGCTACAGAAAAATTCGGATAGTAGGAAAGACACAGTCCAGCTCACATCGAATTCAAAAACCGATAAAGGAAACAGTTCTAGAAAAAAAAGAAATAGTTTGCTGGAATTGTAAGAAAATGGGACATTTTCAAACAGGTTGCGCTCAAGCAAAACGAAACGATTATTGTAAGCGTTGCGGTAAAGAGGGCGCGACAACGAAAACGTGTGAAAACTGTCCGAAAAACCTGAAGAAGGAGGAGAAGTAAAGGTCAACTCCTCCTCAGAAACTGATCAGACCTCAGCAACAGTAATAGTAAAAGTTGCGGAAAAATCCGTATCTATACTCCTAGAAAACTGGAAATCCGCGGAGATCGTTAACAAGAAGTCGAAAAACAGGAAGGCCACCCGTAAATTGGAGGCCAATCAAACTGTCTTGTTGAACGATTGCGGTGAGGCAGTTAATGGTGCATGTCCATGAGAGAACAACCAAGCGATCATGTCACTTTCGAAATCGGACGTCGAACCGAAGTTAGAATCAAAAGAAAAACCGCTGCGATTAGAAATTAGGGAACCTCCAGCGGAGGACAAAGGTTTTAGTTTGAGGGTATTTACGAGCATACGAATAGGTAATACCCCTAACGTACAAGCCTTGATAGATAATGGTGCATCACGCACAGTATTGGGAGATATCGGTTTAGCAATTGCCGACAAGTACAAAGCGGAATTGCAACCGGCAACCGAAAAAGCAGCCGTGACAGCCGACGGTACAGTTCGTCCAGTAAAAGCAGTCTGCTATCTCCCAATAGAGGTTGATCGGGTATCCCGCATGATTAAGGTGCTAATCGTCCCAGGAATGGGTGAACAGGTATTCCTGGGAGTGCACTTTATTCACCCCTTTGGCGTGATACTCGATGGTAGTAAAAGAAAATGGTACATGTCCGACTACCCAGACACAATACACCATTACACAGAAGAGGGTATAGAAGCAGTTAAAGAGACAGAGGAAAACACCCTACCAGAAGTATATCAAAAAAATGGGTTAAAAATAATCTCTGCCGAAGAAAGAAATAACTTAGAACAATTAATTTCTTCTGTTCTCAGATTAGTAACAGAATTAAGGAACAACTCGTGACAGCTCCAACTCTGACATATCCTGACTTTACGTTACCGTTTGAACTACACACCGACGCGAGGGATTTCGGTATTGGTGTAGTTCTTACCCAAGTACAGGAAGAAAAAATCGAGCAATAGCTTACGCGAGCAGAACGTTAACATCAGCCGAACGGAAATAGTCGGTCACTGAAAAAGAATGCCTTGTGGTAATTTGGGCTGTAAAGAAATTCCGACATTACCTCGAAGGGTTTCATTTCACGGTCATTACCGATCACAGTTCTCTACGTTGGCTTCATAACTTGCCTAATCCGACTGGACGGTTGGCTCGGTGGGTGTTAGATCTCCTAGAATACGATTTCGAAGTAGTGTATCGGAAAGGTTCAGAACATTTGGTTCCTGATGCACTATCAAGAATGTATGAAGAGGACATGGCGCTACCAATAGCTGCTATGGAACCGGTGGAAGACTGACAACATGTGAAGAATGTGAATGAAACTCTGATAAAATTCCACGGATGGAAGGTAACAGACGGTAATCTTTATCGTTATGGGCCAAACTCGCTTATAGATACGGTAATCGATGACCTCGACTCGTGGAAATTAGTAGTTCCTAAGGATCGAAGAAAATAAGTGTTTAACGAGACACATCGCGAACCCCAAAACAGGTCACCTTGGGAGACAAAAAAGTACAAACGAGTTTCTATACAGTATTACTGGCCAGGTTTGCACCGCGATATCAAAGAAGGGGTAATAACAGGAGACACTTGTCAAAAGATCAAACCCGATCAAAGACCTGCCTCAAGAGTCATCGGCAAGCGGGTAATACAAACGCCGTGGTCAACTATCGCAACAGATATTATAAGATCGCGATGAATAAAGGATGACCAATAGGTAGATTCCCCATAAAACTCTTAGACCCTGCAGAGAACCTAGGGATGGGGGAGAAAGAGATAGTCCATAAAAGGAATCTCTTAAAGATAGAACTCGAATTTGTAAATAAGTAACACATAATAGTCATCTTAGTTTAGATTTAGATAGTAAAATGAGTAACAACAACGAAAAAAAAATTAAATTTTGTTATTGTACACATTTTAATGGATTAGATTTAGTGTTTTTATAATTCTTGAAAACTTTTGTTTCTTTTAACTGGGTTGTCTAATCTGTAATTTTACCAGACAGATGCAACCTCAAAAATTATGAAGATAGGGAGATAATAAGACTCACAAGGAATGATGTTGTCTTTTTCTATTTAAAGAATTAAAGATTTTTGTTTGTTCGTGACAGTATTAACCTATTGACCCAACTTTAGTCTTCGAGAAACCTACTAAAAATACACTCAGAAGAAGAATCCGAGCATCACGTTAACTAACGTTTCAAAGAAAAATAACAAATGGTAGGCAGGAAGGACACTGCGCATAATAAGCTAATAGATTTAATAGAATCTTAATTTCCAAAGCATTACGTACCCTGTAAGATCGACAAGGACTTAAGGGTTATTAAGGGTTTGTAAATAAATAATAATAAATGTGAATAACGAGTGAGATGTATTCTGGTCAAAAAACCAATAAAGTCCGGAATATGTTTCGGCTAGGCCAAGGGAAGTTGTAACGTTGATTTTAAATAATCACGTTATAAAAACCGAATTAAGTTCTCGCCGAAACTCATTCAATCTATTCTTGAATAATTATTATAAATTAAATACGGTAGCCAGAATCAAACTCAACATTTTTACTTTATGATTATATCTTTGAATTATATAGAATCGATATAACACAGAAATGTTCAGTTGTACAAAAATATATTGTTTATATCAAGAGAATTCCACACGTTATAGGTTGATTAAAAAACATCAATTTATTTATTGTTATTTAATTATCAACCGACCGAAAATGTGTCAACGATTTATACCAATCTCTCCTCTGTGTGCGGTACTCACGCCCTATTATTCCAATATAAAAGTAACTTCGCATAAATAAAATATTGAGCTCGGTTAGAACTAGTCTGGGAAAGTTCTCTGTTTTATTTCCACATCGTGATCCGGGTAGTTTACCTACCTGGCGCCGGGGAAGTTCCCTAAAACGGATCATCAGTGGTATATTATAAGTTCGAAGTGTGGAATTTATAATTCGGTAACCGGAAATTGCCATTTTTGTAACGATTAATGGGTAAAACCCGTAAGTAAAAGCAAACATCGTTGCAGTGCATATTATTGAAATATATGTGTACGAATTTCAAGCTAGAGGTCTAAGGTGACTGTCCGTGAAGGAATTAAATTGATTCCTTTAAATAAAAAAGTTTTATTTGAAATTTAGTGAAATGGAAATTTTTTGACAAAAAAAATTTTGTACCCGGCTGTGGGCACCCTTGAAAAATCCGGTCAAAATGGAAAAATATTAAAGGAAACCAACACAAATAAAGAGGAAATGAAAGTTTCTTTATTTTAAGAGACTTTGCCGGCATAAAGAACAAAAATGATTACACGTTTTCACACTATGCTTATCGCTAACAGAAGCATAATGCTAGCATGTGAATTAGCTGGCCCGCATATCATAACGCACTTCTAATGCACTGAACGACTATAATCATCGCATTTAATGGAGTTTGCGGCTGTCAATTTCCTTGGCAGAAAGATTAGATAGATGAGACAGTAGTGCACATAATTGTCAGATGGTAGAGCTTCCTTGACATAAAGGTGCCCACAAGCCGGAATGACAGTCATTTTTTATCACACAGCTTTTACTCAAATACATATATTTGTTTTGTTATCAATACGAAAAGTCCGTATTGTGAACGGACACGACTTGCAATAATTAGATTAGTAAAGTCTGCTTGCCGTCGAAGTTTACGTAGGGGTGCCCACAACCGGAGCGTGCCCACAACCGGCACACTTTCCCTATTGATGATAACTGTAATTGATGATAATGATAATTATATTACTGATGATAATAATATTGATAATGATAATGATGATTATGATGATCGTGAGTTAATATTTATATTAGTAAGTATATTGTTGTTACTATATAACAATGAAAAGTTTTTATTAAATTTTTTGCACTATTTATAGCCATCCACAACTTTTTAAAAAATACTACACTGAGAAAAAAGAGGACGCGTTGCAGCACATTTTCGAGTATTGTTGCGCGACATCCTGATTTTTCCCTGATTTTTCCCTGACATGTGACAACCCTAAATAAAAAACCCCACACACAAAGCATTAAATTTCGGGCCCGGTTATTATAAAGGGGCGGAAGCACTTTTCTCGTCGAACGAGATGCTGAGAGAAATCATCGAATATGACAACACAGTGTAAGTTTGAATTCAATTATAAAAGTAAAAATTTTATTATTACAACTAAATTATATACTTAAAAATATAATTATCATTTGATAAAATTATTTATTAGTATTAATAACAATCAAAACAATTTTTTTGCAAATAATTAAAATAAAGCTAATTTGAACTGCCTTTTTTTATTTTTAATTATGATCAGACAAATTGATTTTTCTTATGCTTGATAACATTTAACCTTAAAAAAGT
This sequence comes from Leptopilina myrica (nomen nudum), assembly GCA_032872475.1. Lineage (NCBI taxonomy): Eukaryota > Metazoa > Arthropoda > Insecta > Hymenoptera > Figitidae > Leptopilina > Leptopilina myrica (nomen nudum). The sequence continues at coordinate 25,176,653 of CM065460.1, read as the reverse complement.
TAATAAGTCAAATTAATGAAAACGAAAACATTCGGACAAAGTAACAAATTTTATTTACTCCAACGTTTTGAAATCAAATCGATTTCCTCTTCAGGGAGTCTATTCAAAAATTTATAAATAATAATAATAAATAAATTATAATAAATTTATAAATTCAAATGTAACTGTGGTAAATCATATATAGGGCAGACCAAAAGACCGCTACATATTCGTAGAAAGGAACATATGAGTAATTCTAACTTAAATGACAAATATCATAATGCCATTACTAACCATTTGACAAATTCTACATTTTATAAAATGGGATGATTTTGATATTTTGGATATTGAACCAAGTCTTAACAAACGATTATTGTCAGAAATGTTTTTTATAAAAAATAAGAGGGAGAAAATAGTTTAAATAAAATGACCGATTTAGATAATTTTGATAAATCTTACGAAATGATTCTAAATTTTATTTCAAGTAATTAACGTGATAATACTCATTGTGTTTCATTCTCTGTTCTTATTCATCTTATTGTTTTTATTTGTTTTTGTTTGTCTCTCTTCAATTAATGTTCATTGTAAAGTGTCGTTAGAGTTTGGAGCTCAGTTTTAAATTTGACTTTGCAGTTTGCAATACAATTTATTTTATTATTTTGTGGTTTTTATTATTTTTTTGATTTGTGATTTATTATTATTTATGTGTTTCTAAGACGGATTATTTATTTATTATGGTATGTTAATTATATTTTTTATTTACTTATTCTTTATATAAATTTTTATTGATTTTTCAAATATTTTCTTTTATTTTTTTATTTATTTACTTATTATTGTTTCTTCTTTGAGTTTATTATTATTTACTTATTTTATTTCTAATTTTTCCAATTTGTATTTATTTCTATTTTTATTTTTGATTTTATGTAATTCAATTTTTATTATTTTCTGACTCCAGACTGTACTCCATCGTCAGGGTTTAAATTTTAAGTCTTCGTTTATTTAATTATTATTTTTGTGGTAAGATAATTTTTGGAAAATTATTATTGTTAAAATAGTTTTTATTATTTTTTAATTTTGTATATATTTTTTGAATAGACTCCCTGAAGAGGAAATCGATTTGATTTCAAAACGTTGGAGTAAATAAAATTTGTTACTTTGTCCGAATGTTTTCGTTTTCATTAATTTGACTTACTTATTAAGTATCTCGGACGTTAAAGATTAATTATCTTTAAAAAGTTGAAAAATTGTATTATTGTTAAAAAAATTAATTGAAATTATTTATAAATAATAACAATTTTATTTTATTTACTGTAAATATATTATATTCAAAATATTATTTTAATAATTAAAATAATATAAAAATTATTTATATAAATTTTTTTTAATTTTGCAGAGAATTGATTGGATTTATTGATGAAATAAAAGACGTCATAATCGTAGGGGCGCAGCGAAAAAAAGTATTACGATTCTTCTTAAATAATGCAGCTGGTCACCGGCTACAAATTAAAGTTTGGGACATCCAAATTGAGAGGATTATTGCATTTCCTTAAATGTAACCGAGTACGTTTTTTATTTAATATATATTATTATAATTAAAAAAATATATAAATGAAAAGTATTTTGAATATAAATTACTTTTCATATTCTGTTAATCCCCAAGTTTTGAACATGCAAATGAACAAAATATTTTTACTAAAGATAATTTCATAAATTACTAATCAGAATAAAAATTAAAATTTTACATTTCAAAATTCAATAACTAATTCTTTTAATAATAATGCAAAATTATTCCAATGAAAATTTAATTTGTAGAAGAAATAAATAAAAGTTTATTTAAACATTTAGAACTTTTAATATCTTTTTTGTAAAATTATGTTTATATATTATTAATTAATTAAAATGAAAATAGATCGTTCATCTGGATGGAGTTGGATCAAGGTCATGCAATGGAAATTTTAACAGTGGGACAATTCCCTTCGAGTTTGTTTTCCAGTGCAACAGCTAAGTTAACATTCTCGGAGAAGTAGAGAGTAAAAAACAAGAAGAGAAAGAAATAGCGTTAATCAAATTTATTGAAATTAACACTACAGTGGATGATTTTAGTAAGTTTTAAATTCTTTATAACTAAAACTACTGATATATTTATTCGAATTTCTGTAACATTTATTTTTCTCAATATTTGTTATATATTCAGATTTCAAATATGATTTTTTATTTTTTCTCATCGTTTAAAATTATCAAATTTTTTATTATCAAATTTAAACGTTATTATTATCAGATTTTTTTGTTTCTTTGACATTATAATAATACTATAAATTCTAAATTACAGTTTTTAAAATTTTGAAATATATAATATAATTAATTGAAATCAATGTTTTCTTATTTAGAAATACAAGGATTTATCAAATCATTATTCACTAAAGTATATAAGGAAAGATCGAAATCATTTATGTATCTCGCGGGAGCAATAACGGACGGTACTTATAGACTAGAAGTTAGAGTACAACAAGAGGACGAAGGTCTTACGTACTTAAAGAAATTCGAGAAGATCGAAATAAAGGAAAGAATGAATTATGAAGGTAGACAAATTAATATAATTGATTAAAAAAGTGTTTTAATGAATTTTTTTAAAATGCAAGAAGACAATTTTATGTATTTTTTAAATAACAGATTTTCAATTAAATTTAAATATTATATTTTCTGAAATTTTTGCAGGAACGATCTACCTAAATGTGGTTTCAACGAAAAATATTTTCAAAATTGAAGGAGAAATAATGTCTTCCAAAAGCGTTTTGAAAGCTTGTTAGCTTATAAAAACACCTCTAAATGAAAATGCAGTGCAGTCATCGAAAAAGTTGAAGTTGGATTAAAAGGAACTTTGTTTTTATTGAGTCTATTTTGTAATAAGTTTGAACATAACCAATCTGTTTTGGCAGTTGTATTTCATTATAATACAGTGATTTATTCTGGCAGAATCAGCCATAATTATGGCAGTAATGACGGAAAATTTCTTTCAGTGTGGTTAAATAATTACTAAAAATATTCACAACAATAAGTGAATTATAATTCATTAAATCGTTCACTCCAAGTATAATGTACTTATGTTGAAAAACCATTTTGGAAGTTACCTATCTTCCACTTTTGTTTTAAAAATCACGTAAGTTAGCGGATTGTTTTTGTTTTAAAATGCAAGAAGACAATTTTATGTATTTTTTAAATAACAGATTTTCAATTAAATTTAAATATTATATTTTCTGAAATTTTTGCAGGAACGATCTACCTAAATGTGGTTTCAACGAAAAATATTTTCAAAATTGAAGGAGAAATAATGTCTTCCAAAAGCGTTTTGAAAGCTTGTTAGCTTATAAAAACACCTCTAAATGAAAATGCAGTGCAGTCATCGAAAAAGTTGAAGTTGGATTAAAAGGAACTTTGTTTTTATTGAGTCTATTTTGTAATAAGTTTGAACATAACCAATCTGTTTTGGCAGTTGTATTTCATTATAATACAGTGATTTATTCTGGCAGAATCAGCCATAATTATGGCAGTAATGACGGAAAATTTCTTTCAGTGTGGTTAAATAATTACTAAAAATATTCACAACAATAAGTGAATTATAATTCATTAAATCGTTCACTCCAAGTATAATGTACTTATGTTGAAAAACCATTTTGGAAGTTACCTATCTTCCACTTTTGTTTTAAAAATCACGTAAGTTAGCGGATTGTTTTGGAAACTACGTATCCTTCTGTTCCGTATAGAAACTACGTAACTCTGACATTTGTTTTAGAAGCTCTACTTTGTATTATTATTGCTATTATTTTAAAGTTAATAATTTGTTGCGAAGAAAATTTTTTTTAAGTTGAAGCATTAAAATTTATATTTTAAATAATAATGTAATGTTTTTAATAAAATTATTATATTGTTAGTACATAAGTAGACGTTCTAAAGCGTCTGCCAGAGTTACGTAGTTTCTATACGGAACAGAACGTGATTTCTAGAACAAACGTGGAATATAGGTAACTTCCAAAATGGTTTTAAAACATAAGTACATTGTACTTGGAGTAAACAAATTGTTTTTTTTAATTATAGTAATTTATAAATGTAAGGTGAGCACATTGAAAGTATGGCCTTATAGACTAAATAAATAAATGTAGGCTGAGAGGGTCGAAGTAGGTTCTGAATTACAAGTTTCTTGAAACATGATGGACCTATTCAGTGTTTAAATCCTCAAAGTAGGGTTTAAATTTCGGCTCTAGGACCGCAGTTGAAGATATTTGCGATTTTTGTTGCATTTTTTCATCTTTAACAAAGTTTTTATAGGGTGGGTCCAGTTAAATTTTAATTTTTCTATACTTAAGGTGTTATTTCTCAAACGTCTCAGACAAAAATTGAAAGTCTTGGGATTGGCTTGATAATGTGGAAAATTGTTGTCTTATGTATAAAAGTAATATATTTGTTAAATATTAGTTCTTTTAAAAAAAATTGTAGAAAGAAGTAGGTTGTTAGCTGCCAATCAGTGTTCCAATAATGGTACAGTAATTTCAAAGCAAGGTCCATTATTGATCCAATAGTTTACTTCTCTTTGGGTAGTAGATTAAAATGAAACTTGAACTTATTTGGTCAAAATTTGAGTCATATTTTTTGCATGCTAAAGTGGTGTTTTGAAAAAAGTCCAAATAAGTTTGCAATCAGGACCTTAGAAGTTAAAAAAATGTAATTGACAAATGTAAATGATGCAAATTGTTTTTTTTTTTCAATAAAATACTAAAATTTTGTTAAAAATTGTTTGACAAATTAAAATTATGCAGATTTTTTCTAATTATTTCTAAATGATATTTTTCCATAGTAAAATATATAGAGCACGTGACGACTGAATAACAACCGTAACCCATTAACGCCCAAATAACTAAAATTTTTACTTAAACTTTACCACATGATTTGAAGTATTTTTGGGTAATAAATTTTAGTAGCAATAAGGTAAAGGGGGTTTCGGGAGTCGCTCTTCAAGATTCCGGGATTAAAATAGCGATTCAATCAACAAAAAATCTGATATGGCGGACTCTTTTTAAAAAACACCAAAAGAAATTAGTGCATTTGTTTAAAAATATTTTTATTTAGAACTAAAAATATTTTTCAAACCTTTCTAAAGTATGCTATTGATGAGCAAAATAGTTGTACTTTCAAAATAAAAAGTAGAAAAACTTTGATTTCAAAATGGCGAAATCGAAATTTATAAAAAAGTGAATGCATTATAGTAAAATAATTAAAATTTTACTTCAATGTTCAAAAAGTATGAAAATTCGATTCAAAATATATACTCAGATGTTTTCGGGGTCGCTGATCATGAATCCCATGTCAGTTTTTCAAAATTCAAAATGGCGGATCCAAAATGGCGGACGTTTTTTTGAAAAATTTCATTTTGGTATTTTTCATAAAGTCGAAAAATATGAAAGAAAAGAAACAAATAAATATCGTTCAGACAAGATAAAAGGACCCCGTACCAAATACATGGGAAAAATACTCTCGGTTCAATTTCTTGTAACTTTGTAATCTTGTAGCCATATTGGTCAATAGTTTTCATTTTTGAAAGATTGAGTCTAAATGTTATATGTATTTAAATAAAATAAATATTCTAATAATAAATAAAAAGAGTTTTAATTCTATTTTTTACTGAACAAAAATAATTATTTCTGTAAGGGGTTGAGACTTCTATTGTAGATTTAAACATAATAATATTCTAATTCCTCCTACTTGCAAACAGCAACTCTTTGATTCGTTGCTTTATTAAAAAAAATGGTTAAGACTAAATGTTATATTTTTAAAAAATAAATAATATATTCACCATTTTTTTAATAAAGCAACGAATCAAAGAGTTGCTTTCTGCAAGTAGGAGGAGTTTGAATATTATTATGTTTAAATCTGCAATAGAAGTCTTAACCCCTTACAGAAATAATTATTTTTGTTCAATAAAAAATAGAATTCAAACTCTTTCTATTTATTATTATTACAATATATATTTTATTTAAATACATATAACACTTAGACTTAATCTTTCAAAAATGAAGACTATTGACCAATATGAATCGTCATATTTATTGAAAGTTTTTCTATTCGTTACTTTTTATTGGAGTTTTATATGAATTCAATGTATTTTATAAGAAGTTGTTCGCCATATTAAAAGCGACATACATATTGGATTTTATAAAACTAACATAGGATTCGTAATAAGCACCCTCAACAACCCTCGAGTAACGTGTTTTTAACTACGTAATTTACTTATTTTAGTTTAACTCATGTTTTAGTTCATACACCTGTTTCACTGCGAATTTTCAACTTCAACCTTATTTTACAAACAATTTGTTCATTTTTTTGCATTTTATCATTTACATTTTATTATTTACATTTTTTCAGGAGATCGAAAGCTACAAGATTACAAAGTTAGGAGAAATTTAACCTAGAGTATTTTTCCCATGTATTTGGTGCGGGGTCCTTACAAAAAAATTTAAATATTAAAAATTAAAAAAAAAATTTTAATTAAAAATAAACAAAATAAGACTCTTTGGTTTGGTCACCTCCACGTGGTAAGAGTTGGAAACGCCATTAAAATAGCAGCTAACAGACGATTTTAAATTTGACAACTTTTAAGCGAATTTAAAAATTTAAAAAAAAATCCGCCACAATGCATCAGCTATTTTAAATTTTGAAAAACTGTCATTAGATTCGTCATTAGCGACCCTAAAAACCCTCGAGTGATAAGTTTCAAACGGATCCAGAAAATTTTTCAAAAAAATGTTCGACTTATTGGATCCGCTATTTCCAATTTACAAAAACTGTCATTAAATTTGTCATTGGAGACCCTAAAACCCCCGAGTAACAAGTTTTAAGCGAATCCAAGAAATTTTCCATAAAAACGTCAGTCATATTGTATCCGCCATTTTTAATTTACAAAAACTGTCATTAAATTCATCATCAGAGACTTCGAAAAACTGCGATCGACAAGTTTTAAGCGAATCTTAGAAATTTTTTTAAAAATGCGGAGGTGCTGCACGTATACTCTACCTAGGCGATGTCCGAGTTTTATCTGCCGTGGGGGCCCTGGTACAGAATAGGCCCCCTGCGACCGGCTGCATGTCGTAAGAGGCGACTAAATGAGGCTCGGAGTGGTGTCACTGCTTGCGGTTAGTTCTGGGTTCGTTCCAGGCTTTCTCGCAGAGTAGTGGACTCATACCAGAGTACTAAACGGTACCATGGGGCCGGATGCCCGCGGGGACTTGCCGAAAGGCTTGTCATCTACCGGTCATTTGGTTGGACTCGGGGTGGCAGTGGTTACAGCCTACATCGCTTAGGCTAGGGGCGTTATGAACAGGCCGAAGCTTCGGCAACGGTCTTAGTAACTAGCCCCTCGACGTGTGAGTTGTGCCAGCTCGGGTAATCGATTTTTAAACTACCAACTTTTTTATTTATTAACAAAGTTTCCATTAGAATTCATAGCGTTGACAATTGACATGTACTTTTAAACAGAAAACATTATAGCCAAAACTTTCAAAAATTATTACTATTATCACGGTTAGATAGTTAAATATTAATAACAATAAGTATAACAATAAAGTATAACAATAGTATATAAAAAAATATATACATATAATAATATATAATATATATACAATATATATATGTATAAAAATATTTTTTTAATTTAATTTAGATAATTATTTTATTTAATTTTAGTTTTTTAAAATTTTTAATATCCATAATTTTAAAACTTGTAGAACAAATATTATTATATTTGTTCTAAAAGTTGTACATATCAATTTTCAAAGCTATGAATTCTAACGGAAACTTTGTTAATAAATGAAAAAAATTGGCAGTTAAAAAATATTTTAAAAAAAGTTAAGAATATTTAATTGCAAAAACAAAAAAGAATCACACACTTAAATTTTTCAGTTCTATTTCAGATCTGTAATCTACATTTTGATCCGCCATTTTAAATTTTGAAAAACTGACATCGAACTCATGATCAGCGACCCCAAAAACCCCCGAGCAACAAGATATAGTCAAATTGAATCTATTTTTAAAATATAACTTGTTACTTTTCATTTAAGGGTTGGTTTCACCCCTAGAAGCCACTAACGACTTGATCCAGCAAAACGGTCAGACACGGGTATGTTTTTTGGTCCTAGTTTCCGAAAATGTTTGATTTTTTTGTGTGTGAAAAGAAAAGTTAAGTTTTCTAGGTCGGTGTTTGATGTTAATTTTTTTATGTAGATTTTATTCGACAAAATATTGATTTTGTAATTTAAAGTAAATACATTTTTTGGGACGAAATGAGAGTTTATAGAGAGAAAAGCAATTAAATATTAAAGTAATGCTCATATAATTAATAAAAGTATTCATTTGAACCATTAATTACACAGGCCTATAAAATTTTAGATTTTGTCAGACTTACAAACTAAAGTAGTTATTTCTAATCAAGAAGACTAAAGACAGGAGGGCTAACTCGGCTGTTTTCTCACACACAGCAGTGAGTCAGAATTAGTGGAATTATGAAGGCGTGGTTAGATTGCGCCAAATATCTTGTTTCGGTTCTGCACATCTCGCACACTATTACGTTATCTATTTAAATACGTGACACGCGTGTGTGAGTGGAAGTGGAGAATCAAAACACGATATTTGGCGCAATCTAACCACGCCTTCGTAATCCCCCTACATTTTTCCTACCCCCACTACTGCAGTTACCCCTTCTGTCTCTAGTCTTCTTGTTTCTGATGCAATTTTTATGGTGAATCAGAGAGGGGGATTCCACGAGTAAATCACACAGTTGTACGTGAGAAGTAACCGATTTGTCTTAAAGTTTTTAGGCGTATTCTACCTTCAAATATAGTAAACAAGCAAAAATTTCAAGTTCCTATGTCATAAAGAACGCTCACAATCGTCAATTTCCTGAAAAGTGCCATTTTTCAAAACTAAGATTGAAAAATCCATTTTTGCGTGAAAAAGTGTCAATTTTGGTCTAAAAAAAATTTGGAAAAGTACTAGTCGATGGGAAATTTTCGAAAAAATCCAATGCCGTTGGAATTTTTGAAAAATTTCTAAACGCATGCGCAGTAGATTAAACATAGTTTAAAAGCCATACTTTAATGTGATTATTCCGAAAATCTGGGTATTTTGAGTTTTTAACCATATCTTTGCAAAATAGTGAAATAATTTGACTTTTTTCAACGTTTTATTACCGTTTTTGCCTTTTTGTGTCCATACGCAGCTATTTAGAAAAAATCTGAGCCCAAATTCACAATCCTCGGAAAATTTCCAATCAGTTGACTTTCTTGCTAAACTTTCAAAAAATTATTTTTTTACTTAAAACCGACTGATCAGGTTAATTTGTTACTTGTTTAAAGTTGTTGGTTTGTATAATATAATCTTCTTAATCTTAATAACAACAAGTTGTGCAATTATCTCAAAAGATTCATAATTATGGTGCTAGTCCACATATATTTAAGGAAAATATGTAACATAAAAAATGTGTTATTTTCAAAAAGAAATACGAAGAATTTTATTTAATACTCTTTGCATAATTAATGTACAATACATACGTATATTGTAAATTCTATTCCCATTATAAAATTATAATATAATCACATATATTAATTTAATTACTCTATATTGTTTTAATAACATAGTGCTTAATAGTTTTTTATCGAATTAGTAATTTGAAATTAGGTACTTAATGATTAACAGATTTTTGGAATAATCATTTCATAGTATGCGTTTTCAACTATGTTTCCTGAAAATTTGAGCCAAATCGAAAAAGGTGTTTTTGAGTTATACATTTTTTTTGAAAAAACAGTTTTTTTAATCTACTGCGCATGCGTTTAAAAAATTTTAAAAAAATTCCAACGGCATTGGATTCTTTGGAAAATTTCCCATCGACTAGTACTTTTCCAAACTTTTTTAGACCAAAATAGACACTTTTTCACCCAAAAATGGATTTTTAATCTTAGTTTTGAAAAATGGCACTTTTCACAAAATTGATGATTGTGAGCGTTCTTTATGAGACAGGAACTTGAAATTTTTGCTAGTTCACTATATTTGAAGGTAGAATACGCCTAAAAACTTTAAGACAAATCGGTTACTTCTCACGTACAACTGTGTGATTTACTCGTGGAATCCCCCGAGAATAACCTTAAAATTTCTCCATCACGTCAGGATTCTAAGATATTCTAACCTAAATGTGTGCACTAATTGTAAGAAAAATCGATAATAACCCAGAAACAAGTAAATCTTATTTTAAGAACGAAAGTAAATCAAACGAGTCCTGAATATAAGACCGCTCTGAATGTAAGCTCAGCTTGCGTGAAAATAAGAATAAGCAAACTGAATTGACAGTTCTTATTAATCAGATGTAAAATGTGTACAACTGCTGATATATTTTAACATGATACCCTTACATTCAGCATATTTAGTGCTGATAATTAGCTTGCTTGGATGTTCAAATTCTTTAAAAAAATGTAATTTGAAATTAAGCGAAGGCTGTCTTAAAAATGATGCATCTTAATATTAAGGTACCTTTCATGCCTTAAAATAAGACTTTCTCTGTACTGTGAAGGGGAGATTACCCTTCTAAATGGTGAAATATTCATAAAGTTGGAGGATTTTTTTTTATTCATAAACGGAAACATTTTTCCATTTGCTGGTTTTTTATTTTAAACTAACGCCTCGTCAACCGCTTCGCGGTCGACTTCATTGCTTCCATATTTCCATTAAAAATGTCCTTTTTATTTAAAAACATTTTTGTTACTTTATTTTCCTTTAAAATTAATTTAATTTTTATTTAATTTATAAAGTTTAATTAAAATTAAATTAAATTAAAATTGAAAATGATAATTGCAACTCCAATGGCATTAAGAAAAGTGTAATATAGTTTGCTTAAAATTACTTTAATTTTTATTAAATTTTTCTAAAGTTAAATTAAAATTCAGTTTTACATTCTCATAAAATTTACAATTTAAAAAAAATATTTTTTACAATTTTTTCCTTCAATTTTGTGCAAAAACAAACAACTTTTCCTTTATACACTTTTATCTACAACAAAAAAAATTATGAATTTTGTTTTCGTAATTAACTATGATTCAATGCTTTTTTAACTTTTTGTCAGCCATGTCGCAAGTAAAAAATTTGTCCTAGGGGTGCTTTGATAATGAAAAGCATCAAAGAAAGCCCGACAAACCGTGTTTGCCTCAATATCCCTCAGAGGAACTGCAAAAAATTGAAGGCTATCCATCAATCATCTGATCTTTCTTTAAAATTGCAGGCCATCGTGAAAATCGATCGATGAGAGTGAGACAATAACGATAACCATTGTCGAGAGGGAGAGGTCCAACTATGTCCATGTGGACATGCTTGAACCGAGATTCTGGAGCGACAAACTGTGCTGGCTGAAAAATGGTGTATCTCGTAACCTTCGAGCGCTGACACTCGATACACGTCCTACACCACTCCTTAATATCCTTACTCATCTTCGGCCAAACATAACGCTTCCTAATAATTCGATCCGTGACCTTCAAACCAGGATGAGCGGTATCATGCAGTAATTTGAAAATCTTCTGCCTAAAAATCTTCGGAATGAAAGGACGAAGTGTTTCCCCACCCATCTGACAGTAAATCACAATACCATTCGGATCCCAAGAAAGCTTCTGCAATTTTAAAGAAAGAACAGATGATTGATGGAAAGCCTTCAATTCTTCATCCGTCTCCTGTGCCTCAGCAAGGTCGGAAAGTTGTATCTGAGTCGGGATTTTAATTGACTCTACTCGAAACAAAGCGTCAGGGACTACATTTTCATCTCCCGAAAGATGCTCGATAGGTATTGAAAACTGCGATATGAATGACAGTTGACGACGTTGACGAGGAGAAGCCTTGTCCAAACGCTGCGAAAATGCAAAAACAAGTGGTTTATGGTCGGATAGAATGCCAAAATCACGTCCCTCCAGGAGATCACAAAAGTACTTGACGACAGAGTCATGAATAGCAGTGAGCTCTCTGTCATAAGTGCTATAATTTATCTGCACAGAAGTAAACTTGCGAGAAAAAAAATGCCAGAGGCTTCCAATCATTGTCGATAAACTGCTCCAAAGCCGCACCGATTCCAGTATCGGATGCATCTGCAACCAAACGAATCTCAGCGTCAGGAAAAGGGTGGCTCAACATTGCTGCGTTAGCCAAATCCTGCTTGATCTGTTCAAATGCCTCCTCAGCTCGCAAGTTCCAGGGGATGACACGCCTGTCATTCTTTTTCGAATCCTTCAAAAAACAATTTTAATGTTGCTGAATATGGGCAGCACCAGGTAGACTGCGTCTATAAAAATTTACGAGTCATAAAAATCTACGAAGTTCCACGATAGTTTTTGGTTTAGGGAAATCAACGACCGCTTTAACGTTCTCTGGAGTAGGCCTAGAACCCTGATCGGAGATCACATAACCAAGAAACTCCAATTCCTCCTTCCCAAAGACACATTTTGAGAAATTAATCCGAAGACCAAAATCCTTAAGACGTTAAAAGACCAATCGAAGATGTTCCTCATGCTTCTCTTTACACGAAGATGCAATAAGCACATCATCAATGTAAGCAAAAACAAACTCCAGATCTCAAGAGCACGATGAATGTACCTCTGGAAAGTCTGACCAGCATTTCGCAATCCGAAGGTCATCACCAAGAACTCAAAAAGGCCAAACGGGGTAATGACTGTCGTTTTTGGAATGTCCTCGGGTGCGACTGGAATCTGATGGTATGCGGTCTCCAAATATAATTTCGAAAAGATCCTTTTACCCCGCAAATGAACCAAAAAATAGTGGAGGTGTGAAACCGGGTATCTGTCAGGAATAGTAATCGAGTTTAAACCTCGATAATCATCACAAATCCTCCAGTCATCAAAACCCTTTGGGACCATGTGTATTGGGGATGCCCAGTCAGCAAGAACACGGTTCCACGCGCTTCTTGGCCTTTTTTCCGAAATTCTTGTGCTAATAACATCTTTCACCCGGCTTCCGAGACCTTGAACGACTTCTCTCTCGAGATTTGGATCGGGATCGATCAGACGAACGACTTGGACGGTAACTTTTTGAATGATTCTCAATTAAAGCAATCCTCGCTATCAAAGAATCAATTTTCTTCTCAAGGTTTGAAGTTTGTATATCTTCAACCTGAGACGAGACCGCTTTCACGGTTGTCAATTCGACAGTTTCAGAAATTCTGTCAGCCATACTAGCAAGAGTTGGAAGATCATCAATCTGACTAGCTACTAAAATAGCACGCTGTTGAAAGGGCAATTGATCTAGAAAAAGAGATCTGATGATATCTGTACTACACCGATTATCATTCAAATTATTTAATCTACTTAGAATTTGCTATGTTTTCCCTGCAGAAAAAACATCACCCTTCAATAATTGCCGTAAAGTAGTTTCAGAAGAGGCAGGAGAATGATTCATTATCCAGGTCTTAATCTGGTTATAAAAATCATCCGAACGAAGTACTGTGTTAAGCAAGTCACGAATACTTATAATACCGTCTTGGTCTAGACTGCTATTACATAACACTGGGTAACAAAAAATGGTCATGTTGTGTTTATTTCAAAATTTTTGTGTTTTTTGAAAGTTTGGGTGTCAGTGAACAAGAAAATAGCAATAAAATTTTTTTAATTTGGGGTCGTCCATAAAGCATGTGATACATATTTTCGGTAATCTAGATCCCTCCCCCCTCATGATGCTTTTTCCATAGACAGTTCACATAAAGTGTGATATTTTGCTGACCTCCCCAACCCCCTAAAGTATCACATGCTTTATGAATGGCCCCTTTATTCAAACCCCTAAAATAGGGGGTTGATTTATTTAAAAAAACGGTGTTTTTTGCACTTTTTGAAGACCTGTAAAAAGAAAACGGGAAGACATAAAAAGCTCTAATATGCCTTAAAAGAAAGCTCAAACCTTTGTCTTTAAGAACCAAAACTGAAAAGTAATGTAAAAATTGAAGGGGACGTGTTTTTACCGAGTACCCCCTCTAATGATTCATACGCCCTGGTAAAAATGACTGGGCATCTAAGTATTGGTGCATATCAATTTTTCATCATCTGATTGGCTTCAAATTTGTTACTCTGGGATTTTTGGGGTCGTTGATTACAAATCCGACGTCAGCTTTTAAAAATTCAACATGGCGGATAAAATGTTTTTGTTGAAGCCGACATTTTGAATTTTTGAAAGCTGACTTCGGATTCGTAATCAGCGACCCCAAAAACCCCCGAGTAACGAATTTGAAGCCAATCCGATGATGAAAAATTGATATGCACCAATGCTTAGATTCCCAGTCATTTTTACCAGGGCGTATGAATCATTAGGGGGGGTACTCGGTATATACACGTCCCCTGTAATTTTTACATTACTTTTCAGTTTAGGTTCTTAAAGATAAAGGTTTGAGCTTTCTTTTAAGCTATATTAGAGCTTTTTATGTCTTCCCATTTTCTTTTTACAGGACTTCAAAAGTGCAAAAAACACTGTTTTTTAACAATTCAACCCCCTATTTTAAGGGCTTGAATAAATTAAAATTTTTTTTTGCTATTTTCTTGTTTACTGACACCCAAACTTTCAATAAACACAAAAATTTTGATATAAATACATGACCATTTTTTTGTTACCCAGTGTAATTAGCTTTAGTCTTGTCATTAGTAATTTTTGCGTTTGAAAAAGCCGATTCCAGCTGAATAACCCATAACCCCGTATCGTTTATGTAGAATTTAGGTCATTTTGGCACACGGTAACTGTCAACTCGATAATTATCATTTTGAAGTTAGTTAATAAGCGCGACGGCCTCATCAAGCTCAACCTTCAATCCATCAACCAGCTCCTGAGAAGCCATCACGAATAAAATGGCAAACAAAAACACTGGCAAAAAATAAATACCTCTATCAAATAATAAAAAGAACTCTTTAATAAACTTATATATTCGGAACCTCAAAGGATATGCCAAAAAGTTTCATTAAAATATGAATAAAAAATAAGGAATTAAATTCTAATATTCAACGATCGATAAAATCTATACCCAAAGCAAGTAATCGAGATATCACACCAAGTTTCATAAATGTCGAACAATAAGACCAGCAAAAACTATTAAATACTTTTACTAATATCACTCCGAGAAATAAAAGTAAAAAGTTTCACTTATAAACATATAACGTAAAATAACGAAACAATAGCATAATAACGTAAATCAACATGAGAAAAATCAAATTGTCAACCCAAACGGGAGTAGTTAAAACTATTCTCATATTAAAAATATCACAATCATAGGTTATCGATATCAAAATGTCTAAGAAAAAATAAAAACATTTGAAAAGTATAACAGAAAATTATTAAAATTTTCAAAATATCATGAATTAAAAATTTCGACCTTCAAAACGTAAACTTTACAATGACTTAAGTTCAAAACACGTAATACAATAACACGTGTAAACACAAAACATAAATTCCTTTTTTCATGTACTATTAAAATTATTGAAAATTAAAAATATTTTTAAGTCAAATTTTTTAATAAATTAACTAATATAAATAAATTTTCCAGAACAACTTACAACTTTTATGACAATAAATATGTCAAAAAACAAACAAACATGATGAAACATGTGTAGGCGATGAAACGTCCTTCATAGACCATGTAACCGGTAAATGTGATGTACAGCTCCATCCGTTCTCAGCTTAAATATTGTTTCCACAAGTCAGCGAAATCCAGAGTTGGCAGGAGAAAAAATCCGAATGAACTCTCATGAATCAGCCGTACAGTTTATGGAAAGAGAGAAACTCATCAGGGGACAGAAAAGTCCAGAAACTATTAGTTTGCACACAGGAAGGAAAATACACATACCTGTTGCATAGGCAGGAATGATATGCCTATGCGCTGTTTCAAAAAGCATTAAAATCATATGACTGCATCATAATGCTGCATCTGCTGTCACGAAACCGGTAAAATGTCCAATGTTAGAAGGGTTAAAAATGTTATAAAGTAATTTTTCGAAATATCGTCATCGAAAAAATTATTGTCGAGATTTCCTCAATTTTGGAGTAGCAGTTAACAAATAGTTGGCTGATTATTTCAAAAGGTTTCCCATATTGCATGTCACAAATATAAATAAAACTTGAGCAAATAATATTAATAATATATATTTTATAACATTGTAATACTTTTTACATATTTATAAGGTTACAGCAAAATTCACAATATGTCCACTCTTTCACAGCCAAAAATGATATGAGATTCAAATCTCCAGTCGAAGCTATTTCCCTATGCAGGGTTACTCAACATACATACAAGATACGAAAGTAACTAGAATCACTATATGTGGGGGTAACGTCGAAGCACATAAATCCCCACAGTACTTATTTCTGTTTTGTCACATTCAAAACAAGAAATAGGAAAAAAACTTTTCAAGATGAATTTTATATAAATATATTATAATTTATAACACATAATTCCAACCCCTAAAAAAATGAATGACTTAGACCAATAAAAATAAACTTGAAACTCCTCCTTCATAAAGAAAGCTATTTTTTATTTGTTGGTTAAGTTACACAAAATGGAGAAGAAAAGTTATATTTGAAAAATAAAAATTATAATTCCAATCCCCCAAAGAAATAATTAATTACTTAGATCAATAAAAATAAAGTTGAAACTCTTTCTTTATAAAGAAAGCTATTTTTTATGTGTTAGTTAAGTTACTCAAAATAGAGAAAAAAAGTTATATTCAAAAAATAAAACATATAATTCTAACCCCTAAAAGAAAAAATCGGACGTCAAGTGCGAGTTGCACTCGCACTAAGATCGAGGGTTCCGTACACCAAAACCAAACTCATTTTTTATAAATACACACACACACACATATATATATATATATATATACTAGGGGGGCTGCGCCCCCCTGCGCGCTTCGCGCGCCAACCCCCCGTGATTTTTTATTTTAAATTCGTTCTTGGTTTTTAGTATTATTAACCTTTTTAGGATTTTATAATTTTGGCAAATCTGAAAATTTTAATTATCATATATAGTAAAGATTATTTAACATCTTTTTAAAATTGGTTTTTAGCCGAATTCTTTAAAACTTTAATTCAAAAATTGAGTTTTAATGAATTTGTTTCCAAGATGCACCGCGAGGAGGTATAATAAACTTTAAAATTGGTTAAAGTTTATTACAAACCAATTTAGCATCTCACCTAAACTAAAAAATATTTATTAAAATTTTTTATTATGTAAATATATTATACAATTAATTAAAAATTTAAGTTACATTTTTAAAAATATTTCAAATGATTTATTCAAATACTTCCTTCCATACAATATTTTTTATTTCTGTAAATTCTTCAGAATCAATTTCAACAAATAATTTATTTTTGTTTTTACATCTCGAAAGTGCTACGTACAACTGTCCATGAGAAAACAAAGGTCTGCGAAAATAAATGATTTACCGGTTCATAAATTAATTTTAAAAATTGGAGCAATAGTTATGCTTATAAGAAATTTAAGTATTAATGAAGGACTTTGTAATGGAACAAGACTTAAAATTTTTAAATTATATAAATTTAATGTAAAAGTTATGATAGTTACAGGAATAAAAGCAGGAAATACAGCTTTCATTCCCAGAATTACTTTAGATACAGGGGAATTTTCTTCATTACCATTTATTTTATACAGAAGACAGTTTCCAATTGTTTTAGCTTTTGCTATAACTACACAGGCCAACAAAATGTTGTGGCCTAACCAATAGAAGCTGATTTTTATAGGATTTTGTTCATAGAATACGAATTTGACCTTGAAAATATTGGATTGGCTCTAGTTTTTAATCAATTTACGTTTCATTATACAAAATATGCATTTTTGGCATTTTTTGAATGATTGTACAACAATACACAGAAACAGTAAATTTGTCCGCATAACATCAATTGAAAGCTTAAACACTGCTCTTGAATATCCAAAAACAAAAAATGTAATTTATGTAAACTTTAACCTATAATGTCCAAAAAAACATACGCTGTTCCATAAACGTATTAAAATTAATATTACTTTTGACCATGTAAGGTAATTCAAGTAAAAATTAGTGTCTCTGGCGTTTTTATAATCGCTAGTTACAAATCTGCTATGAAATATAAAAATTACAAGTGGCGGACCAAATTTTTAAAGATAATTTACGCCTTTTATGATAAAAATTTAAAATTTAAAATAAATTCTGCCATATTGGATTCGCCATTTTGAATATTAAAATCTAAATACAGATCAGTAAGCAGCGACCATAAAAACCCCTAGAGAGACTAATTGTTATTTAAATTACCTTACATGGTCAAAAGTACTGTTGTTTTCAATATGCTTGTGGAACAGCGAATGTCTCTTTTGACATTACAAGTTAAAGTGTATATAAATTACATTTTTTGTTTTTGGATATTGAAGAACAGTGTTTAAACTTTCATTTTGTGCTATGCGGACAGATTTACTGATTCGGTGTATTGTTGTACATTCATTCAAAAAATGCTAAAAATGCATATTTTGTATATTGAAACGTAAATTGATTAAAAACTAGAGCCAATCCAATATTTTCAAGGTCAGATTCGTATTCTACGGACAAAATCCTATAAGAATCGGCAGTAATATTTTAGGCAACATGCAGTTGATTAAAATTTGTCGGCCTGTGCTATTAATAAATCGTAGGGACAAAGTTTTGAAGAGATTATATAAGTTTATTATACCTCCTCGTGGTGCATCTTGGAAACAAATTCATTAAAACTCAATTTTAAAATAAATAAATGTACTTATATGTATGCACTTACCATTTTTGAATTTAAAAATAAATTTTTAATGAAATTTCAAACACATAAGTATACTTATGTTTTAAAGAATTTGGCTAAAAACCAAATTAAAAAGATTTCTAATCATTTTCATTACATATGACAATTTAAAATTTCAGATTGGCTAATGTCATAAGATCGCATTTTTCCATCTTTGTCATCAATTTCGTAGTAACGTAACAGCCTTCAAGTAAAAAATTTGTCTTTGGCATAGGCTATTTGACGCTCCTCTTTGAGGCGGCAAGCTCTGACCTATAGATAAAAAACAGGTCAAATTTTGACGTAATGAAATAGCCCACATTGAGGCCCCTTTTAAAACCAGTAGCTCAAAAAATAGGTAAAATTAAACATGAATTTTAAAGAAATGTAAATGCCTACATGGAGACCACTTTTTAATCTATAGGTAAAAAATAGGTCAAATTAATCATAGATTTTAACGTAATGTGAGACCGTTATTTATCCTCATTTTGACCTACAGGTAAAAAATAGGTCAAATTAGACATCCCAGGTGCGAATTTAGGTTGGCCGCCAGAGTTTGAAGGTTGGCCCACGGTTGGCCTAACTTTGGCAAGCGAAGTTTTGGTTGCCAGAGTTTGCCCAACTTTGGCAAGTACTAGTGCCCACAGTTGGCCCGACTTTGCAAGCCAACCATTACATGCAGAGTATAACCAACCGTCGGGCCAACTTTGGCGACAAAGGTCGGCACAACTATGGGGAACGTATCTCATATGACTTACAAATTTAGGTTGGCCAAACTCTGGGCCACAGTTGGCAAAACTCTGTAAAACGCAGTTTAAATAACTCAAACTTTATGGTTGGCCAAACTCTGGGCCACGGTTGGCCCGACGGTTGGCAAAACTTTGTGAAAAACAGATTTAATGACTTAAACTTTCTCGGTTGGCCAAACTCTGGGCCACGGTTGGCCCGACGGTTGTCAAAACTTTGTGAAAAACAGTTTAAATGACTTAAACTTTGTCGGTTGGCCTAACTCTGGGCCACGGTTGGCCCGACGGTTGTCAAAACTTTGTGAAAAACAGTTTAAATGACTTAAACTTTGTCGGTTGGCCTAACTCTGGGCCACGGTTGGCCCGACGGTTGTCAAAACTTTGTGAAAAACAGTTTAAATGACTTAAACTTTGTCGGTTGGCCTAACTCTGGGCCGCGGTTGGCCCGACGGTTGGCAAAACTTTGTGAAAAACAGTTTAAATGACTTAAACTTCCTCGGTTGGCCAAACTCTGGGCCACGGTTGGCCCGACGGTTGCAGCTTTAATATACATTTAACGGTATGGACTCCCATGTGAGCGTAGCGTAGTGGTCAGTGTATAAGTCTTCGGCGCGTTAGGTTAGGGGTTCGATCCCAGCGAGCGTTAGATATTTTCGAAAATGTATGTATGAGATTGTGTTTAATAATAATAGGGAAAGGTTATATTTGATGTTCCCGCTAATAATAACGTGTTAATTGTTTAAATAATTTAGTTTTTTAATAATTTTTTACCTCTGGCTGTTAAAGTTGGCCAAACTTACGCATTTAAAGGTGTGCTAACTTTGGCGTCAGTCTTTGGACCAACCATTGAAATGTATAGTTGGCACAACATATGCATTTTAAGTTGGGCCAACTTCCTTATGACTTGTCGGGCCAACCATCGTCGCCATTAGACGGCCAACCGTTATCATCTGTATGGTTGGCCCAACCTCTGGCACGAGAAGTTGTACCGACCTTGTAAAAGTTGGCCCAACTATGGGCCAACCGAAAATTCGCACCTGGGATAGATTTTAACGTAATGTGAGGCCGTTATTTATCCTCTTTTTGACTTATTCCTCTAAAATAGGTCAATTTTGACATAGATTTTAACGTAATGTAAGGCCATTATTTATCCTCTTTTTGACCTATAGGTCAAAAAATAGGTTAATTTTGACATAAGTTTTGACGGCCCCTTTGGGATAGGGGGCCCTTACAGAATCTTGAAACAGTGGCGGCGGCGGCAGCGATATCTTTTTGTAATATAGTATATATATATATATATATATATATAGAAGAAATATGATTTAATAAAATTAACATACACTCGGGTCGCAAAGTTTCAGTACATTTGGACTTTTACTTGTAAATGCTCGCTTTACTTCAAATTCAAATATTTCTAAAAAATAGGTGCTACAGCTATCAAACTAGGATCATTTTAAAGCTCAACAAATTTAGAGTCCAATAGGCAAAAAAAAACCAATTTAATATTGTAAATTTGAAAATATAATTCTTTAAAGTTAGAGATTTTTTATGAAAATTGCGATTTCGGAATCTGGAGTTCAAGCGAACGCCAATTGAAGAAAATTTTTTTTAAGACTTGACAGTTGTACAATAAATAAATTTTTTTCAAATTGTGTAAAAATAATTGCTCTTGCTCTACATTTTTCGAAGAATATAAATTACAAATTCGTCGTTTCTATTCATTTGTTTTATCAATTAACCACACTTTTGAAAAATATTGAACCTCTTGACTGTAGTAAATTTAAAATATTTACATAAAATTTATCCCTCTTCTTATAATGTTACAAATTTTAACTCGCATTATAACTTATTTTATTTCAAGGTGCAATTTTTTAAATTTTACAATAAAAAAGAGATGCACATTTTTCAAAAATTTGGTTAATTGATAAAACAAGTGAACAGAAATGACGAATTTGCAATTTATATTCCTTGAAAACTTTAGAAAGCAAGAGTAATTATTTTTACAGAATTTAAGGCAAATACTGAATACTTATAAAAGATTTTGGTCTCGAATGAAAGAGTAAAATTTGTACATTATATTGTAAAACTGTCAAATCTTAAAGAAATTTTTTCATTAATTGACGTTCGCTTAAACTCCAGATTACGAAATCGCAATTTTCATAAAAAATCTCTAACTTTAAAGAATTATATTTTCAAATTTACAATATTAAATTGGTTATTTTTTTTTGCCTATTTGACTCTAAATTTATTGAGCTTTAAAATGATCCTAGTTTGATAGCTGTAGCACCTATTTTTACAGAAATATTTGAATTTGAAGTAAAGCGAGCATTTACAAGTAAAAGTCCAAATGTACTGAAACTTTGCGACCCGAGTGTATATAAACCTATTGAGCTGAAATTCGGTATACATACATATTTTTATTACATGTAGATTACAAGAAAAAAATTTAAAAATCAATATTAGATTCTTATGTTTTATTTACAAATAACAAAAAATATATGATTTACCTGATTAGAAATAATATTTAGAATAAAGTATTGGATAATTTGTAAAGTTTAAAGGGGGGACAGGGTCATTTTTTGCAATTTTTTCGAAAAAAAATTAATTTCTTTCCCTTCCATTTCGCAAATATATAGGCCAATCAGGTTCGCTATAATTTTCCTGTAACCTTACTGAAAAAAAAATATTCTGAATTTTAGAATACATACTAAAATAGGTGCCAAGGATATTCCCCACTTGAATTAAGTGGGAAATATTCTTACAATAAGAATATATTCTAATAGTAAGAATATATACCACTTAATTTAAGTGGGGAATATCCTTGGCACCTATTTTAGTATGTATTCTAAAATTCAGAATATTTTTTTTTCAGTGCTGCACTTAAAACTAAAGATCCCTACAAAATTTCAGCTCACTAGGTTCAGAATAGTAGAAGTTAAGGGTTGACAGGGACATTTTTAGCAATTTTTTCAAAAAAAATTAATTTCATTCCCTTCCATTTCGCAAATATGTAGGCCAATCGGGTTTGCTATAATTTTCCTGTAATCTGCACTTAAAACTGAAGATCCCTACCGAATTTCAGCTCACTAGGTTGAGATTTGTAGAAGTTAAGAGGGGGGGCAGGGTCATGTTTTGCAATTTTTTCGAAAAAATTTAATTTCATTCCCTTCCATTTCACAAATATGTAGGCTAATCAGGTTCGCTATAATTTTTCTGTACTCTGCACTTAAAACTGAAGATCCCTATACCGAATGTCAGCTCACTAGGTTGAGGTTTGTAGAAGTTAAGGGGGGGGGCAAGGTCATTTTTCGTAATTTTTTCGAAAAAATTCAATTTCTTTTCCTTCTATTTCGCAAATATGTAGGACAATCGTGTTCGCTATATTTTTCCTGTAATCTGTACTTAAAACTGAAGATACCTACTGAATTTCAGCTTACCAGATTGAGATTTGTAGAAATTAAGGGGGGGACAGCCCATTTTGCGTGGCTGGGACGGACACACGAGTGATTTCATAAGGGTTCCGTCAGTACACCTATGGTGTAAGGAACCCTAAAAATGGATATTTTAGACCAATAAAAAAACAAACAAACTCCTCCTACTTTCAAAATCAATTTTTCTATTTGTTGGATCAATAAAAAAATAAACAAACTCCTCCTACATGAAGAAAGCTATTTTTTATTTGTTGCTTAAGTTACACAAAATGGAGAAAAAATTTATCTGTAAAAAATAAAACATGTAATTCCAACCCCCAAAAGAAATAATGGAGGTTTAAGACCAATAAAAATAAAGTTGAAACTCCTCCTTCATAAAGAAAGTTATTCTTTTATTTGTAAGTTAAGTTATACAAAGTGGAGAAAAAAAATTTATTTAAAAAAAATAAATCATAAAAGAAAACAAGTTGTGAATTACGATGTTCATTACATGAACATTTTGCTTCCTTTTTACGATAAGCAAAAAATTTGCTTTAAAGTGAATTTTTTC
Source organism: Leptopilina myrica (nomen nudum) (assembly GCA_032872475.1). Lineage (NCBI taxonomy): Eukaryota > Metazoa > Arthropoda > Insecta > Hymenoptera > Figitidae > Leptopilina > Leptopilina myrica (nomen nudum). Next base: position 25,153,095 of record CM065460.1, on the reverse strand, counting down.
ATTTTATTTAATTCTATTAATGCTAATAAAATATATTCTTTTTATACATCAATCGATTCGTCTTGATGAAATGAAGATTTTTAGTTTGTTTTTAAGTCAAGAGTAACATTTTTTTATAAGACAACATGATTTTTAAGAAGGAAAAAAATTTCTAATAAAAATGCGAATTTTTGGTTTTAATTATATTTAATTCTATAAATTCAAATACAATATATACTTTATACATACCAATTGACCCGTTTTAATGCAACAGATAAGATTATTGAGAAAAAGAGTAAAATTTTATTGTATTGGAATTTAATTTTGATGAAACAACTAAATTTTTGATAAAAAAAAGGTAATTTTTCTGCATTAATTGTCATTAACTTTATAAACTCTTATACAATTTATACTTTATATATACCAATCGATTTAAAAAAAATTTGTGTGCACAATTTTGATGTTTTTAGTATTACATCTTCGACCAAAATAGATTTCATTTTTATTACTGTACAACCATTATTTGGTTGCCTTCTATTTTAAAATATAAATTTTTGGAAAGAAAATAATGTAAGGTTATCTAAATCTGTAACAAGATATACATAAACATTTTATCTCCTACACTTAAGTAAGTTATTTTTCAGTATCACAAAAACATAGTTAAACATGAAAATAAATATAATAAATGTCACTTTTTATTACATTTTTGGTTACTTCGTGATAAATAACACAGAACAAATAAATGCGAAACTTCAGATTGATTGGAAAACGATTGATTTGACCAAGCGACATATTTGACGAGCGACAATTTGAATACCCACGAAAAAAAATAATTAAATAAGAATTAGAATAAATAAAACAACATGCACAGTTTTAAGTACATCTAAAGTAATATGTGCCCCAATTTTGGAGCAAATTAAATAAGGAACTTTAGAGAAATTAACGATTTGACCAGCGACATATTTTTCGTACTACACCAGTATCACAAGTAACCAACAATTATTTTTCTTAAAATATAGTTAAAAATATAAATCATGTACATAAAATTTGAATTACAATTCAATTGTGCCTCTTATTTCAAATTTTTTCACTAAGTTTTTAAATGTTTATTTTATAAAACCATTTTGATTTGACCAGCGACACAAAAACTGAGGGACACTTTATAGAAGATTATATCTTTTACAATTTTTACTTTTTATTTTTCTTAAGTTTGTTTATGGAATTCTTAAGATATTCTTAAATAGTTTATAACAGTAAAAACGTGTTTTCCAAAAAATCTTATTTAAACAGTTAAAATACTTTTAGAAAAAATGAAAGTGGCACTTGCAAAATCATGGTATTGTGAACTTTAATAAAGAAAAACATAGAAAAAATGAACAAAATAATTTATATCAATAATTTATATTATTAGTTTTTATATTTAGGCTGTTTAAGTGAAAATAATGTGAGGGACATAAAGGTTAAAAGTTCCAGAGATTCGCCCATATATTAACTTCAATATTCAATTTAAAAAAAAAATTTTATAGATTTTTTAATGTCCATCAATCCATTTCGAGATAGTTTTATGATAAATATGCCTAGCAATTTTCAGCCGCATTCGTTGAAACCTCTTCGAGTTATCGTGTTCACAAAAAACGGGATCCACTTACACACACGCACTCACACATACACACACACATACATCCAGACAATTGTTCAGAGTCTTAAATAACATAGTCCTATAGGGTAAGTGTACCAATTGCTGAGGATGCTTTAATTTCTGCGTTTTTATAAAATGTGCAATTACTTATAATTTAATAAAATATCAGTGTTGGAAAAATGTTGAAAAAATTATTTTGAACAATACTTAATAAAATATTGTCTATAAAGATATACATTTATTAAAAATTACTTTAAATATTTAACTTTAAATTCTGCCTAACGCAACTACTAATTCTTAAGAATACAAACAATAAATTTATAAAAATTTTAATTCAATTTCTATGACATAAATATTTCTTTTTCTATGAAAAAGATGTCTTGGCTAGAATGCCGCAGAAACTAGTGCACTTACCCTATAGAAGAAAATTTATTTGAAGTATTTTTAAAAATTTTATAAATTAAACGACTACAAAGCTTCCTCACGAGGAAGAAAAATGGATGACTTATAAGTAATTAATTATTTCTATTGGGAGGTGGAATTATACGTTTTATTCCTTAAATAAATTTTTTTTTTCCATTTTGTGTTAATGAACCAACAAATAGAAAAATTGGTATTGAAAGTAGGAGGAGTTTGTTTATTTTTTTATTGCCCTAAAATATCCATTTCTTCTTTTGGGGGTTAGAATTATATGTTTTATTTTTTAAATATAATTTTTTTTCTCCATTTTGTTTAACTTAACCAACAAATAGAAGAATTGATGTAGATAGTAGTAGGAGTTTGTTTATTTTTTTATTGGCCTAAAACCTCCATTTTTTCTTTTGGGGGTTGGAATTTTATGTTTTATTTTATAAATATAACTTTTCTTCTCCATTTTGTGTAACTTAACTAACAAATAAAAAAATAGCTTTCTTTATGAAGTAGGAGTTTCAAGTTTATTTTTATTGGTCTAAGTTATTTATTTTTTTCAGGGGTTGGAATTATGTGTTATAAATTATAATATATTTATATAAAATTCTTCTTAAAAAGTTTTTTTTTCCTATTTCTTGTTTTGAATAATATAATAATAATATTTCAGAAGTATATTACACTATCGCTTTACACATACATAAGTCTCACGTTAGAACTGACATCTCCAACTTTAGATATTATTTATTCAATAACTAAATATGAACTTGCCCTAAAAATGTAAGAAATAAATGCTTTAGTTGTTACTTTTGTCAAATTAAATAAGTTTTCCTAATTTTTTCTTTTCTTTATTCACTAAATATGCTTCAAAAATTTAATTTACAACTGTTTCTTTATTATTTCCAATAGCACAGGTTTACAAATTAAAAACTTTTTTTTGCCAATTGAACAAAACATTTTTTTTCGATTAGTAGGTGTTTTCTGAGTAAGAAAATCATAGTTTTAATTTTTTTTCCTCGTGTAGTTTTTTTGTAGCTTCAAAATTTGTATTTTTGAGCAGCGACGGCACTTAAATTTACCTGTAGAAAAATCAACTGGTCCAAAAATGATGAATAGGATGTCGTTGGAAAGGTAATTAAATTATCTTTCAATCCATATATTACAGAATAAAATTGAATGAAAATTGAGAGAGCTACAGTCGATTCAATATCAAATTTCATGGAAATTTTGATGATTTTTAGACACTTGAGTAACTTTTGATCATTTTTTCCACAACAAGCAGTAGAAAATATTTATATTTTAGATTTTTTATTGATAGCTTATTCCATTGAGAAACTTTTGAGCCCTTGTGGACCTTGATTGGATTAAAAATGAAAATTCTTCACTACATTTAGTGAACGAAACTACTTTGCCATTTTTAGTATACTTTTCAATATTTGCAGCAAACATGCAAATAGTTTAGTTAAGTTAAGTGCTAAAGTTACTAAAATCACACATCAAGAAATTCTAGAGTTGCTCAATTCGAATACAATGTCAAATATCAATATTTCAAAATGGCGGATTCAATATGGCAGACAAGTTTTTTTAAAAATCGATTAAATTTATGACAATTTCGTTACTCGGGGTTTTTCGGTGTCGCTGATGACGAGTCTGATGTCAGATTTTAAAAATTAAAAATGGTGGCTTCAATAGAGTAGACGAGTTTTAGCTCTCTGATTAGGTCTCTGATTACAAATTCGATGTCATATTTTGAAAATTCAAAGAGGTGGATTCAGTCTGTGCCAACATATGTGACGCTCCACGAAAGAAGGGACCTATCCCCGAAATAACATTAGGCTCAGTTTTCATGCATTGTGTACGGAAAATTGAGCCTAATGTTCTTTCGGGGATAGGTCCCTTCTTTCGTGGAGCGTCACATATTTTGAAAGTTTAAAAGATAAATATTCATGAAAATGAAATCTTTGGGGTTTCTGGGGTCTCTAATTCCGAAACAAACATCGGTTTTAAAATTTTTAAATTGATGTTATGTTGATGGAAAATAAAAACTTTACTTTAATTGCAATAAACTATCTAATTTTTGATTTTTAATAAACTATAACTTTTTAACTGCAATACCGATGTTGGTTTCGGAATTAGAGACCCCAGAAACCCCAAAGATTTCATTTTCATGAATATTTATCTTTTAAACTTTCAAAATATGTTGGCACAGACTGAATCCACCTCTTTGAATTTTCAAAATATGACATCGAATTTGTAATCAGAGACCTAATCAGAGAGCTAAAACTCGTCTACTCTATTGAAGCCACCATTTTTAATTTTTAAAATCTGACATCAGACTCGTCATCAGCGACACCGAAAAACCCCGAGTAACGAAATTGTCATAAATTTAATCGATTTTTAAAAAAACTTGACGCCATATTGGATCCGCCATTTTGAAATTTTGATATTTAACATTGTATTCGAATTGAGCAACTCTAGAATTTCTTGATGTGTGATTTTAGTAACTTTAGCACTTAACTTAACTAAACTATTTGCATGTTTTTTGCTAATATTGAAAAGTATATACTAAAAATGGCAAAGTAGTTTCGTTCACTAAATGTAGTGTAGAATTTTCATTTTTAATCCAATCAAGGTCCATAAGGGCTCAAAAGTTTCTTAATGGAATAAGCTACCAATAAAAAATTTAAAACATAAATATTTTCTACTGTTTGTTGTGGAAAAAATTAACAAAAGTTACTCAAGTGTCTAAAAATCATCAAAATTTCCATGAAATTTAATATTGAATAGACTGTAGCTCTCTCAATTTTCATTCAATTTTATTCTGTAATATATGGATTGAAAGATAATTTAATTACCTTCCCAACGACATCCTATTCATCATTTTTGGACCAGTTGATTTTTTTACAGGTAAATTTAAGTGCCGTCGCTGCTCAAAAATACAAAATTTGAAGCTACAAAAAAACTACACGAGGAAAAAAAAATAAAACTATGATTTTCTTACTCAGAAAACACCTAGTATTCCAAAAAAATGTTTTGTTCGATTGGCAAAAAAAGTTTTTAATTTGTAAACCTGTGCTATTGGAAATAATAAAGAAACAGTTGTAAATTAAATTTTTGAAGCATATTTAGTGAATAAAGAAAAGAAAAAATTAGGAAAACTTATTTAATTTGACAAAAGTAACAACTAATGCATTTATTTCTTACATTTTTAGGGCAAGTTCATATTTAGTTATTGAATAAATAATATCTAAAGTTGGAGATGTCAGTTCTAACGTGAGACTTATGTATGTGTAAAGCGATAGTGTTGTTGAGTCATTTTTGTATTAATCCTTCATAAGCCTTAAATTTTTTTGCCTCTTGGAAGTTACTAGAAGCATCGACATAGAAGTTACGCGTGTTTCCGGCTAACTTCTACGTGAAGTAGGCCGGAAACACGATTTTTTAAAAATTAAACTTTTAAAGTATGTGGGTAGGGGAGAGGGCCCTAAGGTGGTCAGGGCTCTAAGGTGGTCACTCAAAAAAATTGATGTATATTAGTTAGTATCTTCAAATGTTTTTTGTTATTGTTATTATTTGAGAAGACAAAGACAAAAAATAAAAAAAACTTTATGATAGGGAGTTAGGTAATAAGACAAAGTTTCAAACGCCGTATTATTGACCTTTATTTATAATTTTCCATTTGAAATCTACAATCGTTCAAAAGATAGGTGATCACCTTAGGGCCCTCTCCCCTATAGTATTCTTTTAGGGCTTAACGAGCCCTACATTTTTCTGATACTTAGAAGTTACTTGAAGCAGTTATATAAAAGCTACGCGTGTTACCGGCCACCTTCAACGTGAAGTTATCCGGGTGTCAGTTTTCTAGAAAAAATGAAAAGCCAAAAATTCCGGACATGCAGCCCTAATTAGCCCTTAATTTTTATATACTGATTATTTTCATACAATGGTATGATATCATGATTTCTTTCCTCCATGATAGTCCAATAATAATTTAATGATTTATTTTTTACAAATTCAATTATTTCCTCAAGTAATAATCGATCGCCAATTAAAAATCGAAATTTTTGTGGATCTTTGTTGAAAATCCAGAAGTAATCAGTTAAGTCAACAGCCTCGTTTGTCCATTTGATCAAATCTAACATTTCTTTTTCGAAAATTCTTCCAAATCTTTAATGATACTGTCTGTTATATTTCTCAAAGACAGTGGATTGCCTAAACTCTGAAATCGACAAATCTTTTGGATATACATTGAAACGTACACTGAAAAAAATATATTTATGGTACTGCAATAAATATAGCCAATTCTAACATATTATATTGGTAGATATGATACTGCCATACAGTATTGCTGTTTTAGCCATACGCTGTGTAGAACAGCAATATGTATTTGAGAGACAATAATATGTATGCGGAGAACACGAATACTGTATTTTAAGAACAGCAATACGGTATTGCTGTTTCAGCTATACATCCTAACCATACTTGTATGTCAAAATTAACATTATCTTTTTTTTCAGTGTATTTATAATCCTAATTCACATTGCAACTTAGTCTAAAAATTGTCTTCGAATGTATCATGTTCTTTAACATAACCTTCTTCGCCATTATTTATCATATAACCAAACAATTCAGCTGTCAAAGAAAACATTTATTCTAACATGACGTGTATAATGTGGTTAAAGACGAGAACACAATTCATGGGAACGCGACGCGAAGTGAACGTATGATTGGGTTATGTTTTCGCCTTTAGAGCAAACTGTGTGAACATGCGCGAACTTGTGTGCACAGATGAATTAGAATCGCTAAGAACTCCCAGATAAGCCCGAATTTCTTGGCAATACGCTGCGACTCTAACACAATCCGTACATTACAGAGCAGTATTCATTCGATACTCCTATTCCCCCTGGGAAAAGAGGGGGGAGGGAATCAAACTTTTTTTTGATTCGATTAAATAAAGCATTTTCTTATTTAGAATAAAAATGTACATATCTTTTTGCTCTGAGGAAAGTTGTGTGATTTTTAGTTTTATAAATAAACGAGAAAACCCGTTTTTTCGAAATCGAGTTTTTAATGAAAATTTTATACTCAACTCGCTACAAAATGCACAATTCCACATATTTTTTAATGAAAAAACTGTATAATGTTTTTTTTATACTAATTGCACAACATTGTGAAATATTTTTTAAAAATACTATTTTTCACTAATCTCCATTCTTATTTATAACGCATTTGTGAAAAAATTGTTGACACGAAATATTAAAAACTAGATAAGTTAAAATTAATTGTTGATAGTGGTGCACATCTGGACTTAAAAAACGATGGGCACGATAGAGACCGCAATTCTTGTTTGAAACATAAAAATAAAGAAAAATTTTAAAGTTTACATATGCAGTTTCTATTTGAACTAAAAAAATTCCAAAGAAATAGTGAAATTCGATCATTTTGAGTGATAAAAACAGAAAAATCATTTTTTTGAAAAAAATAATGACTTTAACTGGTTCTCCAAATTGTAAAAAAAATTAAAAAAAATTTTTTTTAGTTCAAGTAGAAGAGGGATTAATACTGAGTAAAACAAGCCATCATTCATTAAAATCGGTCCAGACGTTTTCTGTCAATCCTGCCCACGAGTTAGTAAATTTCGTAAAAAGTGAAATTCGAGAAAACGCGCTTTATCTTTCGCGCTACCGACGGGCCACCTAGCGGGTGGCCATGCAATTATTAATGTTATAAATCTGCTCGAATTTTGCATAAAAAAATCGCGATTTTAAGTCACTGAACAAAATTTTATCTACTTTCGAAAAATAAAAAATCAACGAAAAACATGAAAAATAATTTAGAATGGTCTCTAAAACTTTAGGTACATATTCTTGGATGTATTTTCTAAAGATTTAAGCAACAAAAAAAATCGTTTTTTTACCATGTAAAGTAGGCTCCCCTCTTAATTACGCTTCTGTAAAATTACGATTCTACGAAAAAACGATTCGCATAAATTGATATTAGGTTAAATTAGATTTCTGGAAAAATAAAATTCGATCAAATTGACTTTCTGACAGATTATAGTTCAGACGACTACTAAATTTAAATTCTTTTTAATTTTCCTTCAGTCAAGCTATTAATCTAACAATTATACATTCTACTAAAATAATATTCTAGGTAATGTTTAATGCGGACAGCAAGATCTCATAATTCAAAATAACTTAAAGTTTCTACTACCCCATAAATATGCTCAAACATTGTTTAGGTTAAGTACTTTCGAAAGTTGAGGTGTTTTCAAAAAATAAAGATGGCGGATCCAATATGGAGACTAAAAAATTAAAAAATTCTTTCGATTCGCTTAAACTTGTTACTCGGGGGTTTTTGGGGTCGCCGATTATGCTTACAATATTAGTTTTTTAATGTTTAAAATGTCGGATCCAATATGGTAGACTAAAAATTTGGAACTATTGGATTTGTAGATATTTTAGTAATAAAACTTGGCTATGTCCAAGTTGCAAAATGTAAACAATCAAGAAGGTAAACAAATCAAGCAGTAAAATCACATTTTTTAAACATCTTTTTCTCTTACAAAAATTAACATTAGAACACATTATTTTCGGAAATCATGAACTAGAGCAGCGGTGGTCAACGTAGGGGAAAAGAGCACATGGGAGTACGGCGGATTCTTCTTCTGTTTACATTTAAGGCAGGTTAGAAAGTCACCATACTATTTAACTTTGTTGTTTTAATTTTGAATTGAAAAATGTCTACAAATTTGAAAGCTCAAAGTTCGCCCTTTAGAGTTCAATGGGAGCTAGAATTTTTAGTTTTACTAAATGAAAATAATATTGCTCAGTGTATTATTTGCGCACAGGAATTTAATACAATCAGAAAGTTTAATTTAAATCGGCATTACACACGTTTTCATGAGAAGAAATATGCAAACAGGGCCGCCAAGCTATAATGAAATCAGCCGATATACAGAATAGTTCGTCGCCCCTGGGATGAGTGCGCCTCGGTCGCCACTCACACATACACAATGTGTGTCGCGATATGAAAATGTCAGGGTGGTGATAGTAAACAAACGTTGACCCACATTAACCAAACTTTACAATTAAAAAGTGCAATAATTGTCAATAAATATAGTGAATTTCCAAAAAATCTCGTGCAAAGGAGAGTTTGAAGTGTCTGTTCGCTATTCCGGGTAAGTATTTTATGACTAACTATTTAAATATGTAGTATCAGTTTAATATATATACCGCCGTCTAAACCGGCGTTTTTGTTGTTTGTTTTCGTTTTAAAATTTAATTATTTTTTTGTTAAAAGCGTGTTAATTGATAAACAATATTATAATTTATTTTTTATTTTCGTTTAATAATATTGTGATAAATTGCCGCTTCATAAAAGTTCCAAATTTTTTAAATAAAATGTTGTGTTTCCTACGTTATATTCCCTCTGTTTATAACTTAAACTTTGAGAATCTGTCATATATATATATATATAAATTAGACATAAAATCAAATAACTATAAAATATTTTTCAACATTTTATTTTTTTAATGAAATAAATTTTCTTGTATGTGCCTAAAATTATACATTTAATTGTAACAAAACTAAAGTCCCCCACAGCACCGAAACTTTCCTAAAAATTTATTAAATATTTACTTGCAATATTCGGAATATCTAATTGCAATGTTTAGTAAAAATTGTGTAAAGATTTATATGTCCCGATTAAATAAGTGTTTAGTGTGAACATTTCCTGAAGATTTTCGCCTAATTATAATTATAATTAGGCGAAGATTTCATTGAAATGTTCAGGAAAGTTTCGCGCTAAACACTTATTTAATCGGGACATATGAATCTTTACACAATTTTGACTAAACTTTTCAGTTAAATATGCCGAATATTGCAAGTAAATATTTAATAAATATTTAGGAAAATGTCGGTGCTGGGGGGGTAATGATTTTTTCCGTTGTAATTAACAATATTCTCACTTTCTAATAAGAATATATTTACTTATTTCAGAAATTAGATTTGTTTAAAATAAATCTAATCATACTAATCTGGTTTGCTCAATATAAATTGAAACAATGTTTTTAAAGTTTGAAAATAAAATGTTCAAAGAAATTTAACATTTTGGAACGTTATGACAAAAAAATTCAGAAAAACACAAGTAAATATTTGTATAACCCTGAATTTAAAAAAATATAGTTCTTTATTTTTTGTAAGTGTTCCGGTGATACAAACTTACAGTTTTTTCCAATTTTCTTGCTACAATTTGTCAAAAAATGTTATTTTCTTTGAAAATTTTATTTCCAACCTTTAAAAACAGTTTGAATTTATATTTGTGCACTACCACATAAACATTTTCATATTGCGACACACATTTTGCATGTGTGAGTGGCGACCGAGGCGCACTCATCCCAGGGGCGACGAACTATTCTGTATATCGGCTGATTTCATTATAGCTTGGCGGCCCTGTATGCAAATTACACTGAAAATAAAAACTTATAGTTAATGAAAAATTATATAGATCGTTTGAAAACAAAAAATAAAGTTCTGACGGAAAATAAAATTGCTGCACCTTTTACTTTATCATCTCTAAATAATACTGATAATTCACGACAATCGCTCAAAGCTTCCTATGCTGTAGCCTTAGAACTCGCTAAATCTAAAAAATCATTCTCTGATGGAGAGCTTGTTCAAAAATGTGTACAACAAATAGCTGAAGCATTTAACGATCAGAATATGATGCGAAACGTAAATTCAGTACCTTTATCACGACAAACGATGACAAGAAGATTTAGAGACTTTAATGAATATGTTAGAATTCGATTGAGACATTTAATGAAGAATTGTTATTACTTTTCTTTATGCTTGGATGAAAGACAGACATGAGCCAATTGCTAATTTTTGTTCACATTGTTTAAAATGATTTTTCTGTAAACGAAGAACTAATTTCAATAAGCGCTATGACAGGAACAACGAAAGGTGTCGATATTTTTAATACTTTACAAGAAGAAATGTCATCATTTATTAGTAATTTTGATAAATGCTCTTGTATTACAACCGACGGTGCTCCAGCAATGACAGGGAAAGATAAGGGCTTAGTTGGTATACTAAGAAAACATATCACTGCCCGCGTGGAAATGAAAGTATGGGTAAAAGATGGCAAAGTGTGGGTAAAGGATAGCGAAATGTGGCACTAAGTTTGACAAAGATGGCAAAGTATTGCTAAGGAGCGAATCCCATGGTTTAACTATGGCAGCAACATAAATCAATTTTTCATCAAACAAAATAATAAAAAACACAAAAACTTTTAATATTTTTCATTTTTAAACCATAAACAAAGTGAGGCATATAAAAAAATTATTTTTTAAATGGTTTTTTTAATTTAACTGTTAAAATGAACTATGGGCAAAGTATGGCGAACCATGGGATGAAAGAAAACTTATTTTCTATACATTTTCGAAGTATGGGCAAAAGATGGCGAACTATGGAATGAAAAAAAAATATTTTCTATACATTTTTGAACTATGGGCAAAAGATGGCAAACTATGGGATAAAAAAAATTATTTTCTATACATTTTCGAACTATGGGCAAAAGATGGCGAACTATGGGATAAGAAAAAAAATTATTTTCTTTAGATTTTCGAACTATGGGCAAAAGATGGCGAACTATGGGATGAAAAAAAAATATTTTCTTTACATTTTCAAAGTATGGGCAAAAGATAGCGAACTATGGGATAAGAAAAAAAATTATTTTCTATAGATTTTAGAACTATGGGATAGAAAATAAACTATTTTCTATACATTTTCGAACTATGGGCAAAAGAAAGCGAACTATGGGATAAGAAAAAAAATTATTTTCAATACATTTTCAAAGTATGGGCAAAAGATGGCGAACTATGGGATAAGAAAAAAAATTATTTTCTATACATTTTCGAAGTATGGGCAAAAGATGGTAAACTATGGGATAAGAAAAAAAATTATTTTCTATAGATTTTCGAGGTATGGGCAAAAGATGGCGAACTATGGGATGACAAAAAAAAATTATTTTCTATAGATTTTCGAACTATGGGCAAAAGATGGACAACAACAACCTGACTATATTAGGTGCAAATTCGACACGTCTTCTACAGGGAATTTTACCTTCACTTGGAAATTCAAAAAGTGAGGTTATGTGAATTTTTTTCCCACTTTAACAAGAGGTTTGAAGTAAATCACACAAGTGTAATAAGCAAGTAGTGTAATATGAATATATATTATATTATATTCATATTACACTACTTGTATATTGTTGCTTCTTACACTTGTGTGATACGCGTAATTTACGTCAAACCTCTGGTTAAAGTGGGGAAAAAAATTCACATAACCTCACTTTTTGAATAATTTATAATGTTGATATGACACTAAACATTTGGGAACATGTTTTTAATATGAATCACCTTAAGAGAACATTTTATTTAACCTTTTAAAAAGTAAAATTAACATATTAGACATTTTCACTGTGATAGCGACATATTTATTAAGCTCGTAAATAGAGCAAATATTTTCAAAAAAAATTGGAATAATTGGAAGTTTTACCTTTAATCATGTACTAAAAGATCCCGAAGTTTAAGAATTTAATAAAAAAATTTTTAAGCTACAAAAAATGTTGAGTGATTTCCACGAAAAATTACATATATTTCCTATTTACAATTTCAATCGACTAGAGGCACGTGTTAATATTGCTCGATTTGCTTCAAACTTTCAGGAAAATTATTTTTTTATACCTTGATTAATTTTTTGGGGTGAGACTGAAGATTTGGAAACATCGCCAAAATAAGAACCACCCTAATATGTACTCATGTCGAAAAATTCCATACATACTTTCATGAAATTTACATGAAAGTTCTGCAAGTTATTTATTTTAATATTTATTTAAATATTTCTATTTTGTTTGTAATCGAATAATAAGCCGAAATAGTAAGTCGATAATGTTTTTAATAATGTTTGGAGTCGAATATAAAATTTTGATTTTTTATCGAATTGGAGCTTTTATCAAAAAAAGAAGATGCTCGGAACTTATTTAAAAAAAATTAAAAAGTATTTTAAAAAAATTTTTTGAAGTAGAATATAAAATTTAGTCTTTTTTCATCAAATTGTTTCTCATTTAATTAAAGAGCTTTTTCCGGAAAACGATGGTACTTGGAATTTTTTATAATTTATTTACCATACAGAAAAATTTTTTATCTTGAAAGGCAACGGTGGCGTCCACGTCGAAAATTGCAACAAAGTTTATTACTAGACTCTAATAGTAATATAAATGTTAAAATACCATTAAAATATGAAATTTGCAGAATTTCCGTAGAATTTACACAGAAGCTCTACTAAGAAGTTGTATGGAATTTCCAGAGAATATTTCCATGGCATTTCTCTCTCTCTCTCTCTCTCTCTCTCTATATATATATATATATATATATATAGAACTATCAGGTGCTCCACTGTGTAATTTATCAAGAAGCTTTATGTGGTTCATTGATAAAGGAAACAGAGACAAAAATTAAAATGGTGTTATTACAATCTCGCAAAGTGTGAATGCTTGCATTGGATTGATTAACAATTTTTCGTGAATCCAATCAAATGAAAGTATTCACACTTTTTAACATTAAAGAATTACCAATTTTTAATCTTTCGGTGAAAACTTGGAGCCTGATTTTTAACAGTGTAATGGATGCACCATATAAAATTAAACAAAAACTAATATCAAATGTGTAATCAGCGGCCCCAATAACCCCCAAGTAACAAATTCCCGGCGAATCTAAACACTTTTTCATACATTCGTCCGCCATATTGGATCCGACATTTAAAATTTTTAACGAAAGCTAAGGTTGTTTACTAAAATAACATATATGAAAAACTGAACAAATGCGAGTAGAACTCGTACTAACACCAAGGTCTCCGTACCCTCTTTTAAAACTTCTACTTTTTTGCTAAAATAATGAATAAATAATTTATCAAAATAAATTATAACTATTTTAACACTATTTTTATTGTAATCTGCACATGAAAATACAAAAGTGTACCAATTTTTATCTCTTGAGATAAAAAACTGTGCGTGCAAGTGCAAAAACACACTTTTTTGACGAAATTTTTAAAAACTTTGAGTTTTTGGCTGAAAAATATATTAAGATCAAATCTATTCATGTTTCATGTATTTTTCATGAAATCTGCACATGAAAATACATAAAACAAGCCAAACTGTAGTCCAATAGGCCAAAAATTTTGAAAACCAAGGGGAGGACTTTGCAAAAAGAGATTGTAGTTTTTCGATGAAAACAACATGAACATCAATTCTAATCACATCTGCTGTATTTTTCCTGTAATCTACGCGTAAAAATGAATAAGTATGCCAATTTTCAGCTCTCTAGGAAAAAAACTTTGGGTACCAGAGGGGGGGGGGGGTACATGATTTTTTTTTCTCGAAATTTTCAATATTTTGGAGCCTTTCGCCGAAAACACTATGAAGATCAATACCAAATATGTTTGCTATATTTTTCCTGTAATCAATTTTTGAAAATACATATGCATACCAAATTTCATCTTTCTAGGTAAAAAACTGTGAGCGCTAGGGGGGGGGGTACATGCCTTTTTTGCGAAAAACGGCCAAAATTTGAAGTTTTTTGCGGAAAACTGTATTAAGATCAACTCCAATCCCGTTCGCTATATTTTTCGTGCAATCTACGCGTAAAAATACATACGTGTACCAATTTTTAGCTCTCTAGATGAAAAACTGTGAACGCTAGGGGGAGGGGGAGGTACATGGTCATTTTTCGTAACCGTTTTAATAGGGTTCCTGGGACTAGTTATCCGATTTTGATGTTCTTGGTCTTAAATGAAAGAAGATCTAAGAGTTTCCTCCAAAACGTTGTTTCAATTTTTATTTGTTTATATATATATTATTTTCAAAGTTAACAATTTACAAGATAAATAATAATGCATAATACAATTTATTTAAATGGTTGAAAAATAATGTTCAATTTGATTTATTTACTCTCCCTGTCTTTATCACAGGGTTCGAGATTCCCTAATACATAGTATCTACTTAATCTATTCAATACATAAAAACCTTACACTTACAACGCAACGCTTAAAAATACCTTAATCTAATTACAATCATTAAACATAAAATTATAATCCGCCAAGAGCACCGGGTTTCCGTTTCCAGTTCCATGAGCCCTTTCTTCTCTTTTCCAAATCAGCAAAAACTCTTCCCCCAGGTACCTCCCATTTTTCACGTTTTCCCTTGTGTCCTCATACAATTCTTTTCATCTTTCAATTAAAGCCTGCCTTATTCCCATCCTTTTCATCGTCTTCCATAAAACCCCCCTATTCACCGACGGGAATGCCGCTTTAAAATGGACAAACAATGAAACCAACCTTCCATTTTCTGCTTTCAAACATCTATTTACAAAAAAATTGAATGCGTAAATGTTATCTAATGTCCCCATACCCACCCTAAAATTAGTCTGATTATGCGGAATCATTTTTTCCCTTCCACCTTTTTCTCTAACCTTTTCCTTAAAATTTCCGCATATACCTTGTCCCCCCCCGGCATGTGCCCCCTCACCCTTCTTCAATACTGACACAATTAACCCCGTCTTCCACTCCTTCGGCCAACCCTCCCCTTTCCACCCCATGTTTAAAATAACTAGCAACTCATCTTTTACCCCCTACCCTCCATGCTTCATACATTCCCTTTCCATCCTATCCCCCTAGCTACTTTATTTCTCTTAATTTTTTGAATCGCTTCATCCAACTCTCCCCTAGTAATTTGCCCTTCCTCTTTTCCTACTTCCTTTCTCCTTCCCTCCCCCCTGATTCTATACCCAATCTCCCTTAAGCCGTTAAAATATTCTGTCCACTCTGTCATTTCAATCTCTCTATTCACTCCTTTCCATTTCCGTCTTTCACTGTTTACAACTTCCCATTCCCTGCCCTCATTAATTGCTTTTTCTACTTCTTGCATGAACTTTATATTACCCTCTTCTCTTTTCTTTCTCACCAATTTCCCATGTTCCCTGTGTGCCTTGTTGTATACCTCCTTCCTTATTCTGCCCTGTCTCCATCTCTTTATACATTTTCTTAACCCTTTCCTACTTTTATTACATTCTTCATTCCACCACACTTTTCTTTCTTTCTCCTTACCTCTTTCTATTTCCTCTACTTCCTTTCTCGCCTCATACAAAACCTTCCTTAACCTTTCAACCCTTACATCCACCCCTTCTCCCTTTTCAAAGGCTTCAGCCTTCTCCCGCACCTTTTTTGCAAACTCTACTAGAATTTCCCTTTTCCAACTTCCCATTTTCATTCTACCTTTTTTTTCCTCACCATTATATCCTACCCTCTTTACCCCCGATCTATTCTCCCTTTTATTTCTCAAATTAACGGAAAATGGCCCTAATCACATTCATCCCCCACCCTCATCCATTTTATTCCCATCTTTTTTTTCAAAATTTTCCCTAATTTAATTATTTTTAATATTTATCTTAATAAAATTTTGCAAAAGAATTTAAATTATTTAAAAATTGATTGATACAATTCTTTAAAAGAATTCAATTTCAAGAAACATATGTAATTATTCAATAAATTGTTTTTTTGTATTTAAATAATGAAATTCTTGTAGAATTTTCTCATAAAAATTGATTTAAAAATGTTTTTCAGTTAAAATTTTAGAATGTAATTGAATATTAAAAGTATTAGAGCGTAAAGTTTTTAAAAAAATTAAATTTTGAAAAGGTTTCAGATTCAAATCTTTTAAAATTTGAATTTTTCATATTTTTAACTATGTAAGAATTCTGTAGAATTAATTTTTTTGGAAATTTTAATTGCGAATTTTTTTATATTATTTGAAGTTTTTTTTTCGAAAACATATTTAATTGAAGAATTTACAAATAATTGAAAAATTGAATATTGTAAAGAAATGGATTTGAAAATTGTCAAAGAACTTTTTCAAAAATTATTAAAAATAATCGATTTTAAGAAAAATTTTAATTAAAAATTCTAGAAAATAATAATTTAATTGATAATGATTTTGTCACTCTATCTATAAATACTATAAAACAGTCCGAGTCGAAGTCGGGGAGTTATTGATATCTTCATGTTTGTTTAGTTATGAAAAAATCTAATTTATAGTTTTAAGTAAAATGTTCTCTTATATATTTTTGTCAGTAGTTGGTCCGTAAATGGTCCGTAATTTTTCATTTTTGGTCCGTAAAGTCCGTATTTTTAAATATTTTCATTGGTTCGAGCCCTGAAACCCTCTTTTTTATTTTTCATTCCCGACACATTCCAAAAAAACCACCTTTATTCCTTCCCCTTCCCCACTATTTACACTCTCTCTACCCTTTCTTCCCCAAATCCCTTTTCTCTTTCCTCCCTTCTTAGATCATCGGTCTTCTAATTTACTTCCCACCCTTCCCCATTAGTCCACAGGCAATCCCTTCCCCTTCTTACCAACTTACCATTATTTCCTTCTTCCCATACTCTCTTGCTAATCTTCCTATTTACATTTCTTTCTTCCCTATCCATACCTCTTTTCCTTTCAACCTTCCTTTAATTCTAAACACCTCCTTCTTCTGCTCCTCATTCTCCAATTCAACCACCCACATATTTATCCTTCCTTCTTCTACCCCACCCACCCCCTTCACCTCTTTAATTCATACCATTGCCCCCAATTCCCGCAGCAACTCTTCTACTTTTTTCTTCCCCTCCTCCCTCACCACCTTGAGTCCTCTTACCAATATATTATTATTCCTTTTTTCTCTTTCCATTCGATTCAACTTCCATGTCAAATGCTCCACCTTTTTCTCAAGGTCCCTTCCTCCCTCACTCTCTTTCTCTTCTTCAATTTTCTTCGTTCCTACCTCTTTTTCCAAATTCACCACCCTTTCTTTCCATTCCTCTAATTTATTCTTAAACTCCCTGTTTACCTCCTCCTGGTACTTATCCATCCCTTCCAATTTTTCCCACATCATTTCCATATCCGCTTCCCATTTTAACTCCCATTCCCTCCACACTTTTTTCAATTCCCCCAATTCCCTTTCTACCTTTTCTAGTTCTCTGTCTACCTTTTGCTCAGCTTCGCTATATTTTTATTTGTTAATTCCCCCAACTTAAACATTTTTTCCATCCAATTTTCACCGCTATCTTCTACCTCCCCTTCCCTACTCGTTCCCTCACTAATTGCTTTCTTACCAAATCCGCCTGATGATAGCCAAGAATGCATAAACATTAGAGTCTCCTGGATTTTCTTGTGCTAGCCTCTCTACACCTGTTTTCCTGCCTGAGCGTTTCGACACTTTTTTGTCGAATTTTTCTACGCTGTCCGACACTTGTATTGCGAGCTCAGCAATCTTATTTCTCTCTTTACTACTCGCGTTTTCCTTCTCTCCCGCTCTCGTCTACCAACTTCAACTCTCTCGCTACCTTACTCCCGCCTTCATTCTCTCTTACCGCCGTCACACCTTCCTCCATAGCCACATCTACAAGAATTGCCTCGCTTACTTCGCCCGTTCTCACCTGCCCTCTTTTATCACCACTCTCCACCCCAAATTACAACCACCCTCACACCTTATTATTTTCCTTTCACACCCTCTTTCACCCGTTTTACCTAACCTACACTCTTACTCACAATTCTACAAATTTACTCACTGAACAACACCCTTTCACCAGCCTTTTACAATTTCCAATTACTCAACACCCAGTACAACAACCAAATATTCGGACTAGTTATTCGATTTTGATGTTCTTGGTCTTAAATAAAAGAAGATCTAAGAGTTTCCTCCAAACAGTTGTTTCAATTTTTATTTGTATTAACAATCAGAAATAACTTTGGTCTTTCTTAATGAAAATTGTTTTTTCAGACAAATTTATGTTTATTCAAGTAATTTATGTCGATTTTGTTAAACAATAATTTTAATTATTATAATTGTTACTGAAAACAATAATTATTAACTTCAATTTTTTTTGTTTTTAATTTTTGATATTGTTTTCAGTAACAATTATAATTGTTAATAACAATGGTAATAAAATTATTAATTATTATTATTATATAATAATTATTATTATTTATAAAATTATTAATATTATTTCGCTTTCACAAGAATTGCAATATTTCGAAAACTATTCAAGTATCCATCGATTTTTTTTAAATAAAAGGAAAATTTATAAGAAATATTTTATTAATTAACAAGAAGACTCAAAAATCTATCCCGCTTGTGCAAAAAGAATTCAAAAAATTATTTTTGACTTTCTTTGGGCAAAAAATAATTTTTTTTATGTTGTGATAGTAAGAAGAAACATGATTTCAAGTAGAAGCTTGTGACGTTGTGGATTGTCGTTTCCTATGGTTCGACAATCTGAATCGTCACGTCATCTGTCGGATTTATCCCCGAACCGTGATCGTTAATTGGTATGATAATTTAGAAAGTTGGAACTGCCGAGTAACCCACTATCAGTGGTGTATGTGTGTCGCGCGGCCTGTTTAGTAGGAGAGAAAGTGACAGAGGGCAGGGCCCAAGTGAATAGTGAGAGGCAGAGAGAGGAGAGCTAGTGGAACGAGAGAGAAGAAGAGATGAAGAAGTCGAGCACGTGGGTGGAGAGCCAAGACAGAAGTTGTCAATATAAAGTTGTCAGCGCCATTGTGTAATAGTGTGTAATGATGCGTTGAGAGTAACGAGGCGAGAATAGTCAAGACAAACTGCCGAGTGTCGAGGGTAGTAGTTTTTAATAGACTTGTCGAAAGAGTTCGGATTGTTGTGTAAAAGAGTATCGAGACGAGTACTGTGTCTTGGGTACGTCTCGAAATAAGAGTCGTTTTGTGTTGGAGTGTCGAAAGTGGAGCGTGAAGCTTATGTTTGTGTGAACAATAAAGAGTAGAATTTGCATTGAGAACTAGTATGTCATTTCGTTGTGGTTTACCCAAGTCCTTTCTCGCCGATTTCATTCAACACCGTTGAAGCAGTCTAGCCGAAGCCCGGGAAACCAACGAGAGAAGTTGTTGAGTCGATTCGTCGTGAGTAAGTCGTTTAAGAAATATTGTGCCAGTCGTGTCTCGCCGTTGGCGAAATTTATTAAATTAAATTTCATTTAAATTAGTTGTGTTGAATGCGTCAGATTTTGCTTGACGTTAGCAGAAACTAGGGGCAAATTCTCTAATTGTTTAAAGTCATACGTTACAAGCTCTTAAGAATGAATTAATTATTTTTTAATTAATTAAAACAATAACTATGTTACAAAATTTCAATAATATAAATACTCAACTAAATTTCAATTTATTGAACATTGCTAAAATTGAAATAATTTATCTTTAGATAACGTTACACTCTTCGTTAAACAAAATAAAAAAATAAGTTTATTAATTTTAATAAAGGTAGTTGGATTCTTTTCTAAAGTCCACTATTATTCAGTGTCTCCGGATAGACGGTATTTATGAAAAATTGAAATATAAAGGATATAAAATATACTCAGCAAAAATTAACACATATATGCAAGTATAAGAACATAAAGTTTATTCAATATTAATAAATTGTTAAATGAATTAAACAATACTTTTTCGATACAAAAGATTGGTTTCTTAAAACTTCATGTATTTGAATTTATTTTACAATACAATTTGTGTCTTTCCCAAAATTGAAATTTACTTTAGTTTAGTTTTATTCCCAGATAATAAAACAACTTACTTATCAATTAATAAATTAACGTTAATTACAAAATGTCCCTTCAATTAAAAGTGTATAATAATAGTGTAATTATGTATATTTATTTAATGCATATAAATATAAACAGTAATAACTCGACTCACCAAGTCTATAATTATTTTAGTTTGATAATAATGATATGTTGAATCAGGTGTTATATGATCCACACCTGTTATAAAGATAGGAATTCCTTTATTTTGTAAATTCCTTTTTTTCGTAAGTTGAAAATATTCCTCAATTAATTATAATTTATTTTAACACATGAAAATTCTTGATGATGTTATTTCTTTTAGTTTCTTTTTATTCAAATGTCTTAATTCAAAAACTTAAATTTCGGGGTCACCGAACTTAAATACGAATTAAATTTAATAAACACAAAATATATATTTTTTAAAACAAATCAAATAATGACTCTGAACACTGTTTTATAATTTACTACTTTAAATTCACTTTTGTTTTTAAGTATAATAATAGAAATGATTATTAATTATAATATTTATAACGAAATTATTTGAAAGATAGACACTTTCCAAAAAGGCAAAAATAAAAGAAAAGTCCACTTTCGGAGTTAAATACAAAATTATCTAAAATCAATTTGACTGTCTCACAAGACAGGTCAATTAAAACTCATTTTTTATCGTTCACAATTATTGATCACACCCTGAAATCATATAAAATATCAATAGTGGGGAGGGCTGTTGCACACAGCTCGTTGAAATTTTCCTTGGTTAGACAAGCTTTTAGCAAGCTTGCAAATTTCTGAGGTGGCGTGATATGAATTCAATTATCTCTTTCCTCGCTATTCTATATGTTGGTGTGTATTGTTTTCTAATAATTGTGACATACATTTAAAAGTCTTTTATTAAAATGACTGTTTTAAAATAAATAAACCTCAATTCGTAACACGGGTGTTGTCCAGTGCTTTCGAAATAATTATTTATTGTTAGAATTTCCAATTTTAAATGAATCCATATAATTAAAATAATTTGTTTTAAATAAAAATAAAATTCAAAATTTATTACGAATTTCATACGTAACAGAAGCTATTCAAATTTTATTGAATTTCATCAAAAACTTTCTGAAATAGGTGTTACTTGATTACCTATTTTATGCTGATGATAATTCAAAAGACCATATCCTGTAAAAAGGCTAACAATGGTTCTAACTCTGATCTTATCGAGTTTTAGAAGATCGCTTGCTTTCCTCTTGTTGAGTACTAAACCCAACAGTTTGCGCTTGCCTTCCCACCCAAATGCCCGCCCAATACTTCTCATGTTCCTTTTGATCTACATCTTTCAATGGCTCCTTTGAACAAGCACGTCATTAATGCCACTGCTGGTACAGGACCTAAAAATGTCGTTAAAAACCTATTTTTGATAATACTTTGACTCTTTTATTGTATTTGATTCCCAAGTGACCAGGTATTAAGATCAACGAAAGTTTATTTACTAAATCCAGCTCATCTAGTGCGCTACGGTATTCCCAAACAAGCTTCGATTCTGTTGTGGGATTCTTCAGAGCCCCTAAGGCCGCCGCACTATTCACACAAATACTAATCCTCTTGCCCCTTGTTACTTTTTGAATGGACATTTGGACACATGTTAAAATCGCGCTGAGCTCGGTCTGCCAAACCGTGGCATGTTGTCCCAGTGACTCAGACACTTTAATTCAGCCAGTTTTTCGATAAATCCCGAAGTCTGCACCGCAATCCATCTTGAAGCCGTCTGTATACCACACCTCGCCTTCAAGTGGAAAACCATTCTTACAGTCCAATCTAAAGGGTATAAGTATTCTAAAGCGGGGTTTAAATTTCACCCTCTTGCACCGAGAAAAATTGCGTTTAACCGAGTGGTAGAAATAGCTCGGTTAAAAAAGTGTTTAAAAATAAATAAGATATGGTTCAAAGAAACTAAGTTCTACTGAATATCACAACCGAGCTGAGACGGTTAACTGTTACTGTTAATTACGTTGACTTATGTAATATTAACCGAGTAAACCCTGAGCAAGAGTGAGGCGTCATGTCGTCTATTCATTTCGCTTTTAAGTGAGCCTTTAAATTCATGTCATGTGGTTAGGTTTTGTTTTTTCTGATAGTTTTCTCGTTTTCCAACGTTTTCTGTGATGGCTGATGAAGACGTGAAATACTTGATGTCGAAATTCCAGTTGAGGAAATTATACTTTAAATGGTTATTGGTTTTTGTTGCCGACAATTCTGAATACGCAAATTTTTCTTAGTTAATAGTTAATTAGTTAATTTGTTAATAGTTAATAGAAATTTTGAAACGCATTTATCCAAAGATTTTATTATTAAAGTTGTCCTCGTAAGTGCTTTTTGTTTCTGTCCGAGATGATTCAGCTGGTTGTATCGAGTTTGTAGCCAGAGCTTGCTCGAATGACGGGTATTGCAAAGATCAAGCGTTGGTTTTCGTTGGTTCCGTTAAGATTGGTATTGGTTGATTGAACAGGTATGTAGCCTACTTCAGTTGTTAGTGTCCAGTCAACTGTCATATTGAGAGGGATGATGTGTGGGGGTCTTAAGGTATACAATTCAATTCAATTCAAGTCAAAAGTCAGTTCAGATTTCTCGGTCCGGATTAAAAATTAACTGGTCAATATAAAACTCATCGAAATCAAATTCAGGTAGTTTTCTTAACAAACATGATCGCAGAGCTGGTCTCTGGGCAGAGAGCATAGGACAAAATTTTAAATAGATAGATTAGAGTTTTAAAATCATTGCCGCAAGCGCATCCCAGGGGCAAATTCCATCTTATCCGGGCGAAGTGCTCTCCCGTGCAGATGTGCGATGTACGCAATCGAGTTATCGTATTGATATTTTTCCTCGATGTCTTGACACCCCGGAACCAAGGCCTTTTTGTTTTGACCGATATATAGGTAAAGTATTTATTTGATAAAGGAGTAGAGTAGGAATAGGGCCAGGAGAGTTTCAACCCGTACTCGTAATCCTTGCCAATCAATCTTAGTAGGTCATATGGAGGACCGCCCTGAAAATTACCAAAGGGGAGGGATAGGGCATTCCTAGTCCAACCGTCAGCAATTTCATTGCCCCGGATGTCCGAATGAGAAGGGATCCAGACAAACGAAACCCTGCTACCTCTATCCAACAGAACGCTGATCTCAGTTATGATCCTCTTGAGAAGAGGATGAAGCACGGAATTAGTTAGGCGGTGTTTTATTTCATTAAATGCATTTTGCGAATCGGAAACAATCAGTACACTATTTAAATTCAGTCGAACAGCCTCCCTGACGGCAGAAAAGATAGCATAAAGCTCGCATGAGTCTATCAGCAAGAGGCCACTCAGTCGAACACTGATGGGTGTCGACCTCATGCAACCAAGAATAGTTCGCAGAGCCTGACTCTGTATCCGATCCAGAGACTTCAAACCATGCTGAGCGGACTCAGCGAAGAACTGGCTACCCCATTCGAGGTGGGAGCGAGTTAATCCCTTGAATACAGTGAGCAATGATAAAGGGTTAGCCCCCCAAGAAATTCTAGTCATCGACTTTATCAAGTTGAGTGTTTTGGTCGCCTTTTGTGAGATTTCCCCTACATGTTTCTGCCAAGTGAGTTTTCGGTCCAGGATTATACCCAAGTAGGTCAAATCCGTCTGTGCCGTGACCATGGTATCCCCAATTTCTACAAAACAATTTTCAAAGGACTCATTTGTTTTAGAAAAAATAGTCAACTGGGACTTTCCCGGAGATCTCCTCAGCGAGCCAAGGAGTCAGTTCCGTAATAACTCTCTCCAAAAGGCGAAGGGAAGACTGTAGATTCTTGGATGTGACGTAGAGGAGCAGGTCATCGGCAAACATCAACCACTTGACCACACCAGGAATAACATTACCAATCCTACTTAGCGCCAAATTAAACAGCAGCGGAGACAAAACTCCACTCTGCTGGAATTTCCAATTCTATTAATCTATTATAAATAGATTGGGGGTGGACATTGGAGAATGCTCCCTTCAAGTCAACCGCGAGGGCAAGAGTATGCTCACGATTAGTAAAGCCTCTAATCACATCGGTCACAAAAACTGAAACGCAGTCCGTCGTCGACCTTCCCCTCCTGAATCCAAATTAATTCGTAGGAATACCATCAAAATATTCAACATGATGTTCAAGTCTTTTGTGTACTATTTTTTCGAAAAGTTTGCAGATGTTTAAAGTGAGCGAAATAGGGTGACAGCCCTTACCATGTAGTTTGGGCAAGAAAACTACCCTAGTATCTCTCCATGATTCAGGAAAAATTGATTTAGTTAAAAAGGTGTTGAAAAGTGTTAGCAAGAATTGTTTTGATTTGGAAGGAAGTTTTTTAATGATAAAGTATGTAGTAGACTCTAGGCCAGGTGATGTGTTTTTTTAATGTTATTTAAGGTGCTGTAAAATTCGTTCGCAGTGAAAAGTTTGTTAATCAGGGAATCACTGTTAAAGTCTACAAGCAACGGGAGCAAGGTTGGTAGGACCTCCTCTCAAACAAGGTAATTCTGTAATTTTTTGAAAATTTCTGAGTCAAGGTCAGTAGTAATCCCCGTTCTTAGAGGCTGGGAAGCCGTAGCAAATACTTTAACCCTAGACCAAATATGGTTCATCCCCATTGAGGGATTGATACTATTGCTTAATCGGCGAAGGCGACCTTCTTTTTATTTCGAAGGAACCACTTTACTTCGTTGTCAATTTCATTGAACCTCGTTCGATTGAAATCAGATTGAAGCCGTAAGAACTCCTTCCTAGCCTCTCTTCTCCGCACCAGAGCATGGTCGCACTCCTTATCCCACCACAGAGGTTGAGTCCTACGCATACCCCTCAGGCGCGAAGGAAAGTATGCTCTAGAGTCCGTCAGGCACTGAATCATATTTTCAATGAACAGCTTGTAGATTTCTAGAGGTTGATCTTTCTCTATAAGATTATGCTCTAGGGTTTCAACAAAAGAATCAATTCGTGTGCCAAATTCCATCCAGTCTACTTTTTAAAGATTGAGTCGGTTAGTTGTAGATTTAGTGAATTTAGAATCGAAAATAATCAGATAATGGTCCGAATAGTAAGTCTCCTCGACCACCTCAAAGCGAGAAAACTGACAAAGTTGTGAGGAAACAAAATTTAGGTCTATGTTACTGCTACTTCTACCGTCAACACCCACATATGTTGGTAGAGAGTCATTCAACGGGACTAGGCTATGTTCATCGATCAGTTAATCAAGGTCATTGCCCCTCATATTACAATAAGTGGAGCCCCAAGTCCACGAATGAGCATTGAAGTCGCTCAGGAGGATGATCGGGCATTGTGTAGAGCAATTCTCAAGAAGATCGGTCCATTGTTTCATAGGTACTTTAATGTTGGGGGGAGCATATATTCCCATGATTTAAATTGAGTTGTGATAATATTTATTTGCACACAGTCAAGGTGTCTCTGTGTTAAGTTTGAAATTATGATAGGTGAAACAACTAAGTCCTTTTAACCAAGATCATCACCCCACCCCCTGGTTGATCGCTTTTTCGATCATATTGGAAAGTGAGATAGCCCCTAATTTACTATACGGAGACTTAATTCGTGAGCCAAGTTTCTGTGACTGTTAGTATGTCTAAGTTGTGGATATGGAGTAGTGACTCAATTTCTGATTTCTTATTTAGGACGCTATGTGCGTTCCAGTTGCCGTATCGCAAACCTCTAAAGTTAGCGACAGGAGACATCTAATAAATAGTAATGAACAAGTATAGAAACTAAACTAATATAGTTCATTAGAAAGGGGTACTGTTCAGGATTAGGTAACAACTAAGGGTGGGAAAAACCAAATTGTCTAGACGAGCAAGCAATTAGAATGTTAAGTATAATCTAAATTCAATTTTAAATTTAGTGAAGGTTAGAGTCAAATTTGTATTTAAACAAAGGTAACACAGAAGCCAACCCTTAGCAAACATAAAAACAATAATACAACTTTTCTTCTTCTTCTCTTCCCCTACCTTTTCCCTTTTTCTTATTTTTAAATAAGCAATATAAATATAGACTTATTTGGTAACAAATTAAAACTAATTAATCTTTTAAGAACAATAACACGACTCAAATTCCCTGTTGCTAAGTAATTACTAAAAAACAGTTTATAGAATTTCTACATAAATATAATACAACTCAGTTATAACATGTATTAGAATATTACTTGAGTATAATACAACTTTACTCGAAGACTATTGTGTCAGTCGGAAAGTAGAATCATGTATTCATTGATTCATTAAAAACAGGCAAAATTTTCCTTTTGTTAATGGAGTTAATATTAACAAATGAAAGGTAAAGGACAACAAAAACAAAATAAAATTGAGAAAACAAAAAGGAACCGAAGAAACAAAGTTGTATAAAGAGAGATAGTAAACAAGAAACTGAGGGAATCATTCCCCAATAATTTGATTTATTCAAAGCAATTAATGAGTCTACTGCAGTGAGTTGTTCCGAAGAATACGGTGGTAGAGTCAATTTAAGGGAAAAAGGTTTAGTGTCTTTTGTTGAGAGGTGGATGTAGATGGAATATTTTCCCTTTGTAAATCATCTTTATCAGTGACAACATGGGTGGTTCTGGTTCTACGGGGTCTTTGAATAACGGGTGATTTGAATTGAAATTCCTCCAATTGTGATAAATCTTGGAACAGTGAGGCTGTTAAAAGAAAACTCAACCCTATCAGTAATAATGTTAGGAGGTCTCACTATCCTTTTGATGCAAATTACGTTCCTCAGTTCTTCAGGAGTGTAAACTCTGACAATGTCCCTGACTGAACGCTCAGAAGGAAACCAATCGGAAAAGCCTCGTTTGTAGAGGAAGATGACAGGAATAAACATTCAGCTTGGATGAAGGGATTCGCGATAACGGTAGGCAAATGTGGAACCACTTTTGAGTGCTCCCCTACTGAGTGAGCAGAATCACTACACGATGCTTCCTTGTTGGGCTTCTTGGCACTCTGTTCCAGCGATTCACCAGACTCACTGAGCTGAATGGGTGCGTTCATGGAGGGGGAAGGATTTGCTCTTTTGCGCTTGGTGGATTGGGAAGAGGACATATCAGGAAGATAAGCTATATTCATACCCGTACTCCCCTTCCTTTTCCCTTTATATTGAAAAAAGCACTATTAAGAACAAAAGAATTTACTCTTACTCAGCCTCAGCTCTCTGACAAGACAGCACCAAATACAACTCTGCCAAATAATCAAATTTCGTAAATTAAAAAAAAAGATAAAATAATTAATAAGACAATACGTACGCTTAACCGACCGCCACAGTCTGTTGTAATTTATTGAAACATCTTTATCTCAGCAATCCCAAGCAAACCAAACAAACTTAGAAACCGAATCGAGTAAGTTGTATATTATATTATAAAGGAACAAATGTAAAGGAACCAAAGGCAGTGACTATTTTGTTGATAAGTAATGATTGAAAAAGGTAGACGTAGGTAACCTTTTTGTAATTCTGATGTTATGTAGCATTGATCCTTGTATTTCTTGATAGTAGTATTCTTCTTATTAAAACAATGAACTGTTAAATTATCTAATTAATTGTCTCAGTTTTAGCGTTCCCACGTGGCAAAGTGAGATTATGTTGGTTCCAAGAGAAATTTGAAAGATTAATCTTCTTGCTTTAATTGTTAAGGATTTAAATCCTCACTAAAAACACTTATTATTTCTTTAATACAACCCTAAAGGTATATTTTAATAGTAACGATTCATTACACTAATGTACCTATTGAACTTGTTATAAAGGGTATTGAAGGCAGATGGTCATATATTGAAAAATTCACTAAGCTTCCTAAAGATGAATTTAAAAATTGTATTGCATTTATTATGAACAATGTTTTTTAAATTTAATAACAAGTATTAGAGACAAAAGTTTGGCACGCCCATGGGTGCTTTAATTTATCCAATTCTTGCTGGCATAGTTATACAAGATTTGGAAGAAACTGTAATTAATAATTTAGACTTTCCAATTATTTCATACAAGAGATATGTGGATGACACTTTTTTATGTGTTCCAAAAAATCTAGTATTCACAGTTGTTTATGCCTTCAATTTCTTTCATAGCAGACTACAGTTTACTCATGAATCAGAATGTAATAAAGAAATAAATTTTCTAAATTTAAAGATTATATAATTAGAAAACAATAACATAATTACTGATTGGTACAGAAAAGATACATATTCAGGAAGACTACGAAACTATTATTCAAATCATCCAAAACAACAAAAAAAATGCAATTATTAAAAATATTGTTGTTACTGTTTTGATACTTTTCGATAAAAAAAAAAAAGAAAAAAAAGAAATTAAATTTTTTCGAAAAAATTGCAAAAAATGACCCTGTCTCCCCCTTAAATTTTTACAATTTATCCACTACTTTATTCTAAATATTATCTCTAATCAGGTAAAATATATATTTTTTGTTATTTGTAAATAAAACATAAGAATCTAATATGGATTTTTATAGTTTTTTCTTATAATCTACACTCGGGTCGCAAAGTTTCAGTACATTTGGACTTTTACTTGTAAATGCTCGCTTTACTTCAAATTCAAATATTTCTGTAAAAATAGGTGCTACAGCTATAAAACTTGGATCATTTTAAAGCTCAATAAATTTAGAGTCAAATAGGCAAAAAAACCAATTTAATATTGTAAATTTGAAAATATAATTCTTTAAAGTTAGAGATTTTTTATGAAAATTGCGATTTCGTAATCTGGAGTTTAAGCGAACGCCAATTAATAAAAAATTGCTTTAAGATTTGACAGTTTTACAATACAATGTACAAATTTCAATCTTTAATTCGAGACCAAAATCTTTTATAAGTATTCAGTATTTGCCTTAAATTCTGTAAAAATAATTTCTCTTGCTTTCTAAAGTTTTCAAGGAATATAAATTTTTATTTATTGTAAATGTAAATGAATGTGGAGTTAATATTACTGTTAATTAATTAATATTAATATTATAATTATAATATTAATATTATTTACTGTTAATTAATATTACTGTTAAAAGTAAATTTTTTTTATTGTAAAATTAAAAAAATTGCACCTTGAAATAAAATAAGTAATAATGCGAGTTAAAATTTGTAACATTATAAAAAGAGGGATAAATTTTATGTAAATAATTTAAATTTACTACAGTCAAGAGGTTCAATATTTTTCAAAAGTGTGGTTAATTGATAAAACAAATGAATAGAAACGACGAATTTGCAATTTATATTCTTCGAAAAATTTAGAGCAAGAGAAATTATTTTTATACAATTTAAAAAAAATACTTCATATATGTAAATGATTTTTGTCTAGAATTAAAGAATGGAATTTGTACATGTTATTGTACAACTGTCAAGTCTTAAAAAATTTTTTTCTTCATTTGGCGTTCGCTTGAACTCCAGATTCCGAAATCGCAATTATCATAAAAAATCTCTAACTTTAAAGAATTATATTTTCAAATTTACAATATTAAATTGGTTATTTTTTTTGCCTATTTGACTCTAAATTTATTGGGCTTTAAAATGATCCTTGTTTGATAGCTGTTGCATCTATTTTTACAGAAATATTTCAATTTGAAGTGGAGCGAGCATTTACAAGTAAACAGTCAAAATGTACTGAAACTTTGCGACCCGAGTGTACATGTAATCAAAATACGTATGTATACTGAATATGAGATCAATAGGTTTATATATGTTAATTTTATTAAATCATATCATATTTTATTAAATCATATATCGCTTTGTAATCAAATTAAAGGAATCTTCTCCAATAACTATTCGGTAATTCAGCTTTTATTTATTCTAAATTATCCACTACTTAACAAGATAATTTTGTTATCATTCTTTCGTTGGATAAAATTATAAAATATAAATTAATAAATTATAAATTAACACAATTATTTAGCTATAAAGAAATCTTTTCTTTTGATACAGTTCATATAAATAAATAATTTTGTAAGTTCGGTTGCTATTGTCTATATGAATTGACTCAATATATATATATATATATAAAATAAATAAAAAAAAATAATAAAAGTCATTCACCTTGTGTTTGTGTATAGATTTTCACACTAGAATATTTCGGTAAGATTGTCCGTTTAGATATTCTATAAACAAAATTTAAATAAAAGTTTAGTATTTAATTCTCATAAATCCTGCCTAATAATCAAGGTCAAGTTTTCCCTAAACCCTAAATTAACCATTCTATCAATAAATAAATATTCTTTAAAATTATAAATTTTTCTAAATCCTGATTTATTTTGGATATAATAAAATTTAATATATCAAAAAATATTCAAAATTTATTCAACTCACATAATAAAATCTATTTATTTCTCTGAAAAATTACCTAAATAATCAATTCAAAAGAATTAATTATTTCCTATTATATATAATAATTTAGGTGGATTTGGTTCAATATTTATTGAATCTTTCAAACTGCTACGTCGAACACCTTCACCATGGTTTGACTTTGTAGATTTTTTTTAAAAATATATTTTGATTAAATAATCAATATATATTTTTTAGGAAAGATTATGTTTTGTTTGTAGTGTATTATTCAGGTGAAACAAAGATTTCTCAATAGCCCCTGAATATTATAGTTTTGTGTGATATGTTTATGTTTGTGATGTTAAGTATGTGTATTATCCAGGTGGAACAAAGATTTCTCAATAGCCCCTAGATATTTAATTAAGTGACTTACCTTTATAATTTGCTTCGAGATTGAGAGAGCAACGCTTACTTTCTCAGGGTTTATATAGTCGCTATCCACCCCCAGATTCACAATTTTTGTATAAATTTCAAAATTTTATTTTGTGTAAGTAAAACTCTTTCCCTTGATTGACTGAAATTCAAATCTTTCCCCTACCTTCTAGAGACGCTTATTTTTGCCATATATTTTCTGCCCGCCAATTTTGTCCCACTCTCTACTTTTCGGAAAGCGTCTAATTTTTCTCGCCAATTATATTTAAATTTTCCATTGAAGATAGAGATATATTTTTTCTCTTTCTCGCCGCCAACGGATCTAACGTTTCCCGAGAACAATGCTATTGTCTAGCTGTCAATCATTTATTTCTATAGAAATTATTCTATTTCTTTAATTTTGAATAATTCTTTAACTAATAAACTTTTATTAACTCTATTTTTTTACAATAATTTCTATTAATTTTTCCCTATTTTTTGATACTAATTATGTCGCAATTTGTTAATAATTATTAATTTTTTTTTATTAACAAATTATAAATTTTATCTTTAAATAATTTGTATAATATTAAATAAAAAATATGCAATTTATTGATAATAAAATATTTTTCTAATTTTTTTTTATTTTGTTTTTTATAAACTTTTCCATTTTTCACTTTTAAGATATTAATTTCTTTTCTCACTTACCTTGGCCTTGGGTCAGCTGAGCCTTTGCCATGTGTTAGTGTATATACTGTTTTTGTATATTTATCTCTAAATTATATAAAAGTGTGTTTCTCTTATATATGTATTTTCTTTTACTTATGAATCTTATCTTTTTTAATTAAACTACAATTTTTTTTCATATATTTTCAACAAATCAATTATGACTATTGAAGTACTATTTCAATGCCCCGCTGAACTAATCACTCCTTTTTGAAGAAAATGTGATTTGTTCACGATAAAACACAACAAAACTTCAATAGGCAAAATTAAAAAAAAAAAAATTATATATCTGTGACGCTCCACGAAAGAAGGGACCTATCCCCGAAATAACATTAGGCTCAGTTTTCATGCATTGTGTACGGAAAATTGAGCCTAATGTTATTTCGGGGATAGGTCCCTTCTTTCGTGGAGCGTCACATCTGTAGAGAAGATTTTGTTAAGGGTAGTGACCCAATGCCCCGCTAAACCAATAAATTTCTCTTCATTTATAAAATAAATTTATTTGTTTATATATAATGAATGTTTATTAACAACAAAAAAAAACTTAAATAAATTAAGGGTTTACGCTCCATTTGGACGCAACTCCTCATTCTCTCTAATAATTAAATATTCTCCCACATTTCTATCCTCCTCTCCATCTAACTCCTCTTCTATTTCCTCGTCCGAGTCGAACACCACTTCGTCATAATTCAAATATAAATCGGTGTTATTTGGCGCTAATTTTACAAAATTTTTGTTAATTAATAAGTCATCGACTGATATTAGTTTATTTATTTTTCCCCATCCCAGATGGCAATCTCCTTTTATTAATTTATTAAAAAAATGAACTTTCGACCGTTCATGAGGTCTCTAAATATATTAATCTCATTCTCTCCCCATACATTATTTCTTTTCGGTTTTATATCAGTTAAAGCGATTATGATTACTCCCTTATTAAGGGGAACCGCACCCGAATTTTCAACTATAACAGAATATAATTGAAAAAATGTGGTATATTTTTTTCTGAAACTATTTTGATTCAGAAATAAGGTGGACAATCAAAAAAAAATTTCATGATTTTTTCGAAAATTTAAAAAAAAAATTTTGTTTTTTTGTAACTTTTGACAAAATTAAAATTTTTCAAAATCCATGCCCTTAATTATAGAGGGGGTTGTAAGGAACTCATTAAAAAAACCCATTAAAAAATAATCAAATTTGTGAAAGAAGAAGCATTTTTTGTAAATTTATGGTATAACATCAAACACTTAGAACGCATAAAACTTCATATCAAGTAAATAACCTTTCATTTTTTTTCAATTAAAACATGCCTGCTCCGTACGTGGGACCTTCTTCCTCAAGTAGAGTTATTTCCCTTCGCGTTTGAGCTAAGCTTATTATTCTGCGTGCTCGCTTAGATTTTTCTGAAGCTTGTTTGACGCTTTGTGCATAGCGCTCACTGTCTCTTTTTCCACAAATCTCTACTGTTCGAATTTCAAACTGAAAGCTGATTTTGCTTTCAATTTTAGCAACTATTCTCATTTTGTCGTTCAATCTTTCATAGACGGGTGAAATTTTTTGATAACAGTAAATTTATTGGAGTACCAACATTGTAAGTATATGAGAACCAGGGGATTTGTTTCTTGTCGTAGATGTTTGATAAAAGCATTATAATGAAGAGCCAGATGGACATTCACTGTGTTTTGGTTTCACATCAGTAGATGTTGTATGTTCAATTGTCTCAAGAATTGCAGTTTTCATATTCTGCGAAAGAATATAACTTAGATAACTATAGATGTTATTAGAACCGGAGGAACAAATTTCTGCTAGATATAGAATTGTTACCGAAATTGGAAAGTGGAGGGGACTTCTCCCAAATAAAATCGGACAATAGACATGACATGTGAGTCAATTACGTAGCCAGTGATCATGCCAACAACAAACATTTTCATTGGAATGTAGTTATGTTCATTATCATAACAATCTTCTCAACACTTGCGTATCTTTTGCCTAATCGCAAACAAGCCATAACAATACTCATGTACAAATCAATTAGAGGTCTTTATAAAGAGGAGTTTGAAACACATTTCGAAGAATAAATTTCTGATTTCACATGTTCAGAACCTTCCTATTTGCAATTCTCACAATTAGCACAAAGTTTGTCAGTAAAACCTTTTTGCTCACCGACGCTATTATGTGAATAACTTGAATTTACTTATTGGTGATTGGCAACTTCACATTCAACATTATTGTTCAACTGTTTGAATAACTTCAATTAGGACAATTTGTCAAATCGGTGAACAAAAATAAACGGTGACAGTTTTGTGAAAAAGTGTTTTCAAAATGCCGAAGAAAAGAAATTCTGCTTATTATAGCCATAAGGCGCAAAAAAGATGGAAAAATGTAAACAATACTGTTGAATGTGATGTTCCTGAAAACCAACCAGTAGATTCAAATTATTCCGATAACGTCAATGAGCCAGAAACAGTGCAAACTAACCAATTAGGATCGCCAAAATTGAGTGTTCAAATGAAGAATCTACCTTCTGCTTCTAGTAATGCTCAAGAGGTGACTATTAATTTTGAATACCTTCTAGTGGATACAAGGCTTTTATCATCTCTACTTTCTAAAGTGAATTGCCAGGATTGTGGTAGAAGCAACCTGAAGATTGTTGTTAGTGATGAAAAACAAGGTTTTGTTCACAAACTTTGTACTGTGTGTGAGGATTGCTAAGCCGATGGCTGGGAAACTGTGAAATCAAAAATTTATACTTCAAAACGTGTTTATAACTCCTCTTCATCAAGACCTCTATTTGATTTGAACATGCGTATTGTTATGGCTTTTTCGCAATTAGGCAAAGGATACGCAGATATTGAAAAGTTTGCTATGATCATGAACATGACTACATTCCAACGAAACACTTTTGATACGTATACAGAGATTTTACATACAGCGTGCAACAAAGTTTTAGATAAAATTTATGAAGAGTGTCGAGGTCATGTCAAAGAATGTAACAAAGTTATAGAAGATGATTCTGACGCAAATGATTTAGTAAATATTGAAGTAAGCTATGATGGGTCTTGGCTGACCCGCGGTTACAAGTTAAAACATGGTGTAGGATGTGTCGTTGACATGGTTACAGGCTACGTGATTGACTCACATGTCATGTCCAAGTATTGTCCCGTTTGTAAGACGGCAATAGCCGATTTGGGAGAAGAATCCCCCGAGTTTGCAATATGGATGGAAGGACATGCTGATAACTGTCAAGCTAACCATGAAGGCTCTTCTGGATCGATGGAGATTGCAGCTGCAACATCCATATGGTTGCGATCTGAAAAATTCGGTTTTCGATACACAACAATGTTATCAGATGGTGATTCGAAAACTTTCAACCACTTGACAACATTGAATGTGTATGGTCCTACAATAAAATTGGAAAAAGAAGAATGCTTCAATCATGTATCCAAAAGGTGAGTCAACAACCGAGAAGCTGTGTAATAACTTTTGAATTTACTCTAATTTTGTATAAATTTGACAAGAAACTAATCTTGCTGACTATTTTTATTTTCTAAAGGGCATACACTGCAATCAAAAACTTAGTCACATTATGGAAAGCTCGTAAAGTGACACTTGGTGGTAGAAGTCACGGTTCCTTGAAGGAAACTACCATTCAGAAGTTAGCTGGTTATTATAAAAACGCTTTGTACAGGAATAAAGGAAATATTCAAGTAAATAAAGATAAATGAATAAAATCACTTTGACATTTTGACAACAGAAAAAAATAATGATACGACATTTTTAGGATAACATCTAAAGTTATCTAAATTATTTTTTTTGCAGGATATAAAAAATGCAATTCTCGCAACAATTGAACATGCATCATCAACTGATGTGAAACCAAATCACAGTAAGTGTCCATCAGGCTCTTCGTCATGGTGTTTTTATCAAGCAGCTATTGCAAGAAACAAATCTCCTGGTTCTCATGCCGACAATGTTGGTACTCCGCTGAACGCATTGTGTTACGAGAAAATTTTACCTGTCTACGATAGATTGACAGACGAAAATTTGTTGCTTCGTTGTACTTTAGGTTTAACCCAGAACAGCAATGACAGTTTGCACAGCACAATATGGAATAAGTGTCCAAAAGAAGTCTTTGTTTCAAAAGTTAGAGTTGATATTGCTGTTGCTGAAGCTATCTGTGAGTTCAATGTTGGAGTAATGAGAACGGTAGCCGAAATTCAACGCGAACTAGGCTTAGATCTTGGAGACCGAACAGTAAAAATAGGCAGAAAAAGAGACAGTGAGCGCTATGCACAAAGCGTCAAACAAGCTTCAGAAAAATCTAAGCGAGCACGCAGAATAATAAGCTTAGCTCAAACGCGAAGGGAAATAACTCTACTTGAGGAACAAGGTCCCACGTACGGAGCAGGCATGTTTTAATTGAAAAAAATGAAAGGTTATTTACTTGATATGAAGTTTTATGCGTTCTAAGTGTTTGATGTTATACCATAAATTTACAAAAAATGCTTTTTCTTTCACAAATTTGATTATTTTTTAATGGGTTTTTTTTAATGAGTTCC
This sequence comes from Leptopilina myrica (nomen nudum), assembly GCA_032872475.1. NCBI lineage: Eukaryota > Metazoa > Arthropoda > Insecta > Hymenoptera > Figitidae > Leptopilina > Leptopilina myrica (nomen nudum). Next base: position 25,116,395 of record CM065460.1, on the reverse strand, counting down.
TTACAACCCCATCTATAATAAAGGGCATGGATTTTGAAAAATTTTAATTTTGTCAAAAGTTACAAAAAAAACAAAAATTTTTTTTTTAAATTTTCGAAAAAATCATGAATTTTTTTTTTGATTGTCCACCTTATTTCTGAATCAAAATGGTTTCAGAAAAAAAATATACCACATTTTTTCAATTATATTCTGTTATAGTTGAAAATTCGGGTGCGGGTCCCCTTAACTGATAAAAATCGATAATTAATAAAGAAAATGTTTTCTTTGCATATGTGATGATGTTTATGGTCGTCGATGTCATATATGAGCACTGCGTTATTAATTCTTGTATTAATGAGCATTATATGCCCCCTCGCGTATTTATTTACAGCCGTTTTATATACTATTGGCAATCCCGTTAATTCAATATTTTCATTTACAAAATCGATCCTAAACTCATTTTCCTTTTCTGCATAAAATTCTTTAATTTCCTTTTTTAATTTTTTTTGTTCCTCCATCAATTTAGATGTGGTAACCCTCATAAAAGATGGGCTAAATGGTTCTAACATTTTAACTTCACACTTTCCGTACTTCAGTAATTTTCAAGGAAACGATTCTCTGGTAATGACAATATCCTCTCCTCTTATAATTCTTGGCTGAAGTGACATTCTTTATGAAAAAAAAAATATTTATAAAAAAAAATATATACCTTTACTACTTAACTATTTTTAATTGAAAAAAAAACTCATCTTGAACATTTTAATTACTGTTATTACCATCATCACCATTATTATAATTATTTTTTTAAACACGTAATAGTAGGATAGTAAAATTAAGATATTTAGTAAATAATTAATGCACATTAAAATAAAGTTATTGCATTTATTCAAAATGTTTTTCAATTTTTTTGAACAAATTTTGGATATTTTTATCCATTTGTTTGACAAGTATAACCTTTTTTTTATATTTTCAATTTTTATAATTTTCGGTTTTTTTTCTTTATTTTTCTTATTTCTCCTAGCCTTCGAATTTAACTTTTTTTTATTATTAATTTTTTCTATCTCTCGTGGTGTCTGTGTACATGCATTTTTCTTATCTGTACTTTTCAAAACCTCCCTTTCAGTATTTATGATATCATCTGATATCGCAGGTGGCCGTTTAGTTTTATATTTATCGGATATCCTGAACTTTAAAGGCATCGTCCCTACGTCTGATCTTATTGCTTTCATTTTCTAGAAGAAAAGACAAATATATATTTTTTTATATTTAAATGAATTTATAACTCTATATTATTGTTAATAAATATTTCTTTTAGCAAATGTTTCTATTAGTTTTTTTATATATATTTTAATTAAAATTAAAGAAAATTTTAAATACCTGAGGTTTTGAAAATCCAATTTAAACGCACGACACAGATCACCACTTTTCACTGTCACTATTCTGGACATACTAATTCGTTTATTAAATTTTTGATGTTATACCTACTATATTATTGTAGACCTTGTCTGTTAATATTTTGCACGTTCTATCTACCAAATTGTTTATTTCTTAATTCTAATATACTGTTAAATATCACTAAGAAAAACACTTCAAAATAAATGACGAAAATTGAAAAGTCAAAAACCATATTCATTCACACCTTATATTCTATTTTGTTTTTACAATATCAAAACAAAAAAAATTATATATATAGTTTTGCATGCTTTTATGTTTCCTGTTTTCATCCTATTCTTTTTTTATTCTTTTATCTTTTATTTAATTTCTCCTTTTTTTATAGATAATTTAAAAAAAAATTATTTACAATCACTATTACATATTATATATTTTTTTAACTATTATACTTTTTATTTTTTTTATTATTATTTTTATATTATATATATATATATAAGGGTGGCCGTTAAAAACGACATTTTCGAATTTTGTCCATTTCCGGGACTCATTTTGTCAAAAATTGAAAAAAATAGATACGTATTTTTTTTTTAAATTAATATTTAGTGGTGCCTGTATACTGGTGAAATTTTGCATGTATTTTGCATTGGAAAAAAACTTTTTTTCGTAGATTTCCTGTAAAATCGTTGAAAATTAATATTTTTTGACCAGACTACTCTATTTCTCTTCACAAATGTTCAATGAATAATATAAAATTTTTAACAAATGAAATTTGTTAAGTTAACTATTTTTTACAGGACCCAAAAGTTGACCAATAAAAACCAAAATAGGTTATAATTAGCAAAAAATATTAATTTAAAAAAACGAGAAATTTAAACTGCTAATCATGGTTTCTATTGTTTTTATGGTCGCTGATTACAAAACTGAAGTCATATTTCAAAATGGCGGATCCAATATGGCGGCCATGAAAAATTTTTAATTTATTAATTTCTAGAAAACTTCGTATCAAGCGGTTTTGGGGGTATCTGATTACAAATCTGAAGTCAGATTTCATGTAGATTTTAAAATGGATTAATTTTTATGAAACTTCGTATCAAAGATTTTTTGGGGTCCCTAGTTACAAATCTGAAGTGTAAAATTTAAACAGTACCTCGCTGCTAATCAGAAAGTAGAAGGTTAGTATTTATTAGCTAGATAAGGTCCATTCACAAATTAGACGATACGATTTTATGTATATTATATATATTAATTTAAAAATTTTCATAGCCGCCATATTGGATCCGCCATATTGAATTTTTGAAATCTGACTTCAGTTTTGTAATCAGCGACCTCAAAAACAATAGAAACCATGATTACCAGTTTAAATTTATCGTTTTTTTTAAATTAATATTTTTTGCTAATAATAACCTATTTTGGTTTTTATTGGTCAACTTTTGGATCTTGTAAAAAACAGTTAACTTAACAAATTTCATTTGTTAAAAATTTTATATTATTCTTTGAACATTTGTGAAGAGAAATAGAGTAGTCTGGTCAAAAAATATTAATTTTCAACGATTTTACAGGAAATCTACGAAAAAAAGTTTTTTTCCAATGCAAAATACATGCAAAATTTCACCAGTATACAGGCACCACTAAATATTAATTTAAAAAAAAATAAAAAAATACGTATCTAATTTTTTTCAATTTGTGACAAAATGAGACCCGGAAATGGACAAAATTCGAAAATGTCGTTTTTAACGGCCACCCTAATATATATATATATATATATTTTATGCTTAGTAATTTATATTTCAATTTTAGTTTAACACAAACTAACATTTAGTGTCTCTATCACTTTCATTTGTGTTGTCCTCTTCTTCTTGAATTTGTATAAGTTGATATTGGTGAGACCAAAATATCAACTACTAATCACTATCACTTTTATTTATATAAATTAATATTCTAGTCCATAATTATTTTTTAAAATAATTTTAATATTAATTTTAAATTGTTTATAATTTTACACATTATTGTTATTTATTTTTATACACTTTGTTTATTGTTTTTTTATTCACTTTTTTTATTTATTTAATTGTTTATTTATTATTCACTATGTTCACATTTTTTTAATATTTATTTAATGTCACATGTATTGTTTATTTAATTTTCACATTTTTCATTATTATAATTCCTTGAAATATATTTCTTTAAATCTTGGCTATGATACATTCCTTTTTCGATTTTTGATTTCGAATCCCACTGAATGTATGTTCCTTTTTTAATGACTTTTTTAATTTCATAAGGTCCCTCGTAAACTTGAAGAAATTTCGCGATAATTTTATTTTCTTTATCAGATTTATTAAGCAATTTAATTAGAACTAAATCTCCAACTTTAAATTCGGACAATTTGTGCGAAATATTAAATTTATCAGCTCGTTTTTTCCCTTTTTTACAGATATTATTATACGTTAATTCTAATTTTCTTTCATTATCTAAATCCTTAGGAATTATCGGTAAATTTAACCATTTCTCCCACATACGTTTTGGTTTTTTCTTGAGATATAACTCCACTGGCGTAAACTCCGTAGTTTCATGGTGAGTTTCATTGATGCAATCTTCGATAATTTTCACCCAGTTCCACCATGAATTGTGTCTACCATTTGTCAAAGTCCTAAAAAATCTTGATAATTCCCTGTGAATTCTCTCGACAATATTTCCCTGCGGATGTCTAATAGATGAAAACACTGGTTTTATCCCTTCTTCTTTTAGCTTATTAGTCCATATCTCTGATGTAAATTGCGTACCATGGACTGAAATAATTTTTTCTGGTTTTCCGAATTCTTTAATATGATAATTAAAAATTTTATTAATTAGCGCTTTTGTTGTCATTTTTCTAATAGGGTATAATTTTACAAATTTACTAAATGCATCTATAGTCGATAAGATGTATTTAAAACCCCCTTTAAAAGCTGGTAAAGGACCGTAAAAATCGATAGATAAAATTTCTCCTGGTTTTTTAGGTGCATAATTTCTCATTTCAGCGTAACTAGTTTGATTTGAGACTTTATTCTTTTGACATGAGTCACAGCTAGTTATTCTATGCCTAATAACCTTGGAAAAATGCGGATAATAAAAATATTCATTTAACATGCGAAAAACTCGTTGTGGTCCTACGTGTCCATACATTTCATGAGTTTCGTCAATTAAGTCATTAACTAAACTTTTAGTTAAACATAATTTTTTATTATCTCCTGCAATGAAATATAATAAATCTTTATCCATCGAAAAACGTTTTATTTTACCCGTTTTAACATCTGGAATTTTTTGTTTTAAAATTAAGTCTGCTTCTTGTTCATTTTTAATATTTTTTAATTTATTTCGCAATTGAGAAGACGGTTTTTTAGCTAAATTATACAAAATTAATTTACCCTCGTGTGATTCTATATCCATTCCAGATTTTTCAAAAATTGGTGCCCTACTTAACGCATCTGCAACCGTATTATTTTTGTTTTTAAAACTTTTAACATATCAGCCCCAATTATGCAATTACAATTTAATTTTGGTACAATTATAAATACATATTGACCTTCATAGCCACACATTTTAAATTCTGCTAGAATTTGTAATTTTATTTTAATTGGACGTGCTCCGGTTGCACCTACAATACTCATACCTACATACCTACAATTGGTAATTTTTCACATTTTTCTAAATTTTCCTCATAAAAATTTTCAGAAATGCAAGTTATTTGACCTCCTGTATCTATAAGTGCTTTTACTTTTTTATTAACAATTTCAAATTCTATAACCGGACATTTTCCTAAATGATCATGAACATCAATTATTTGTTCTTCTAACAATTCTTCTCGCAAATCTGATGGAATAATTTCTTTATTTTTATTAATTAATGTCATTGACCTCGGATTTGTATTAAGCGAACTTGTATTTACAAACCCGAGGTTTACTAGTTTTCCGAAGTCGTAGATGGTTCACAATAATCTTCGTTATTACTAGATTTTATTTTTTTACATTTTATTGTTCCATTAATTCTGGCTTGTTGAGAACTTTCATTATTTGGATAATTTACATTTGATGGTTCTGCATCCTCTTTCTTTACATCATACGAAGCATATCTTGAATTTTCAACATAACCATTATTGTAATATTGGCGTTGATTAGAGTTTTTCTGAGAATTATATTGTCGCGGATTATTACTAGAATTACCCGAAAATTTATTTTTATCAAAATTGTTATCACGGCCATTTTTATTTTGGAAATTTTCATTTCTGTTTTCTTGTCTATTATCATTATTATTATATCTACCTTGATTTTGATTATTTTCCCGATAGCGATTTTTATTTTTAAAATAATTTGAATTATTTTTATAACGGCTTTGATTTTGTTGTTGTGAATTTTGCGTATTATTTTGTTGTTGATTATAATTTTCAGAACCACTCCTTGAATTGTTTTGATCATTGCTAGAATTTTTACTTGAAAAATTTCTTTGAGAATTTGCTGGACCTGCTCTATCGAATTTTTCTAGTAAATCTAATAAATCATTTATTTTTTTAATTCCTCTTATTATTATAGCCGTTTGAATATCCTCGCTAAAATGTCTAGCAATTTTCACAACAATTTCATTTTCTAAAGGTGATGGAATTAAATCTTTTGCTTTATTTATTACTTTAATCGCGTAAGCTGACCTTGATAATTTTCCGTTTGGTCTGTAAGAACCGAATTCTAAATGTGTGCTAATTTTAAATCGTATGTCTTCATTCCAAAATCGATTAATAAATTTTTCTTTAAAATGACCAAAGTGATCATTTTCTTCTTTAACTAAATTCCACCATTCTTTAGCTATTCCATTTAAACATGCTTGAAGTACGAATTTAGTTTCTGAATTTAAAATATCGTTAAACTTGATATAATCTTCTATTTCGCGTAAGAATACCATTGGACGTTCTTGAATACTTTCGGAATACTTTGGCAATGGATACTCTCTAATCCATGAATTTTTACATGTATTATCACTAGTTTTTAATCTATTTATTCTTTGTTCAAATAACTCTTGATTTTCTTGAATTTGCTTAATTTTAATCTCATTATCCATTACACTTAAAGTATTCTCTTCCGTATGCAAATGTAAATTATTTAATTTACTGTCCATTTGACCAATTTTACCCGTAACCTCATCCAATGTCTCTTCTACGTTAAGTTTTAAATTTTCATACTGTCTTTTATTAATTTCAATACTCGCATCTACTTGTTCATACAATTTATTTTTTAACTTTCCAATTTCTCTTTCATTTTCTTCTATCTTTTGTCTAATTTTTGCTCTATCTGTTGTACATTTCTTAAAATTATCTTTTTGTTGAGTCGCGATTTTACCCAAACCTTTTTTTACCTTTTTTTACTTCTAATCCCAAATCACGCATGAATTCATCGAAATCTTGTTGTGTTTTACTCAATATTTCTTTTTCTTCATCATTTAAATCAACATCTTCTTCCTCACTTTCTTCTTCAAATATGTGTATAGTTTGAATCTCATCAAAAATGTCTATAAAACCTCTATCATTTTTATTTTTACTTTTTTTTTCTTTACTTTTATTTATATCACCCTCTAAATTAGATTTCGATGTTTCCTGCGTGTTTTGGTCATCTTTATTATTTTTATCCATTTTTGTTTATTTATTATATTAATTTATATCAAAAAATGAAAATTATTTATTTTATGTTTCTTTAAAATTTCGTTTAACGCGAATGTTCAAAATGTTTTTCTTTTTCTCTTTCAATCAAATGCAATTATTTCATATTATATCAAATATATCCATATATATGAGTCATTCCATACTTATAAGCAAAATAAACCAGGGGTACCAGTTGAAACATATACGTGTGTTTTGACAGACCGAGGAAAGCATATATCTAAATATATTTCCTTTATTTTGATTTAAAAGCCCACTGTACGGTAATTTTCTGAAAACCCACGTGTTTCTAACATGAGAAATATCTTATACACGTGTATTAAATTTTTCTCATTTATATATAATCTGAATAGAAAGAATGTTTGTATATAAGTTTTAAAAGACATTGTTTCCAAAATTTAAAGATCCTCAGACAGTGAGGCACGCGTCAAACCATATCAATAGATAAGATCTTGTTTTGACTACTTATAGTGATATTATAAGTGAATGAAATCATGTAATTCAAATTTCTTTTCAATATTATATTTTATTTTTGAGAAAATTTGTCGCTTTGTAACCAAATTAAAGGAATCTTCTCGAATAACTATTCGGTAATTCAGCTTTTATTTATTCTAAATTATCCACTACTTAACAAGATAATTTTGTTATCATTCTTTCGTTGGATAAAATTATAAAATATAAATTAATAAATTATAAATTAACACAATTATTTAGCTATAAAGAAATCTTTTCTTTTGATATAGTTCATATAAATAAATAATTTTGTAAGCTCGGTTGCTATTGTCTATATGAATTGACTCAATATATATATATATATATATATATATATATATATAATAAATAAAAAAAATAATAAAAGTCATTCACCTTGTGTTTGTGTATAGATTTTCACACTAGAATATTTCGGTAAGATTGTCCGTTTAGATATTCTATAAACAAAATTTAAATAAAAGTTTAGTATTTAATTCTCATAAATCCTGCCTAATAATCAAGGTCAAGTTTTCCCTAAACCCTAAATTAACCATTCTATCAATAAATAAATATTCTTTAAAATTATAAATTTTTCTAAATCCTGATATATTTTGGATATAATAAAATTTATTATATCAAAAAATGATCAAAATTTATTCAACTCACATAATAAAATCTATTTATTTCTCTGAAAAATTACCTAAATAATCAATTCAAAAGAATTAATTATTTCCTATTATATATAATAATTTAGGTGGATTTGGTTCAATATTTATTGAATCTTTCAAACTGCTACGTCGATATAGCCTATTACTATATAAACATAGCTCATAAGAATATTCAATAAACTTACGATTTGCTTTTTATACCATTTAAGGATCCAGATTATGAGATGGAACAAAGATTTCTCAATAGCCCCTCAACAACTTCACCATGGCTTGACTTTGTAGATTTTTTTTTAAAAATATATTTTGATTAAATAATCAATATATATTTTTTTAGGAAAGATTATGTTTTGTTTGTAGTGTATTATTCAGGTGGAACAAAGATTTCTCAATAGCCCCTGAATATTATAGTTTTGTGTGATATGTTTATGTTTGTGATGTTAAGTATGTGTATTATCCAGGTGGAACAAAGATTTCTCAATAGCCCCTGGATATTTAATTGAGTGACTTACCTTTATAATTTGCTTCGAGATTGAGAGAGCAACGCTTACTTTCTCAGGGTTTATATAGTCGCTATCCACCCCCAGATTCACAATTTTTGTGTAAATTTCAAAATTTTATTTTGTGTAAGTAAAACTCTTTCCCTTGATTGACTGAAATTCAAAGCTTTCCCCTACCTTCTAGAGACGCTTATTTTTGCCATGTATTTTCTGCCCGCCAATTTTGTCCCACTCTCTACTTTTCGGAAAGCGTCTAATTTTTCTCGCCAATTATATTTAAATTTTCCATTGAAGATAGAGATATATTTTTTCTCTTTCTCGCCGCCAACGGATCTAACGTTTCCCGAGAACAATGCTATTGTCTAGCTGTCAATCATTTATTTCTATTGAAATTATTCTATTTCTTTAATTTTGAATAATTCTTTAACTAATAAACTTTTATTAACTCTATTTTTTTACAATAATTTCTATTAATTTTTCCCTATTTTTTGATACTAATTATGTCGCAATTTGTTAATAATTATTAATTTTTTTTTATTAACAAATTATAAATTTTATCTTTAAATAATTTGTATAATATTAAATAAAAAATATGCAATTTATTGATAATAAAATATTTTTCTAATTTTTTTTTATTTTGTTTTTTATAAACTTTTCCATTTTTCACTTTTAAGATATTAATTTCTTTTCTCACTTACCTTGGCCTTGGGTCAGCTGAGCCTTTGCCATGTGTTAGTGTATATACTGTTTTTGTATATTTATCTCTAAATTATATAAAAGTGTGTTACTCTTATATATGTATTTTCTTTTACTTATGAATCTTATCTTTTTTAATTAAACTATATTTTTTTTCATATATTTTCAACAAATCAATTATGACTATTGAAGTACTATTTCAATATGTTCTAGGTATCAAATTGTTCGTACAACCAAGTACTTTCGAATGCAATGTGGCCATTTTGAAAATTTTAAAATGGCGGCCCTATGTGACGCATATAATACACAAAATTAAAAAAAAATCCAACAATATTGTCAATAAAAGTCTTATAAACCCCTAATTTACTGCTAAATATAATTTGTTTTATGTATATGTCATCCCAGTTTAGAAATCAATGAAGTCTTAGGTCAAAATTAAAAAAATTTAAAAATCGTTGAATTATAATGAAACTTTCTACCCCGGGGTTTTTGGGGTCGCTGATCACTAATCGGAACTCAGATTTTCGAAATTCAAAATGGCGGATTCAATATGGCAATCAAAAAAAATTTAGCGACCATTATATTTGCTTGAATCTTGTTATTTAGGGGTTTTTAGGTTACCAAATTCGAATTTAGAGTCAGATTTTTAAAATATAATATGACGGTTTGAACATTCTGGATAACGAAAAAGCTTATAAGGGATTTTTGGTGTCGCTGATTGCGAATCTAAAGTTACTTTTTATTAATTGTTGTTTTTTGCGTAAAGGATTGTACTGTCGTCATTAACGTTACCCGATGTACACTCCGGAGAGGTTGCACGATCGGGTTTTGTACATCGTATAGCCCTTAAAAGGGCTGTTTGGTAAAACTGCCTGCATTTTGCAAACAATGAAGATATAAATCTTAGTGATCAGAGATTTTCTGATTAATTTGATGATTTTGATATTCAGTTTTATTCAAAATTCAGGTAGATTTATCAAACAGACCTTTTAAGGCTATACCATGATTACGTCTATGATTTTCATTATTTTCAAAATTAAGGCAGTTTTACCAAACAGCCCTTTTAATGAATATAATAAAATATAAAAGATTTCGTTTCAATATGGAAACAGTAATTGAATTAGTTCAACTTTAAACAAATTTTTATTTTTTTAAATTTTTATTATGTCATCGTCTTCTATGGACCCAAACGAGTGTACACAATTTTTTTGAATTAAATTCATCAACATTTGCCCAAGATATGATTTAAGTTTTAAAATTAAACAGTGATATTTATGTCGTTCAACGGCGTAGCGCCGGCGTAACGTCCAGAACCCGGGCGCACCGCTTACTTTGTTTTCAATTTTCTTCTAAAGGTCTGGTCATCCCACTATCAAACTTATATAATTTTTTCGGATAAAATGTCAGCTTTCCAATAAAAATTTTAAAAAAATTAAAAATACCCATTAGAGTCAAAATTAAAAAATAAACTTAATTTTAAAAAAATGGGACTAAAATTTTTTTTTTTGATTTTTTTGTAAAATTGTTAGAAAGTAGGTGAAAAATGCTTTAAATTCATTGTAAATACATTAAAATCGATAAAGTTTTATAAAAGTTATATGGTTTTGAAAATGACAGTGTTACTAACAATGTCAAAAGTTTTACCCCCACTACTTTCCACAATTTTTTTTAAAGAGCTAATATTTTACAAATTTATTACTTTCATATAGGACAACAATTTCCCAAAAAATCAAGCTAATAGCAAGACTTTCAAATTTGGGCTGGGATCTTTGCGCATGTCACCCCTTATGATCGCATACAAACACACACACACATATATATATATATATATATATATATATATGAGGGATTCCGCGTCAAATGATCAAGGGGTCCTTTGGTGTAATGTATTTTTTAATAATTTTTTACTCTTAAACAATTAAACATACAAATTTGACAAAGTACATTTTGGAAAGCTTTTTTCACGCTCTTTCGATTGGAAACAAGCATTTGAAAAAAAAAATTTTGACCCAAAAAAAATCAAAATTAAAAATAAATTTCAATTTTTGGGGGAGAAAGACCCAATTTTTTTTAAACGAAAGCTGAGGTTTTTTCCTAAAAGGACATATAAATGATAAAGTGGGACTAGAAGGTTTAAACATTGAAAAAAAGTTTTCTACTCGCCGGAGCGCTCAAACCCCGGTTTTTAGCTCCGTTTAGGAGAACATTCTTTTTTTCAATGTTTAAACATTCTAGTCCCACTTTATCATTTATATGTCCTTTTAGGAAAAAACCTTAGCTTTCGTTTAAAAAAAATTGGGTCTTTCTCCCCCAAAAATTGAAATTTATTTTAAATTTTGATTTTTTTAGTCGAAATTTTTTTTTTGAAAATGCTTTTTTTCAATCGAAAGAACATGAAAGAACCTTTCCAAAATGTACTTTGTCAAATTTATATGTTTAATTGTTTAAGAGTAAAAAATTATTGAAATAAGCATTGTACTGAAAAACACAAAAATTTAACCCCCTCCCCCTCGGAAAATATTGGACTAGTTAAAAAAATATTTTCACGAAAAATTACTATCTATGAGTACTACAAAAGCCCCAAGTTTTGCTACGATTGGAGAAACATTTTTCTCCACCTTGATCATATATATATATATATATATACATATATATATATATACATATATATATATATATTGGAGGTATTGGGAAACTTAGTTTTTTTTAATGCACATTCTTGAAACTAATTTTTCATAACACATGCATGGAAAACGTTACTTTTCATACATGAAAATAGTTGGGAAAGTTTATCATTTCTAAACAGTGGTGGAAACTTTCACTGTTACACCAATGAAAGCATAGACTTACTTTGTCGCATTACTTTCTCGCATAGTTATTTACCAATCAGGATACAGAGTTAGTTTCTCGCAACACTTTCTCGAACAGTTTTGACGAAAATCATCGAAGATTGAGCGACATGAGCCGACGATACACGAAGAGGTCGACTGAAAGCCGATGTCACACGAAGTAGTTTCATGTTAGCGTCTGCTTCCAATTCGCTACTTATTCTGTGTTTAACGGCCAATGTGAATTTCAATATGAGTACTGCAAAAGAATATGATAATGACGGAATTCCCGCTGATGTGCTCGAAACTTATAACGCAATATCGCTGAACTTACTACCCAAGAAATCTAAAGATAAATATATCAAGTCTTATGCAGACTTTACAGCATGGAAAAAAGAAAAAAACATAACCTCTTCTGACGAGAAAATTTTATTAGTGTATTTCAATGGATTGGTCGAAAATAAGAAATGGAAATCACCAACTTTATGGTCTCATTGGTCCATGTTGAGAACAATGTTGAACATTAATGAAAATGTTGACATCAAGTCTTATCCAAAATTAAAATCCTTTATGAAACTGCAAAGTGTAGGGTATCAGCCCAAGAAAGCTGAAGTTTTTACATCTGAAGATGTACAAAAATATTGCAATGAGGCTCCAGATATTGACTTTTTATGCGCAAAGGTAACTAGATCTTAAAATATTTATTATATTATATGTGTGATAGGTTTATTTTCAATTTATTAATAAAATCTATTCAAAAATAGAAAATATAACCTAAATTTTTTTCTTAGGTTCTTTCTCTCCCTTTGCGTCTCATAATCAACTTATTTTAATTATTTAATTTTTAAAAATAAATTTAATGTATAAATGAACATCGACAAGAAGTGTAATTATTACATTTTTTTAATATCCAGGTAGTTTTGATTTTTGGATTTATTGGCGGACTGCGGAGAGAGGAACTCGTTAAAGTAGATGTAAATCATGTAAGAGAAGAGGGATCGACACTCTTTGTCGATATTCCGGAGACAAAAAATCACCAACCGAAATCATTTGCCATAGTTATAAAGTTTGTCGATGTAGTAAAAAAATACAAAGCTTTACGACCAATCAATTGTCCTACATCAAGATTTTTTTTAAACTATCGGAATGGAAACTGTACAAACCAGCCTATCGGAGTCAACAAATTCGGAGGAATGCCTAAACAAATTGCTGAGTATTTGAAACTACAAAATCCAGAACGATATACAGGTCACACTTTCCGCAGAACTTCAGCGACAATGCTCGCTAATGCTGGTGCTAACATAACTACCATAAAGCGGCACGGTGGTTGGCGTTCAAATACTGTTGCGGAAGGCTATATTGCTCATTCAAATAATAATAAAAAGAGAGTTTGTGAACAAATTACTGGCTCGATAAGTTTAAAAGAATCCAATTGTGAAAATAAATCACAAATGACAGTCGAATCTACAAATGAACCAGTGTGCAGTCCATCAACTTTAAAAGATTCATCATCTTCACCACTAGCAAAAAATTCAAATCTTTTGATAGTTCATTAGCTTCAAACGTTTGTCATTTTCATAATTGTACTGTAAACTTCGTACAAAAACAATAATTGCAGAAAATGTTCATTTTATAAGTCCTTCATAATTCTTATTAATGTTTAAAGTGAAAAATAATATATATATAAATGTATATATATATATATATATATATATAAGAATTGTTTAAAAAATTATAGCAAAGAAAATGTTAAGAATTTATTTTTCTGTATGTTGCACTTACTAATAATATAGTATTTATTTCTTGTGTACGTTTAGTATTAATACTTTGCTAATATTTTTCGTTCGAGTTTATAAAATTTTTTACAAAAGTATATCTTCTGAGTTGTTTTTTGTGGTCAGGGGGCAAAACCCCCGAACCCCCTGACCGGGGCTCTGCCCCTGGACCCCGTCGGGGGGAGCCCCCCGAACCCCCCACGCGACCAAACTCTTATGTAAACTTGATAGTATATAATTTAAAATTTCCATGCATTTATTATGAAAAATATTATGCGATACGCATTTGGTAAGAACTTTTCCCTTGTGGAATGTTACCAGCACGCGCCGTCGTCTCGTTCCGGCGCCTCCACTAGACTACGGCTTGTGCTGGTAACATCCCACTCGGAAAAAGTTGCTCTTTCCAAACTTGTATCGCAATGTACTATTTTTATTTTTAAATGTGTAATTTTTTATTCACTTTTCTCCGTGGACTTTTAATATTATCTAAATAAAAAAAGTAAATGTGAAAAAAAATATTTGTGGAAAGGAACAAACATTAACTATTTGTTAATTAATATTATTTGTAACAATTTAAATAAGTTATTTCTTAAACAGAAAGAATACTTTTTTTAAATGAACCTAAATTAACCGTGAAAAAAAAAATTTTTGTGGACAGGTACAGAAGTTACATAACTATTTAATATTTAATATTGTTTATAACAATTTAAATAAATTATTGTTTAAGTACAGAAGTTTCATAACTATTTGTTATTTCATATTGTTTTTACAACAATTTAAATAAGTTATTGTTTAATCAAAAAGGACAAATATTCTTTAAATGATCTTAAATTAAAAAGATAAGATTTAAAAAAATTTTTTTTAGTGGAGAGAAATCAAAGTTAACAATTTGTTAATTAATATTGTTTATAACAATTGATATAAATTTTTTTCTGTTTATTAATTGTGTGGTGGTCATATTGAATTAATTTGAACTGATTAATTTCATATATGCAGCAGGGTGGCCGTTAAAAACGACATTTTGGAATTTTTTCCATTTCCGGGTCTCATTTCGTCATAAATTGAAAAAAATTAGATACGTATTTTTTTTATTTTTTTTTTAAATTAATATTTAGTGGTGCTTGTAGGCTGGTGAAATTTTGCATGTATTTTGCATGGGAAAAAAACTTTTTTTCGTAGATTTCCTGTAAAGTCGTTGAAAATTAATATTTTTTGACCAGACTACTCTGTTTCTCTTCACAACTGTTTAAAGAATAATATAAAATTTTTAAAAAATGAAATTTGTTAAGTTAACTATTTTTTACAGGACCTAAAAGTTGACCAATGAAAATCAAAATAGGTTATTATAAGCAAAGTATATTAATTAAAAAAAAACGAGAAATTTAAACTCCTAACCATGGTTTCTATTGTTTTTGAGGTCGCTGATTACAAAACTGAAGTCAGATTTCAAAAATTCAAAATGGCGGATCCAATATGGTGGCCATGAAAATTTTAAAATTTATCAATTTCTAGGAAACTTTATATCAAGGGGTTTTGGAGGTCTCTGATTACAAATCTGAAATCTATTCTGTATCGAAAAAAAACAGATACGTATTTTTTTATTTTTGTTCAATTGTCAAAATTTTTGAGTTATGAATTTTCGAAATTTTGCATTTTTAATCATAGACCTATATCCAGTTGCTTATAAGTCCCAAAATATTGAGTTTAGAAAAAAGTTGTCAAAGAACGAAAGTTTTAGTTTTCTTTCGACTTTTAGGAAATAAAAACAAAAATTTTTTTTCATTTTTTATTAAAAAAATAAAAAAATTTATAAAAAAAATAATTTTTTTTTTAACTTTGGGTATGATAAATTTTTAATTTTCTTTTTTTAAAACATACCTGTAAATGATAAGAAGGTTTTGCAAAAAGTTTCAGAGTGGGCTTGACAAGTTTAATGGGTTAAAAAAAATAATTAAGCTGTCCGTGCAGGTCGAACGCTTGCTGCGCAATGGGATTTTTTTACAATTTACTATTAAAAATGTCTAGAGCCTTCAAATTTTATCGGATTTTAATTATTATTAGATTTGAAGGCTTTAGACAATTTTTAATAGTAAATTGTAAAAAAATCCCATTGCGCAGCAAGCGTTTCGAAAATTCATAACTCAAAAATTTTGACAATTAAACAAAAATAAAAAAATACGTATCTGTTTTTTTTCGATACAGAATAGAAAAAAAATATTTTTGGCCGATTTTAAGAGGTCGACTAAAATCTCACGTGGAATTGCACATATATAAAATCGTATCATCTAATTTGTGAATTAAGCTTATCTAGCTAATCAATACCAACCTTCTACTTTCTGATCAGCAGCTAGGTACTGTTTAAAATTTTACACTTTAGATTTGTAACTAGGGACCCCGAAAAAACTTTGATACGAAGTTTCATAAAAATTAATTAATTTTAAAATTTGCATGAAATCTGACTTCAGATTTGTAATCAGAGACCCCCAAAACCGCTTGATACGAAGTTACCTAGAAATTGATTTATTTAAAATTTTTCATGGTCGCCATATTGGATCCGCCATTTTGAATTTTTGAAATCTGACTTCAGATTTGTAATCAGAGACCTCCAAAACCCTTTGATATAAAGTTTCCTAGAAATTGTTAAATTTTAAAATTTTCATGGCCACCATATTAAATCCGCCATTTTGAATTTTTGAAATATGACTTCAGTTTTGTAATCAGCGACCTTAAAAACAATAAAAACCATGGTTAGGAGTTTAAATTTCTCGTTTTTTTTTAATTAATATACTTTGCTTATAATAACCTATTTTGATTTTCATTGGTCAACTTTTAGGTCCTGTAAAAAATAGTTAACTTAACAAATTTCATTTTTTAAAAATTTTATATTATTCTTTAAACAGTTGTGAAGAGAAACAGAGTAGTCTGGTCAAAAAATATTAATTTTCAACGACTTTACAGGAAATCTACGAAAAAAAGTTTTTTTCCCATGCAAAATACATGCAAAATTTCACCAGCCTACAAGCACCACTAAATATTAATTTAAAAAAAAAATAAAAAAAATACGTATCTAATTTTTTTCAATTTATGACGAAATGAGACCCGGAAATGGAAAAAATTCCAAAATGTCGTTTTTAACGGCCATCCTAATATGCAGCAACTGAATAAGAAAATAAATGTTCTTTTTAAAAATTGTATTAATTTGTTAACTTTGATTGAAAATAAAAATGATAAACAATTAAAAACTGAAAAATTGGCATTGAGAGAAGTCTTCAGAATTTATTCGCCTTTAATTTAAAATAAAGAACACTCAAACCGGTTAAGAATATTGTAGGTTGTATACACGGAAAAAAAGTACGTGAAATTTTCATTGACTCGGTACTTGACTTTTGGATAGGACACAAAATACTAGAAACAGTCTAGTACCTTGCTTGAGATTTTCGTTGACTTTCAAAAAAATTTTATGTTTCTGTAAAATAAAAAAATAAATTCCACTTGTTCACACAGTTTTTCTTAAACGCTCTCATTCATTCACATATTCAGATAATAAATCACACGAACACAGAACAATTATAATTGTATCACTTTTCGACATTTATCAACATTTATGAACTAACCTATAACACATATATATTCGCGTATAACTTAAATATAAACACACACTTAACACTTAAAAGAACGTATCGAATTGTTCTTATATACCACATGGTGAAATTTTTCACGACTTGAGAGACATGGTATTTCACTGAAAACTGAGAATTACATAACATTCTGTTTTGTGAGAAACACAACATAAAAAATATTTTTTTGAAAGTCAATTCTTGAAGACAAATATATATTAACACCATTTGTTTTTCATAAAATAATAGTATATTCACATCTGAAATTAACACAAATGTAAACAGACGAATAGCTGTCATTTACCTTGGATAGAAACGCGCAACGCACACTGCGCATGCTCTACAGAATTTTCAAGCGCAGTCAACTAATTTTTCACGTACTTTATAAAACTGAACAAATGACTTTTGGTTAAAATTTAAAAAACACTGTGGCCCATACTAGTACTAGAATAATTATGTTATGAAGTTATGAAGCACGCTTTGTTTATGAGTTGTAACTTCAAAAAGACATTTTTTTCAAATTTTCTCCACTTGAATCTCTAGAGGGTCTTCAAATATGCTTACTGGTTGAATAATTTGCATGAAATAAAATAAAATCGCCAATTTTTTTCAGTTGGGCTAAAAAGCTACTTTTTCAAGTTTTTAAAAATCATGGGGAGTTGTGAAGCACTACTAAAAATCGCTAAAAATTATATTTTTTGGTAAATATTCTTTTTTGAGATTTTGCATAAATTCTTTTTAATTTCGAGAACCTAATCATTGCTAGTTATTATATGGGTGAACTTATCTTTTTGATTTGTTCGCGAATTTTGTAATAATTCTACAAAAATGAACACTCAAAAAAACTTTATAAACGAAAGGTTGAACACATTGTTTTGAAAGATATGCAAAATATCTGCTATCGGAATGAATCCAATTACAAAACGAAGATATTAGGTGAAAAAATATTCAGAGTAAGTGACATCTATCAAAACAATTACTATGCGAGATCTATGGCCGTGCTTCACAACTCCCCAAGCTTCATAACTCCCCATTCTCCCCTACCGCCTTGTATTTTGTGTCCTATCTAAAAGTCAAGCACTTTCAAGGAATGATTTACGTACTTTTTTCCATGTAGACAGTTTTGAACAGTAAATTGTAAAAAAATCCCATTGTGGGCTGTTTGTAGATCTTTGGGCGAACCCAGCCTAGCCCTGGTCGGGGCCACTAAATTGGGGCCAAATCAAGCAAACCCGATGGAGGCCAGGTCGGTAATCGGGAACAAAAGTGGCGATTTCTGCACGGGGAAATTTGGAAAATTTTAAGTCCCATATCTATAGAAGAATATTAAAAAAATTTTATAACTATTCTTGCATAACATATGAATCTTTAAATAATTATTATGAGAAGTTCAAATAGTAAGTATCATACAAAAAGATTCGATTTTTCAAAAATGTATCCACCATATTAGATTTTCTATTTAAAATTTTTAAATAAATATTTCAAATTCTTAGTTAGCAAACCTGAAAACCCTTAAGTGTCAAAAGACATTAAAATCTGATAATTTTTTTTTAATTTCGTCAGCAATTTTTTTTAAAACTAACTTCAGATATAAAGGATCCCAAAAACCTATAAATAATAAATTTTAGGCAAATTTGAGAGTTTAATGCTTTCTTTTTTCATGAAAAAATGAGTATGATAGTATCAGCTCATAATCTTTCTTACATATATGCTTTTTATGAATAGTGTACAGGTTAATGATTTTTTGTATACTTTTATAATTTGCGTAAAGAGATTACAATGAGTTAAAAGTGTTTAAAAATCAAATATATATATATATATATATATAAATTACAAAACGGAATTATTACAATTTCTTATTTTTCCCTTTTTCTTGGAAATAATTGGAAGAAATTATTAATTTTGACTATATAAAAATATATATTTTATATTTTACGCATTCGCTGGAAAAACCGTTGATTTCTGTCCTTTTAATGTTCCAATATAGACAGGAACAGAGGGAGTAGTTTGTTTTGATGCCTTGGTACGCCCTTATACGATATTCCATGACTAGAATTCTCTCTCTCTCTCTCTCTCAAAGACATACATAAGCAAAACCAGCTGTTCATGCGATAGTTACAAGACTTGTAACACACAAACAGAGAGAAAATGCCAAGCGAGGAAATTGACTTCGAATTCGAACGACGGCTCGTTTCACCTGAACGATGAGATTCTTGTTTCACGCGATTATGTATGTCACTCTCGAAAATAAGGGTTTTTTCTCATTAAACTTTTTTTTCATTAATTATTTTTATTGCGGGAATTTTTAGTTTATTTTAAAAAACAGTACTTTTGGATATGTTAATTTTCTCAAATAAAGTCGTCAATCGTTTTTTCGTATGTACCGATTTCTTCATTTGAGTGAATTTTTTGGGATAAATATTTTATTTGGAAAAATATTTCATTCTTGTACGAAATTTATTTATTTTCTTTAGTAGAATATATTTTGGGGTAAACAAAATTTCTGGTGAATTAACATTTTTTTGTAATTTTATAGAAAAGTAAGAATCAAAACAAATTTCAAATTAATTAAATAAATGAACAATTCCTTGTTTAAAAAAATTTTTTATAACGTAAATTGCCGTTTCAGATATACGTTTTAACTATACGAGTATGACAAAATCTACAATATCGTTTTTTTCAGTGTAATTATAGAATTTATTTTGTTGAATTTTCATTTGACAATTTCATTATTTTTGAATAAAGCCGAATTATATTTTCAACTAATTTTACTAGAATAAGCATTATTGATATTACTTACTTTTCTCTAAAATAATTTTTTTGGAAAAATGCAAGGTGAGACATTACGCTTCCGGCGCGGCCGAGGAATTTTACAGTACCATGATATAGAATTGACAGCGTCTTGCTATAAAATTAACAGTACCGTGCAGGGAAATTGTAATCATACTTATCTCTATTTCTATAATATTAAAATCTTTCCTAGTCTTTTTATCGTTTCGTCGTTTCGTCGGATTCGTCGTTCGGCAACGTATATAGATATACATCGGTTCGTCGATCGGCAACATATATATAATTACGTAAATGCAGTAGTATACACATGTATACTCACTCATATACACTAAACACTTACACATGTATACGGATACATATACACACAATACATAGACATGTATACTCACACATATACATACAATACATACACATATGCACACAATACATACACATGTATACTCACACATATTCATACAATACATACAGATGTATAATCACACAAATACACATAATACATACACATGCATACTCACACATATACACAAAATACATGCACATGTATACTCACACATATACTTTTTAAACAAAATTTTATTTCTTCTAAATGAATAAACCGAATGAAATAAATCAATCTTGAATATTAAGGGGCTAAGATATACTTTCGTTTAGAAGTAGTGACTTTTTAAAGATTTTATTTTTGAATAATTATTTAACAAATTTGTTCTAAACAAATTTTTTTAAATTGTCTGCGCCTTTGAAAAATTTGAAAAAATTTTAACATAATTAAAACTTTTAGAAATCAAAATGTAAAGTGCAACAAGACTATATACTTAGTTTTTGATTAATTTTATGGTAATATAAATGTTAACTCGACAGTATTTTGTTTATTTCGTAGATGCAAACAATGTTTTAATTGAAAAACATTAAACTCGCATCTCCGCTCTATAATAATTTTGATTGTAACTTTTTAAAAATTGTTGCTCATAAATGTTTTCAACGAATTCATTAAATAATTATTCAAAAATAAAGTCTTAAAAAAATCTCTGATTCTAAACGAAAGTATAATAATTTTATCCCTTTTATAAGCCCACTTGATACATTTAAATCGGTTCATTCATTTTGGAGAAATAAAATTTTGTTTAAAAACGTGCAAAAAATTCATTTTGCCGTAACTTTTATAAAAAAATATTTTTATTTCTGTTTTTTGGAAAACACATTCCTAAAATTAAATAGAAATGTTAGTTCAGCATTTCGATTTATAAAATATACTTTTTATTTTTAGGAAAAATTTCACAAATTGTGAACCAACATTTATTAGATCAATACACAAAATTTATTATATAATAGGGGAGAGTGGAGCAAACCGGA
Source organism: Leptopilina myrica (nomen nudum) (assembly GCA_032872475.1). Classification (NCBI taxonomy): domain Eukaryota; kingdom Metazoa; phylum Arthropoda; class Insecta; order Hymenoptera; family Figitidae; genus Leptopilina; species Leptopilina myrica (nomen nudum). The sequence goes on along the minus strand of CM065460.1, from coordinate 25,094,652 downwards.
CCGGTGGGTAAACCGGACCCCCTTCAATATTTCCGAAATGGCGAAATTGTAAAAAGTGCTATTTAGAAATTTGAAACAATCTTGTGTAGTATACCTTATTTTTTCAATTTGACATTTTGTACTTTTGTTTGTGCAACGCTGGGAGCAAAAGTTTTTTTAAAAAAATTTTTCTACACTTTTCCGAATTTTTTCTTAAGAAAATTCTGAGGAAATCGTATAATATTTCCAAATTTTAGGTCTTGGGTGTTGAATGTACACACCTCAGGAATATTTACCACCAAAAACTTTGATGAATTTGCAAAGCGTGTCTTTTTGACGAACATTTATTCTTAAAATGGGCCTGTGGGGCAAAACGGACCGTTTTCGGTGGGGCAAACCGGCCATAGAATATTTCCATTGAATTGATGTTTCATAAAAATTATTTTTAAATACAATGTTTCTTTCATTAAAATATATACTTACAATAAAAAATAATTGTCTTTCAATGAGAATTGGACCCTTTAATATTGTTTCCCTGATAATGACAAACATTTTAATTTTTTTATTTAAAAAAATATTTATTTACGTAAAATTCAATCCCGAATGATTATTTTCATTACTATAACCATTGTTTACATGATTCTTTATGTTTTTTATTATTGTAGATTATGTAAATGTAATGTTATAAATAAAAAACCAAACAGTCCGGTTTGCCCCATGAGGGGTTTACCCCAGGGGGTGGGGCAAACCGGACCGTTTGCAAAATTTTTTAAAGTTAACACAGCAACTAACCAGTAAAAGATGAAGTATAGGTGTCTCTGGGAAAAAGTTGCGCAATTAAATGATCTTTTAAACAAGCTATAGAAAAATGAAATCGTTTGAATCGTTTAGTCATAAGAGTCAAAAAACCGTTAGGGGGTCCGGTTTGCCCCACTCTCCCCTAATAATTAATTATTATTATTGAGTATATATATATATATATATGTACTAAATAATATTTCTATAAATATAAATTATGTAAATAAATAAAAAATGGATTAAAAATTCCATTCATTTGACAGAAGAAATTCGAATTTGCAAAAAATATAGCTAAGTATTCCATACTAGCCCTGGCGGACGGGTTTTTCTGAAAATATATCGAATTCGGTATACGTTCGGTATATGTTCGGTAATTGGTCGAAAATGTAAATAAAAAAGCAGAAAATGTAGAAAGAAACGATTGAAAATAATAAAAAAAAGTGTTAAAGTGTTAATTTATCCAATAATTAGGATAAATTTTGTTGCGAATAATTAAATATTCATGTGTAAAGTGGGAAAGAGCTAACCTGACAGTTGACATAGTGTGTGAAATTAATAAATTTATAATTCAAATTAGTGTGAAATGTTAAAAATAGCAGCCAATAAATATTCTTTAATATTTAAAGTATTTAATTAATTATTTAGTTTTGTTAATTATTGCATATTAATAATACAAACATTAATTAAAGTAATAATTTTGTCTTTTTGTGTAAAGTGTCGATAACAATAATAGATAGCCGCGCATTTGTGACGACAGATGGCGAGACTGGCATTTGTTCGCCGTTCTGTTTTATCACATTCAAAACAAGAAATAGGAAAACGAACTTTTCAAGATGAACTTCATATAAATATATAATAATTAATAACACATAGTTCCAACTCCCAAAAAAATGGATGTTTTAGACCAATAAAAATAAAGTTGAAACTCCTCCCTCGTAAAGAATGCCATATTTTATTTGCTGGTTAAGTTACACAAAATGAAGAAAACAATTTATTTTTAAAAATAAATTATATAATTCTGTTGAAAGAGCAATTTAAATTAGTATTATATTCTTAACATAGGTGGCACTACGTATAAAAGTCTTAGAGAAGCCGTGCATAGTCAACCATCTATTGTTTTTAAGTTCATCTGTATTCTTGTTCAAATCAATGTAACCATAAAAATCACCTCGTCGATAAAAGAATAAATTCGTTTTTACAATTAATAAGAGTATTTCTATTATTATTTTGTCAGGTTATGGGCCCAGACAAGGTTACATGTTTAGTGTATTACTGGGTGGATAAATAGAGAAACTGGAAACTTAATTGTGGAAGCGTCATAGAGTCAAAGTTTAAGTTTTTTTTTACCTTGGAAAATGTCGGAAGTCGAAAAGTATAAAATTCCTCTGTTTAATGGAACGAATTTCGGAAACTGGAAATTAAGAATAGAAACGCTCTTGACAGAGCTGGAACTACTGGAATTAGTTGAAACTGACTATAAAGAGCAAGTAGACTTTCTGGAAGAAGATTCGAATGAGGTGAAACAACGAAAAGAACAAGAACTGGAAAATTGGGCGAAAAAGGATAGAAAGTGTCGATAAAAATTCAGCTTTTGAAATTTGGGAATCTCTTACAGGAACTTTTGAGAGAAAAGGAATTGTAAGTCAGCTTCTGGTAAGGAAAAAATTATTGACAATTAAATTTGATGTTGGTAAAGAAAACCTGTCAAGTCATTTCCTTGAATTTGACAAGCTAATTCGTGAACTTAAAACAACAGGGGCAAAGTTTGAAGAAACAGACATTGTTTGTCATTTATTATTAAAAATGCCAAGTGAATATGATCATGTTGTGACAGCGATTGAAACACTCAGTAGTGACAATTTGAATTTGAGTTTTGTGAAAAGTCGTTTACTTGACGAAGAAGCAAAACGAGTTGGGAGCAAAAAAAGGGAAATATAACTCGGAATCTTCTACTGTATTTTCAGCACAGTCAAATTGGAAAAAATCCAATTTTTGCAAAAAATGACAGTTTAATTTCAAGTGTTATTCGTGTGGTAATTACGGACACAAACGTGTAGACTGCAAAAAAAGGCTGAATACAAATCAAAAGCAAGGTACTTCGGCTAGTCTTGCAACGAATAATGAATCGAATCACGATACTGAACGAAATGAGTACTGTTTTCTCGTCGGAAGTGTTGGCAAGGAAAGTGATTTACGTTGTCAAATGTAAAGAAATTAGAAAATCCGATGAAAATTAAATCAGCCAAAGAGGTGCATTTTTAGAAGCAGTGTTTGTAGGGGAGCTCAGTGTATATAGTGAAGTTAATGGTAAATAAGTACAAATAACAATAAAAGAAGTGTTATCAGTGAAAAGTTTAGAGTTTACCTCATTTCAGTAAGAAAGTTAGACTGTAATGGTCTAAAAGTTATTCACAAGGAAAATAAAGGTGTAATAGTGAAAGGAAAAACGATTTTAGCGGAAGCACCTTTAGATTCAAAAACGAATCTGTATAATTTGAATTTTAAAGCTTCTACAAATGTGTGTACAGCAAGTGAGTGTATTGTTACCTGGCACAAAAGACTTGGTCATATGAACTTCGACAGTGTAAAGAAATTAAGTGGTTTAACGGATGGAATAAAATTAAGCTTAAAAGTGGACTACGAAAAGTGTGTAACGTGTATCAAAAGAAAGCAACCTCAATTGCCACATAATCAAACTCGTGTAAGAGCAAACCGACCACTGCAGTTAATTCATAGTGATGTAATTGGACCGATCAATCCTTTGTCATATGACAACAAACGCTATGTAGTCACTTTTATGGATGATTATACACATTTCTCAGCAGCTTACTTGATGGAAGCTAAATCTGAAACATTTCAGTTCTTCAAACAATTTGAAGCGATGTCAACTGCACACTTCAATACAAAGGTGAGTTGACTTCAATGTGATAATGGTCGTGAGTATATTTCTACGGAAATGAAAGACTATTTAGCGAATAAGGGTATACAAATTGAGTTCACGGTAAGGTACACCCCTCAACAGAATGGCGTTGCCGAACGATTAAATCGTACTATTCTTGAGAAGGTTCGTTGGTTATTGTTGGGAAGTAAAATGCAAAAGTCTTTTTGGTCGGAAGCTGTGCGTACATCAGTCTATCTTATTAACAGAAGTCCAACGTCGGCTCTTAATGGAGAAGTACCAACACATCTATGGTATGGAAATTCAATAAATTACAAAAAGTTAAAAGTTTTTGGTTGCGTTGCGTATTTAAAAATACCCAAAGAGCTGGTTGGCGGAAAATTTGAATCAAGAACAGAAAAATGTCTGATGATGGGATATTGTGCTAACGGATATCGATTGTAGAACATAAATAAACAAAAAATTCTTTTTGGGCATGATGTTATGTTTGAGGAAAATAAATTTAAGTTTGAGAGTTCAGATGTCGATGACTGGTTACCAATAGTTCAAGATGATGGAAATAACGAAAACAACACTTGGACGTTAGTGGAAAAACCGAAGGAAGGTAATATTATTGATTGCAAGTGGATTTTTAAAATTAAACGCAATTCAAATGGCAATATTATCAAGTATAAGGCGAGATTAGTCGCAAAAGGCTATACTCAAGAAAAAGGTTTTGATTATGATGAAACGTATGCGCCGGTTGCTAGGATAACAACTTTAAGAATTTTGTTATCAGAAATAGTTGAAAATAATTTATTTGTATGTCAGCTTGATGTCGAAAGTGCTTTTTTAAATGGAGAACACCATGAAACAATTTTTATGATTGTTCCAGATGGAATTCTATCTGAGAAAGGTCAGGTTTGTAAATTGAACAAAGCGTTGTATGGCCTCAAGCAGGCTCCGCGTGCATGGAATTCGTTGTTCGACAAATTCATGGAAAGCCTAAATTTTAAAAATTCCGATGCAGATAAATGTCTTTATGTTCTTTTTTATGAAAATGAAAAAATCTATCTGTTATTATATGTCGACAACATTCTTTTAACTGGAACTTCTAAAGACAAAGTTATATAAATTAAGCAAAAAATAATGTCTAGATTCAAAATGCAGGAAATAAAAGATTTAAGTACTTTTCTGGGAATTAGTATAAAAGGATTAAAGATGGGTTATTCCTTAGTCAATCTAACTATCTGCAACGATTACTTGTACGATTTAATATGAATGAATGCAATCCCGTAAAAACACCAACTGAATTAAAATTAGTCACTGGAAAGGACTTAAACGTGTTTTGCGGTACGTAAAAGGAACTCTTGATTTGGGTCTGTATTATAACAAAAATATTGATGTTAGGTTATCTGATTTTGCGGATGCTGACTGGGAAAACGCTAGTGATCGTAAATCGATTTCCGGTTATATTTTTCTACTAGGTAGGAATCTGATCTGCTGGGGAACCAAACGTCAGTCAACAGTATCAATTTCGTCTACTGAAGCAGAATATGTTGCTTTGGCGCATGCATCTGCTGAATTTCTTTGGTTGAAAAATTTATTTTTGAGTTTAAAGATAAGTTGTGATGATTTTGTGATGTATGAAGATAATCAGTCTTGTATAAAATTGTTAACAAAGCATGAACACAAAAGGCTTAAACACATTGACATTAAATATAATTTCATCAAAGATTTAGTTAAAAAAAACAATGACTGTCGAATATGTGTCCACCGTTAAACAATTAGCCGACGTAATGACAAAAAGTTTGCCTCATATAAGATTTGTAATGTTGCGAAAAGAACTTGGAATGTTGTGAATTAAACTATTTAAATTGTAGGGGAGTGTTGAAAGAGCAATTTAAATTAGTATTATATTCTTAACATAGATGGCACTACGTATAAAAGTCTTAGAGAAGCCGTGCATAGTCAACCATCTATTGTTTTTAAGTTCATCTGTATTCTTGTTGAAGTCAATGTAACCATAAAAATCACCTCGTCGATAAAAGAATAAATTCGTTTATACAATTAATAAGAGTATTTCTATTATTATTTTGTCAAATTCCAACTCCCCCAAAAGAAAAATGGACGACTTAGACCAATAAAAAAATAAACAAACTCCTCCTACTTTCAGAATCAATTTTTCTATTTGTTGGTTGAGTTAAACAAAATGGACAAAAAAAGTTATATTTGAAAAATAAACATATAATTCCAGCCCTCAAAAGAAATAATGGACGTTTTAGACCAATAAAAATAAAGTTCAAACTCCTTCTTCATTAAGAAAGCTATTTTTTCTATGTTGAAATTATGATTTATTTTTGAAACAAAAATTTTTTTCTTCATTTTGTGTAAGTTAACCAACAAATAGAAAAAAAATTTCTTTTAGGGGTTGGAATTATCTGTTTTATTTTTTAAATAAAAAATTTTTTTCTTCATTTTGTGTAAGTTAACCAACAAATAAAAAAATAGCTTTCTTAATGAAGGAGGAGTTTGATCTTTATTTTTATTGGTCTAAAACTTCCATTATTTCTTTTGAGGGCTTGAATTATATGTTTTATTTTTCAAATATAACTTTTTTTGTCCATTTTGTTTAACTCAACCAACAAATAGAAAAATTGATTTTGAAAGTAGGAGGAGTTTGTTTATTTTTTTATTGGTCTAAGTCGTCCATTTTTCTTTTGGGGGAGTTGGAATTAAATGATTTATTTTTAAAAATAAATTGTTTTCTTCATTTTGTGGAACTTAACCAACAAATAAAAAATAGCTTCCTTCATTTAGGAGGTGTTTCAACTTTACGTTAATTGGTCTAAAATATTCATTATTTTTTTTGAGGGCTAGAATTATATAATTTATTTTTAAAAATAAATTGTTTTCTTCATTTTGTGTAACTTAACCAGCAAATAAAATATGGCATTCTTTACGAGGGAGGAGTTTCAACTTTATTTTTATTGGTCTAAAACATCCATTTTTTTGGGAGTTGGAACTATGTGTTATTAATTATTATATATTTATATGAAGTTCATCTTGAAAAGTTTGTTTTCCTATTTCTTGTTTTGAATGTGATAAAACAGAACGGCGTACAAATGCCAGTCTCGCCATCTGTCGTCACAAATGCGCGGCTATCTATTATTGTTATCGACACTTTACACAAAAAGACAAAATTATTACTTTAATTAATGTTTGTATTATTAATATGCAATAATTAATATTTAATTATTCGCAACAAAATTTATCCTAATTATTGGATAAATTAACATATTAACACTTTTTTTATTATTTTCAATCGTTTCTTTCTACATTTTCTTCTTTTTTATTTACATTTTCGACCAATTACCGAACATATACCGAACGTATACCGAATTCGGTATATTTTCAGAAAAACCCGTCCGCCAGGGAGAAATTGATTTTTTCTAAAATTTTTTGACAAATGAGCATATTGGGCCAAAATTTTCTTTATTTTCTTCATTCGATTGTTGAACTACCCAATTATTACTATTGTTTGAATCGTCATTGTAATTTTCATTAAATTTTGTATTACTTTTTACATTCAGTATGTTGTAAATATTACTTGTAGAAATTTTAAAGTCTTACTTTTTAACTTTTTGGTCGAAAAAGTAGTAATCCGTACCGCTACCACGCACACCTGAGTGTGTGATCACGTCACTACTGTCATGCGCAGCGATCGTAATATATTAAGGTTATATATTGTTATAATAATCACTTATACTAATACTCCCAAAGTTCTATATTTCAAAATGTGCAATTTTCGTTTTACATTAAATTATTTATAACATTTATTTAAATAATTTTTTTTTATTTTGTACAAAATAAGAATAAGAAATGTAAGAATAATAATATAATTATTTAATAATTAAAATAAATAATTTTAAATTAAATATATTGTCCCTTATTATTATTACAGTAATATTATTGTAATATTTTAGTAAAAAATTACAGTAATCTTACAGTAAATTTTTCAAAGCAAAATTAATTTAACATTCAAGTACTATTGCTCGAGCATGTAGAGTAAATAAAAATAACTTAAAAGTGTATATTTAATGAATAAACAAGAATTTTATTCATATTTATCATAAGAAACAAAATTCCCAAAAAGCACGTAAGCTTATAGTGATATCACTGTAATATTACACTGGAGATTCGTAATCTCCACTGCAATATTACAGTGATCTTACTGGGATATCAAAATGTCCGCCTGGAGGTAGTTTTCTATTAAGGTAATATTACAGAGTAATGTTAAGATAAAATTAGAATAATTTTATAATTTAGAAAATAACATTTCAACAAGCTGGACTCGAACCCTGAACCTTGTGTACAGCAAGCAAGACTCTTACCAGTGAGCCAATCTTACTTGAACTTACTAAACACAAGGTTCAGGGTTCGAGTCCAGACTTGGTGAAATGTTTTATTTCTCAAATATAAAATTATTCTAATATTTTATCTGTATATTATATTAACATTACGTTAAGATCACAGTGTAACAGTACAACATAATATTACCTCCAAGCGGACATCTTAATATCGCAGTAAGATAAGATCACTGTAATATTACAGTGGAGATTAAGAATCTCCAGTGCAATATTGCAGTGATGTCAGTATAACCTTACGTGCTGCTTGGGAACTGTTTTGCAATTTTTCCATAAGCGTGTAATATTATAGTAATGTTACTGTCATGTTACAGTAAGATTAAAGGATAATCTTACCCATCAGACAGATATTTAGTATTACTGTAATATTACGTTTATATATATATGGGAAAGGGTTATATGCGTGTAATTGAAATTTTGTTCCATAGCGATTTTCTTTTTCGAGTAAAAACTAAAAATTTAAACAATGTAGTAATAATTGCTGTGATATATAATAAAAGTTGCTTCGCTCAAAATATTAATTGCTCGAGACATTTTAAATATTACTTGGCTTTTAATAACATTTACTTTCCTTGAAGTAAATTTTACTATTTTAAAAAAGCAAAAGCGCCCAAAGGCGCTCACTGCTACCTGACTGACATTAGCGCGTGTCTCCGAGCGTCAGTCGAGTTATTTGATAGGGACTGTCAATAATTGAGGGTCCCAATTCAAGAACCGGTCGGACGACACGCGCCACTGTCAGTCAGTGAGCAGTGAGCTCCTCTGGGCCACTCACTGCTACCCGACTGGTACTAGCGCGTGTCGTCCGAGCGTCCGACCGGTTCTTGAATTTTGAGCCTCAATCGTAGACCTATATTAATTAGCTTATAAGTCCGAAAATATCGAGGTTATGAAAAAGTTGTCAAAAAATGAAAGTTTTAGATTTATTTTGACTTTCAAGAAATGTAAAAAAAATTTTTATAAACAAATTAAGTTTTCCTTTTAAAATAAACATTTATTTTTGGATTCCGGTACTGCACATGTTCTAAATCAGTTTATATTAATATAATATAACATACAGTTAAAAAAATATTTTTATTACCTTTCTTAAAAGTCGAAATAAAACTAAAACTTTCATTCATTGACAACTTTTTCCTAAACTCAATATTTTCAGACTTACAAAATATAGGGAATATATACCTCTATATATATATATATATATATATTTATATATATATATATTTATTTATTTATTTATATGTAAGCAGAAATATTTTTATTTTATAATTAGAAAATTAATACTTTAAAATTAACTACAAATAGGTAAAAATAAAATATCGATATATTTAAATAATTTAATCTTAATTTATGAACAAATACAAATGTTAAATATCAAATATTTCAAAACAAATATAAAAAATTTTTAATTTAAATATATATATATATATATATATATATATATATATATATATATATATGTATGTATATATATATATATATATAAATTAAAAAATTTTTAATATATACATTATAAATGGACATGCTATTTAATAAATTTATATAAGTGGAAATAAACAAGTTAAATGTCTTCCGAGCGAGCGAGCACAACGACGCTAGTTTAAATTAAAGATGTTAGGTATTCTTTAGTGAAATAATTTTTTAATATGAAAATATATTTCTACTATTTAATAGTATTTGCATTTCATAGAAAAATATTATGTCTGAAAATTAAAAGAAATAATTTATTTAACAATGATAAAAATAGAGATTAAAAAAATATATATAAAATAATATTATTATTTCTCACATGGTGTTCATCATAGCACAAAAAATTAATTTATGAAACCACACACAAAATATTCAACAACAAATAAATTTCAATAATTTGAAAAGAAAACATTCAAATCAGTGCAAAACTCAATTAAAAATACATTCCATCATGCTATAAACAGAAATAAATTTGCTATTACTCTTTGAACAAAGTGCCCATGTTTTATCCTAAAAATGATTTTGCTACTTTTACTTACACACAAAAAACCCAGTCTCATAAAAATTATTTGACACAAGGGTCAGGCTTAGCGAAACGGATCGGATAAATTAAAAAAAAAATTTTTTATGAAATATCTTTTATATTCATCTTTATGTGAAAAAAATAATGTCATAAAAAATTTTATGCGAAAAAAATTTTTTTTTTATAGTTATTAACAATTAAAGTTTTTAACAATATTAAATGAAAAAATTTTTTTCTTGAGTTCTTTTTAACCGATTTTAAAAACCAAAAAGGCGTTTTTTTCGTCTTGAAGCGTAGAATTTAAAAATACATTTTGTTTAAAAAAATTTTATTTATTATTCTTTTTTAAATTATTTATTTATAATATTATAATAAAAAACAGTCTTCTTCACGCTATACTTTTAAGTATAGCGTGAAGAAAACTGTTTTTTATTATAATAGAGTCATTCCATTATATTTCGACTAATGTCGTTGCCAAATATTTTTTAAAAATTACAATATTTTGTAGGAATTTTATTTAAGGTCTAAAAATCACAAAATGACAAGATTTTTATTAAAATTTTTATTATTTATTGAATAATATGAATTTAAAGTGTTCGATGTACTGTAACCTGTCTGTTTTTTGGACATTAGAAAACATTAAAAAAAAATACAAATTACTGAAAAATTATTTAAAAAAATAATTGCAATTTGTCAAGGATGATTAGATTTAAATTATAAATTAGTAAAAGTATTAAATAATATGAAATAATTCCCAAAATATGATTTTAAAGTTTATCTACAAAATAACCTAATTTTGACATTTTTGAACATTAATAACGAGAAAATGGAATCATTAAATTTAATAAATACTTACCAAATATGCAAATCTTGTGATGGTCTTTCAGATTTTCTTAGTCCTTTTTTTCTTTTTTCTTCATAAATAAATAAAAACTGGAAAGTAAAATACGCATTTTCGTGAATTCCGCTATATTTGAATGCTCATAACTTCTACCCAGAAAAACGAAAAAATCTCATTCTCTCAGATTATTTAAATTATTCCTCAGTAGACGCTCTCCAAAAGTTTCGCGTTGGTCCCGAAGCTATTTTTCGAGATAAAGCAAAATAAAATTTGAATATTTTTGAGGCTATATTGACAAAGTTTCTAATCGACTTGAAGTTGATTCGCAAGTGATTTTTCCTTCAGTCACCTTCACTATTGCCAATTCTGACAATTTTATCTATTAATTAATTGTAAACACCTGATGCACAATTTGTATTTGTTTAAGTTCCGAATGCATGATGACTGAAGTGTTTATTTCGTAGATATTCGTAGAAATATATGTAAATAAATAAAAATAAATAAGTAATTATTAAACTAGTGATTTGAAATGCAGTGTTGTATTGGAAAAAATTTTCATGAACCCTGTGCGAAACTGATTCAGAACCTCGAATAATAAGAATAAATTTTTGCGAAGAGGATGAAAATATATTAAAATTAAGAGTTAATGAGAACATTTCTACAATTTGTGAACTTCATGAAAAAAAATACTTACATAATTATTCACAATATTTCGGTAAAAAATGTTGTGATCCATTTGGAACTCATGCTTCTGTAGTTAGAAAATGTTTACGAAAAATAACATTACACCTTGCACAAAATGTAAAATTTTTAAAATTGATACCAGGTATGAAAAATATTTTTTTTTTAATAGAAATTTATTATTATTCATTATTAAATTTTTTATTATAATTAAAAATTATGTAATAGGTAGAAGTTTATGTGCAAGATGCAGGGATAAAATTTCATCTAAAACTAAAGAATTAGAAGAAGACCTTGAAAATCAGAAAGATCCATTATACGAACCTGTTAATAACATTTACAGTGAAGAAACATTATTACCATTGGGAATAAGTCCTGCGAAAATAAAAAAACTGAATTATGATCAAAGAGAAAAAAACAAATGGAAAAGCAATTTCTGAATCAGCAAACATTTTTAGAAATGAATTAAATAAGACTTAATTTACAACCTTCAAATCCAACTTCTGAAGTTTTGTTGTGGGCGGATGGATATAAGTCTCTCGTTGAAAATCTTAAAACTAAATTTAAAAAGTGTGAGAAAATAGGAGAAAAAATAAAAATTCTTACCTTGGTTCCTGCATTTTGGACAGTAGAAAAAGTATGCCACGAATTTAATGCAACTAAGTACGAAGGGAAAAAGGCAAGAGAATTGTTAAAACAAGAAGGTGTATTGCCAGAATTGACGTATAAAGTACGAGATGGAATAGCTGAAGATATCAAAGCAAAAGTAGTGAATTTCTATGAAAATGATGAAAATACTCGAATATGTCCTGGAGAAAAAGATTGCATTAGTATCCAAAACAAATCAGGTGAAAAAGAAAAAAAAACAAAAAAGATTAATGCTGGAAAATTTAAAAGAACTTTATCTACATTTTAAAGAAACCAATCTAAATTTGAAAATTGGTTTCTCTAAATTTGCGGAGTTAAAACCCAAATGGTGTATCTTAGCAGGACCAGGAAATCCACATACAGTTTGTGTGTGTATAAAACATGAAAATAAGAAATTAATGACGAAATTGATTACACCTAACATTAGTCTAAAAGATCTTTTAAGTTTAGGAGTTTGTAATGTCGAGAATGAAAATTGTATGCTCAGTCATTGCGAAAACTGTCCTGGATTTACCGATATTTCTGAAATTATCAAATCGTGTATAGATGAAGAAGAAATGGTAACGTATAAGCAATGGGTGACAGTAGACAGAGCCGATTTGATTACAGTAGTTCAATCAAGATCAGATTTTTTAGAAACTGTAATTCAAGGATAAGAAAATTTGAAAGAACACCATTTCGTTTCAAAAAAACAAGGATTATATTTGAAATCTTTAAAACAATGTCTTCCTGAAAACGACACTACACCCTTTCGTTATTTACTATCGTTACAATGAAGAATTGTATTATTTCCGATTGTAGCGATCATTCAGCTACTGCCGTCTACACGTTTCAAACAAAAATAATAGAAAATTTAAAAAGTGTGTTCCCAAATTTGCAACATTTTCACTACTTTTCTGATGGAGCGCCTAGCCAATATAAAAATAAAAAGGTTTTATAAATTTGGTAAATCACTTTCATGATTTTGGTGTCAAAGCAACTTGGAACTTTTTTGGTACCAGTCACAGAAAAAGTCCATGTGATGCTATCGGTGGAACGCGCAGCAATCACTATTTTTCGCCAAATGGATCATTAATTCGCATGAAGAGAACTTCATTCTCACAAGAGTTTGAAGATGTGAATATTGTTAATAAATAAGTTAATGCAAAGTTTATTAAAGATTTATTGTTTAATTATTGGAAATTGTTCTAAAACCCAATGTTTTCATGCATACTGTATTTTTTAAAAATGTTAATGTTCACAAATACAGAAAAAAAAATTAGTTACCAATTAATACATTTTTTTAATTAAAAAATACTTACTTAAAAAAGATAATTATTTTTCTTTTTTAATTTTTCCATCACCTTCCAAAAATCGAAAAAAATCTCTATAAATATTATAAGGAAAGGGGAAAATATTTATTTTAAGTAAATACTATATAATTATATTTATTTTATTTTTAATTTAGTACATTATAAATTATAGACCATATATAATTTACTAATTTTAATTTATTTATAAGGCTTAAAAAAAATTAAATTGTCAGAATTGGCAATATTGAAGGTGACTGAAGGAAAAATCACTTGCGAATAAACTTTAAAATCATATTTTGGGAATTATTTCATATTATTTAATACTTTTACTAATTTATAATTTAAATCTAATCATCCTTGACAAATTGCAATTATTTTTTTAAATAATTTTTCAGTAATTTGTATTTTTTTAATGATTTCTAATGTCCAAAAAACAGACAGGTTACAGTACATCGAACACTTTAAATTCATATTATTCAATAAATAATAAAAATTTTAATAAAAATCTTGTCATTTTGTGATTTTTAGACCTTAAATAAAATTCCTACAAAATATTGTAATTTTTAAAAAATATTTGGCAACGACATTAGTCGAAATATAATGGAATGACTCAATATTATAAATAAATAATTTAAAAAAGAATAATAAATAAAAATTTTTTAAACAAAATATATTTTTAAATTCTATGCTTCAAGACTAAAAAAACGCCTATTTGGTTTTTAAAATCGGTTAAAAAGAACTCAAGAAAATAATATTTTTATTTAATATTGTTAAAAACTTTAATTGTTAATAACTATAACAAACATTTTTTTTTGCTTTAAATTTTTTATGACATTATTTTTATTATATAAAGATAAGAATAAAAGATCAACTCAAATGCAATGTTTTTTCTGTACATTGCAAAAAAATTCGGCCAAAAGTTTCAAAGTTATAAGCAATTTAAAAAAAATGTTGTAAGGGTTGAGCCACTGTAGAAAATCAATGAAATATTTAGGTAAATGGTTAAAAATGTACTTTAAATAATAGAATGACACTTGAAAATGAGGAAAGGAACCATGAAATTAAAATAAAATTCCATATTGTGCATTTTTGCATAAGATTAGATATTTTATTTCTTAAGAATGAAATCATAAATTTTTAAATTAAAACAATAAAAAAGATTATCGAAAAATTTTTTTTCCTCTTTTTTCGTTAGAAATAAAGTTTTTGACACCTCCTTAAGTCAAAAAATGAATTTCTGTTGCAAGTACGTTTCGTAATTGCAATATTTTGGGCGGCTCAACCCTTACGACACCGCCTGGCTCAATGCTAACTCACGCATCGTTTTGCGACATACCACACAGAACACAAACGCGTCACACAAAACCCCAAATTTCTTTTAACATTTTCGTATAACATCTTAATAAACAATTTCAATAAATTTACTTTGTCTTTAACATATTGCTTCTACATTTACTTATTTTTTTTTGACACCACAAAAAAGTTTCTGTTGAGTGTATAACAATTACTCGCAAAAAACAAAAGTATACGTTCGTATACTTGACTGAAACTCATGTGAAAAGTTGACTGGCATTAGTAACAAGAATTTAAGTACAAAAACAGATGGCGCTAGTGTGATAAGACAAAATAAACGCGATAGCTCAACCCTAACACCTGTCCAACCCTAACAACACTCTCACCAAGTGTCAGTGGTCGTTAAGAAGTATGGACAACACCCATATTTCGAAAGAGTTATTTCCCAGTGTAAGACTCTAAATGTATTGCTTTAAATATCAAGGAAAGAAACATACACATTAAAAATATAGTGGATTTAGAGCATTGAACTCGTGTTAGCCAACGTTAGGAATTTGCAAGCTTGCGAAAAGCTTACCAGGCAACAAAGAAGTTAATGAACTGTGTGCAACAGTCTCCCCACTATTAATATTTGAATGTAATTTCTGGGTGTGATCCATGAATTCGATCGATTTAACGATTGAGTCTGAATTTGTTCCTCCCACAGTAAGGCTGCGTAATATATTGTTTCTACCAAAAATAGATAGAGTTTATATTTTGTATTTCCCGCAAAGTCGGAGGTATATTTTATCCCTAAAAGAAGGGTCGATTTATGAATTGAATAATTAAAGTGAATTTATAGGACATATATATTGTGAAGTGATATATTTATTATAAATAAGTTGATTTAAATATTGAATTGATGTTTTGTGAAAAAAGTTATTTAAGTAGTAATGAAATATTAAAGAAATAGTTTGAATTGAATAAAATAAATCAAAATAATATTAAAGTCTTATTGATATTGAAATCTCCATGATTTGTACACATAAATAATTAAAAAGTAGTTTATATTCCCTTATTGTACAATTTTTCTATTAAATTTCAATTTTTATGAATAAAATAAAATTACTTATATTTGTCCTACTCATATAACTAAAGTGTCGCATTCCCAAGTGCGAAAACCAACGCGGCCCAACATTGGCCCAGTATTGGCAAAGCTGGCATCGAGACTTGGCAGACAATATTGGTCCGAATTTGCACCGACTCTTGTGGTGTTAACCACGGTTGGACGTCGGCAGCGAGATCTCGGCAGACATTAGTGGCCCATTATTGTCAGCCAGATCTCGGCAGACATTAATGGCCCATTATTGGCTGCCAGATCTCAGCAGACATTAATGGCCCAATATTGGCTGCCATTACTTCCCCAGTGTTGACAAAATAAAAAAAAAATTTTATTTAATGAACTAATTAATTGATAATATTTATACGGCTTATTTCCCTAAGTTAAACGCAAAGTTACTAATATTTGAAAAATTCTTACCGCTCGCGGGGATCGATACCTGAACCTGATGCATCACAGCCTAACACTCTGACCATTCGGCTACTCTGACGTGAAATCGAGGTATCAAAAGTGTTTTGATAAGTTACACTACACTGGCCGATACTGTGCCATTATTGGGCCGAGCTACGTCCCTATATTGGCAATTATAATTTGCCATCAAATATAGAAAATTTTTGCCATTAAAGTGCCACTAACGTGCCATTAATAGGCCGATCTTCGTCACATCACTGGTAATTCAATTTTTCCATTAAAAATTTATCAACTTTGCCAATATTGTGCCGTTATTGAGCGAAGCTACGCCTCAATAGTGCAAATTATAATTTTCCTTCAAGGATACAAAATTTTTGCCATTAAAGTGCCATTAATGTGCCTTTAATGGGCCGATCTTTGTCACATCATTGGCAATAAAATTGAACTTTAAAAAATTTTAATATGAAAATTCATGCTATGTTTTTAGTATTTAATTCTTTTCTAGAAATTTAACTAGACTCCATTTTGAAATCAATTTTCATTAGAAAATTTTACGAGAATTCAATTATTTTAATACAAAAATAAATAATGTATTGAATAACTAAATGTTTCTTAAAATTTAATTATGAGAATTAAATTTTATAAATAACATTCATTTATTCAATAAGTTTTCTTAATATTTTTGTAGAATATTCTCAATCATACTAGACTAATTTAAATTGATTTAGATCATGAGGAATAAACAAATAAACACGATTTTTTTCAAAATTCTTGTAAATTGTTTACTTTGAGTAACAAAAAAATATATATACAATTAATAATTGAAACAACGGTTTCTGGGAAACTTTTAGAAAATTTATCTCCTTTTATTCAAGACCAAAAACATCAAAATCGGATAAAATTTGTAGGCTCTAGACAAATTTAAACAGTAAAGTGTAAGAATCCAAACTGTGCGAGGCGTCCCGGGCACTAACGCAGCGCTGGCACCGAAACGTCGTCACGCTTCCACAAAAATTGCAATATCTCGTAAACTATTTAAGTCTCCATAGATTTCTTTTTTTTAAATAAAAGGTAAAACTATAAGGAATATTTTACTAATTGACAAGAAAACTCAAAAATCGGTTCCGCTCGGGCAAAACAGTTTAAAAAATTTTTTTGGGCTTTTTTGGGCAATAAAATTTTGTTTTATTATGTGATAGTCAGAAGAAACATGATTTCAAGTAAAAGCCTTCCAAATTTTATTAAATTTCATCTAAAACTTTCGGAAATATTAAGATTTAAAAAAATTATAACAAAAAAATTTAAAATGACGTAACTTCAACAAATTTCAAAATTTTCAAAAAAATGTTGACACACTAGTTTCTAGTATCCAATACTAACTACACTTTTACCAAATTGCAGCCTTATCCAAAGACCTAATGCAAATCGCATATTTTCTGGCTGATTCTTACCCATATTCTAATTTTTTTTTCTTTTAAAAAAGAAGTAATCTGTATTTTAAATAAAAAATTGCTTTTTTAAAAAATATTTTTAATATTTGTCTTTGCATCATATTTCGATTAATTGACGCTTAAAAAATTGTTTTTTAAAGTATACTAAAAATTGCTTTACTTTTTCAAAAATAAATTTTTCTTTTTAATCTTTTTAGAGTGTAATTTTTCATAGTATTAACTTTGTTAATTTGTGTTTGTATTAATTATGTTACAATAGTTTCATTTATGCTCTACCTTTAAAACATTCCCTTTAATATTATATAGCGCATCATGCTTTTTACAGGAAAAATATTTGTAAATGAAACGTATTTTTTAAGGGTATTTTAATATTAATATTCTTTATTTTCAATCATTACAGTACTCTTATTTTTGAAATACCTTTTTTGTTTATAGAATTTGTTACTTTCGTTAATAATAATAAAATTCTGTACAATTAGGTTATACAGATGAAAATAAAATTGCTATAATTTTCTATATTTTATTCTTGAAATTTCCTTAGAAAAAAATTGAGTTTTTATATTTTAATTTTAATATATCTTTATAGCGCAACCTATTATGTTAATGTTGATGATTCCATAAATGCATTCAAAAGGGTTAAATTTTTATTTGTTAGTATTCGAATCTTTATTGAAGGTGTTATTTTTTCATTTAATCAGTAAGTGGGATTTTTTATGAAGTGATATGTTCCATTTTTTTATTGAAAAACTTTTCTATTCTATATTTTTGCCTTTTTTAAATACTGTTTTAGTTATTACTTTACTTGAAATTTATTATTATTGTTTTTTTGTAATAAAATTTTTTAAAACTTTTTTGATTCTAGACAAAAATAAAATAGAACATAGAATAGAAAAGGAATGATTAACCCCACAAATTCGTCATTATATTAGAATTAGTTTAAGAAATCTATATAGTACACTAAATTAGAATGTTACCCCGAAAGATGTAAAATATACATTTCATGCTTAAACTACTATTACGCCCTCTTGCTAGATTTTAACTATATTTAACCTACTCCTAATCTCTCTGAGTTAACATTTGTCACTAATTTCGTCTACGTTTTATCCTGTAATTTTTCGACATCTTCAAGGTTGTTTTTATTTATTTCGAGTAGGCGTTTCTTTCCTGAATAATCTTGAATTTCTGTTGCTAATTTGTTAGATCTCTCGTTGAAATTTTCGACTTCTTCTGATAACTTTTAATTCACAATTTCTTCAGATAAAATAGTCTTATTCTTTGTTAAATCTTCTTTCTCATCAGTTAGTGAGAATTATAAGAATTATAAGTGAAACTCATAATTACTGCTTTTCATTTTTTTCTAAATTCTCTTCTACATTAGGAATAGCATTAACTTCGTTTGATCCTTTACTTTCCTTTACAACTTGTGCCTCATTAAATGGGGGGTAAGACACAATAATTTAATTGTTTTTCGTCCCTATAATAATTTTGGTTTGTGAGTGAACCCTGAAAACATTTTGAATAATCAATGTTAAAAGATGTTTCGTTAAAGCTCCTGAATAGTCCTTTGTAGTAGGCATATCTCTGGTCTCTACGATCATATCTACTGTAACCATCCTAGACGTCCTTGTACCTTCTGTATCCGTATCCATATCCAATTCTTTGATCATCAGTACTATATCTCTGCTGTGAAATTAGAGTTATAGTTATACTTGTCAAAATTCCAATTATCCTTATAGAAATATTCTCTTTCATAATCATGTGACTACATGTTTCTGTTCTGTCTATTTTCCCTGAAATTCTTGTTTTTATTTCTGTAGTTAAAACCATTATAATTATGGCTTCTTTCACTATATTGTTGTTTTTGTTGCTGATTCAATTTTTGTCTTTGCATATTTTTTGTTCTTAATTTTGTTTAAATGTTATTTGTAAATTCATTAAATATTAATTTTACTGAAAAATTAAATAATAAAAACTTTTAATATTTTATTTAGATTTTATAAAAGTGAATCAGCCATTCTTATTGTTTATGCAGCAATTCTTTCGATGTTTACTTGTTACTGACCTACACACCTGAGGTGTAATCGGACACAGTGTCGGGTTACCAATTTCGTACAGATATCAAATTTAGTACATTGATTCTATATTTTGTTTCAATTATTTTTTTTAATACTTCTAAATATAAATCTAATTAATTTCGCAATAAATTTGTCGTCATTTCCCAAAAATATTATATTTAAAAACTCACATTTTTAATTTTGTGACTTTACAAACGCGATATTTTCCAAGTAAGTTATTGACTTCAAAAATAGATTTTATAGATGGATTTATTTTCTTTGTCTTCCGTGATGTGGTACAAGGCGGAAATATCTGTTTTGATTTTCTGGAACCCTAGACATTGTTTCGCTTCTCCGGTTTCTATTTTATTAATTTTTTAGTTTGTTTAACCGTAAATGGTATTTTATTTTAATTGCAATTTTACGCGTTCTTTTCTTATTTTTCGAAATGTTAAACCTCTCACTTGCGCAAGTGGCTGCACACTTTCAGCAAGGTTGTTCCAGGTAAGGGCGCGTTTTGTTGGAGAAATTACGACTTATCCGTATAAGTGTAATTACTGGTCCCCTGTAGTTCGACGTTAGCGAACTCTTTTTATCTACTACCCGCACTTTTCTAATAATATAAAAAAATGAATTATGTTTTTATTGTGTTTCTGTAAAGAGAAATAATGTATATTAGACATACAATACAAACATAATCACAATAAAAAATACAATATCGAAATATTAAATGAGAAAAGTGTCCAAGTGTATGTTTTTGTTTTGTTTCCTTATTATCTCACAAAAGGGCACTTCCTACCCCAAAAATAAATGAGGAATATCCCACCGCTGCCACCAATTGTAATAAACAAATTAAATTGTCAATTAGAATATAGAATTTAAAGGAGTGTTACGCAAAATAATTTTGAATCCTTTAAACCCGTTAGTTGTGGATCCTCCTCCTTCCAGACTATTAATTCAGTCTGAGGGGTGAGAATCCCTATTAAAAGGTGGAGTGACAATTTAGGAAATAAAAGGTTTTTATATGAAAATAACACACAAATTTACCATTGTACAGTGTACATATATATTGGGGAATTGGTCAAAATTTAATACATAAAATGTGATGCCCACCGACTTAATTCGTTACTTTAGTGTCGTAAGAACATAAACTTTAGTGGTAATACAATTAAATCATAATTATATTATCAGAATTTATTATTTGTGTAGTATGTGTGGTGTAATGTGTAAATATTCATATATTATGCTCACCAACCAATCTGAATTCTTTAGTTGATCTCTTTACGATTAGACCACTTATTTTCCATTGGTACTTTTTAATTAATTATTTTATTTATCATTTAACAATTTGCTTTGTAAATCACTTTTTCAAATACAATACAATAAAATATTCAACTTTTCTTAACTCAAACCTTTTGTTTTTGTGTAATTATGTGTTTATCTCGTAGGGATTAATTGTGACGAAGTCCGTTTGTCACAATACCTATATAAAGTTTATTTAATTTTTATTTAAAGGATTTTTTATAAATATGAACGATTTATATGAGCGATTCCACGTCAAGTGATCAAGGGGTCTTACGGTGTAATGTTTATTTTAATAATTTTTTACTCTTTAACAATTAGACATACAAATTTGACAAAGTACATTCTGGAAAGGTTTTTTCATGCTCTTTCGATTCGAAATAAGCATTTCGAAAAAAAATATTTTTTGATCCAAAAAAATTAAAAATGAATTTCAATTTGGGGGGGAGAGATACGATTTTTTTAAACGAAAGCTGAGGTTTTTTACTAAAAGGACATATATATGAAAAAGTGGGACTAGAATGTTTAAACACTGAAAAAAGAAGTTTTCTACTCACCGGAGCACTATAAACCTGGTTTTTAGCTCCGTTTAGGAGAAAATTCTTTTTTTCAATGGTTAAACATTCTACTCTCACTTTTTCTTATACATGTCCTTTTTAATAAAAAACCTCAGCTTTCGTTTAAAAAAATCGTATCTCTCCTCCTCAAATTGAAATGTATTTTTAATTTTAATTTTTTTAAGTCAAAAAATTTTTTTTTTAAATGCTTATTTCGAATCGAAAGAGCATGAAAAAACCTTTCCAAAATGTACTTTGTCAAATTTGTATGTCTAATTTTTTAAGAGTAAAAAATAATCGATATAAGCATTATACTAAAAAACACAAAAATTTAACCCCCTCTCCCTCGAAAAATATTGGACTAGGTAAAAAAATATTTTTACGAAAAATTACTATTTGTTAATACTACAAAAGCCCCAAGTTTTTATTTTTAATGAAAAATTCTAAAAAAATGTATTTTAATACATTTTATTTCACTTTGAAAATCACTAGTTCAGATAAGAGCACAAAAAGTTGCATTAGTGAGTTGAGAGTGCTTTTAGAAAAAGAAATATATTTATAGGTCAATCTCTAGAAAGGAACAAATTCAAAATTGAAAATTTATAAAAAAAAAGTTAAAAAATCACTTATATTATTAATCCTGTGGCAAAAGGGGGATCTTAATAAACCTATAAAATACGTGGTTACAATCTTTATTACCATTATTATTAAATACACAGGTTTACAAATTAAAAACTTTTTTTGCCAATCGAACAAAACATTTTTTTTCGATTAGTAGGTGTTTTCTGAGTAAGAAAATCATAGTTTTAATTTTTTTCCCTCGTGTAGTTTTTTTGTAGCTTCAAATATTGTATTTTTGTCAGTGACGGCACTTAAATTTACCTGTAGAAAAATCAAATCGTCCAAAAATGATGAATAGGATGTCATTGGAAAGGTAATTAAATTATCTTTCAATCCATATATTACAGAATAAAATTAAATGAAAATTGAGAGAGCTACAGTCAATACAAAATCAAATTTCATGGAAATTTTGATGATTTTTAGACACTTGAGTAACTTTTGATAATTTTTTCCACAACAAGCAGAAGAAAATATTTAGATTTTAAATTTTTTATTTATAGCTTATTCCATTGAGAAACTTTTGAGCCCTGGTGGACCTTGATTGGATTAAAAATGAAAATTTTACACTACATTTAGTGAACGAAACTACTTTGCCATTTTTAGTATACTATTCAATATTTGCAGCAAATATGCAAATAGTTTAATTAAGTTAAGTGCTAAAGTTACTAAAATCACATATCAAGAAATTCTAGAGTTGCTCAATTCGAATACAATGTCAAATATCAATATTTTAAAATGGCGGATTCAATATGGCGGACAATTTTTTTTTTAAATCGATTAAATTTATGACAATTTCGTTACTGGGGGTTTTTCGGTGTCGCTAATGACGAGTCTGATGTCAGATTTTAAAAATTAAAAATGGTGGCTTCAATAGAGTAGACGAGTTTTAGCTCTCTGATTAGGTCTCTGATTACAAATTCGATGTCATATTTTGAAAATTCAAAGAGGTGGATTCAGTCTGTGCCAACATGTTTTCAAATATATATAAATATTCATGAAAATGAAATCTTTGGGGTTTCTGGGGTCTCTAATTCCGAAACCAACATCGGTTTTAAAATTTTTAAATTGATGTTATGTTGATGGAAAATAAAAACTTTACTCTAATTGCAATAAACTATCTAATTTTTGATTTTTAATAAATTTCTATAACTTTTTCACTGCAATACCGATGTTTGTTTCGGAATTAAAGACCCCAGAAATCCTAAAGATTTCATTTCCATGAATATTATCTTTAAACTTTCAAAATATGTTGGCACAGACTGAATCCACCTCTTTGAATTTTCAAAATATGACATCGAATTTGTAATCAGAGACCTAATCAGAGAGCTAAAACTCGTCTACTCTATTGAAGCCACCATTTTTAATTTTTAAAATCTGACATCAGACTCGTCATTAGCGACACCGAAAAACCCCCAGTAACGAAATTGTCATAAATTTAATCGATTTAAAAAAAAATTGTCCGCCATATTGAATCCGCCATTTTAAAATATTGATATTTGACATTGTATTCGAATTGAGCAACTCTAGAATTTCTTGATATGTGATTTTAGTAACTTTAGCACTTAACTTAATTAAACTATTTGCATATTTGCTGCAAATATTGAATAGTATACTAAAAATGGCAAAGTAGTTTCGTTCACTAAATGTAGTGTAAAATTTTCATTTTTAATCCAATCAAGGTCCACCAGGGCTCAAAAGTTTCTCAATGGAATAAGCTATAAATAAAAAATTTAAAATCTAAATATTTTCTTCTGCTTGTTGTGGAAAAAATTATCAAAAGTTACTCAAGTGTCTAAAAATCATCAAAATTTCCATGAAATTTGATTTTGTATTGACTGTAGCTCTCTCAATTTTCATTTAATTTTATTCTGTAATATATGGATTGAAAGATAATTTAATTACCTTTCCAATGACATCCTATTCATCATTTTTGGACGATTTGATTTTTCTACAGGTAAATTTAAGTGCCGTCACTGACAAAAATACAATATTTGAAGCTACAAAAAAACTACACGAGGGAAAAAAATTAAAACTATGATTTTCTTACTCAGAAAACACCTACTAATCGAAAAAAAATGTTTTGTTCGATTGGCAATTTCACTGTAAACCAGTGATATTAATGTTTTCTATTCAGAATTTTTGTTGAAAATTTATCGCAACTAAAATATTTTAAAAATTGATGGAAATTACATGAAATTCGTCACTTGAGGGTTTTCGTGGTCGCTTATTACGAATCCGATATCAGTTTTTAAAAATCCAAAATGGCGGATCCAATATGGCAGACACTTTTTTGAAAAATTCATCGGATTTTCTTAAAACTCGTTACTCGGGGGTTTTCGGGGTCGCTGATTACGAATCCGATTTCAGTTTTCCAAAATCCAAAATGGCAGATTTAATATGGTCGACACCATATGTATGTTTTTTAAAACATTCACCGGATTCGGTTGAAATTCGTTTCTCGGGGATTTTTGTGGTCGATAATTACGAATTTCAAGTCAGTTTTTGAATATTCAAAATGGCGGATCCAATATGGCAAATACATTTTTGAGGATATGCCAGAATTCTTAAGTTATGGAGTTAAAAGGGCTTCAGATCAGATTAAGCGATTGCGAAAAGCCTAGAGCAACAGATTTAAAGCGAATTCGAATAATAATTAAAAAACGTGAATGTTTCAAAAATGTATTTGCCATATTAGATCCGCCATTTTGAATTTTCAAAAACTGACTTGAAGTTCGTAATTATCGACCCCAAAAATCCCCGAGAAACGAATTTTAACCGAATCCGATGAATGTTTCAAAAAAGTATCCACCATATTGGATCCGCCATTTTGGATTTTTAAAAACTGATATGGGATACGTAATCAGCGACCCCGAAAACCCCCGAGTAACGAGTTTCAAACGAATCCCATGATTAATAAAGTCTGTAATTTAGGTACTGTATAATGGAAATATACCATCGGTAACGGAGGGGAGTTTTTTTTTATGAGACAGGTTCGAAATATGTTCATTCTGTTGTAAAAAAAATCAATTTTATAAAGAAATTCATAACATCTTTGGTTTTCATTGTTTTTAAATAAAACAATGTGAATAAAATTATTAATAATTATTATTATTTACTTTCAAAAAACTAAATTTATTGCTGGAACAGAGGGGAGTTTTGATTGTGTCGATGAACACTGACACACTAAAAATTCTTTTAAAACTGATTTTTTTCATTTCATTTCATCATTTTATGCAATGACCATAACTATACTGACACTACAAAGAGTTTTGATTTATTTAATTTTATGTTACCATTTTTTTGTATATTTTATAATTATATTTGTGAGTGGTAACGGAGGGAAGTTTTATTTCTGCAGAAAACTAATTTAATTCTAAGAAAAAATACCTTACAAATATTTTACTTTATTCTTAATGAATCAATTACAAATAGAATAATAAGTAGATGTTACCCGGCAAAAGATTTTTTAATATTGCAGAATTAATATAATACCTTTTTTATAGGGTAAAGTGCGGATAGATGCCCCTCCCGGATAGATGCCCCCTTTCTCAGATCTCAAATATGGAAGAAACTATATTTATGTATTATTGGTTCTTTTTATACCTATTGGTCATAACAATTTCTCTGTAAAGTGCCAGCCCGCTAGCATCTCGGGGTTATTAGTTACAATAATGTGAAAATTTCAGATTGCTAAAACAGTGCAAAAATTTTCATAAAACTGGACAAAATTTCTTATTACGAGAATCAAGGATTTTTAACACGTAAGAAAATATTTGCAATTATTTTGTTGTCTCAAATTAACCAGAGAAACATATTAGATCCGCGTTTTACATTTTTTATAATAATTGTTGTAATAAATGATATTAACTTACATATTACCCACCCAGGTGGGATATATGGCCAAATGCAGACCTTTCGCATTTTCGTTCTGATTCATTTATTGTTTATTCTAGGTATTGGGTCCGTACATATGTTAATGATGAATAGTAATAGTGTAGAAAAATCGAATAGTCATTTAAAAATATCAATATTTATTGAATTTAGATGTAATTTTCGAATTGGGGGGCATCTATCCGCACTTTACCCTACACTAAAAAAATGTAATTGAATCAAGAAAATTTGAATTGGTTCAAGTAAATATCGGGATTGCATAGGGTCAATCCAATTATGCGATTGGCTCAAGAAAATGATTTTCTTGACATAGTATACTTGGTTGGAGAGCATGTGTTCTTGATCTAAGAAAATATGGAATTTGATCAAGAAATTAAGTAACTTGTAAGAAATGCAGAATATATTAATTCAACATCATTTGTGTATCAAATCAAGTAAATAATTTACTTGAATTGAGAAAATATTTTCTTGATTTGAGAAAATTATAGATTTCAATCAAAAAAATATTTTCTCAATTCAAGTAAATTATTTACTTGAATTCCCTCCCCCCCTTCCCACTATTTCTAATACTTAGGTCAAACATTTTTATTATTGCACATCCATTTGAAGAAAAATATTTTCTTGGATCAAGAACACCGGCATTGTGTTAAGTAAAAAAAAGTTTCAAAGCAAATAAATGAAATGATTTGATATAAGAAACACGAATTCTCCAGACAATAGTTTACTATTTTGCTTAAGAACATAATATTCTTGATTCAATCCTTTTTGGTACTTCGAATAAGTAAAATATTTGATTGTAATAACATATTTACTTTCACCAAATACTGGATTATTAATACAAGAACTATACCCAATGCTCATAATTACTTGGCACAAGCAAATAAATTTCTCTCCTCAAATAAATATGGGATTGACAGACAAAAAGAACTAAATGGCAATGCATAATAATGAAAAAAATAAAAAAATAAAATAAAATAAATGAAAAATATGTATTACAGATAGAACCTCAAATAATTATTTATTTTATATTATGAATAAAGTTTAATTTAATAATAAAATAATTAAATATATTATTTTGGCCTTTTGAAATAAATTAAAAGCTAAAACTTAGGTTATAAAATAATAATTTCAATTATACTAATAAAACGTAGAATTTGGAACGTTCAAAATAATTCACGCGTATTGATAGGTACGGCGTAGTAATGCACTCATAGAATTTCAAGCACAATCGTCGTAATTCACATTTGTGCACTTTTTTTAAATATTCCTTTTTTTAATACAAATTAAATTATTTTTGTAACTCAAAGAATTTTTTTAGTTCTAAGAAAGATTAACTACTCATTTAAAAAAAAATTGGGAAAAAATTGAGGTTAAAAGCTTTTAATGATTCTTTAAACGTGGCTGATTTTAAAACACGTAGTACACGGTGGTCTTGAATCAACTTTGAATATAAAGTCTTTGCACATCCCTTTTTTTTGCTGATTTGGGTTATTTGCATTCTAAATAATGTGTAAAAAATTTATAGCCCATAACTTGTCGAGCCGTTTTTGAGAAAACTCATTTTAAAAAAAAATCATCAGTTTTTTATTTAAAATGTTACATATTTGTATCAAATTATGGATTTAAGCATAATATTAATTAAAATAGGGTCAGTTGGGGTAAATCCGGACAAAATACCTATTTTTCACAAATGACGTAAGTTTTTTTATAATAAAAGGAAATTCTTTCGTTTTATACTGCATTAATTTCTGTCTTGAGTTCCCTAGATTAATTTTTTATTTTTTATAAAATTTTATATTTAATTTTTTACATTTTATTGTTCGGATTTACCCCAAGATTTAGAAAATTTCTTTAAATTTGGGGTAAATCCTGACAGCTTAGTTTCTAAGAAAGGTTTAAAATAAAGTTATCTTAAGTATACTACTCTATTAAGGGATAGAACAACTTGAAAAAAATTCATACTAGATGTACAAAAGTTGAATCAGTTAAGTGTTGTAGTATCATAAAAGTTAATCAATTAACGATTCAAAAAGTAATAATCAAAAACATATATAGCTTTAACAAATTTTAATGGATTTTAATAAAAATTGATAAAGAAAAGTTTTTGGGATCATTGAATACGAATACAAAGTCAGATTTTGAAAATTCAAAATGCCAGATCCAATATGCCGGACTTTTTTAAAGATTAATCGAATTACACTACTTACACCACTTTTCCAGATTTACCCTAAGTTTTCAAATTATCCTGTTGACAATTGTCGAGATAAAATCATGGAAGTAGTCAGAATCTCTTTTAAAGGATCTGAGCTTAAAATATTGACGTCGAACTGAATTTTTAATTTGTAAATTAAGATCCAACACCTTTTGTCCGTATTTGCCCTCTGTCCGGATTTACCCCATCTGACCCTAATACTTTTCTTTAATTTTAAATAATATAATATAACAATTCAAATAATATTTCTGACACAATAAGTCAGTTTTGTTTAAATATTACAATACATGTTAAGGCACATATTTTTGCCAATTTACGGAAATTATACCAGTTACTGTACAGAAAAAAAATTAACGAAAAGAATATATATGTGACGCTCCACAAAAGAAGGGACCTATCCCCGAAAGAACATTAGGCTCAATTTTCCGTACACAATGCATGAAAACTGAGCCTAATGTTATTTCGGGGATAGGTCCCTTCTTTCGTGGAGCGTCACATATAATAAATATAAAAACGGCTCGACAAGTTATGGGCTATAAATTTTTTACACATTATTTAGAGTGCAAATAACCCAAATCAGCAAAAAAAATGATGTGCTAAGACATTTCATTCAAAGTTGATTCAAGACCACCGTGAGTAATACACACAATCACCCTATCTTTTTGTAATTGGCTGTTTTCAGAGAACCAAACAAATAAATCGATTTAACCAAGCTTTCGAATTCTTCTTTATACACTTAGGTTTGAGAAAATTATGATAGTAGCGGGAAAAAAAGTTTTAAATAATCTATATCGTATTTTCTGAGAGAGTGCTAAAACCCGATTTTGCCCTATGAATGGGGCAAAATGGGGTGGTAACAAATAACTATGGAATATTTTTTCAAAAATTTATTAACCCTCCATTCGTCGCATGGTGAGAAGTTTCCTCACCAAGTTTATTTTTTTATTTATAACTTTTAAAATACAAAAAATTATAATTTCATATTCTCAGTACCTTTTAAAAAACTCTTCTTCTTCATTTTAAAACAATTTTTCTGTTTTTATTTATTTTAGTTTTTATGTAATTGAATTTTCAAGCAGCAAATGTCAAGAATTTTTGACGCAAAGCGATAGGAAAAAACCATTGGCGCATTAATGGTCCAATAATGGGAGCTACCATTCCATTATGATCCCATTATTGGCACCCAATAGTGGACCACTAATGGTAAAATTGTGGGATGTCCACGCCGATGCCAATAATTGGCAACCACTATTGGCACATTATTGGCTGCCATTAAAAAACCAATAATAAAAAAAATGTATTAAATTTTATTTAATAATAAAATGTATTTAATAATTATTTTATTTATTATTATTATTTATTATTAAAAATATAAATTTGTTTAATTAATTATTTTAGAGAAATGGTTATTATTTTCGATCACATCGAAATGTGAATAACCCTTTTGTTCAGAGTCTAAAAATTATTTACCTCACATCCATCAGTGCAAAAATAGGAAAGGACAAGCAGAATAAAATTCCACAAATATTTGTGAGAATGCTGCCTCCTTATATACTTTTTAAATTTCATGTTAGTTGCGAGTGAGTTTGAAACAACACCTCCTACGGAGCGTGGAGCGAACTATGTACTTACATGCGCTGCAGAAATTATCATGAGGTAAGTATGTAGTTCGCTCAACGCCCCATAGGAGGTGTTGCTTAAAACTCTCTTGCAACTGTTAAAGATGAATTTGATTAATTATTAAATAAAAAAATCTTTATTTTAAGCAAATTCAACTTTAATAAAGATAATTTCAACGAATTAAATAGAATAAGACTCAAAATTTATCATTCCAAGATAAACGTTATTTGTTTTTCGGGAACAAAATTTATATTCATAAGGTAGTGGATTCCTCTTGTAGGTTAATTATTAATTCAATAACCCAGGTTAGACGGTATTTTAATTGAAAGAAGTAAAAAAAGGATTAGGTGACAACAGGTAGAAAATCGTAATAAAACAGCACCTGCAATATGATTCAATATAAAATGCTCTCGCTTATTCAATTTTTAATAATTAAAATATTCATTTAAAAAAATGATACAACTGACAAGAATTTTACTATATCCTAAATCCTTTGTGTTTATTATAGTATAATAATTAATATTGTGAACTATTCCTTTTATAAAATTCAATAAAAAATTATTTTTTGCGTAATCATAATATAGCAATAATGATATCCAATAGTTATTTTTTGTATATAAAATAATAATTGTTATGCCTTAATATAAATCATAATGTGTGAAAGTGTATAAATGTGTAAAATATGTAATATTTAATAATCAACTCACCAACTTATAAATCTTTTATTTATATTAGAGACAGAAAAGTCTCCGTTACTCTTTATAGGTGAATCACTCAGATTCATACCTGTAGTATATTCCTTATCAAGATTTTCTCTTCCTTGTTTCTTTTATTTATTTTATTCTTAAATAGTTTTCATTTCTTCTTGTTAATTATTTATGTTTAGTATAAGACTCTTTGCTTATCTTAAGTCAAAATTATATCAAAATTGATTTTAATATTCAAAAATCGTGGTCACCGATTTTGAACTTTTAATCAGCTCTGATATTTGCAGTAAAGACAATTACAAAAAATGCTTTTATAATCACGAGATAGAGGTTTGAAATTTAACACTCTGTCTTCCCTTTTAAATGAATCACTTTTATTTATTTTTTAATAATCACTATTTTCTAGTAATATTTTCTTTAAACAATTATTTTTTAAATTTAACTTCTTTTTAACTTTAATTCCTTTTCAATGATATGGTAAATCACTTTTCTCACTTTATTTCTTTAAAATTGCTTATTTTTCATATATAATTAAAAAAAATCATATAAATTATCAATTCACTCCAAATCGATTAAAATCAACCCTTATTTTGGGGACAAAATATATAACTCCGCCTTTTGCGGGAAATTAAACTCAAAAATATAAAATCATCCGCTTAACGGGAAAAAACAAATTAACACTACCGATTTTCGGGAGGAACACTTAATTCTACACAGCTTTACTGCGGGAGGAATAAATTCGGAATCATTAGTTAAAACAATCGAAAGTATGGATCACACCTTGAAATTAATATAAAACGATAGAGTGGGGATGTCGGTGCACACGGCTCGCCAAACTTCGTTGTTTACAGGCAAGCTTTTTGCAAGCTTGCAAATTCCTTAGAATGGCGTGATATAGTTCGATGTTCTGTATCCTCTATTGCCAATGTTTAAGTGTATACTTTTTCTTGGTATTTTAGCAATACAATGAAGAGTCTTTTCTGTGGAAAGTAACTTATAACAAAGTAGACAAATTCCTTTTTAAATAAGAGTGATGTCCATATTCTTTCAATCAATTTTATAAATATAATTTTTTAAATAATATTGAATATTATTGGGAATGAAAACAATTGAAGAATGACTATCGTTTTTTTTAAGTTTGGATATAATTTAATTATGAAAAAATAGTTTTAAGACAAATTAATTGATGAGTTAATTATGTAAAAATCCTCTTATGTCCTGATAATATGTCTATTGAGTACTTAATTCTATTTACAAAAGTCCAAAATTTTTAATGAAATTATACAATATAACAAATTTTTAATTAATGAAAAAATTAAAAATAGTTACGAAGTCATACGTAACAGCAACTAACATGAAACTCGAATAGTATATAAGGAGGCAGCGTTCTCACGAATATTTGTGGAATTTTATTCTGCCCGTCCTCTCCTATTTTTGCACTGATGGATGTGAGGTAAATAATTTTTAGACTCTGAACAAAAGGGTTATTCACATTTCGATGTGATAGAAAATAATAACCATTTCTCTAAAATAATTAATTAAAAAAATTTATATTTTTAATAATAAATAATAATAATAAATAAAATAACTATTAAATACATTTCATTATTAAATAAAATTTAATACATTTTTTTTATTATTGGTTTTTTAATGGCAGCCAATAATGTGCCAATAGTGGTTGCCAATTATTGGCATCGGCGTGGACATCCCACGATTTTACCATTAGTGGTTCACTATTGGGTGCCAATAATAAACCAAGAGAAAATAAATGGCTCCCAATATTGGACCATTAATGCACCAATGGTAGACTAATGGCTATTTACCATTGGGAAGGATACTTCTCACCGTGCTACTGACCGCGTATACTCGATTTCATTTGTTATTAATTTTTAATTTAAATAATTAACAGAAAATGGAAGTTAATTTTACTTGCAATAGGTTGTTTAGAAATTATAATGAACATCCCAAAAAGAATTTGGCATTTTATATCAATTTTCGATTAATTGACGAGGGGTGAGAAGTTTCCTCACCTGCGACGGATCGCGTTATAAAATAAGATGCGACGGATAAAGGGTTAAGTTCTTGTGACATGAGATTATAAATACAAACAAGAAGTAGGATTATTTATCTCTATAATATTAAAATGTTTCCTAGTCGTTTTTGCGTTTCGTCGGATTCGTCGTTCGGCAACATATATAGATACCCAATGGGAAATGGCCATTAGTCTACCATTGGCGCATTAATGGTCCAATATTGGGAGCCATTGATTTTCTCTAGGCTAATTATTTGCACCCAATAGTGGACCACTAATGGTAAAATCGTGGGATGTCCACGCCGATGCCAATAATTGGCAACCACTATTGCACATTATTGGCTGCCATTAAAAAACCAATAATAAAAAAAAAATTTTTTACTTAATTTTATTAAATAATAAATTTATTTATTTAATAATTATTTAATTTATTATTATTATTTATTAAAAATATTAATTTTTTTAATTTATTATTTTATAGAAATGGTTATTATTTTCTATCACATCGAAATGTGAATAACCCTTTCGTTCAGAGTCTAAAAATTATTTACCTCACATCCATCAATGCAAAAATAGGAGAGGACGGGCAGAATAAAATTCCACAAATATTTGTGAAAATGCTGCCTCCTTATATACTATTCGAGTTTCATGTTAGTTGCGAGAGAGTTTGAAACAACACCTCCTACGGAGCGTTGAGCGAACTACAAACTTACTACATGATAATTTCTGCAGCGTCGGTAAGTAATTGTATGTAGTTCGCTACAGTAGTATACACATGTATACTCACACATATACACACAATATATACACATGTATACTCACACGTATACACTAAACACAGACACATGTATACTCAAACATATAATTACAATACATACAAATTAGAGCTGTGCAAAATATTTCGAACCGAACTGTTCGAATTTTTTCGCCTATGTGTCATTGATTCAATAGCATTTTTTCAATGTGTAATTAATATTCGGCCAAAATAACAAATAATTTTTTTACAACGAATTGTCAAGCGAATTTGTATTATTTCAATTAGCTGAATTCAGAATTAATCCTTACATATTTGCATCTAATCTGAATTATGGTCTAGAAAAAGTCATTTATGAAAAATTTAACATTTAGCTCCAGTCTCTCTCAATGAAAAATAAATTAAAAATCAAATTTAATTTCTAGATTTGTCTATTATAATAACTTTTCTGTAGAAAAAAATAACAATTTTAATCCAAAGTGTATTTATTTTTGCAATACATAGAAGTATGCGAGCATTTCAACACAAACCAATTCATTTTCTAAATATACGGTAAACGAGTTTCAGAGCTACGTTAACATCGTTAAAGGGTTTGCCAAGCAAAGTGCATTTTACCTCTCTCTTTCTTTGTCTTTCTTGCTATTTACGTCGTATTATTTCTACTTTCTATGTAAATCTTTAAAAGTAGTTTGAAGGAGTAACTTCTTTCGTAAAATTGCAGAGAGAGATAACTATAAAAAAGCAGGGAAAAAATGTGAAAACGGGAAGAACAAAGTATAGTGACTCTTGCATTTATAGAATTTTACAATACTTAAAGTTTTGTTTTCTTTTTTTTGAGTCCCAAGAGAGGAAAAAAAGAAAAATTTCACTTTCACTCTTTGAGAAAAAATACACTGTTTATTTTTTATTGCAATTAAAAATTTTTTTTCATACCTTAGGCACAAAATAGGCGCTTTTAGATAGCAGCCGACAGGAACTAAAAGCTATTCATTTGTCAACTTGAATGAAAATGGCGACTTTTTTTTCCCATGGGCAAAAAAACAGCTATGGTCCCATGCGTTATTTTGCTCATGGGAAAAAAAGGCCGCTATTTTCATGCAAGTCGAACAAGTGAATGACTTTTACTCCCTGTCGTCTGCTATCTGAAATCGCCACTTTTGGGCCTTTGGAATAAAAAATATCGTAAGTAACACGGGACTTAAAGGCTGCCAATTTATTTACGATGATTTTTGTGCCACTCGTTACGGTCTCAGGGCGCCTACGGCGCCCTCGACCTCCACTCATGTCACAAAAATCACCGTAAATAAATGGCTACCTTTACGTACCTTGTTGCTTAATATACTATTTAAACACTAGTTTATAATTGAATTTTTAAATAAAAAAATTATAGATTTTTTAAACAAATGAATTGTATATTTTTATTTGAATTTTATTTTTTATTTATTTTATTTGAACTTAATATTTAATAATATTTAAACCAAATGTTTCTATTTGAAGAAGAAATTTTTTATTTAAACTGAGTGTTTTTTATTCCAACTAAATAATTTTTATATCAAATTGATAATTGTTATTTAACTGAATAATTGTTTTTTAGCAAAATAATAATTATTGTAATGAATAATATCTAATAATAAAATAATATCTTTTATTTGTAAAAACATTGATTATTTATGTCAGTAATTTTTTTAACAGATAACTTTGTATATGAGCGATTCCTCATCAAGTGATCAAGGGGTCTTTCGGTGTAATGTTTATTTTAATAATTTTTTACTCTTAAACAATTAAACAAACAAATTTGACAAAGTACATTTTGGAAAAGTTTTTTCATGCTCTTTCAAATGAAAATAAGCATTTTGATAAAAAAAATTTTGACCCAAAAAAATAAAAATTAATAATAAATTTCAATTTGGGGAGGGGGAGATACGATTTTTTTTAATTTTTTGAAACGAAAGCTGAGGTTTTTACTAAAAGGACATATAAATGAAAAAGTGGGAGTAGAATGTTTAAACATTGAAAAAATAAGTTTTCTTCTCACCAGAGCGCTCTAAACCCGGTTTTTAGCTCCGTTTAGGAGAAAATTCTTTTTTTCAATGTTTAAACATTCTAGTTTTACTTTTTTTATATATATTTCCTTTTAGTAAAAAACCTCAGCTTTCGTTTTAAAAAAAATTCTATCTCTTTCCCCCAAAAGTTGCATTTTTCAAAATGTATTTTGTCAAATTTGTATGTTTAATTGTTTAAGAGTAAAAAATTATCGAAATAAGCATTGTTCTAAAAAACACAAAAATTTAACCCCCCCCCCCCCTCGGAAAATATTGGACTAAATAAAAAATTATTTTCATGAAAAATTACTATTTATTAATACTACAAAAGCCCCAAGTTTTGCTACGATTGGAGAAAAATTTTTCTTTTCCTTGATCACCCTCTTTTAGGTGTTTTGTGGGTGCTGGCTATTTTTTACAACAATTTTGTTTGTTTAGCTTTTGGAAATTTATCAGCGATGTATAAACTACAATTCGGTGAAAGGCACATTGATTCCTTGTCCCTCGGATTTCTTTTTATTTCGAAATTACTTAAAAAATTACTTTAATCACAGAAATTTGGTTGGTGCTGGCTACTGTTTATAACAATTTTGTTTGTTTAATTTTTCAAAATTCGTCACTGGTGTATAAAATACAATTCTCTAAAGTTGTATTGTTTTCTTACCCCTCAGGTTTTTTTTTTATTTCAAATTTACTCAAAAAAATCTATAACAGGGTGCAAAGCACGACTGCCAGCTTCAATCGGTTTTTTATACTGCCAATTTTTATTAGAACTATTCAATTTTGGATTTAATCTAATTTTCATTATAGTGTCCGTATGCACATTGAAAATAGTGGATGTCGACGATGAGAATAATTTAAATGTGTTAGTCATATAATTTTATCTGCATTTGTAAGGCGAAAATTGACGAAAATGTGTTTTCTCTGACGAAGGTCAGTCGTGATCCAGCACTCAATTCGGAATGGTCTATTCCGATCCGCACGATTTGATGGTTTTAACGCCAGCGCATTTTTTAATAGGGCCATCCTTCCAAACTGTCCCATCTGTGGATTATTCGGAAGTAAAGGTAAATCGACTTTCTGTGTGGCAGCACATTCAAAAAATGAAAATTGATTTCTGGAAACGCTGGCACACAGAATATTTGAATGAAATTACAGTAAAAAATAAATAACATACGGAGAGTCAAAAGTCGAAATTGGGGGACTTGTTTTGTTGAATGATGAAAATCAAACACCACTAAGATGGTTGTTGGGAAGGATTGAGAGCGTTTATCCGGGTAAGAATGAGATTATTCGTGTAGTGGATGTGCGTACGATAGATGGATTGTACAAACGTGGATTAAAGACATTATCACCGTTGCCGATTGAAATAAAATAATTGAACGCAAGCCGTTCAAGGCCGGCGGTGTGTCGATGATGAGAATAATTTAAATGTGTTAGTCATATAATTTTATCTGTATTTGTAAGTAATTGTTTTTTTACTTCAGTAAAGTAATTGACATGGTTCCACACAATGTTTTAAGGTTAAAATTAAAATCATTTGGCTTGTTTTAGTCATTTCTGAAATGGTTTGCATCTTATCTTACTGGTAGGCTGCTGTCGTTTGTGGGTCCTGATAGAGAGAAGTCTTATTGGGTAAATATTAGTATAGGAGTGCCCCAGAGATCTTATCTGGGACGTTTATTGTTTCTTCTGTTTAGGAATGAATATTGTGCTCTGACGCGGTGAAAGGGACCTTACGCAAAAAAAAAAAATTTTTAGTTATTAATGCCATTATATCGATTGAAAAAATCTGGATAGAATGGTATCAATAACTCAAAATTAATTTTTTTAGACGTAAGGTCCCTTTCACCGCGTCAGGGCACATATATAGACATTTTAGTATTAAGAATTTAAATGACAGCATAGCATTGGTTAATAAGGATGTTGATGCTATTTGTAACTGGGCGAAATTCAATCACTTTAAGATAAATATAAGTAAGAAATGTGCAATGATAGTTTGATCGACCGGACATGTAAAGAGGTTGAATTTAAGTAAATTTTCATTAATTTATATTGAGAATACTATAATAACATACGTTGAATCGGTCAAAAATTAAGGTGTCATTTTCACTCCCATCCTCTCTTGGGAGAAACAAGTTAGACACATTTGTTGAAGTGTATGTAACCTTTCATTAACTTAAGACAAAGAAAAGAGCACTCACTATTAAGTTGAGAACTCAACTCGCCTCTTCTTTAGTTATTCCTCATTTTGACTACTGCTGTGCTGTCTATAGTGACATTACTGACGAACTCAATTATAAACTTGTGAAACTCCTTAACTCATGTATTAGATTTGTCTTCGATTTAAGAATAGAGCCTCTGGAAAGTAAAACCACACATAACATTTATTCAATCATTTTTATTAACCTGTAATAAATAAAAAAATTAATGCTTTAAAAATAAATTTTAACCAAGTTTATCTTTTGAAAGTAGATGAAATGAATAAAACTGAAATTTGTATTTAGCACATTAACTTTTAGGCTTCAGGTACTAATGAAAATGTCAGTACAAATTTCATATGTGGTTTTACTTTCCGGAGGCTCAATAGATGAACATATATCCTTATGGGGAAAAACTGAGATGGCTTATAGTTAAAAATAGACGGTTGTTACTATTAGAGAGATTAGAAGCCCTAATGATCTAAGAGTTCCACGGTGTAGTATTTCATTACCTATTTATTTATTTGTATCTTTTGCTGCACGTGTAAATATGCATGAGTATGTGTATATTTATATTTATTTACGTAAAGTGGTTGATTTCATTAGTTCTTTAGAAAAATGAAAAGGGACCTTTTTGTCGGTTTTTTACAAAAGTATTCCTTATTTTCGAAGTGGAGGGGAAAAAATTTAAACCTATTGTTTTTTCATCTTTACGGTGTCCTAGACTGAAAACATTTATTATCTGAATAAAGTTCTTAGAAATATCAGAGATATTTGTGATAGTCTTTTCTTCGTTGTGGTTGAAGTGAAAATTTCGATATGTCATGAAATTATTTTGATGAAGATAACTGTTTAAGAATTTTCAATAAGTTTAATATCTATTCTTTTTCTTCATGTGATACAATAAAATTTTTCCCAATCCAAAATTTTTTTTTGACAGCTAATGTTACCATAAATTGTGAACTCCATTGTTATACTTTCAAAAAATATATTGACTTTTTGAACATAAACATCTGATTTTTGAAAATGGCACCTAAAAACTCTAAATTTTTTGAAAATTATCATGTTCGATGTACATTTTTTCAACTTTGGCTTGAAAATGTTTACTTTGGGGGTTTCTGGCTCGCTGATTTCGAATGTGATATTAGTTTTCCAAAATTCAAAATGGTGGATCCAATATGACGGACTAAGTTTTCAAAACTCAGTCGGATGTTTTTGAAAATGCTTATATGGGGGTTATCGGGGTCGCTGATTACGAATCTGATATTACTTTTTCAAAAATCAAAATGACGAATCTAATGTTATGAAATTATTATGCTAATAATAATAATTAATACATTTTATTATATTTATTTAATATAATATTTGAATTATAAAAAATAATTAAAAAATTATAAAAGTGAATATATATGTAATAATAATGAAAATTAATAATTATTAATTACCCGTGTGGAAAAATTTTAGGGCGCTAACCAAGCGCTTAAGAGACTGTCTAACGTCTTTCTAGACCAAGGACAGACGGTCTTGTTGAGCGGCTGTTCAGAATTGAAACGAAACTTCCACGCTATCGTCTAGAATAGACCAGCGTTTCTGGTCTGATCAGCAGTGCTAGTAAATTCTAATCTACGTCTATTCAAAATTTCTCATTGTATGTTATGACAACTATTCTTAGAATGATAAGACTTAATTATATTTGAAATAATTTTAATGACTTTTTTTACATAAAAAGTATTAAAAAATATTTTAACTTTCTGTATTTTTCACTTCAACTTTCTTTAAGCGTAAGTCTTTGTGCCCCTCCCAATCTTTGGCATTGAAGATAGTAGTCTTTTTGTAAAATAAAATTAACTGCAAATCAAAACAGTCAAATTAAGTATTACTAAATTTGAAGGAGAGGCATATTGATAGATGACGCCTAAACATTGATGCTGAGTACGGCTGCTAGCTTCAGCCGAGTAATCAAAACTCATAGAAACACATTAAAATCTATTTTTTTCAGTGCACATTTAAAATTAATTTATACACAAAACAACAACGACATAGCACATTATTATTTACATAAAACAGAAACCACAACGAATACTAAAAATCACAAAGAAAATGTACCATACGCTGACTGATCAAACGACGCGACTCCATTAGGCGCCATGTTACTTGACAGCTGAGCACACATCGACGCATGCGCATATAACATCCTAGACCAAATCTAGACGGTCTTAATAACACCGTACTAAATGAACATATTTGACTTAGGTTTCTTATTCTTTATTTTTCCACACGGGTAATTTTACTTTTTCATTTTGTCAATTATTTTTTTAGGTTATGTTTTGTAATTACAATATGATACTTACCTCTACTATTTAAAAACAAGGAAATTTACAACATAATTGGATTGTGAAGTTTTTAAAAAAATGATGTATTCTAAATTTAATTTAATTTATATAATATAATTACAAAATTGGGTTAAAATTCGACCATGTGTAATAGCAACTGAATGTTACGCACGCCAACTGTAAACTGTCATAACTTATTGCGTCTTGCAAGTCACTGCTCTGAGCTTGAAAAGACCGTCTAGATAGACGGACTCAACGAGGTCTATTAAGCTGCTCCTTAGCCGATAGCAAGACAGGCTGGATTAGACGGGCTACACTATAACTGTCTAGTCTCTTTGTAGACACCAGACTTCCATAAAATTTTTCCACACGGGTAGTAACAAGAATTTATTAATATTAATGACGATAAATTAATTGTTTGATATTTACTAAATTTATTTTTGCACTTTTTTACATGTAAAGTTTTTATCATTTTGAAAAATACGCGCGTGTTAGAGTCGTTTTTTCCTGCTATATATGCGATATAAAACACACAAAAGTAGAAAACTTTTGTTCTTCAAATAATACGAATTTTTCGATTTTTCAAAGGTGGTTTTTAATTAGCGACCCCGAAAAATCTCTGAGTAAGGATTTTCAAAAAATTCCGACTGAGTTTTAAAATTTTTCTCCGACATATTGGACTCGCCATTTTGAAAAAATAATATCAGATTTGTTATCAGCGACTCCGAAAATCCCTAAGTTAGCATTTTCAAAAACATCCGACTTAATTTTGAAAACTTTGTCCGCCATATTGGATTCGCCATTTTGAATGTTTGAAAACTAATATCAGATTCGTAATCAACGACCCAGAAAACCTCCGACTAAACATTTTCAAGCCAAAGTTTAAAAAAATGTACATCGAGCATCAAATTTCAAATTTTCAAAAAATTTAGAGTTTTTAGGCGCTATTTTGAAAAATCGAATGTTCAAAAAGTTAATATATTTTTTGAAAGTATAACAATGGAGTGCACGATTTATGGTAACATTAGCTGTCAAAAAAAATTTTGACTTTAAAATTTATGAATTTGTAATACAAAATCTTTATAAAATCGTGCAATTTTTTAATTATATGCAAAAAAATATTTTTAAACAATTTTTTATTAATTTTCTAATATCATATTTGGATAGAGGACACTTTAATACAAAAAAAATTTTTTGGCGAAGAGAAAATAATAAGTTTATTAGAAAATATTTAAGTTTGAAGTCAGACTAAAAATTGAGTGCATTCAGACGTTAATGGGTTATGAAAGTTAAAAAAAAATTATGTGGATTTTTCAAAATCTATCAATCCATTTCGAGATATTTTTATGATAAATATACCTGACAAATTTTAGCGAAATTCGTGAAAACCTCTTTGAGTTATCTTTGAGTAAATTAAACGACTATAAAGCTTTCTCCCGAGGAAGCAAAATATGAATTGCACTTTTTAAACAGTATTTTTTATAAAGATTTTCCTTAGCGGACGACTACTCACAGAAAAAAATTGGACTAATTTTTGTTTCAACTCATAATGAGTCTATGTTAAATGACATAGAACGTGGCGCCATCTACAAGGTTCATTTTTGTTGCAGCTCATAATGAGTCACTTTTCTGACTCATTTTGAGTTCAGTTTTTTTCTGTGCTGTCTGGTTTATCCTAGGTTTTATTGGGGTTTTAACAGACATAACGTAGGGTCTAATTGCTTCACAATTATTTCGAATTAGACTCTATTTTGACTCCAAAAGTAAATTTAGGATTAATTTTTCAGTACATTAGTAAATTAATTGCAGTGCTACAAACGCAAAAAGTACTACAAATTGACAAATACTGTTCTGGAATAACAAATTTGATTCAAAAAACACAGTAAACTTTAAGTACCAGTTATTTTCCGGTTGGTAGACACCCTTTCAAATGTATTAGTAGAAACTAAAACCCGTCAAAGACGGATCAGATAAACGGAAAAAAATACGTGAATCATTCCTTGAAAGTGCTTGACTTTTGGATAGGACACAAAATACAAGGCGGTATCATATACTTTTTATTAGAAAATATTAGAAAGTTCTAGAATTATTCTAGTACTAGTATGGGCCACAGTGTTTTTAAAATTTTAACTAAAAGTTATTTGTTCAGTTTTATAAAGTACATGAAAGATTAGTTGACTGCGCTTGAAAATTCTGTAGAGCATGCGCAGTGTTATTTCAAATGTGAATATACTATTACTCTATTAAAAACAAATAGTGTTAATATATATTTGTCTTCATGAATTGACTTTCAAAAAAAATATTTTTTATCTTGTGTTTCTCACAAAACAGTGTCAAGTACCGAGTCAATGAAAATTTCACGTACTTCTTTTTCCGTGTAGGTAAAAAGATAGATAAAGAAAATAGATAGTTTAAATTATTATAAAAGTAAAAGTATTTAATGTTATAAAATTGATACATATAATAAAACCGTATACACAATATTAAAAAATAAAATAAATTTATTAAACAAAATCTCCATGGGAAAGCAAAGTGTTTATGAATTGAACACAATATATTCATTTCTTTACTTATTGTAAAGCACCTGTTTAAGGGACCGATACTTATACTCTCCGTGATACAAATCGTGCGAGAGAGAGATATTTCTCGCCATCTATCACAGAGTTAGAGAATTATAAGAGAAACATCTATTAGTTTTCCAAATCCCTGATAGATGGCGAGAAATATCTCTCTCGCGCACGATTTGTCTCACGGAGAGTATAAGTATCGGTCCCCTAAACAGGTGCTTTACTGTTGTATCTTACATGATAATATTAATAATTATCCACTGATCACGGATAATAGTACACAATTACAATTCTTTGGATTGGAGAAATTTGCATTCTAAAATTTAACAAAGTTTTTAAAAAAATTTTTCACAAAATTTTTAGGAAACTTGCAGTGTAGGCTTATCCTAAGCTTGCTGTACAATCATGCAGCAAGTAGAACATTTTAGTACTTGCAGCAAACTTGCAGTAAGCTTACGTGTAAGATTTGCAAATCTTGTGGTGTAAGTTTGCTGCAAACTTACAGTCTACTTGGGTGACCAGGAAATCCAAAAAAATCGACCGGGAAAAAATCGGGAATTCAATTTTCTACAAAAAGTGGCCACCTTGATTTTTTCGTTAGAAAACA
The DNA here is from genome assembly GCA_032872475.1 of Leptopilina myrica (nomen nudum). NCBI lineage: Eukaryota > Metazoa > Arthropoda > Insecta > Hymenoptera > Figitidae > Leptopilina > Leptopilina myrica (nomen nudum). Next base: position 25,051,364 of record CM065460.1, on the reverse strand, counting down.
ACTTACCTAGGACATCTAGTCGACGTGAAAGGTCTTCATCCAGATCAAGAAAAAGTGGTCGCCATATAGTAAATTTAACCACCGACGAATATGAAAGAATTAAGGTCACTAAATGGGCAGAATTCAAACCGTTAAGAAAAGAGCCGGCTGAAGCTAGCAATCGCGCTCAGCACCCTCCTATAGATTCTTTGAGTAAATTTGAAATGAAAAAATATCTGAGGGGTAAGAAAACAATACAACTTTAGAGAATCATTTATGACTGAAACATCAGTCATAAATTATAAAAAATTTAACAATCAAAATTTTTATAAACAATAGCCAGCACCTACAAAATATTTCTGTGATTTTAGTAATTTTTAAAATAAATTTGAAATAAAAAAATCTGAGGGATAAGGGAACAATGCGACTTTTACCAATTGTAGTTTATACATAGCTGATAAATTTCCAAAAGCTAAACAAACAAAATGGTTGTAAACAATAGCCAACACCCACAAAACGACTAAGGAGCGTGCTGAGCACGACTGCTAGCTTCAGTCAGCTTAAAAAAATAAAAAACTTATGTCATTGGTGAAACTAAACAAAACTGTTTCTATTTTCCTCAACTGATCCTAAGTAAAATTTTCATTCAATAAATTCCAAGTAATAATTTTATGATAGTTGTTTAAGAATTAGTTATTCAGAATAAAAGTTATTTATATTACAGTAGTTTAAAATGAATTTATTGTCAGAAGTAGAAAAAATTTATGGTTTTGTATTATAATTCGTAAGAATTCATAGTTTATGAGTCTAACAAAAAAACACGAAAATTTATTATTTTCTTATGACTTTTTTTTCAGAATACCTACATGATTATTGTGGTTATATAATCGTAATAATCAACATTCCAATTCATATTTTATATTTATGAAAAATATTGAATTTAAAATGTTTAAATTCTTTTTTTTAAGTTAGTTTATTTATTATTAAACAAAGGCAGAAAATAATTGTTTAAAAAGAAACTAAAAATTTATACTTATTTATGCTTGCAGGTGGCGCAGAAAGTTATTGTGGAGTGAGAGAGAGTATTTCTATTCGAACAATAAAAATCGTCATTGGTTTCGGGACACACAAAGAGTTGTGAGACGAGTCGCGAAAAAAGTTCATTTCTTTCTCTCTCTCTCTCCATTATAAGCTCACGATTAAATTCGACTTGGCATCGGAAGCTGGGATGAGGCAGGTGGTAGTTTTGGAGCCGGCTGGCAGTGTTCTTGTAATCAGACAGACTTCACTCGCTGGCGGAGTGACCACATCAACGAATTCAATTGTTGGATCCACTAATTCGCAAAAGACTAATGACACCCAATCAATTACCAATAATGCTGTTAACAATCTTGTCTCTAATGATCATAACCAGAACCGAATTGTCGTCGTTAGATCTTCATCCACCACTTGCCTGACGTCTTCGGTGAGTGTTTCTTCTTTCTTTTCTTACTTTGATTTTTTGCACATTTTCTAAAAAATATTATTTATAAGTGTTTAACTTTTAAATTATTTTCTTTCAATTTTTTAAAATTAATTTATTGTTCCACAATTTTTATTCATTTATTACATTTTATTTTATTTTTATTAAATTTCAATTTATTAATTTATACCAATTGGTTAATTAGTTTCTTCATCCTAAAGTATAAATTTACTTTAACAAAATTACTTCATTTCGCTCACATAAAAAACACGATTTCAAATTGAGTAAGAATCTGACTCAATTTGATACGCATCGAAAATGAGTAAGGTTCTATTTGTTCTGTCTCTACTAATATCAACTGATCTATATTTCTCAATACATTTCGAATTCATTGAGGTAACGATTGGAATTGCGAAGAGTACTTAATTTTTTTCGAAACCTTACAGGTTTATATTTTATAAACTGTATCAGAACTGACCTACCATAACCTATTTTGAATTTTTTAAATCGAAGTTCAGATTCGTAATTAGCAACTCCAAAAACCCTTGAGGAACAAATTTCAATTAGATTTAATCAATTAAAAAAAATTAGTCCGCCATATTGAATTTTTGAAATTTGACTTCATATTCGTAAGCAGCGACCTTTAAGAGCCATTTTAAATTAAGATCGAAAAAAATAAAAATTAGAAGTAGATATTTTTAAAGTGCAACTATCGGGAACACGTTTCTAAAATTTTTTGTTGTATTTTAAAAGCGTTATGACAAAGAAAAAAATTCTTTTAAAAAAATTATATTGAACAAACTTGACTTTTATAGTATTTTCGAAAAAAGAAGGGTTAAATAATATTTTTTGAAAATTTTGACCACGCCATTCGAAAGAGTTACCCCAAAAATAGTAGGATATGGACTTTTGAAAACTTTTTTGGATTTGTTCTGATAATTGTAAGAGATTGAAATTCATGTTGAAAAGCAGCATATCTCGTCGTTAAAGGGTTGATATACGCATTTTGTAGAAAATTCATATTAATGTGCATGTACTACTTATATTATATAGTAACAGTAAAGATGTTATTAAATAAATAATAAAAATTAAAATATTATACTCATATTGTGAAATAATAAATATATATGGGATGTTTCATATGAGAACGACACATGACATCTCAGATTTTTCTTATATTATGCGAATTGAAAGTGATTATGGTCCTAATGAAGTATACTAAATATCAATAAGAAATTTTTTTTATTTTTCGAGATATTTGCATTAAAAAATTTTTGCAAAATTTTTTCATGTTGCTAGTAACTTTTTTCTGGTTCAAGATACAAAAAATTGTTCGGAACATTTTTTGTGCTCAAAATATTTACCTTAAGAAAAAAATTACTATAAATACAAATTATTAATTTTAGGTTAATTTGTTTAAATATTAAAATTTGTTTTTAATATTTAAACCCTTTCTCCCTGTTTCTCAACTCTAAAAAAAATCATGAATAATGTCAATAATATAATAAAACTTTCCTGCAATTTACAGCTTGGCGTTATTTTTTGTTTTTGAGAAAAAATTTTTAAAGATTACAATGCAGGCTCCACGCGGCGGGGCGCCGACGGCCAGGTACGAAGTGACGCCACTATTGGAATTGATTCAAATTTTCTTTAATGACTTTTTAATGATTTCGATGTCTGGAAAATTGCAAATTAGGAGTAGGGTTAAACCAGGGAACCCTGTGTTCTCCCACTTTTCTCTAATATTTGACCAAATTCTATCAAATCTGTCATTCACTTTGTCTCTAGCTTTTGGCCAAGAGGTTTCAAAGAATTCTTTCGAAAAATTACCCTATTTTCATATACGCTTTTTACACTTTTTCTTAAAAACGTGTTTTGTGAATAATTTAAAATGGTAAAGCCCATTAAAGTTTGTTGCAATCCGTTTAATTTGGAGAAACATAAAAAAGTTATGAAAAATTTAAGAGTGATAACTAGAAGTATGTGCGAAAAGTGTCCAATTCTTCAAGCGGATAATTACTTGTGCACACGTTGTAGATTGGAAGTTGTGCTACCATAATCAAAAACTGTAAGTGATACTGAAGAAAATTTTGTTACGAACAATAATAGTAGTAAAAATAATAATTTAAATTTGTCCATGGATAATAAAGAATTAGTTTCAAATAATAATCAGACAAGTAGTGATTCAGACAGTGATGAAAAATTAGTTGATTCTTCTGATAGTTTACCAGAAAGTGATGTTGATTTTAAAGAAAATAATAGTGAAAATGAAATGCTATGAAACTTAAAACAGCAAATTTTAAAAGTTAATAATTTCCATGATAAAATTCATTATTTAACATTAGTTCCTCAATCGTGGTGAGCATATAAAATAGTTAATTTGTTTAACGTTTCTTTTCATGTAGCTAGTAAAGCTAAAAATTTGCAATTAAGAATTGGTGCCGGTGCATATCCTGAAAAAAAATTATCGCTAAAATTTAGTGAAAATGATTTAACTCGCATTAAAGAATTTAATTATAGTGATGAGTGTAGTAGAATTATGCCTGTGCAAAAAGATTGCATTTCTGTGAAAAATAATATTACTGGAAAGAGGCAATGTCTTCAAAAGCGATTGTTATTATGTAATTTAAAAGAGGCTTATGTGGAATTTAAAGATTTACATACAGATTTAAAAATTGGTTTTACTAAATTCACTCAATTACGTCCGAAAGAATGTATTTTAACTGATCACAACGGGAATCATAACATCTGTGTTTGTGAAATCCATCAAAATTTTAAATTAATGTTTAATGAAGGTCTAAAACCTATTTTAAAGGAATTTTCAACATCTTCTTATCACGATCTATTACTGCAAATGTTATGCGAATCGCCTGCCATGTCATGTTATTTTTCTCAGTGCAAAAATTGTCCAGGTTTTTCAAAAATTGGGAAAGAGATTAATGCTTTATGTAATGAATTTTTAATTTCCTCTTTTTTTTATCCGCAATGGACTAATACAGATCGTTGTTCTATAGAAAACATCACTATCGAGGTAGCAGACTTTATTGATAAATTCAACCAACGAGCCGAAAAACTTCAGCAACACCACTTCATAGCTAAAAGTCAAAGCAGCTTTTTAAAAACTTTGAAAAGAAATCTTCAACCAGGACAATTCATAGTTATTGACGACTTCTCTCAAAATTATCTTCCTATTGTGCAAGATTCTATTAAAAAACAATATTGGAATAATCAACAAATTACAATTCATACATTCGTAATATATCGGCCTGAATTTGATGAAAACGATCAACCAAAATGCGATAGTTTTGTTGCAATATCGGAATGTACTGATCACAATTCCGTTTCCGTACATCTCTTTATAAGAAAATTAATTAATAAACTTGTATCGCTCTATGAATTTACAAATATAATTTTTTTTTATTTTTCTGACGGTGCTGCCTCTCAATATAAAAATGAAAGTAGTTTTATTAATTTAGGTAATTATACACAAGATTTCTTTGGAATTGAGGCAGAATGGAATTTTTTGCAACTTCGCACGGAAAAAATGCTTGTGACGGAATTGGTGGCACTGTAAAACGATATGCTGCTCGTGAAAGTTTAAGAAGTCACACTAGTGATTTTATTTTAAATTCAAAAGATTTTTATAATGTCGTTAGCAATGGAATATCATCAATAAAATTTGAACATTGTAGTACAGAAGAACACAAAGAGATGGAACGTATTTTGGTTGATCGATTCCAACTGGCTCGTTTAATAAAAGGAACAAAAAATTTTCACTGCTTTGTACCTGTAGATAATAGTAAATTACGTTGTAAAATTGTATCACAACTTCCAAACTCTGAAGCTTCTATACATAATATTATTAAATAAAACACTGCTAAATAAAATCTGTCCTAAGCATCCCTTCCTTTCCTTTTTTATCCCTACACCTTGGAGAGGTAAATAAATTACAGTTAAAAAATACATGAAATTACTTCATATGTTTTTTAAAAGTAATGAGATGGTTGTACCTCACAGAAGAGGGCAAAGGCAGGGGCCCTCTTTTCCCAATTATAAAAGAAATTTTTTAGAAAATTATTATATATTAAATGTATAATATGCATATATTATTAAATATATAAAAAATTGTAATGAATGTAAAAAATTAATATTTCTTTCCTTATTCAATACTAATTCCAATAATGGCGTCACTGCGTACCTGGCCGTCGGCGCCCCACCGCGTGAAGCCTGCATTGTAATCTTTTAAAATTTTTTTTCTCAAAAACAAAAAATAACGCCAAGCTGTAAATTGCAGGAAAGTTTTATTATATTATTGACATTATTCATGATTTTTTTCAGAGTTGAGAAACAGGGAGAAAGGGTTTAAATATTAAAAACAAATTTTAATATTTAAACAAATTAACCTAAAATTAATAATTTGTATTTATAGTAATTTTTTTCTTAAGGTAAATATTTTGAATTTTTTTGAATTTCTTATTGATATTTGGCATACTTCATTAGGACCTTAATCACTTTCAATTCGCATAATATAAGAAAAATCTGAGATGTCATGTGTCGTTCTCATATGAAACGCCCCATATGTAAGTAGAAATAAGTAAACTGTCATCCGAGCGAGCGTTAGCGAATGAGGAATATAACGCTAGTATGTATACACTTGGTGTGAAAACTGTCAATCGGTCTTTCTCTAACTTAATATAATAGAAGGGTATTCGTTTAATATATTATTAAAATATTTTCTAAGATTTATTAATAATATAAATGATTTTAAAGATATATAATAATAAATTAAATTAAAAAATAGTACTAATATGAAAAAAATTATGAATTTTTCAAAGAAAAAAATTTTTTTTAATTGCATCAGATTGCAGTAAAATAATCAGTTCTGACTTTTGTAAGATATGTATAAACAATAAATTTACAGTTTTTAAACATGTTAATTAGAACGGGAGGAATTAAATTTTTTTAAAAATTTGTAAATTTCTAAATTTTATATTTTTGAATGTATATCATTTAAACTTTCTGTAATTAAATATTACATGTTATTTAGTCATATTTTAGCATAATTTTGAAAAAATACTGTTCTATAACTATCTATAAAATGGAAGTAACTATAAAAATGTTTTTAATATCAAAAAATTGAAAAATTATAATTGACAGACCAATTACTATCAAGCTTAATTCAGTAGTATTTTTGGGGTCTCTAATAAACTTTTGACGTCAAAATAATGGAATCTAGAATTATTTTTTTATATAATTATTTAAACATTTTTGAATTGCAAATCTTCAAAAATATTAAAAACTAGCTGTCGTACCCGTCTTCGACGGGTTTTAGTTTCTTCAAGTACATTCAATAGTGTGTCTACTAGTCTCAAAAAATAGGAAATAATGGGGAATTTAATTTGACCAGAAAAAATAATAATTAGCCACCATTAACTATTTCATTAGAAAAATATTACTATTTTAAATCAGTGCTTTACTTTTTATCATCAAATAATTTATTTTTAATTAATTAGAATGCAGACAACATAAGTTAATCCAAAATTTCCTCTAATTTTTGGAGTTATAGTAAAGTCGAATTCGAACTAATTGTATCATAATTCCTAAAATTATAAAATTATAAAATGGTAAATGATATCAAAAATGTTAATTCATAGCATTAAAATTATTTTGCAATTATTAAAAATGGAGATTTTTGATGATAAAATTGACACTGCAAAAATTCAAGAATACCTGTGATACGATACTTGCATTATATTACTGAAAAAAAACTTAGAAAGGGGAAATGTTGTATATATTTAAAAATTACATGTTATTTTTTTTTCATAAATTGAAAAAAGGACCGCACTATGGTCACAGTATTAAGGCTATGTTAATTGTCGGAAAATTGTCATAAAATTGGAATATGAATATGTCAGTATTAAAATTTACAGTATGAAATAGAAATTATTTATTACATTGTCTTATCAGAACCGTGAATACAAGGGAGTTACACACTTTAGCCATCGCAAAATACTTTACAAATCGAGCAAAGACTGAAGCCGCAATCTATCATTTAAAATCCAGACAAACAAGTTAACCCATTAAGTCCCATGAAGAAACCAGACATTGTATTAAAAAACTAACAATTGGGATTTATAGGCAAATTGAGAAAAAAGATATACCTGTTTTTTTGTTTTTAATTTTTAAATGTTTAACAACAATTGTTTAAATAATTTAACAAAAATGTAAAATTTTTTGAAATCTGTTAAAGCCAATCGATTCAACGTGAAAAAAAGCATATTTTTTATAGGTCATTTTTCTCTCCAAGTCGTATTTTGTTTATAAAATTGTTATAAACAAATTAAGCTGCGTAAAGGGTGTTTCATCCCAAGCATAAACAAATGGGTTTTAAGTAAAACTAACAATTGGATTCATAGGCAAATGGATAAAAAAGATATATCTGTTTTTTTGTTTTTAATTTCCAATTGTTTAACAACAATTGTTTAAACAAATTAACAAAAATTTAAATTTTTTCTAAATCTGTTAACGCCAATCGATACTACGTGAAAAAATAAGAATATTTTGTATAGGTCATTTTTTTCTTTAAGTCGTATTTTGTTTATAAAATTGTTATAAACAAATTATGCTGGGTAAAAAGTGCTTTTCCCATGCATACTATAAATGGTTTTTTTTATAAAATTAACAATTGGATTCATAAGAAATTGGAAAAATGAAATATACCTGTTTTTCTGTTTTTAATTTTCAATTGTTTAACAACAATTGTTTACCCAGCTTGATTTGTTTATAACAATTTTATAAACAAAATACGACTTGGAGAACAAAATGAGCTATACAAAACATTCTTATTTTTTCACGTAGAATCCATTGGCGTTAACAGATTTCAAAAAATTTTAAATTTTTGTTAATTTGTTTAAACAATTGTTGTTAAACAATTGGAAATTAAGAACAAAAAAACAGGTATATCTTTTTTTTCCATTTGCCTTCACGGAAAAAATTCCGGGACATTAGATGCGCCGAGGTCAGTGTCAACAGTAGTACATTTCATTTTGCACATCTGAGGTGCCATTTCGAGATATTAGACGTACATAATGCACGTCAGATACGCCAAACTGGCACAGATGGCGTGCAAAATAAATGTAGAAAAAAATTTGACACAACCTGTACATCTAACGTGCCGAAACTTTTTCCGTGTATGAATCCAATTGTTAGTTTTACTTAAAACCCATTTGTTCATGCTTGGGATGAAACACCCTTTACGCAGCTTAATTTGTTTATAACAATTTTATATACAAAATACGACTTGGAGAGAAAAATGACCTATACAAAATATTCTTTTTTTCACGTAAAATCGATTGGCGTTAAAAGATTTCAAAAAATTTTAAACAGGTATATCTTTTTTTCCATTTGCCTATGAATCTAAGTTTTAGTTTTTTAATACAATGGCAGGTTTCTTCATGGGACTTAATGGGTTAACAAAATATTTTTAAAATTTTCGGTTATTAGACTCCAGAGCCGCTATATACTGGAAGATATATAGGCTTTTAGATAAACTTAGACGATCCAAATTCCTGTTCATAAGAAAGTCGTCAAAACACTTAAGGAGAGATTCACTGTCAAGAGAAAAGGAATCCGGATTCATATTATCTCAAACCTCCCTCAAACCACAGGGCTCAAAGAAAAAAAACCTTAGTTGATTAAACCAATTTGATTTATTTTTCGGGTCTCTCTTTGCCAATAAAATAAGTCTCGAAAAACACATCTTAGGGAACCTTGAATCAACCATCTGAGGAATTTTATTAACCCAATGTAGAATAAATTTAAAAACCATATATGCTAGATGTTTGACTCCCGTCTCCAACCTAATCGCATAATTTGGAGTAAAGATCGAAAGGTAAAGCAGTCCTTTTATAAAAGAAAGTTGAACCCTCTCAATCTGCTCCAAATGGCCGTATGACCAACCGTATGACAACACACTGATTGCTAGACTCTGGAGAAGCTTCATGCAGCACTTCCAAGAGTCCAGTTTAGCAGTCTGTATTGTTCAGAGCACCGAACCAACAGCAGTATTTGCAGCGCTAACTGCTCTTCTCGCGGCAGGAGAGAAAGAACTAAATCTATTAAAAGTTATACCAAGATGCACATACTCGTTTGTCACCTCAATATCCTCCTCTCCAAACTTGAAAGATTTTAATTTATTTGCAGATGAGTTGGGGGAATTAGTGAAAATCACAATCTTTGTTTTGTTGGTATTGACTATCAGGCTGTTCGATTCGCAGTACATATTAAGCCCTTTTAGTTTGTTTTTCAATTCAAGGGGCGAATGAGATAATAACACATAATCATCCGCGTAACCCAACATAAGCACTTCAGTTGATTTGCCTATAGAGAGTCCACGGCAACCCCGATGCATAAAAAATGTTTCCATGTCAGAAATAAAAAGAAGATATAAAAAGGGACTCAGGACCTCTCCCTGCAATACACCTTGAGTGACTTTAACACTTTCAGTATAGCCACCGTTAGTTTTGATACATGTATAAGCGTATGATTAAAAACTCTTCAAAATATTAATAAACTTTGAGCTGAATCCCAAGGCATATAATGCCCAAGCTCAACATGAGAGACCGATGGAAAAGCCCCTTTAAAGTCTATGAAGGCGACACACACAACCGATCTCGGAGGGACTTTTTCGGATTTCATTATATTATTAAAAAGATTGTTTAAATACAGAATCCAATTCTGCTGTAAATGTTTGAAAAAGTCATAATTAATGTCTTGCAATCATTTAACATCGCAGTAACTCTTTTTTAGCCTCTTTGCATTCAGAATCCATCCACGGTTTGCGACTCAAACCAACACCAGCCCAAGAATACTTCCACATTTCCGTCCTAAGGGCAACCTCTTTAACTGTCTGGTGACGGAGAAAACATTGGAAAAGTCAAAGTAACAAAAAGACGAAAATGATCTTCACTCCAGACGATTCCAATTCATGGACTTTGTTGACCAAAACGCAGCGTTGATCCCTCTCAGCTTCAGAACGATCATTAGCAATACTCAAATTATTAGCCCTCAGATCGACCAACTTGGAAAATACCATTTTGATGCATCTGACTGCGATGAATTTTACAATAATAGGGCGATTGCCCTGCGTACTGACAAGACGAAAAACATCAGCTATTGCTAGATCGGTAATATTTAATCCAACCTTAGAAAAAGTCTCACATACGACAGAAATTAAATTTTTGTTAATCTCGCTCGAATCCTCTAAATTATAGAGAATAATCATTTGTAAGATAATGAAACTCTCTAATCATAGAAGCACATGTTTTTAAAAAATGTGCTTCTACAAAATCTTTAAAATTAATTAATAAAAAAATAATAATATGGATAATAATAACTAAAATGTCCATCAAAATTTTATGCGTGGTTATACTATCCGGCAGCTCAATTTAAGAAAATTTTGATACAAAATAAGTATATTATTTAATTAGTGCTGAGAATTAACGAATGATAAAACTGATTCAAATTATTTAAATTAGTCTGTTTATTCACAGAGTTTTTGGACCTGAGAATGTGAAATAAATTAAAATAAGAAAATAAACATAAATTAAATAAATTTTTCAAAAATTTTGCAGCTCATTAACATAAGGTAAAACGACTAATTTAGTGGAAGAAAAAGGTTCTTTGATATTATTATCATTACCATTGTTATTTAATAAAATGTGGTAACGTAAATTGATCTATATATTTAAAAAAGTTACAGGCTTTTTATTTTCAATTAGGATATCGTGAAAAAATTTTCATTTAAAAATTTTTTATTAAACAATTTAATGACTCTGTCCACAAAGCCATAAATAATGGAAATTTTATATTCAAAATCTAATTTATTAAGAACATCCGATTCTATTTTCTCCATAACTAAGTCAGCTATGGTACTAGATAATAGAGAACCCATCGGAGTACCAAAAATCTGTTTATAATATTTACCATTGAAAGAGCAATACGCACTATCAATACAAAGTTCTAAAATGTCTAAAAATATATTGTCGGGAATATTTGTGTGTTGCCTGATTTTTCTCCATTTTAATTTGGTGCATTTCAAAACTAACTCTTCGGGAAAGTTTGTAAAAAGTGATTTAACATCAAGTGAGACCAAAATGAAGTCGTTAGGAATAAAGTCTTTAATTTTATTTGCAAACTCAAAACTATTTTTTACATGAAACTCTAAATTTCTAATAATTTTCTTTATGGACGTACTAATGAATTGTGACAAGTTGTAAGTTGGTGATCCACAAAAAGAAGTGACTGGTCTCATTGGAACCTGTGGTTTATGAATTTTTGACAAACCGTAAAACTTAGGAGCTACCGAATTATAAGACTTAAGATGCTTTGACATAGGACAATTTATATAGGAATTCTTGAGAAGCATGTCAACTTTGGCATTCATTCGTCTTTGGACAGTTTGAGTAGGATCTTTATTTACTTGTTTATAAAAATTACCATCATTTAAGAGGGTTAAACATTTATCTATATTTATTTATTATTATTCAAAACAAATGTGACATTACTTTTGATTTTATTTATTTAATAGATAGTTTAAAAATACACTTGTTTTTACGAAGCGGAGAAAATCGTGCTGCACGTATGCAAGTCAAAGTGAATCTGCCTTTTTGTTACCTACTCTTGGGAAACGTCAAGTTATTTGTCTATTGTTACGTAAGGAATGCACTTAGGACCAGTTTGTAGGGAAGTATTTCCTGTGTTACTCTGTCTCCAGTTTTAGAAAAGAGAAAATGCAGGCCCGTGTCACAACTGCCACCTTAGATTGAACTTAGTCTCTAAGTTATTATCATGAAATGGAATACACGATGTGCACAATTCGTCATGACTCGCCATGACGCTGACTACATCGGAAGTGAAAATGATACGCTTACTTCCGGCTATGTAAGTTCCCAGTTACTACAAGTAAATAAATGTCCCTAACATTCGACCATCCAAAATGTAAATCTCGACCTCGAGATCGTAGTTATAAATGAAAATGGTTAACGTAGAATTATAAACGAACATAATAAAATATAATTATGATCTAAAGAAACATATGATATTATTTTTACTAACTGACATTTTTAAAATTCAAAAAATAAGAATTTTCTTTATTTCTCTTAATCGTTAATGCCTAAACGTTTCGGGGGTTTTCTAAATCTTTTTGGTCTTAAACGCGATTCATCATAGTCCGAGTTGGTCTTCGATGGTTCCGTTTCCGAATTGCTCTTGACGCATTTCGTATCGTCATTTTCGGAAGTTGATGAGTCTGAATTCGAGTCCATCTCGATCAAATCCACTGAGCTGTCAGGATTCCTTATTTTTAGTTGGCTAACGTGTAAGGTTGATGCGTATCTTCTGTCTAGGTCATCCTTTTGGAGTGTAGCGACTCCATAAGTGTCGCCTGGTTTAACTTTTGTTATGACCAATGGTTTGTATCTTGCTCGAACCTTAGATGATTCTCTCGGTGCATATTTTGCTGCTTGCATCATGACTATATCGTCTATTTCGAATTTGACGTTTTTCACTCGGTTTTTGTCGAATCGTGTTGTATATTCATTTTGTCCTTCTTCAATCTTGGTTCGAATTTCGTTTTGGATGATTTCGGAAAGTGTGTAACGGCTGTCATCGTCTAACGTGAGCTTCCTTAGTTCACCTTCATCATGTAGATTTATAAATCCGTAGCGTTTCAAATAGACTTTTTCCTGTTGTTTTGTTCGGCAATTCGTTGAGATCTCACTGCACTTGCTTTAATCTTAAATCCCAATCTCGTCCCTTTGAATGACGAATACTGGCAAGAATTGCCTAACAAATTATAAACTTAAAAAAAAAATTTTAACGCACCGTATAAAACTTTCTGAAAATCAACATCAGATTCCGTATCAGCGACCCCATAAACCCCCGAGTAACAACTTTCAATGAAATCTGATAAATTAAAAAAAATTTTGTCCGCGATATTTGATCCGCCATTTTTAATTTTTAAAAATTAACAACAGATTCGGTATCAGCGATCTCAAAAACCCCCGAGTAACAACTTTCAATTAAATCTAATGAATTAAAAAAAATTTTGTCCGACATATTGGACCGCCATTTTTAATTTTTGAAAATTAACATCAGATTCGTCATCAGCGACCCCGAAAACCCCCGAGTAATATATTTCAAGTAAATCCGATGCATTAAAAAATTTGTTGTCCACCATATTGGATCCGCCATATTTATTTTCTGAAAACCGATATCAAATTACCGTTATTGCTTATGGAATATAAAGTATGTATCCTAATGATAATTTTACCGCCAATACATATGTGATTTCCTGATTTAATTCCTCTTTATTAGCACTTTTAGGCCTCTGTTTTTGAATTTAGACACATTTATAGGTTATATTTTGGCCACCATTTTGGATTTTTGAAAAGGCCATATATTTTTCGAAAGTACTTATATATACAAATAATTTTTAGGTATAAGGAATTTTTTTGGAAGCTCTTAATTTTGGCCATCGGGGTGTAGTGGGTAACGTAGATAGAACATTAGCCGCGCGTCCAAAAGTAAGTTTAAAAGGGCTGAATCCAGTTTCTTCGTGTGTCATAGTATTGTAAGCCATGCAAATAAATTTTAGTGTCTTATCCGATTCGGTGTGTTAATCTGCCATTGCTGTCCTTATTTGCTTAGCATATCTTGAATAGACAGTATGTACTCATGTTTTCTAGCAGTAATGGGTAGTGGACCAAAAATATCCATTGCAATTTTATCATTAGGTGTCGTTGGAGTGTCAGGGATGATTGCTTCTGATCGTCTCATGATTTGGTTTAGTTTATGGGTTTGACACACGTGCCATTTTTTATTGAAGTCTATAACGTCATTTTCCATGTTGGTCCACATGCCTAATTCTCTGGCTCTTTGTATGGATTTATTTTCACCAAAATATTGTGCCATTAATGAGCCGTGGCTTTCTTTAATGATTTGTTCTCGCTCGCTTAACGTGAGTTCTGTAGTGGAATTATAACAACTATGAATTTTTAATTGTGGATATTTAAAACTAATGAATGCTATAAATTTCTTAAGTTTTATCCGTTCAATGGTGGTAATAGTTGGATCGTCGAAGTGTATGCGAAGAATACTTAATTTTTTTGATATGGTCCATGCGGCGATATCAATTAGTGAGTTAAGCCAACCCTTTTCAGAGTATTGAGGGAGCATGACAGTATTAGACTCATTTGTATCTCTCTTTGTGATTTTTCTCCACAATTTTCCAATGGCATAAGGCTTTTCAATTTCACGGGTATTCGTCTTATTAGCAGACCATCTGTAGAATTTTTGAATTATTTTCTTGCTCATAGGCGTTGGTAGCGGTGGATCAAAACCATCTTGTTCATAATTACCTCTGATTTCTTCAGTAAGAATACTGCGTCGGCAGCAGTATTTTCTGATCCTTTCTTGTATTCGACTTCGTAGGCATATTCTTCCATTTTAAGTCTCCATCTCATTCATCTAGAAGATGGATCTTTAACGTTGAATAGACACTTTAATGCTTGATGGTCGGTAAGGATTTTGAAATTTCTACCTAGCAAATATTTGCTAAGTCTTTTAGTCGCCCATACTATTGCTAATAATTCCTTCTCAGTAGTAGTATAATTTACTTCCGGTTCATTAAGCGTACGCGATATGTAATAACAAGGGTGACCTTCTTGGGATAAAATGGCTCCTAGTCCTACATTTGAAGCATCGGTCGTAGGCACAAATTCTTTTTCGAAGTCGGGGTATCCTACAGCTGGCGCACTACACAAAGTAGTTTTCAATCTTTCAAAATCATCTTGGCAATTTTGAGTCCTAACCAAATCGTTTGTAATCTTTGTTAATACAGTAAAAGGTTTAGCAATAGTTGAATAAAATTTTATAAATTTAAGGTAGTATCCTAAAAATGATTTAACGTTAGTAACACTTTTAGGTTTTAGAAAATTTAAGACAGCGTCAATTTTCTATGGATTAGGTTTGACTCCATCGGCAGTGATAACATGACCTAAATATTCTAACTCGGGCCTTAGGTATTCGCACTTATCAGGTTGGAGCTTAAGGCCGGTTTGGCGTAATCTCTCGAAGACTGTTACCAAATTTTTGTTGTGTTCTTCTATAGAGGATCCGAAAACTACGATGTCGTCGAGATAAACAACACAAATTTTGTTAATCAATCCTTTTAAGGCGTTGTTGATCATCCTCTGGAATGTGGCAGGTGCATTTTTTTGTCCGAAAGGCATGCGTTCAAATTCGAAGTGTCCTTCAGGTGTGGAAAAAGCTGTAAATTTTTTTGAATTTTCGTCCATTGATATTTGGTGGACTCCAGCACTAAGGTCAAAGGCGAAGAAGAATTTCAAATTTTGCTTTCCCGAGTGTGTCAAGGATGTCTTCTATAACCGGAAGTGGATAAGAATCCTAATCAGTAATCTCATTAATTTTTCGGAAATCTATGACGAGTGTCCATTTTTTCTGTCCAGATGCATCAGCTTTTTTTGGGGACTATCCACACTGGGGCATTGAAGGAAAAATCGGAATGCCTGATGATGAATTGCTTTAATAGCTCTTTAACCTAACTAGTGAGTTCTTGTTTATGACACTCTGGAGGTTTGTAAGACCGATTATTAATTATTTTATCTTATTTCAATATTATTTTGTGAGAGGCAAGGTGTGTTCCTGCAAGAGGGTCTCCGGGCAATCTAAATATGTCGTGATGTGATTGTACTATTTTTTGGATAATATCTTTATAATCCGTTTCAATGTGATCCAACCGGGTGTTCGCAATTAAAAGTTGCAAACGTTCTGCCAATTCACCGTGTGTTATTGATTGTAACTCGTCAGTTTTGGTACTGCATTTAAAAGGTTGATATTCTAATTCTTTATAATTAATGTGTTTAAATTGTGTAGAATCATTGCAAATCGGAACGGTAATCGTTGTATTGCTTATGGTATAGATAGAGTCGGGAACGTATGGATTATCAAAGATTGCAACGTTACCTTTTTTCAAAAACAAGGATTTTAATTAGTTTTATTTGATTTGGTGGTACAATAAATCCGTCCTCCACGAGTGAATCCGATTGGCTGCGTGATTCTATCAATTGTTCTATCGTTTCGCATGATCTTTGTATCTCGTCGTTTTGTTCCTCCGTTGAGCTTATCTCGGCGGTATGATGCACTCGATTTGGCGGGCGTTTTACTTGGGAATCCAGTTAAAAATTTGACTGGTTTCTTTTTTGAAAACATTGACTTTCAACGTGCCCATTTTTCTTACAAAAATTGCAATGTACATTAGAGGGACGATTTGGATTAGAAATGTTTGTTGAATTAAAAGAGGGTTTAGGATTTGTTGTATAGTGAGATGTAGAAGGGTTTGTTAGACGCAAAGGTTGTCTTAGGATTGTATTTAATCGTACTCCATGTTTTTCTCGAAGTCGCGTCTCAACTTCTAATGCTTGTTGCTGAGCTTTTCCTATATTATTTGGTTGTAGTGTCCACATTAAAAATGTGATGTCATCCCTTAAATTCATGATATACTTTTTTATAGCGGAAGATTCTTCCAACTGCAAAGCTATTCTTCGAGATGTTGGATTTGAGTGTTCATCTTGTACTGCTTAATTTAACTCGTTTTGGGCTTGTCGAAATCGTACATTATACATTTGTACGTTGTCGCTTCCTTGTCGACAATTGTCTAATTTTGCGCTGCAAAGTTAAATTGACAATCCAAGGTCTATATGTTGTCGTAGCGCGGTAAATAAATCATCAAATGAATTGATGGGAATGTACCGGATAGCGCGTTTAGCATTTCCGATAATTATTTCAGTACCTAATTATAAAATCTAAAAGTAATTCCGGTTTACTGCAACGTTGTTTAGCTTTTTTAACATTTTGAACAAAATCTTGTACTCCGATGTCGTCTTGACCGTTTAAAATTTCTACCGTGCGGATAATGTTTTTGGTGGGTGACAATGTATTAGAAATCGCGTTTGTTTGAGTTAAAAGGGGATCATTATTATTTACTTGATGCATGGGGTCCATTCTTTCGTTTATTGTGTTCCTATTTCCATGACCATCTTCTAGAACTTAATTTTCTGTTTCTTCATCTTCAGTATACAAAAGGTTATTTTGTCGAGCTATTGTTTTTATTTCGTCTACGCGTTTTGCATTTTCATTGTTAAGCAGCATGATATTCGAATTTAGTGTACTTTCAAATCCTTCTATTAATGAAATTTTTGAAGACATTTGTTCAACTAAATCTTTAAGACTACAAAGAATTGCCTCTAAATTTGAAGAATTTACCATTTTTGAGTTAGAAGGTTCAGGAATATTAGGGACAATTTGAGTGGATTTTAATACTGAATATGATTAGATTCATAACCAACTAAATATCTTAAATATAAGTTGAAAGCGAGCGTTGATTATTAATACTAATTTTTTTAAAAGGTTGTAATCAACAATACAAAAAGAAGGCTTATTTTTACAATAAATAAACCCGTTTACCTAATTTTCATAAAATTTCATAAATTATTATTATTTTTTTAATTATAAACAGAATGCTATTCTTTTTTTATGCTAAATAAAATCGTTCACCTAACCTGAAAAAATTTTAGTATACTTCATAAATAAATTTTATAAGTTATTGCATCTTTAACGCGTAGTTACCGAGTCGCAAAATTATAAATGTATAAAGTAAATTTTTTTTATAAAATGTTGCGTCTTTCACGCGCAGTTAAAAACTCGCAAAATTATAAATAATAAATAATTGTTTTAAAATTGTTTCAAGTATTTAGAAAATTTGTTCTCTTACTAGCTTGATGACAAATAAGTATTTTCAAGTTGAAATGTTGGGCGGCAGAGTGGTGTGAATCCTCGTAAGAATACTGTCCCTCGTAACCAACTTGGTTAAGTGATGTCACACCCTTTCTAGGACTTATACCCACGGAATCACTGTCGAACTTACTTAATTCGGCCCGAGTTCGTGTTTTCCGGTGATTTTCAGTGAAAATTTCACCCTATAATCAGTCACAATTATTATTTTTTTTACAAAAAATAATTTTTCACAAAAATATTTTTTTTCACCAAATATAATTTTCCACTCTACTAATTTTTCACAAAAAATAATTTTCGACGAAACTTTCTCTTTTTTTCTACTGGTTCGCAATAAGATAGTCGATTTTGATCGTAATCGTGTCGAACTATCCTGGAAGGATCGCTAATTTTGTGACGGGAAAATTAATAATTAAATAAATAATTAGAAAATCCATAATTTTATTTATTTAATAGATACTTTTAAAATACACTTGTTTTTACGAAGCGGAGATAAACGTGCTGCACGTATGTAAGTCAAAGCGAACCTTTTTGGTACCTGCTTTTGGGAAAAATCAAGCTATTTGTCTATTGTTTATTGCTCAAGAATCGCGTTGTCTAAATTGCCTAGCAAAAGGTCATGTTACTTTGAAGTGTCTCAGTAAAGGTGTCTGTAAATTTTGTCAAGGCAAACATCACTATTTGTTACACCGAAATACATCGACTTTTCAAGACGTAAAATTAACTGCTATGACTAACGCTACGACTATTGACGACTCAATTCCTTCGACATCAAATCTAAATTCGCATTTAAATACAACTGAGTTAAATCATACTTTTTCGGTAATGCACGCGACTGTCATTTGTATCTGAATTAGCTTCTCAATTGTTAAAATTACCTCGTTCTCGTGTTTCAACAACTCTTTCTGGAGTGGGCGGTACAAACTTCGGACAAGTTTCTCATTCAGTAAATTTTCGTATTAAATAACTAATTTGTAATGATATATATGAATAGCTTCTTTGAAAAGGGTGGAAAAAAGACTCGATAAAAATCCAGATATGAAATTACAGTATTCAGATTTTATGCACAAATATGAATCATTGGGTCATATGACGCGTCTCGATCCCATTCAGGCTGACGATAAATCTTGCGTTTTTATCCCTCATTACCCAGCATTGTGCGCGTCCAGCTCTACCACAAAGTTACGCGTAGTTTTTAACGCTTCTTCTCCCACTACAAACGGTAAATCGTAAAATGAAATTTTACAAACTAAAGTAGCACCCATAAAAACTATTAGCATTGCTCGCTTAGAACTCTGTGCCGCTACGTTTCTATCAAAACTCATTAGATCTGTTAAAAACAACTTAAATATCTTCGAAGCTCAAATTTTTTGCTGGATTGATTCTATGATAGTTCTCTCTTGGCTTCAAAAGCAACCTTTTTACTGGAAAGTCTTTGTAGCCAATCGCGTCGTGACGATTCAAACTGAACTCCCTAACGCTAATTGGCGCTATGTACCGTCTAAGGAAACCCCGCCGATTGTGCGTCGCGAGAAAAATCGGCATCTGAACTCGCACAATTTCCTTTATGGTGGAACGGCCCAATTTGGTTGATGTCGTCAGTAGAGTCGTGGTCTCTAAACAAAACTAACAACGAATTGAAAATCCCAGAGAAAAGAGAACTTTTTCATGCTTATAACGTTATGCAAAAGAATGATTTATTAAATCATTACTCTTCTTGGTCTCGATTGTTGCGAATAACAGCGTATATTTTTTGTTTCATAAATGCAATGCGAAAAAAGCGAACTCAGTCACAATTTCTCACAGCTAAAGATATCTCATTTGCTTCGGAATTTTTAATAAAATACATACATGAACGAGAATTCTCAGACGAAATTCAGTGCATTTCAATCGGAAATAAACTAAAGTCAAATTCGCAGCTGCGAAAACTCGACCCATTTTTAGACAATTCTCAAATTTTGCGGTTAGGTTGACGAATCAAGAACGCGAAGTCAAGAACCTCAAGTCAAAAATGTCCCGCTATAATTCCAAAACACCCTCTTGCGAATCTGATTGTATCTCAAGTACATGCAAATCTCTTACATGCTGGAACGCAATTAACCCTAGGAGTTTTAAAGGAGAAATTCTGGATACTAGGAGCAAGATCTATTGTAAAATCCGTTATTTATAACTGCGTCATTTGCTTTCGTTACAACTCTCAAAATCAAACGCAATTCATGACTGATCTACCTTCTTTTCGATGCTCACCTTCGCGTGTTTTTTCTCATACAGGGGTAGATTATGCCGGGCCGCTTTTTGTCTGGACTGGCTCTGGAGGAGGAATAAAATCACATAAAGCTTATATTGCTCTTTTTATTTGTTTATCAACACGTGCCGTCCACCTAGAACTAGTGAATTCAATGCGAAAATGCAGCTTTTAAAAGGTTCGCTTCACGTCGAGGCATTCCGAGCGACATGACCCAGACTCTTTCGATTGTTTAGCTCTAGGTCATTTTTTAATCGGAACCCCTTTAGAAATGATTCCGTCGCCATCTGTTTTAAATTTAAAAGAAAATCGATTATCACGATGGCAACATTGTTAAAGAATTGTGGAACATTTTTGGCGTAAATGGACGCGCGATTATTTGTTTTCATTACAACGCCACAATAAATGGTTTACGAAAAATCCTAATTTAGTATTAGGTAGTATCCTGGTTCTGACGGAATAGTTCGAGTTGCTACTATAAAAACTGCGAAATCACAATTTGTGCGCCCCATTACACAATCATGCATCTTCCTGTAATTGTCGAAAACAAGGATGCAGAGTAAATTTGCGATACTTTAAAAATCTCGCAAGGCTGGGAGTATGTTTAAAATCTATACAAATTAGATTTTATTCTGAATTTTCTGAATATAATTTGATTTAATATTTTCATTTCTTGCTTATGAAGATAAAGTACTGTTTCTCTCTTTAAAGTAAGTTTTTCTCGACCTTGAGAGACCTTCTTGCTTAGTCAGTAAGCGTTGAGCCTCGAACATATAAACTCTTCTCAAAATGTGTCCTTTGGTTAAAATAAACTTGTAATTAGTGAAAATTATAACTTCTGTGTCTGCTCATTTACAGTCCACTATTTTCCTATAACCGTCATTCTTTCGCGAGATTCGATTTAAATAAATAAAATGCAACTCGTGAATTTAATTGTCAATAAATTTCAATTTTAAACACTCTTTAGAATGGTAAATTTTAGTGTTAATATAAATGTAAATAATAAATTTTGTCATTATTATAATTTTATTTTATTTTAACAATTGCTAATTTAATAGACAAAAATTTAAAAAATGTAATATAATTAAAATGCTAATTAACTGTTTTGAGTTTTTAATTGAATTTTCCATTAGTACTCAGAGATTATAAATAATATTCTCATATTAACAGAATTATATACATTTTATAATCAAGTGTTTTTATTTATAACAATTATGTATAGATACATTACTTAAAAAGTATGTAAAGAAAAATATTTTTGTTTCATTCTCTGTAAAATCACGCTGAAAGTAGTTTCAATGTTATAAATAATTGAAAAAGGACAAATTCGTATTTTAAATGAATAGAAAGTAAAAGTTCAAAAGAAAATAAATTAAATAATATTCAGAATCAACAATGACTGAATTTCGTCTTTCAATGAGCAATTTACCCACGAATTGATGCACATAAGATACTTTATACTTTTATCATTCATCCTATTTCTATGCATCCTAATAGTTAAGGATCCACAGAAAAAACTCTTCCAGCAGCAACTGAAGTTGCTTGCACGCTTAATATATCACGTGCCATTAATGACAATGAAGGGAACAATGTTTCATTTCTATTCCACCGTTCTAAAACATCTTCATCGGCATCTGCATAGGGTTGAGACAAATAACTATCAATTTCTTTTTTCCACTCTTCAGAATATTGACGAACTTTTGATTTTCCTTTATTATTTTTAAAAACTATGCGCAAATTTAACGTTTCATCTTCATCATCAAGCATTTTGGAGTTAGAAGTGGATGCTGCAACATTTTCCGTGATGTCATTTGAAGGTTCCTAATAATAGGGAATTAAGTTTAATTAAATAGTGCTATATGGAAACTTAAATATCTGATTTATACATAAAGCAAAGGACAATAGATTAACTAAAATATCTAGCAGCAAGTAAAATCCAATAATAACTAAAGAAAGGCTGACATATTTATCACCATTTAGAACTTTGGTCAATTCATGAAAATATTTTAGGAATTTGGAAATAGTCGTCAAAATTGTCTACTCGTTTTCGAAAATAAGGTAGTTAATAATTGTAAAAATAGAATTCCATCTTGTGCAAACATCTATGTTTGGAAAATACATTTTTTCGTCTGTAATATCACAACAACTTTTCAATTTTAGTCGCCATTGCTTCGAAAGTTTAAAAATTTTAAAAATATTTCTTAATTAATCCAAAGAGAATTTTTTATCCGCAATGTCGTTATTAACATTTGAATTCAATAAATTATTAATTCTTTCATCAACATCAATTTCACTTTCTTCACATTTCTCGTCTTCGACAAAACCATCGTAATCACCATCGTTACTAACACAATGAATTTGATCAATTTTCAAAGCTTTAAGTAAATCTTGGACTCTTAAACTCAATATGTGTGCATAACACTTGAAATGTTGATCAACTGCATCAAAATTCATTAATTTGGATAATTCCTTATGAATGTTGTGTTATTTGATGCAGTATCAATCGTAACCCCCTGGATTTTATCTTTAAAGCTGCTATCATTTACTGATGTGAAAAATGCTTCAGCAATGTCTTTGTCTGAATGATTTCCATTTGATGGAATAAAGAAAATAGTTAGTGAATGCATTATCCAAGACTTGTTGATGATGTGAGCAGTGACACCAAAATAAGAGCAATTTGATACGGAAGTCCATCCAACGAGGGTGAATGATATTTTTGAAGAATTATTTTGTAATATTTGAAGAACAACTGCTTCCATTTCCAAAAATCCCTTTACAGTCAATGAATGAAGCTCGTTTCTCATAGGAATATTAGGTCTTGGATTTAAATATTGAAAAATATTTTGTGTTTCTTCATCATAGAAAAATGAAAAGGGCAGATATTTTCGAGCAAACCAATCGACAACTATTTTGTTAAATTCTTCTTGAACAAAAACCTATAAAGCATGTAATTTAATTATTTTAATTATATTTATTGTATTCATTTTATTCATTCTATCAATTTATTTTTTTTATTTTACCTATTTATTTTATTTATTTTATCTATTTATTTTATTTTTTAATTTATTTTACTTTATTTATTTTGTTTATTATAAATTTTGCAAAAATTTAAAACAAAATAGGTTTTGAAAATAAAATAACAATTTTGAAAAAGATAAGTAAATTAGTTTATTTGAATGTTCAGAACTCTAAAGGTATGAAAAAAATATTAGGGATCATAGTTAACCTTTTTTTAAAAGAAAATAATAAACATATTTTGGAAGAAATTGTACTCAGTCTGAAGTACACACTTACAATTAGTACAACATAAAAAAATTACTATGATGCTTTTAACGTTTGCTAAAACATAGTAATAAATTGCAATTAAAATAAATTTACTATTTTTTATTACTTTTCTTTTAATCAAAGAGCTAATTCCTTATCTGGTTATGTCTTCTTATAAACTTCAGGATGCTTATCTCTAAGGTGGTGAATTATTCCTGTTGTGTTGCTATCTTTCATTTTTACAATTACTTCCTTTTTTGAAGAACACAGATTACATTTTCCCATTTTACATCCTTCTTCAATGTAAAATTCGAATGATTCTCCCAAGGGTAATCCCCCATATCTCCTTCTTTTTGATTTTAATGACGAAGAATTTTCTTCTACTTTACTACATTTATGAAAGAATATATTCTTAATTTATGAAATAAATGTGTATTAATAATAATATATTTTGTTTCATTGAGAAAAGTAAGGTTCTTATTGAAAATAGAGTGTATTTTTTTAAATAGCAGATAAAAGATTTTTTTTAAAATAATATTTATCAATTTTTAAAATAAATGTCAACAATAAACTAATTAAACATTTATTTGAAAAAACACTTCGTTGATTCCTGATTCTCATCTGTGTCCATTTCCTTATCTCTCTTTATATTTTCCATGATAAAATTTCAACAATTATTATATTAAATAATAAAATATAATTGTCAAAATTTCGACGGTTTATTTGATCGAAATTTTCGAACAATAAAATGCAATTATATACAAAACAATATCACTCAAAATCGTCTCCAAAAAACTTCTCGAATAACAAGCGAGGTCGAACGATTTCGAGCATTTCTCGGGTCGACATGCAACACTATCTGTGCATAATTCTATGGGCTTAATTATAACGTGTAAGGTCTCTAAATGTTCGTATTAAAGTACTTTATCAATTACGATCTGGCTTCTTTAAAAATACAAAATAGCGAACAAGTTATGACACATTATATTACTAAAAAGTAGAAAATGTCTAATTGAAACATCACTTGTAAAGAAAAAAACGTTCCAATTGGTATTACTCGTATCATCAACAGTTTTGGAGGTTAAAAAAAATTAAAATATGTTGAAATTTTTCAAAATTTTTAGAAATAGAAAATGTTGGATCCAATATGGTAGACTATTTTTTTTTAAATGACACAATTTACTCCAAACTTGTTATTTTTGGGTTTTTGGGGACGCTGATTACAAATATGTACTCAATTTACAAAAATACAAAATGGCCGACTATTTTTTGGTTAAATGGGCCAATTTACTCGAAACTTGTTAATCTGAAGATTTTAACACTTCTCCAGAGATCCAGGAATAGGATAAAAATCCGAAGAAATCCGTAGGGTTGGCAACGCTGTTTTAGAAAGTGAAGATGCAATAATTGTAAAAATCTCAAAAATTTAGGGAAAAAGTTTGAAGAGGTTTTGTAAACAAAAAATGAACAACATAATATAAAATAATACGTATAAATGTAGTGAGTCTAATCAAATTCATAATTATACTATCAGATTTCTGCTTTTTTTATAATTGTTTTTTAAAAGCAAATGGAAAGTTATAAAACCTGGGTATGGGACAAGCCACAGTAGTGACATTTTAGGACTATTTCATGTCCTTACATCGATATGGGTCAAAATAAACAACTTTTTTTGTGGGTCAACTTATAATAGTGAGTCCCAAATATAATTCATTTGAAGCAGATTATTAATTTATTAATATGCAGTTAAAACTTCTTTTTGTAGTCGGAAGTAGAATATCTGCGAATTCAGATACCTGAGTAATGAATTTCAGGTTATGTGGGAATGACCGCTCTTGTTCTGGTCGACCCACTAAAAACCACTCCCGTCTTATTCTGGGATATCTATTCCACTTGCGGAACTACTTATTGGTTTTACTTCGCAAGTGGACGTCGTCTCTCTTAGTCCGCCCTGTCTTCTTCCATCCACATCTTTTATCTTCATTACCGAAGTAATGAAGAACTCGATTGGCGCCAAGAGTCCGCCGTGACCAGTCATTGCTTGCGTAAGGTAGTACCCAAACTCTCCGAGCTTTCATTCTGACCATGTGGCGAGGTGGGGAGACGAGACCGCACGTTCTTTGTTGATCCGAAAGACTTCCTGTTTTTCTTTCGCCAACAAATTTGTTGGCGGTGTACTCGCAAGAACCAGAGCAGCGCAATCAGACACCGTTCTATAGGCTAAGATTACTCTCCGTGAACTCCGCTAGACCCACAGTCTCCACTAAGCGCCGCTTTTTTCCCTGGGACCACTAATGTTGGACATTAACCTTGATAAGTTACCCATACATTCGGTGGCCTTGAGCACTGTGTTATCCACATGTTGGGCAAAGTTTAATCTTTGGTCCAACGTTGCTTCCAGGTACTGAAGCTTTTTTCCCCATGTGACTTCAGTTCCACCTATTTTCACCTTAGGGGATTTAAAAGCTCTCCGGACCGTAACGAGTCTTCTCTAGGGCCATTTGCAGCCCATGACGGTATAAACAACGCTCTACTCGCCGCGGACATTCATTGATCTTTATCTGAAGAAATTTGGTTTTCCGTGCCCTACACACCAGAAGTACGTCATCTGCGAAGGCTTTCAGGATTGTGTCCTCACGCAGTTCCATTCTCAGGAGTCCGTCGTATATGACGTTCCATATGAATGGACCTACCTTCGACCCCTGTGGTGCCTCGCAGGTCATTTCATTCTTGAGATGGCACACATTGCTTTCGTACACGACCCATCTGTTGCTAAGATAGTTGTCCTTCTTCTTACTCTGATTGACTTCCTTTGCTAGGTTCACAACAGAAAGTATTGCATCAACTGTTAACCGAACGTTGCGGAAGCCAAACTGGTTCTCCGATAGGCTATTTTCGCCTACCAGGATTCCCTGAAGTCTTTCTAGAACTATAGCCTTTAGAAGTTTTCCCATCGTATCCAACAGACAAATTGGTCTGAACGATGAGACTTCATCTAGAGACTTATCGCCTTTCCTAAGGAGGACCAACTTTTGCATTTTCCAGTCGCTGAAAAACTCTCCAGCTTTTAAACGTCAAAATTTGAGACCATTCCCGCTACCCTCAAAATTTAGGTTAATTTTGAGGGCAGTATTGACCTAAACGTAAAAATTTGACAAACAATTTCCGCTACCCTCAAAATTTAGGTCAATTTTGAGGGCGGTATTGACCTAAACGTCAAAATTTGACAAACAATTTCTGCTACCATCAAAATTTAGGTAAATTTTAAAGGCAGTTTTGACCTAGACGTCAAAATTTGACAAACAATTTCCGCTACCCTCTAAATTTAGGTCAATTTTAAGAATGTTTGACCTAAATGTCAAAAATTGTTAAATAATTTCTGCTACCCTGAAAATTTAGGACAATTTTAGGGCAGTTTTGACCTACGGGTAAAAAGAGGCCCACAAACGTCTGTTACATTACGTCGAAATCTACATGTAATTTTACATTCTTCTTTTACATACATATCATAAACGTTCATATAATGGCCCTTAATTTATGTCAAAATTTATGTCAGATTTGATTTATTGTTAAAGCTGCAAGTATAAAGGGTCGTATTAATGCCTTTGATAATAATGCAAAATCTACGCCAAATTTAACCAATTTTTTTACCTTTAGGTATAAAGAAGTATCTATAAGTGCACCATAAGATCATAATCATGTCCGTAAAGTAAAATTCTTTTTAAGTGCTTTCTTTTAGTATCGCCTGATATAATTTACTCTACCTTATTACCATGCATTCATATTAAGAGAACATGATTTAAAAATTAAAATAAATATAAGAATTAGGGGAAATTGTTAGTTATTATATAAAAACATTTCGCCGCCGCAGAGTCAGGATTTCTAAGGGCTCCCTATAGTAAAGGCCGTCAAAACTTATGTCAAAGTTGACCTATTTTTTACCTATATGTCAAAAAATGGTCCCTGTCTAGGTCCTTACATTATGTCAAAATACATGTTTAATTTTACCTATTTTTTGAGCTACGGGTTTTAAAAGAAACCTTAATGTGGGCCATCACATTACGTCAAAATTTGATCTGTGTTTTACCTACAGGTCAGAGCTTGCCCCCTTAAATAGGCGCGTTAAATAAGACGTCAAAGCCTATGCCAAAGACAATGTTTTTACTTGTAGGCGGTAATGTTACTTTAAAATTGATGACAAAAATTAAAAATTTCAGAATGGCTAATATCATAAGATCGCATTTTACAATATTTATATTATCTATAAATAGAAGTAAATATAAAAATAGGGGGTTGGCGCGCGAAGCGCGCAGGGGGGCAGGCCCCCCTAGTATATATATATATATATTTCCTCCGCGCCGCGTTGCATTCTCTTCTTAAGCGGTCTAGTTCATCGCTCCACCAGTACAGAGCACCTCTCCTTGCTTTTGTTTGGTGCCTCTCTCCCTGTCTAGTCTCCTAAGGTTCAAGGAGGGTTTATTCTTACCCTTTTCTGGGCGAATGCACCCTCCGGCCTTTTCCTCGGAGACTGAAAACTCAATGTACTTGTAGTCGCTTGTAATCACTTGATTCAATACCTTCCAATTTCTAACTCTGTGGGCCAGGCGGTGAGATGCTAATGTCAGGTCAATAATTGATCCTGACGCTCCCCGGTTCTTTTTCCCGGTTCATCACCACCAGGTCATTCAACGAGACCATGTCGGTGACTAAGATCCCCCTCCTGTCCTGACGGGTCTCTCCGAATTCCGGTGATTTGCTGTTAAAATGTCCCGCAATGAGGACATCCCCGTCGAAAGCTTTTATGCTTTCTTCAAGAGAGCGGATCTCGGTATCGAACTTTTTAAGAGGATCGTTTGGGGAGAAGTAGCAGCTGTTATACGAACCCCTGCCACCTCTACCCAAACGAAACCCTTATTAGTCACTAAGAAATCACTGATAGTGATGTCCGGGTTACATACTTGTGTTTCAAACCTTCTTGATGCGTCCTGAAACCAGACAGAGAATTCTGGCTTTCTACACTGCTCACTGAAGATCAGTATATCAGCCTACCTATGCCTAGCAGTCTGCATCAGAAGGTCCAGCGCCGCTCTTCCTCTTCCGAGGTTAACATGGAGAACCCCGTATTTTGTCTTTTAGACTTGAGAGGATTCCCCAATAAACTGGGTAAGTCCTACATCCCGGAAGGTGGTTTGTCTCCTTTGACCCCTTATCGGAGCAAGTCATGCAACGAGCAGAACCCTTACATGACTTGCTTTTGTCGTTGAGGCCACCACATTTCCAACAAGCATCTCGTCTGGCTGGGTCACTGCAGCCTCGTGACAAGTGGCCATAGCACAGGCATCTAAAGCACCTGTCTACTTCCACTCTGGCCCGGACTTTGCAATTGACCCAGCCGATTCTGACCTTTCCGGTCTTTAATAGTAACTCCGCGTCCGCATCTAGCAGACGCAGAATCGCCATCTGCGAACCTCCATACCGAGACACTAACTGGCAAGGTACGTCTAACTCGGGCTTGCCCAGACAGCTTTTAACTGCTTTTAACAGACCTGAAACAACTACGGTCTCATCCAGGTCTAAAATTTCTACAGACCTCGTCGAGACAACAGTTGTGACTTCTGCCCGGCCTTGAACGACAGTTGTCAGGTCACTGCTGAAGCATGTAAGAATCTGTCCCTTCTTTAGAACCAGGAGAAGTTTATTCCTCCTAGATCTTTAGACCGACAGGACCTCGACATTATTTTCAGCAGGGCTGACCCCTGAGAACATATTTCCATGATTTTTGAATAGTCCTGCCCTTCCCTAGTTCTTATTTTCATTGCGTTGGTTGCCCTTTTTTCGTTTGTTGTGCGAGGGATTTTATAGATCCCCCCGCTAAGTTTTCTAAACTTTTTTCCTTTTCCGTTTCCTCTTTCGTTTTTTTTACCTTAACCCAAGGTTCCCTGACCACTTCGGAAAATGTCCGTGTCATCTCAGCAGGTCTTCTTGCGTGAAGAAGGGGTTGGTAGGATTCCAACTTTTTCTGGAATTCTCACCCTTCATCTACTAGATCCTTAGCGATTCCGAAGAGGCTTTCTCCATAATGGAATGCCTCCACAGCGCTATCTTTCACCAGTTTCGGGTTGTTTTTCAAAATCCCTTTTTTTACAAATCTCAGAGCCTTATTTAGCTTCTGAGACATTTCGAACTGTCCTTTCATAAGTCGAAACATACAGTTTCATTCTTCGACCAACGGGAAAGTTCAAACTTGTCAGGGACATAAATATCGCAGTTTGCGGAAGATCGCTAATATAATATATAATATAAATTTACATTTTCTTTAAGAAAATGGTAAATTGCAGTGTTAAATGAGGCAACTATTTCTAATATAGCGGAAATCATGAGAAAACAACTAAGTTTCATTCTAAAACAAAATGTGTACTTCCGCATGGTGGTGTCAATATGTCCTTGGTACAGTCTGCTCATGCGCAAAGTGCAATCGTCTCACGTTGCAAAAAGTTTAAGTGTCTGATTATATCAATGGCACGGACGTTGCATAAGTATTTGTCAGGTCTAAAAAAATTTGATCGTAATTTCAAACCAGGTCCTTTTTTAGTGTTGACTAATTCCGCCCTTTCTATGGTATTGATCTGCTCACTAGTTTGATTTTCTGGACTTGGATCAGCATCTTCACTTTCTAAAACAGCGTTGCCAACCCTACGGATTTCTTCGGATTTTTATCCTATTCCTGGATCTCTGGAGAAGTGTTAAAATATTCAGATTAACAAGTTTCGAGTAAATTGCTCCATTTAAAAAAATAGTCCGCCATTTTGTATTTTTGCATATTGAGTTCATATTTCTAATCAACGACAACAAAAGCCTCTGAGTAACAAGTTTCGAGTATATTGGGCCATTTAAACAAAAAAATTTCCGCCATTTTGTATTTTTGTAAATAGAGTTCATATTTGTAATGAGCAACCACAAAATCCCCGAGTAACAAGTTTTGAGTATTGATATTGGATCCACTATTTTGTATTTCTAAAAACTTTGAAAAATTTTAACATATTTTGATTTTTTTAATCCACAACACTGTTGGTGATCCGTGCAATATCAATTGGAACGTTTTTTTTCTTTTTAAATTAATTAACCAGTTTTTACTTTTCAGTCATATAATGTGTCATAACTTGTTCGTCATTTTGGATATTTAAAAAGGCCAGATCGTAATTGATAAAGTACTTTAATACGAACATTTAAAGACCTTACACATTATAATTAAGCCCCTAGAATTATGCACAGATCTCTGATCCGGTTGATATGGAACGTCCCACACACACACACACATATATATATTGTCGGCAAACGATGGGATCTATTTATTTCGAATTTTTTAATTATTATAAACGCAGTGAAAACGGGTACTGTCGGTAATCTTCTCTTGCCAAAACTTTACCGACAGCAGATTATCTAATATTCACGGTCGGTAAAGTAGAAGGTATTTATCATGATTTAAAGAACATCATATCTGTAAATAATTTCATATGTTGTTAGTAATTTCATAGTTTTATGCCATGTCAAGTTTTGGTATTTACAATTTGTGCTGCAATCCGTTAAAATTAGAAAAGCACAAAGTTAAAAATGGATTGCGACGTGCTTCATTTAATCATCAAAATTTGTATAATTTAAGCAATTCTGATTATCTATGCACTTCGTGTATAAAATCTTTGGTTGCAAAAAAATAATCCTGATTCTCTTGTTGTCGTCGATAACGAAAGTAACGAATCTTAAAAAATGACAAGATTGTCTGTATTAATTAGTCAATATCAAATTCTCCATCTGGTACAATTAGGCAAATTATATTATTTTTTAGTTGTAAGATAAAGACATCAATTTTTAAACGATTTCATAATTTTCTCACTATTATAAAACAAATTTTTTCATTATTCTGCATTATTCTTACACTATAGGAAATGTGGTTTTATAATTATTTACTTAATTAGAATTTGTTCTTTGTATTTAATATTTTATAGTTAATATTCAAATCTCTACCAAAATTATACATATTAACAGTCTTAATTATAAAAAATTGACCATAAAAATTTAATTAGCTTAAAAAGCGTCCCATATTTGGTAGAAACGTATCAATTTTTATTTTCTTTTTTAGAAGGAATAGAACAACTTAGTCAAGAAGCATTTACTTCAGAATGTTAGCCTTTCTCAATTAAGCGTAGGGATAGTTTTGCCTATTGTGAACAATGCAATTGGATTATTAACCAAAAATGGGACGCTTTTTAAGCTAATTAAATTTTTATGTATAATTGAAGCACGTCGCAATCCATTTTTAACTTTGTGCTTTTCTAATTTTAACGGATTGCAGCACAAATTGTAAATACCAAAACTTGCTATGGCATAAAACTATGACACTACCACTAAGTAGTATAAGGAGCTTCTACTCTTCGTGAAAAGTGTTTCCAACTTTTCTTTTCAGTTCGACGTCATGGGATAGTTAGCGACAAGAATCCATTTAACGTGAAAATGTACAACTCTACAAAATTTTCTCCTTTTCGTCTGCTAAACGCAACACGCACGCGCAGATCAACGCGGTCTTTTTTGAATTTCTTAAATTCTTTCTCTCACCTGAGTTGTAGCCGTTTTCCCGCAAGGGCGCTTGTTTCGCTAACTAACCACAAGCCGAACAGAAAAGAAAAATCGTCATCAAAATATTTCAAACTATCCATTGAGTGGAAGCTCCTTATACTACTTCGTGAACACTACTAACAACATATGAAATTATTTACAGATATGATGTTCTTTAAATCATGATAAATACCTTCTACTTTACCGACCGTGAATATTAGATAATCTGCTGTCGGTAAAGTTTTGGCAAGAGAAGATTACCGACAGTACCCGTTTTCACTGCGTTTATAATAATTAAAAAATTCGAAATAAATAGATCCCATCGTTTGCCGACAATCAGACAACGCCTAAAAGTTGTTAATTTGGTCCTAGTTTCTTACAAAAAATTTTGAAAAAAATCGATCGATACATACATTCTTAAAAATAAAATTTTATTTTAAAAATTTAATTTTTTTTTAGTAAATTTAAAAAAAAAGTTTTTTTTATATTTTTATCAAAAACTACGTGTAAAAACAAAAATTTTCATATATAGAACGTCAAATTTGGTCAATTTTTGACCGAGTTATAACCATTTCAAAAAACTTTTTCGTAAAAAACGTGATTTTTCAAAAACCTGTATCTCTTTAATGGCTTGATGAAAAAATTTGAAAAAAAATCATGGTAGCTTATTTCAATGAGCACTAAAAGAAAAAAATTATTTGAACAAAATCTGAGATGCAAAAGTCAAATACTGTCCGATTTGGCGTGGAACGCCCCATATAAAATCTAATATGGCGGCCACAATATAACGTATAAAAGTGTCTAAATTTAAAAACAGAGGTCTAAAAGTGCTAATAAAGAGGAATTAAATAAGGAAATCACCTATGTATTGGCGGTAAAATTAGCATTAGGATACATACTTTGTATTCCATAAGCAATAACGGTAGTTTGATATCGGTTTTTAGAAAATAAATATGTCGGATCCAATATGGTGGACAAACATTTTTTTGAATGCATCGGATTTGCTTGAAAGTTGTTACTCGGAGGTTTTCGGGGTAGCTGATGCCGAATCTAATGTTAATTTTTAGAAATTTTGTCGTTAAGATAAATCACTATTATTAATCACTACGGATAAGTAATGTATTGCAATATTGTTACTGCCCAGATAGCACGACTTCTTGCTGTAAGGCCACTGTAAGAATATCTGTAGGGGTTGTAAGGCTTACCGCGTAAGGCTTTTGGAGTCCTACATAAGTCTAAAAATTTCAGCATTTCCCTAAGCTTATGAATAAAAAGGTGATGTGTGATTACACCTAATCCTATTGTAAGCTTACTCGAAAAACTCATAGTAGGCTTTCATGTAAAAGTTAATGTAAGCTTACAAGTAAATGTTGAGGTAAGCTTACAAGTAATGGTTGAGGTAAGCTTACATGTATAGGTTGACGTAAGACTGTTGGAAGGTTATTATCATGGTGTAAGGTTCTTGTAAGGTTGTAGTGAGTTTACCTATTATGGTCAATATTTACAAAATAATTTGTAACATAATTAATTAATAAATATTAAATAAAAAAAATTAAGTTTGTTGCCCTTCTCTTTATTGGAAACCGAAAATTCTGTAGAAAATTTTGAAAACAAATTTGGGGGGACTAGGATTCGAACCCGAGAACGACGCGCATTAAACTAACTTCCTAACTAACTGAGCTAAGTTGGGAACTGACATAGAAAAAATCAATGTTGTTTTTAAAGTGATAGTAATTTTCTATATGTTTATGCTAAAAGTAGGGCTTAAATTTTGACTCGGGTCTGTTGTTATAAATATTACATCAATAAAAATTAAAGTATAAAGCAGTTTTTAAAAACAAATTAATATAATAAAACTTTTTTAATTTGGTAAGAAAATTACCGATTTTTCCTGGTTAAATTTAATTTCTGCGGCTATTTATCGGTTTCCCCGCGTAATTGGTAGATACTTTGTTAAATGTCTTATAGTAGAAACTAAAACCCGTCAATGATTGGTACTGGTATAAAAAATATTTTTTATAACATATTTTCTTAAAAAAGAGTATTTACATAAAATAAATCAAAATTTTTGTAGCCATCTGCAGATTTATTTATGGCAAAAACTAAAAATCAAGTATATTGCTGCTTAAGATTTGTCTTTACATTGCTCAAAACATCTTTAGAAGTTCAATCAGAAAGTAAAATAGTGTAACTTTTTACCATGTAAGCTTTACTTAATGCCCAGTAGCATTTTGTTAAGTACAAAATTGTACAAAAGGGTCTAGAGCCCGTTTATGATGAAAATAAAATCATAAAACTTCTCCATTTTTAAAGTTTCTGAAGTTATTTCAATTAAAAAATATTGACAATATTTTTGAAAAATTATGCTAAAATGTGACTAAATAACATGTAATACTTAATTAGAGATAGTTTAAAAGCAGTTCATTAAAAAATATAAAATTTGGATATTTGCGATTTTTTGAATTTTTTTAAAATCATGTTTATACTTACATCTTAGTTATAGGACATTTTTTTGGCAAATATATTCTAGAATGTG
This sequence comes from Leptopilina myrica (nomen nudum), assembly GCA_032872475.1. Classification (NCBI taxonomy): domain Eukaryota; kingdom Metazoa; phylum Arthropoda; class Insecta; order Hymenoptera; family Figitidae; genus Leptopilina; species Leptopilina myrica (nomen nudum). Next base: position 25,016,396 of record CM065460.1, on the reverse strand, counting down.
ACTAAATAACATGTTATATACCATTAAACAAAGTTTGAATGCATTTTTTAAAAAAATGTAAAATCTGATAATTTTTGATTTTTGAATTTTTTTAAAAATTGAATATCTCCTGTTCTAATTAATATTTTTTAAATCTGTAATTTTAAAAACCTTCCTTCGCCTAAGGTCAAACATTCTGCCAAATTTGGTTTCAAACGGTTTAGCCGTTTTTAAGTGATTCGCGAACAAAGATTCTGTGACATACGGACATACATACATACACACATACATAGATACATACACGAATTTTTTATTGGCATTTTTGGAATCCTGGATGCTCAAAAGGAATAATTATATGAGAAATTTAGATTTCTGAGCAATGTACAGACAAAAGTCTCATCTTATATATGAGCGATTCCATGTCAAGTGATCAAGGTGGAGAAAAATTTTTCTCTAATCGTAGCAAAAATTGGGGCTTTTGTAGTACTTTTAGATAGTAATTTTTTGTCAAAATATTTTTTACCTAGTCCAATATTTTTCAAGGGGGAGGGGGTTAAATTTTTGGGTTTTTCAGTACAATGCTTATTTCAATAATTTTTTACTCTTAAACAATTAAACATACAAATTTGACAAAGTACATTTTGGAAAGGTTTTTTCAAGCTCTTTCGATTGGAAATAAGCATTTTGAAAAAAAAATTTTGACTTAAAAAAATCAAAATTAAAAATAAATTTCAATTTTTGGGGGAGAAAGGTACGATTTTTTTTAAACGAAAGCTGAGGTTTTTTCCTAAAAGGACATATAAGTGATAAAGTGGGACTAGAATGTTTAAATATTGAAAAAAAGAATTTTCTCTAAAACGGAGCTAAAAACCGGGTTTTGAGCGCTCCGGCGAGTAGAAAACTCTTTTTTTCAATGTTTAAACATTCTAGTCCCACTTTACCATTTATATATCCTTTTAGGAAAAAACCTCAGCTTTCGTTAAAAAAAATCGTACCTTTCTTCCCCAAAAATTGAAATTTATTTTTAATTTTTTTTTCAAAATGCTTATTTCCAATCGAAAGAGCATGAAAAAACCTTTTTAAAATGTACTTTGTCAAATTTGTATGTTTAATTGTTTAAGAGTAAAAAATTATTGAAATAAAAATTAGGGGAGAGTAGGCTACATTGAACCAGCGTCAACAGTGAACCACTTTAATTTTCTAAGAAATAACTGAGTGAAATTTTTTCTTATTTAATATATAAATTAGTATTACCGAAAGCGACTACGTCCAAAAATTTCGAGCACGTAGGTTTATTATTTACAAAGAAAAACGAAAAAACTGTTTTTCACGTACAAAACAAAAAATTTTGTGGAAATATAATGAATTTTTTTTATTCAAATAGGAAGTTTTAAAAATTAGTAAACTTGTGATTTATGTCGCTTAGAGTGTCAACTTCAATATTCCGATGTGATAAAGAATTTTAAGCCTTACATAAATTTATTATAAACAATTTTTGTTGTGAATGTCATGTGAATGCAGTGAGTGCGGCATCATTGAACCACCCGAAAAAGCAAAGAATTTTCAATTTTAAGTGTGGTAAAGTTGTCTGCTCTACTAATTAGTAAGAAAAATACTAGAAGACATGCTTTCATCACAATTGTGAACGAGATAAACTCAAACTGTCACTTTACCTACCTAACCTGACATCAAAATATATTAATCTCCTATATTAACAAATAATAACTCTTTAACAACAATTTTTTATTTTTTTGAGTGAAAAATAATATTTTTTACAATGTGTAAGTGGAAATATTATTTTTGAAGTAAATTGAAGTGTTTTATTAAAGGCGGTTCAATGTAGACACAGATTCTTCAAAATAAGAAAAGTGTAACTTGTTAGAAAAAAATTAAATTTAATTATTTAATCATAATAATTTGTGTTTGTAACGTGTATATTAACTAAAGGAGTACTTCAGCTTAATGTTGATACAAAAACCTGATCAAAATTTGTAAAATTTAATTAGTTCTTGGACTTTAGAAAATACCCGGTTCAATGTAGCCTACCCTCCCCTACACCAAAAGACCCCTTGATCACTTAACGTGGAATTGCTCATATATATATATATATATATATATATATATATATATATATATATATATATATATATATATAGATTATGTTACAAATTATTTTGTTAATATTGACCATAATAGGTAAACTCACTACAACTTTACAAGAACCTTACACCATGATAATAACCTTTCAACATGCTTACCTCAACCTATACATGTAAGCTTACCTCAACCTTTACTAGTAAGCTTACCTCAACAATTACTTGTAAGCTTACCTCAACCTTCACTTGTAAGCTTACGTCAACCTATACATGTAAAGTACCTCAACCATTACTTGTAAGCTTACCTCAACCTTTGCTTGTAAGCTTACGTCAACCATTACTTGTAAGCTTACCTCAACCTCTACTTGTAAGCTTACCTCAACCATTACTTGTAAGCTTACCTCAACCTTTACTTGTAAGCTTACATTAACTTTTACATGAAAGCCTACTATGAGTTTTTCGAGTAAGCTTACAATAGGATTAGGTGTAATCACACATCACCTTTTTATTCATAAGCTTACGGAAATGCTGAAATTTTTAGACTTATTTAGGACTACAATAGCCTTACGCGGTAAGCCTTATAACCCCTACAGATATCCTTACAGCAAGAAGTCGTGCTATCTGGGTGTAAGCTTTTTAATTGTTTAAACGATTGTAGAGCAAAAGTTTCAAATAAATAGTTTCGAGACAAACGTTCTAGTCCAAAAGTTCTAAAATCCAAAAGGTCAAAAATAAAAATGAACAAAAAGACAAAATCTCCAAATTAAATAGAAGTTTTGGAACCTTTGATCTTCGCAAAAAAGAACATTTGGATCTTCCAATCTTAAAAAAATAAAATCTTTGGGCCTTTTTTTATTGGAAGTTTTGTCTTCCAAACGTTTAAACAATCTATAATTGCTAAGTTTTAACAACTCCGAATCAGTATAGATAAGAGCAAATTTATATAAATTTGTCAGCTTTTATTAGTATTACTTAGTATTAAATCAATAAATTACATAATACATTAAGTTAAAGGGCCTAGCGGAGTAAGCATGCAAAATCTGCCCCCTTTCAAAAAAATTTGAAATTTTTGTTACATGCTGACAGCATTAAGATACAATTTTTCATCAAATATTTTTTAACAAATTTATTTTTGTAAGAGTTATGGAGGTGAAAAGAAAAATAAAATAATTTGTTTTTTCTCGAAAACTACTTAATCGATTTTAATGATATTTATACGAGTTAAATTAATCAATAAGAGGAATTTAAAAAAAAAATTTTTTAATTTTGCTCACAAGAAACCCAAAATTTTTTTTTATTTAAAAAAAATTGTTTGGTCTTAATTTGGAGATAATATTTTGGAATTTTTACAGAAAGTTCTCCTTAATGTGTACTTTAAAGAAATAATTTAAAAAAATTTTTTAATCGGGTACCACTTAGTGAAAAAAAATTAAAATCCTAGGGTGTGCATCATTCGTTTCAAGCAAATGTAATAAATTTTTCAATTTCATGCGTGGCCCCAGAAGCACATAATTACTAAATTTCAAGCAAATTAAAAAATAAACAGTTACTAGATACATTGTGCTTCAGTCAGAATGATGCGTCATCTAGAATTTTAATTTTTTTTACTATTTGGTACCCGATTTAAAAAATTTTGTAAAATATTTCTTAAAAGTACACATTTATGAGAACTTTTTGTAAAAATTCCAAAATAGTATCTCCAAATTAAAACCAAATTTTTTTTTTGAAAATTCAAAAAAAAATTTGGGTTTTTCATGGGTAAAATTTTTTGAAGTTCCTCTTATGGATTTATATAGCTCGTATAAATTAACTATATACTATAATAATCTTCGTATTCTTTCATTCTTTCATTCATTCATTCAGTCTGTCCAGAGCGTGTACATTCCGTCCGCAGTGAGAGAGAAAGATTGATAGAGAGAAAGAGAGAGAAGTATCGCGTGTCCTTTTAGTTTAGAGTAGGAGCGAAAAAGAGACGAATAGTTAAGAAAGTAACGCCTACTTTTTGGGTTTAGAAGGGGGTATCATGTTTTCACCATTTTCCGTGTCAGATAGAAAGAGAGGAACAGAATTTGATAGGGTAAGGAAAGTGGGGAATTTCACTTTTAAGCTACAGTGAGAGAGAGAGAGGGAGGTATTGTCTCTCCTTTTAGTTTAGAGTAGGAGCGAAAAAGAGACGAATAGTTAAGAAAGTAACGCCTACTTTTTGGGTTTAGAAGGGGGTATCAGATTTTCATCATTTTCCGTGTTAGGTAGAAAGAGAGGAACAGAATTTGATAGGGGAAGGAAAAGTGGGGAATTTCACTTATAAGCGAAAATACCAAAAGAGCGTCTTATTTCTTTATTGGCTGATTATTTTTCTTTTCTCACTCACAGATAGATAAAAAGAAAAAAAAGAGGAAAGATAGCGAAGATAGAGAACGAGGTATGGAAAGTAAGGTTTAACTATAATAATTGTGTTAATATTTATTTACAATATAATTTATAATATAATACATAATTATTATATAATATATAATTATTATGTAATATTATATGTAATAATATATAATATAATTTATTATATGACTTATGCGAAATTATGTGATTTATATGGGAAAAATGCGATTTATGTGACATATTATTTATGCGAATTATGTGAAAAATGCGATTTATGTGACATATTATTTATGCGAATTATGTGAAAAATGCAATTTATGTGACATATTATTTATGCCAATTTTTGTGGTTTATGAGATTTTTGAGAAATTTGATGAGTATTTATTATTAAATATATAATAATTAGAAAAATTAAAATAAATTTAAATCTAAAAAAATATTTATCTAAAAAATAAAATAATTATTAAAATTTTTTTATATTTATTCATTATTTTTATTTATTTAGTAATGAGTTAGAAGTTTTAAGTTTAAGTCTGTTTTCAAAAAATAAGTTTTTGAAAAATATTTTATTATTAGTTCATTTTATTAAAAAATCATGTCTAACAAAGAAGAAAAGGTTTATTTAAGTGATAAAGATAATAGAATTCTACATACTGAAGGAAAAATGTTAAATGACAATCATATTACTGAATTTGAAAAATTATTGAGAAGAGAATCCAATTTAGCATTTAACATGCAAAGCACTTTATATTTAATTATGCCTGAATTCATTATTCCGATTGATAAAGATCAGAAGCACATTCAAATACTTTTTAGTGGTGCTTGCAAATCTGGTCATTGGATTTGTACTAATTACGATGGATTAAGACTATATATTTATGACAGTATTAATGCGGGATGCTTAAATGAAGATCAAAAGAAATATTTAATTAGATTATATCCTTTCAAACCACCGGTAGTTTTTTCAGGTGTTAATCATCAACCGAATGGAATTGACTGTGGCATATATGCAATAGCGTTTGCAACATCTTTATATTACAATGAATTGCCAAATACTGTTAATTATATTCATAGTGAAATGAGATGACATCTAATTTTTATGTTTGAAAATAATTGTTTAATTTCATTTCCTTCCGTAAAATTGACAAATGTTATTAGACCTTTTATTGTTGATCATGATTGGAAAGCTCTTTTAACGAATCGAGCTACAGAACTCATAGAAATACCAAACTCGTCATCCATTTGTGAAACTAGTATCAGTATTAGTAATAATGTGAATAGAGATATATCTACAGAATATTCAGAGGAGAAGCTTAATAAAAATGAAAACTATGAGAAAAAGAGACATTACACAATAAAAGATAAGGAGAGGAAAAGGAAGGCAAAGCTCGAAGAAACAGATGAACAGAAAATAATCAGACTAGAAAATGATAGACTAAGAAAACGTAATTGCCAAAAATCTAGAAATATAGACGAAAAGAAATTGATGACACAAAACAATTTAAATAGTAAAAAAATTAAAGTAGTTCTAGACATAGAAAATAAAACCAAAGATCGAAAAAATTTATGTGATAAAGATTGTAAAATTTTAAATACTGAAGGAAGAAAGTTAAATGACAATCATATTACTGAATTTGAAAAATTGTTGAGAAGAGAATCTAAAGTAGTTTTCGACAATAATGTTGATAGAGGTACAGATTATTTAGAGGAGAAGCATAATGAAAATGAAAAAAAGAGATTTTATGCAATAACAGACAAAGAGAGGAAAAGGAAGGCAAGGCTTGAAGAAACAGATGAACAGAAAAAAATCAGACTAGTGAAGGATAGATTGATAAAAAATAATTATAGAAAAGCGAAAAATGTAGATGAAAAGAATGTAATGAAGCAAAAAAATTTAAATTATAAACGAAAAGAATTATCTTTATTTAGAAACAGAAGATGACAAAAAAAGTCGACAAAAAAATAATTTAGAATGTAAAAGAAAAAATTTATATTTAGAAACAGAAGATGACAAAAAAAATCGACAAAAAAATAATTTAGAAAGTAAAAGAAAAAAATTATATTTAGAATAATCAATAATTTTTTTAGATAAAAAGTTTGCTATTCGTGATGTAGAAACTGTAGACAAAATAATATGTGCAGCAATTCCTGATGAAATGAAGAATCCAGAACTTTATAAAATTGTGAAGCAGTTTCAAGTTCATGGACCTTGTGGAAAGCAAAATGTACATTCTCCTTGTATGAATCCTGAAACAAAATCATGCACGAAAAATTATCCTAAACCATTTTCTCCAAAAACAAATTATGAATCAAAAAATTATCCGGAGTATAGACGGAGAAATGATGGCAAAAAAATTATTTTTTATAATAGAGACGGGTCAATTAAGTGCACTGCTGACAATTCGATGATTGTATCATATAATTCGTATTTAAGTAAAAAATTTACATGTCATATTAACTTAGTAGCATGTGGTAGTACAGGTGGTATTAAATATTTATTTAAATATTGTTATAAGGGACATGATTATGCAATAGTTGGTTATAAAGATGATAATCAAGTAATGCATTATGATGAAATTCAAAATTATTTAAATACACGGTATGTGTGTCCACCAGAAGCAATGCATAGACTTTATGAATTCAATATGCACGAGCAATCACATGCAACATATAGACTAGCTGTACATTTGCCTAATCAACAATCAATATGTTTTCAAGAAGGAATGGAACAAACTGCAATTGAGAAATTTAAAAATACAATGTTGACAGCATGGTTTCAGTTAAATAGACAAGATCCTGAAGCACCCAAATATTTGTACTCTGAAATACCACATAAGTATGGTTTTGTTGAGTCATCTAAAACTTGGAAAAAACGAGAACGAATTACAAAACCTATAATTTGTCAAATGTATTTTGTAAGTCCAAAAGACATTGAAAGATATTTTTTGAGAATTTAACTACTTTATGTACGTGGTGCTAAATCGTTTGAAGATGTGAGAACATATGAAGGTATTACGTATAATACTTATACAGAAGCAGCACGTGCAAGAAATTAGATGGTAGACGATAACGAATGGGATAATTGTTTGACTGAAGCCGTGAGTATGAAATTTCCTAAAGAACTATGTCGTTTATTTGCATATATATGTGTGTTTGGTTTACCTGTGAATGCTGTTGATTTATGGAATAAGTATAAAGAACACATGATTTTTAATAGTTTACCTGTGGAAATATCGCTTCAAAAATCATTACTTTTAATTAATGAAGTATTTAATTTTCATGGATTTACATTACATCAATTTGGTTTACCAAACATCGATCTAAAAATTCTTGAAAATTATAGTTCTGTTGATAAGGAAGATAATGCGTTAACATTACAATTGCTAAAAGAAGAAGCTAATAATCTTATTGAAAGTTTGAATGATGAACAACGGCAAGTTTTTAATGATGTTATGATGACCGTACATAATGATATATAATAGTAGATATTTTTTTCTTGATGGGCCTGGAGGAAGTGGTAAAAGCTATTTACACAATACAATTATTACTACAGTCGAAAGTAAGGAAATAGTAGTTTTATCAGTTGCTTGGACTGGTATAGCGGCTAATCTTCTAAAAGGAGGACGAACGTCACATTCTATGTTTAAATTCCCTATACCAATAAATGAAGATTCAACATGTAATATAAGTGGAATGTCAAAACATGCTGAATTTTTAAGGAACGCAAAAATTATTATTTAGGATGAAATTTCAATGGCCCCAAAATATGCTTTACAAGCAATGGAATCCATGTTAAGAGATATTACAAAATGCAATAAACCGTTTGGAGGTAAAGTTATTTTGCTTTCAAGTGATTTTAGGCAAACTTTGCCAATTGTTCCGCATGGTAGTCGCACTCATATTGTTGAGGTTTGTGTAAAAAATAGTAAATTGTGGCAATACTTTGAAACTAGATCTTTAAATGTTAACGTTAGATTACATGATAATCAAGTAGTGTTTTCAAATTGGTTATTGAATGTTGGTGATGGCAAACCTCAAAGTACGTTTGAAAAAGAAAATGATGTATTAGAAATTCCACAAGATTTGATATCGAATGGGGATTTAATTGATGAAATATATGGGTCATCGATAAATCCAAATGATGTGAATGTTTATTCTTCTTGTATTCTTTCATTGACTAATTCAGAAGTATTAGACATGAATGATCGTATTTTGTCAAAACTAGAAGGAGAAGAAGTAATTTATTACAGTGTTGATTCACATATAGCTGATAATGATGCAAAAAATATAAATAATATTGTTCCAGTAGAATTTTTAAATAGTTTAACACCAGATGGTATGCCTCCCCATAAATTATCATTGAAAATAGGGTGTGTAATTATGCTTTTAAGAAATATGAATTTGGTTCAAGGATTATGTAATGGGACTCGATTAGTTGTAAAATCTTTATTGAAATACGTTATTGCTGCAGAAATAATTACTGGAAGATTGAAAGGTGAAATAGTTTTTATTCCTCGTATTGATTTATCTCCTTCAGAAGATACATTTCCTTTTAAAACGGTAAGAAGACAATTTCCAATCAGACTTGCTTATGCAATGACTATCAAAAAATCTCGAGGGCAGTCTTTTGATACAGTAGGAATATTTCTACCCATTTCTGCATTTGGTCATGGTCAAATTTATGTTGGTTGTTCTAGAGTCAAATCTAAAGAAAATTTAAAAATTTATGTCCTAGATAAAGCTGTATTCAAGAACTTAAAATATCCACAAAAATTATATATTAAAAATATTGTTTTTCATGAAATACTAAGATAATATGTCTATGTTACAATAATATCACATTAAAACTTGAATAGATATGCGAATTGGGTAAAGCAAGAAATTATAATTAATTAATTACAATTTAGAGTTAATTAATATACAGGCTTCGCACTCCTCTACTAAAATCTACTATGTACTACTTTTTGACTTATTAGTTACTATTTGGATACATTTTTTTATTTTATTTATATTATATTTATTTATATTTATTCTTATCACAATTTATTTGTGTCCCCTGAAAAAGTACCTATTTTTAGTCAGTTTTTGTATATTTGTTGTTAAAGCCATAAACGCACCCTAGAGCTAAATGTTAAATAATGTTTTGTTTTATATTTATTGCATTTTTTAATTTTGGGTGTCGGTCACTGTACCCGATACCCTATAACAATTACTTGTAAAGAATTTGAGTTCATAAAAAACAAATATAATGTTAAAATATAAATAAAAATTATTTTTAACATTAACAAAGAAATATTCGTCCTTCAACATAATGACGGTTAGGTCATAAACACCACGCTATAACGACCCTTTTGCAGGTAATTTTTCATAGTAGAATTTCAGTACAAAAGCGCAGCAAATTTTCATTGAAATAGACGGAACTCTCAGTACTAATTTCCCAGTACAATTTAAGACTATTCTTCCGTGAGAGTAGTTCAAATAAAGAAAACTATTCTCAACATTTTTAATAAAATTCTTCTTAGAGACAGAATTTCTTGAAAAAATTCAATTATTTTCAAAAATTTTTGTCAAATTTAATTATTTTTTACAAATAATTAAATTCTTCGCTGAAATTCAAATCTTGCAATGAATAATAGAATTTTCACAAGAATTCAATTAATTGAAATACAATTCCAGAAAATTTTTTAAAAGAAATCAATGTTTTAAAACATTTTCAAGAAATTTGTTGAAAGATATTAACTATTATATATTTTTCAAAATTTCGATATTTTTTTATAAAAGATAAATTATTTTCATGTAAATCTAATAAAATTAATCTATAAATACAAAAAAATTATTTCTTAATAATGTTAATAAAAAAATTTCCAATATCTAGTTAGATTTTGAAACACACAATGGAATAAGCTCCTGAGTTTCACAAAATAAAAGTAGAAATATAGCGCGCGTAGCTCTGCTAGTTTTATTAAAATCGATCAAGTGGTTTTCGAGAAAAAACAAATTTTTTATTTTTCTTTCCCCCTCCATAACTCTTACAAAAATAAATTTTTTGAAAAAATAATTTGTGAAAAATTTTATCTTAATGCTGCCAACATGTAATAAAAATTTCAAACTTTTTTAAGAGCGGGCAGATTTTGCATGCTTACTCCGCTAGGCCAGAGATGCCAATGACTGTCCCCAAACGGAACTGCGCTTGCGCCACGAAAAGTACTCTGATTGGTAGATTAAAACGTGTCCATTTAAAACACTTAATATATAAAGGTTTTCAAATAAACGCGCTCTAATCTCTCAATCAGAGCATTTTTGTCGCGCAAGCGCAGCTCTGTTTGGAGACAGTCATTGGCATCTCTGCGCTAGGCCCTTTTTTACAACTATTCTTTAAAATTATTTAAACAAAAAATTGTTATTCTTAACTTTTTTCCATTGTACCTTGAAAGATGTGGTATTTATCTAATTTTGCAATTTATAAAGCTTATTATAATAACCAATAAATATTACATGTCAAATCGATATTTCAGCAACTGTTTAATAATTGTATAATATGTAATATATACATGACAATTTACAGTTAAAAAGTATTTAATTGAATAATTATTGAGATAACAATTTTCCGAAAATTCGTTATTCAATACAAAATTAAATTTTTCGAAATACGCTGTAAAAAATGAATAAATATCCATAATAACCTAGTTAGATCATTGTTCAAACAATTGAGGATAAATTAATTGATGTTTTTGAAGTTTTGCTTCCTCATAGAGGAAGTATCTGTATTTTTTATTATATGTAAAGCCTAACACATTATAAACTTAAGAAAAAACATTTTTAACGCACCTTATAAAAGTTTCTAAAAATCAACATCAGATTCAGTATCAGCGACCCCAAAAAAATCCCGAGTAACAACTTTTAATTAAATCTGATTAATTAAAAAAATTTGTCCTTCATATTGGATCCGCCATTTTGAATTTCTGAAAATTAACATAAGATTCGGTATTAGCGACCCTAAAAACCTCCGAGTAACAACTTTTAATTAAATCTGATTAATTGAAAAAAATTTGTCACCACATTGGATCCACCATTTTGAATTTTTAAAAATTAACAACAGATACGGTATTAGCGACCTAACAAAACCCCCGAGCAACAACTTTCAACGAAATCTGAAGAATTAAAAAATTTTTATCCACCATACTGGATCCGCCATTTTGAATTTCTGAAAATAAACATCAGATTCGGCATCAGCGACCCCGAAAACCCCCGTGTAACAACTTTCAAGCAAATTCGATGCCTTTAAAAAAATTTTTGTCCACCATATTGGATCTGACATATTTATTTTCTAAAAACCGATATCAAACTACCGTTATTGCTTATGGAATACGAAGTATGTATTCTAGTGCCAATTTTACCGCCAATACAGTACCGTCCGAAATTGTCAGTCCACCCATTTTTAAAGGAATGAAAAAAATTTTTTAACATTAATTTTATGAAAACTAAAATTTCATTCGGTTTATATTTTGAAAGACGATAAAATTTTGAAAAGAATAGACCTTACAGAAGTCATTTGACAAATATTTTTTCAAGATATTCCTAAAAATCGTCATTTTCAATGTTTTACAAAAATTCGAATAACTTTTAAAATAATAAACGCTTTTTAATAATCTTAGACTTATTTTTAAGGTCATTTTCTACAAAATAGGAATTACTTATAGGCATTAACCTGTAATTTTTTGCTTGAAATTAGCATGACGTCAAACTTTGACAAAAAATTGGAAAAATTTGAAATAATTTTTTTGTACTAAAAACTATTCTAAAACATATATAAAACATGATATGATGTAGATTTTTCAAGAAAATTTAATAAAAATTTTATTTAAATTTTACAAATTCTTTTTCTTTTAATAATATTATTTCAAATTTTTCAAATTTTTTTGTCCAACTTTGACGTCATGCTTATTCCAAGAAAAAAATTGCAGGTTACTGACTATAAGTATTTCTTATTCTATAGAAAATAACCTTTAAAATAAGCCTAAGATTATTAAAGAGTTCATTATTTTAGAAGTTATTCAAAATTTTGTAAAACATTGAATATTACGATTTTTAGGAATATCTTGAAAAAATATTTGTCAAATGACTTCTGTAAGGTCTTATTCTTATCAAAATTTTTTCGTCTTTCAAAATATAAACCGAATGAAATTTGACTTTTCATAAAATTAATGTTAAAAAATTTTTTTGATTCCTTTAAAAATGGGTGGACTGACAATTTCGGACGGTACTGTACATTGGTGATTTCCTTATTTAATTCCTCTTTATTAGCACTTTTAGACCATTGTTTTTGAATTTAGACACATTTATAGGTTATATTGTGGCCGTCATATTGGATTTTTTAAAAGGCCACATATTTTTCGAAAGTACTTATAAATATGAATAATTTTTGGGTATAAGCAATTTTTTGAAAGCTTTCATTTTTTTATACATCAATCGATTCGTCTTGATGAAATGAAGATTTTTAGTTTGTTTTTAAGTCAAGAGTAACATTTTATTATAAGGCAACATGATTTTTAAGAAGGAAATAAATTTCTAATAAAATTGCGAATTTTTGGTTTTAATTAGGTTTAATTCTATAAATTCAAATACAATGTATACTTTATATATAACAATCGATCTGTTTTAATGCAACGGATAAGATTATTGAAAAAAATGAGTAAAATTTTATTGTACTGGAATATAATTTTGATGAAAGAACTAAATTTTTATAAAACAACCAACCAAACATTTTTTGCGTGTAGGTATGCAGGATGATTTAAATCGTTACCTTTATAACTTTTTAAAGTTTCCAAAAAATGTCGATGAATAGATTCACCTGCTGGCTCCGAGAAAAGTCATAATCAAACGACACTTACTATACCCCCAAGAGATGTCATACATGAGCGATTCCATGTCAAGTGATCAAGGTGGAGAAAAATTTTTCTCCAATCGTAGCAAAACTTGGGGCTTTTGTAGTACTCATAGATAGTAATTTTTCGTGAAAATATTTTTTTACCTAGTCCAATATTTTCCGAGGGGGAGGGGGATAAATTTTTGTGTTTTTCAGTACAATGCTTATTTCAATAATTTTTTACTCTTAAACAATTAAACATACAAATTTGACAAAGTACATTTTGGAAAGGTTTTTTCATCCTCTTTCGATTGGATATAAGCATTTTGAAAAAAAAAATTTTGACCAAAAAAAATCAAAATTAAAAATAAATTTCAATTTTTGAGGGAGAAGGATACGATTTTTTTTTAACGAAAGCTGAGGTTTTGTACTAAAAGGACATATAAATGATAAAGTGGGACTAGAATGTTTAAACATTGAAAAAAAGAATTTTCTCCAAAACGGAGCTAAAAACCGGGTTTAGAGCGCTCCGTTTTGGAGAAGTTTGTGACAAGACATGGTCTGGTTTGTGTCTTTCCCAAACTCAGCCGATTGTGGATACTACAACCGCCGTTCATAGATGGCACAGAAAATCTTGTAACTGTCACAAGAAATTTATTTCCGTGTGTCAGGAACTGCTCTATCGGGGGCACCGCTAACTCTTACAAATTAGAGATCTCCATACTTTGGCGACCTCTACGAATCGTGAATAATAGTTAAAAAGCGAAACCATTTTTTTGTAATTTTAATGTTATATTTTAAGGTGCAAAAACAGTTTTTAATCTTTTAAATATTATGACTGCGAAAAAAAACATTAAAGTGGGGCCGATTTTTTACCTTTGCAAACGCAAATACACCTCAGTCAAAATGGTAGAGCTGGGCAAAAAGCTCGAAAAGCCGTGTATAGCCGTACTTTTTTCGAGCCGAGCCCGACTCGATGTATCCAGTACTCGAAAAAGTCAAGCACTCGAGTTTTTCGAGTGCTCGACTAACATCAAGTACTTAAATTTTTCGAATACTCGAGTGGCATCGAGTATTCGACTATATTCTGTAGTGTTTTATGGGTCAAAATAAGTGAAACCGGTCACTTGGAAAATTTTTGTCTCCAATTTTTAAGTTATCTATGATTTTAGGTAGATATATGAGTACACTTTTTCAACCTAAAATATATTTTTTTTAAATTTATTATTGAAGTAATCAGGTGTTAAAGTTTTGGGTCATTTTATTTTCATTTTATTATTACTTTGAAACAAATAAAGATAATTAAGTAAATTTTTTAAAAATTAAAGCTTAAAGTCTATAGTTCAAGGATAAAATAAAGCAATTTTGTCAGAAAAATCTACATAATTTCTAAAATATTGGAGGTTACTGATTTTTATTTTTTTTATTTTAATGCTTGGAGTTTTGCGCATCAATACATCGTAACTTAATCTTTCAAAAACATTGAGAATATACTTTAATTTTCAGTTGTTTAAAAGAATTGTTAAAAACAATTATAAATGCTGATTCTATTGATATTTAATTTTTTTTCTAAACATAAAATTTAAAAAATTTTATTTTAAATTATATTACAAAACAACTTCAAATTTCTTTTATTTTTGAAAATTAAAATCATTTAAAATATATACACTTTTAAAACATTTAATTTTCACTTTTTATCTTATGTAATTAACAATAGAGAACATTCAATTTTATAGTTGAAAAAGAAATTATATCAACTGAATTGTCAGAATTAATAGTTTATTAATATATAATTAAAAATTTATTCATTGTAATATTTAAACATTTTTGATGTTTTATTGCCGCTATTTTTTTCCTTGATTACCACTGTCATAAACATGGGTCTTCAAGACACGTGTTGGTCAAGAGTTAAACTTGAGTCGAGAAATTTAAATTATGAAAACAGGCTTGGCCACAATTTTTTTTTGGAAAATGGGCTGTCCAAATTCCAAAATTTAGCGAATAGTGACAATTTCTCTAATATCTGCGCAAAATGGACGAAAATTCGTTTCTTTACGACAGAATTCTCTCGTGGAAAAGAGTATAGGGTGATATGGGGCTCATCAAGGGGTAAACAACTCGTGAATTATGGTGTACACTTGTATTGAATTACCAATGTGAATTACCATGAATAACCTTGAATTACTGAATTATTATTGTAGTAGGTGTACACCAAATTCCTTAGTTTTTGATCAGTTATATCATGTTCTAGTCTATTTTAAAAATTGTTATTAGATTTCTTTAAATGTACTGAATTTCTACGTATTATATTACCATTCTGATTTTCTACAATATAAGATCTAGGACTGATGTGTTTTTTTAAAACCTTTGCAGATTCCCATTTTTTATTTCTTTTGTTATATACGACCGCATTATCACCGACATTTAGATCACGTTTTGTTCTACAATTTTTATCATGATATTGTTTATAAATTTCCTGCCTCTTTTTGATCTGCTGATGAGCCTGTGGCTCAACTTTTGGCTTAAGTAATTCTGAATGTATTGGAAGTTTCGTTCACATGCGTCATGGGAGTATTTCGATATTCTAATAATGCTACTGTCAATTCTTTGTTATCATCAATACATTTTTAAAGTAATTTTTTAAATACCTGTACAGTTCGCTCCGCTTGACCGTTACTTCTCGGATAGTGTGGAGAACTAGGGGTAATGGTTGATTATCGCAAACTACAATTTTCGGTATTCCATGTGTCGTAAATATTGTTTTGAGATTTATAATGACTTCACTAGCAGTTTTCTTCTGTAATTCTAACATTTCTAACCATTTTGAATAATAATCTTGTATTGTGTCGCCATGACCTCTGTGTATATGCGTAGTCAGTATGTACAACGAAGCACTAACAAAGTTACTAGCTAGGGTTATATGGGGCTCATTATAGAAAACTTTTACAGACTACATTCAATTACTTGACTTTTTCGAGCTCTCGAGTGAATTAGAGTACTCGCATTATTGCAAATTATTAAAATATTTTTTAGATTTTTGTACTAACTTAAACAACACTTATAATTCATGAAGAAAATCTGAAAAGCTTTGAAAAAATGATAACTTTAATTTTTGTTTGAATCTTTAAACAATTGTTAATTTGTTGAAACAATTGAGTCACTTGATTGCATTTCATTCATTTTAAATGGTTTGGATAAACTAGCTTTAGTTATTACATACTTCCAATCTGAAGGAATCATCACATTCGTTTTCTTTTTTCTCTTCTCAATTAAGGCAAAATCCCTGTCACATGGAAGAAAGCTATGTTCCGTAGTTAAGACCTTTTGATTGACTTTGCAGAAATATTTTGATTTAATCAAGTAATGATATAAGGATAACATTCGCCAGTTATTGTTCTGATGAACACAACGATCACTCCAAACGATAAGTTTCCTTTCTTCGTTATTTTTCAGAAGAGGGTAATTATCCATAATATGATTCAAATCACAGGAGGCAATTTCAGCTGATCCACGTTTAGCAATGCATTCAGTCTATAAATTCATAACAGCATCACCAGTCTGAAAATTATGAATCTCAAAATTGTAGGTTGAATGTTGCCTCTGATAAAATATATTTGAATCAGTAAGTGTGGGACACAGTAAGACTTGTTGTAAGTCAACGCAGTGTGTAACGAGGTTGTTGTCAATTTCAGATCTCGAGCAATCTTCTTTTAAATTTTTGTATGAACTTTTTGCCTTTTCGTGATGCTCTTGGCTTATCATGGTTATTTTCTCATATTCTTCCTGAGAAGATGTGGCGATTCGTTGCAAATGCAATAAGTCACATTGTCTACCCACATAGCACAATAGTATGAGGTAAGGTTATGTTGAGTACTAATCGTAAGGCTCATAAGGTTACACGATATTGCTGTGGTAGGCCTGAGGTGAACTAAAAATTTCCGCCATGGAGGTAAGGTTACATGTTAGGGTGTGGTAAGTATATATGATAAGGCCATGGTAACCTTACACGTTAAGGTTGAGGTAACGGTACATGTTAAGGTTGAGGTAACGTTACATGTTAATGTTAAGGTAAGCTTACATGTCGAGGTTGAGGTAACGTTACATGTTAAGGTTGAGGTAAGGTTACATGTCAAGGTTGAGGTAACATTACCTGTGAAGGTTGAAGTAAGGTTACATGTCAAGGTTGAGGTAAGCTAATTATTAAGTTGTAAGGTTAAGGTAATGTTGTGATAAGTTTACTAGTTATAAAAAATATTGACAAAATAATAATATAATAAATAAATAAATATTAAATTAAAAAGTTAAGTTTGTTGCTCTTCTCTATTTTGGAAGCTTGACGTGAAGCAGAAAAATTTGAAAACAAATTTGGGGTGACTGGGATTTATTTAATTTTAATATTTATTTATTTATTATATTATTATTTTGTCAATATTTTTTATAACTGGTAAACTTATCACAACCTTCACATGTAACCTTACCTCAACCTTACAACTTAATAATTACCTTACTTCAACCTTGACATGTAACCTTACTTCAACCTTCGCATGTAATGTTACCTCAACCTAGACATGTACCGTTACCTCAACCTTAACGTGTAAGGTTACCATGGCCTTATCATATATACTTACCACACCCTAACATGTAACCTTACCTCCATGGCGGAAATTTTTAGTTCACCTCAGCTCTACCACAGCAATATCGTGTAACATTATGAGCCTTACGATTAGTACTCAACATAACTGTACCTCATACTATTGTGCTATGTGGGTACAAGTATTTGTACTAGGTTGCCCGAATTGTAAATTAAAATGTTCTTTAAATATATTGCCATAAGATGACTTGCTCAGTAGCACTTCTGGATGTTGCTTTAAATACGCATTATATATTCGAGTTAAATGAAAATCAGAACTTAAATACTCTTTCTCACTTTTAGAACGACCGAAATGCGATTCTTGCTTTGAAAAACTGGCAATGTGATTTTTAACTAAAGTCAAAGTACTTTTGTTAATTAAATAAGGTCTCGATTTATGTTTTCCACGGTTGTCTTTTGGGATAGCGATTCTCATTTTCAATTTATTTTGCAGTGTCTCAATGCGTCTATTAGTTATTGAATATGTATAAATTAATGTTTTTTTGCAAACCGGTTTTCCTTTAAGATTATACTCAAAAGAGTCTCCTTTCGTGATGAAAGGTCTGTTTTGCCCTTCTTTCTTCTTTTAGTTTGGCACTTTTTTATACAATCACAGAGAATGAAGGATTGTTCATCAAAAGGAACTTTGTAAAAAGCTTCATAATAACTCAACTTATCTTGTAATGTTATCCCGATACATCAAGTTTTGTTACAAGTTCGTGGATTACAAATTCTATTCTGTCAAAAGTACGATATAATAAATAAAAAAAATAAAAAGTTATTTTAACTATATAATTTAATATTCCATTTTATATTTTTATTTTTAAATAAATGTACATTACAATTTGTCAAATTCGTTAATAAATAAAAAAATTATTTTACAAAGCTTATATTTACTTACTGCGGCGGAACTTTTTTATCAATAAGTTGTTTTTTTTGCTCGAGATATATGATTGCCCTTCATTTTTTAACATTTTCTTTTTATGTCTTTCCAATCATTAATATTTATTTTTCTCTTCTTGCTGTTATTTAAATGATTAATAGCATTTGGAATACCTAAACTATTTTTGTCACACATTTTGGTTATGACATTCATATCTGACATGAAGTTATTGCTAAGTAAAATTAATAAATTGTGTTTTTATTGTGCCATAGATCGTTATTCCAACCAGAAAATGTGTTAAATAATATAAAATTTTGCATTTTATATCATTTCTTTGCACATTTTAATCACATTTATGTGTTAGTTGGTATTAATTGTATGTGATTTAATCATAATCTCATTTTTGACAAAATGTGCCATAGATCATTATTCTGTGGAGGTCTTCAATTAGCTATGGTAAAGTGGAAAATACACCTTGCTTCTATTGTAATGGTTATTATTTAGACTCAAATGAAGGCTGGGTCGCTTGTTCTGTCTGCGGCCAATGGGTTCACTGAAGTTGTGCTCTGGTGTCGATGACGAAGATGAAGATGCAACCTTTACTTGTGATATTTGTCGACAGATATAGTTTGTTTTCTTGAGTACTCGATCTTGCCCGCCGGTGGGTCAAGATGGGGAGATTTGCAATTTTTTCCATATTATTAATTTTATGATTTTATAAGAAACAGATGGCCTTTGTACGCCTTTATTACGAAAGACTGATTCCCAAATATGAGAATTAAAAAATAATGTGCTAAAGACTTCTATTTAGTCTCAAATTATAGCTTTATTTGTGCACTTTAAGACCCATATGCGTAAGATAAAAAAAATGTAAAAGATTTTTAAAAAAGTGGGGGTAAATACCCCCAAAAATGTACTTTTGACGGATTTTAATATTTGTTTCTCCTTAACTTGACGTGCTGGAAACTTTATTATAGTCTTAAATTAAAGTTTGAACCTTTACACGCTAAACTAGTTTGAAGTATAAAATCGTGTACAGCGCATAAAAGTACATTGAAAACCACTCCGGTATCTTAAGAAAAACCTTGTAGACCTGTGTATTTTTTGTTTTTTGCGCTTTAAACCTTAAGTACCCCGTCTTGCCCCACTCTTTCCTAATATGAAACATTATAATTAGAGAAATAAATATTTGAAGTATTTAATTAAATGAATAAATAAATAAAAAGAGAAAAAGCATAAATGAACAAAAATACAGAGAACGTATAAACAAGAAATGTGAATAAAAATGAAAAAATAAATAAAAAAAAAGATTAAAAAATGAAAATATATAATTGAATAAATAAATAGGAATAAAAAAGGTAGAACTAAATTTTAAGAAATTTACATCTTGTTTAACATTTAAAAGAGAAATTTTGATTTTTTTCTTTTTAAAATTATTTACTTTTCGTGTTGTACTACTTAAAAATGTTGAGAAAAAGCGTGAACAATATTTTACTCCACACACACACACATTATATCCATTGCGTGCAATTAAATAATGTAAATTGAGGTCAAGATATTTCTTTGTTGTTATTATTTCTTTTCACTTCTTCTATATAATTAATAACATAAAAACTTTCTTTCTCTTAAAGCAGACGGATAATGGAAATGGAAACGTAAATATCGGTGTGAATGGTAACGGACCCATTAATGGAAAAAGTAATCAGTCAGGATCGTCAATCCTAATAAAAGCTGAAGATTGCAGTGATTCAATTTTAATTGATCCTGGCTGTCAAGATATTTCCACATTACGCAGTGATAGACAAAAAACAACTAAAGAATTGTCGCACGACACTAGTGAAAAAAAGTCCGAGGCCATTGACGTCAATTCCGGTAAGTCTTGTTTTATTTGGTTTTTGATATAATGATAATGACAAATTTGTCGCCATTTTAGTAATACGTCACAATTTTTATCATTCTAATATTTAAACCTTTTGGAAAAATTAGCTTAAAGTGTATACTCTTGTATGCTGTTGGGCGATTTTATAAATCCTAAATGGCGGCTAAGATATAGAGCTTACAGTCGAAGAATAGGAAAATTGCTTTTATTAAAAGCCAATTAATAATCACTCTGATCTATTCAAAATAATCTTGCAGGAGGCATTTAGGGGTCACAGAATAAGAATCATAAGTTAGATTTATAAAATTAAAAATGTCTGATCCAATATGGTGGAAAAATGTTAAATTCTCTTCGATTAGCTTCAAATTTTTTACTTGGGGGTTTTTAAGGTTTTTGATTATGAATTCAAGGTTAAATTTAAAAAAGTCAAAATGTCGGAACCAATATGACTATAATAATAATCTTAAAATTTTGTGTTGGAAATTTTAAAAATTTGCTTATAATTTAAAGTTTGATTATTTGTGAGGTAGATTAATAAGTATCAGAATTTTCAAAAATTGGGTTTGCTGAAAACATGTTTTTTGGGGATGACTAAATAAGAATCGGAGGAAATTTAAAAAATTTATACTGATATATTGGGCCCGCTATTTTTAATTTTGTAAATAACTGATAGATTCTTATTCAGCGACCCTGAAAACCTCAAGTAACAAAGAAGCAAATCGGAGGAAATTTAAAAACTTTATTCCGGCATATTGAATCCGCCAATTTTCATTATATAAATTGTAACAAATCTTCAGGCTTTCCTATTTTCAAAAAATAATCGCTTTTTAATTTCGATAAGCAGATTTTAGTATTAGCTCGTTTAATTGGGTATAGCGTAACCAATTTGGTAAACAAATCCTGGACTACAAAGATATAGGAAACACCGGCCCGCGATTTTGGCAGAGGTCCATAAAAATCGACCGCGATTAATTTATTTGGTCTTTCTCTCGAGATAATTTTAAATCATTGTACATAACAAAAAATCATTATTTTTATTCGCTGAAATCTCGTTCCCGAAATTGCGACTGAAAAAATCAGCAACTAGGTTGTCGGATCCTTTGCAGTGGGTAATATCAAAATTATTCTCCTGCAAAAATAGAATCCATCGCATTAAACGTGCGTTTTGATATGGTGTAGATAATAAGAAAGTCAGCGCTTGATGATCGGTTATGACTTCAAATTTCCAACCGATTAAGTAAACTCTAAATTTAATTATCGAATATATAATTGCTAACAGTTCTTTCTCGGTGGTAGTATACCGATATTCAACCTGGGTTAAAACTCTACTCGCCAACGAAATTATCCTATTATTTCCTTCATCATCAACCTGATACAGTATGCCACTGATACCAATATCACTGGAATCTGTTTGCAATCGAAAACATTTTCCCGAAAGGAAGTGACTCAAGGTCACGGATTTGAGAAAATTTTCTTTAATATTACGAAACGCCATATTATGCTTTTCCGTCTATAACCATACCCCCTTGCTGCTCAATAGGTCTTGAAAAGGTCCGACGAAGTCTGCGTGCCTTACGCTAAACATGCGATAATACCCACACATACCTAAAAAAGCTTGCAACTGTTTTTTATCATTAGGGGCTGGAAAATCAGTAATAATCGATAACTTATCCTCGTCGCATCGAATACCTTCGGCGGTCAAATGAAATCCGTGGAAAGAGACTTTTTCACGAAAAAAACGACTTCTTTAAACTCAACGTAAATCCTGCGTCAATTAATTTTTCAAACAACCTAGATAAATGCTCTATATGTTCCTTAAATGTACGTGAAGCAATTAAAATGTCGTCAATATAACACGATATAAATTTTGAAAGTTCCTGCCCTAACGCTACATTTAGAGCTCTTATAAAGCCACTACCAGCGGTTTTCAATCCGAAAGGTACTCGTGTAAATTGATATAAGTGTCCATCATATAGGAACGCTGTATATTTTCTTGATTTTGGGTCAAGAGGAATCTGCCAATATCCCATGACTAAGTCTGTGGTTGACAAAAATTTAGCTCCTTCGAATCTTTGCAAAAGTTCCTCAATAATTGGGGGACATTCCTTATCCGAAAAAATAATCGCGTTGATAAATTGAGCATTCAAACATATCCTAACTTGACCATCTTTTTTTATCACTATTCTTAAGGGGTTGCAAAATTCACTATCGGAAAACTCTATTATATTTTGATCAAGCATTTGTTAAATTTTTTTACTAACTGCACCTCTCTGACTAAAAGCAACAGGATATGATTTTTTAACCACTGCCTTTTCTCGAGTCAATTTTATTGAATGTCGATACACATTCGTACATCCCGGTTCATTTGAAAAAACTTCTTCGTATTTAAATATCAATTCTCTTACTTTTGTTTTTTGTGATTGATTGAGGGAATTCAACTTAGAAACATAATCGTAAACCTCCTCTCGATACGCGTCTCTGCCATTCGTCAATTGTCGTATTTTTCACTTGGAAATAAATTATTATTCTCGTGCCAATTATTTCCTTCATCCCCCTGGCAATCATCCGATCTCGTTATCCCCTCTCCCAGACTACAGCCTGATATTTCTGCGTTATACCACCTTAAGTCATCAGCCTGTATTACTCGGCAAGAAGAATTTTTGCTTCTTGGCATACGGAACGTAACTTTTTCACTCGGTAAAAGTTCTCCTTACAGTTTAATAGTTTGTTTACCTATATCGATGATACCCTTGAATTGGGAGAACCAATCTATTCCTACTAGTACGCTTGTTGTGAAACCAGGCACCACTAAGAAAGGAGCCACGAATTTTTTATTTCCAACTTCGAGAGATATCTGCACTTGACGTCTAATCGTCGTGGCCTTTGCTACCAACTGCTACACTAATAGTGAGATTACGCACCGGAAGTTCAACCAAATTAGACCGATCATGCAACGTCCTGCAAAAGTTCTCCGAAATCACCGTGACCTCACTGACACTATCTACTAATACGGCCACATCAACCTCGCCGATTTTTGCTAAAATTCGCGGACTTGCTATTTTAGTTTCGCAAGCACCCGTATTTTTTATTTCGTCCATTTCAACGTCCCAACACAGGTATCCCCCTTGTCGCCAATTATGGACACGTGATTCCCCACTATTACGCGTATTCATTTGCTGCCCGCTCGTACCAGGTTCATTTTTTTATTTTCATTTGGACCTGCTATTCGCGATTGTTTATTATTATTACCGGAATTATTAACGTACAACGAATTTTTATTTGAGGAGCTCTCTCTTTCCGCATCGAAACGAGTCACATCCAATCGCGACAAAGCTTGCATAATCTTTGCAGTATCAATATAATCTATAGTGGCCAAAACTTCTCTTGCTCGTTGAGGCAATTGCTTTACGATCAGATAATTAATCTCATATTCTTGCAAAAACGACAAACAAAATTTTGCATTTCTCATTTGCTCGGTAAAATAATCTTGTAATGATCTATCAGTCGATTGGAATCTCCGATTTTCCCATGCAGATTTCGCCACCATACACGTCTCCATATAATAAAATTCTTCTAGAAACTTATCTTTAAAGTGCGAATAATTAATAAATGAAACGATCTCGCGTCATGCCACATTTTTGCTTTGCCCACTAACGCGTCCTCGATAATTATCAACTTTAAACCCTCTGAAATATTTTTTCTTTTAAAATATTTATCTAATCATTTAATAAATTCCATTGGATTCTTTTTATTACCATCAAATTTTGGCAATGGCATGGAAACCTGCAGGGATTCAAAGTAATTTAACATACCTCGCATAAAATCGTTTTGATCCCCATTATCTTTACTTTTGTAATTTCCATAATTACCAAACTGTTTTTCGTTATTTATGTTATTTTCTATTTCTTTATGTACTCTATCACTTTGCTGTGTATCATTAAATAAATCAATATTAAAACCCCCGTCTTTATCTGTTAAAGATTGAGTCACATTCTTACCAAGGTTTTCCTTGTATATATTATCGGTTTGAAAACAACAGTCTACTCTTGTTCCACGGGCACAAACACCATCAATCTTCGATTTGTTTTCCATCAACTTTTTCAAACGAACGATTTCCAAACGCAAGGTCACGTTTTCCCTCTGTGATTCCTTTCGCTGAGTATTTATTCTATTCAACTCGTTGCTTAATTCATTAATTTCTGCCTCAAGAATTACATTTGCTTAGTAAGTCTCATCATCATTGTTTTCATTAGTGTCCTTGAACCGTGTTGTCGAAGACATTTTCATGAATAAAAAACAAATTTCAAATTAATTTTACAGATTACCATTTACAATTTTAAATCACAATACTTCGAAGGCTTCGAGTTGGGCCCCAATTGTAACAAATCTTTAATAATTAATAACTTAAAGTCAAAGAAGTGAACATGTATTGATAATTTTCAATTAAATTTCATAAAAATATTACAACGTCTAATTTTGTTGATATACAAAAAGAATGTTACTCCACATTCCACATCACATTCATTCCTCCTATGAATAAATAGCCATTTATAAAAATTCTGATCAGAAATAAACATTACTAATTTATGTATAATTCAGTCTTAGATTCAGTACTTCGAAGAAATTGCGATAAATAAAATAAAAACGATAAGTACGAATTTTATACAACACAAAAGTGTGTGGTCAACAGACATAAAAAGTAATGTCGTCAATACAAAAAATAAGAAAAGGAACAAACTCACCAATACTACGAGATTTATCTCAATATCAATTATACAATAATTGTCGCTCGATTCCGGGTCATAATAACAATTCTCGAACGAATCTCATCATTCGTCGTGGGGTTTCAGCTTCGCAAATTCGTGCAGCTTGCAGTCAAACAGAAGATTCGGCTGGTATCGATGCAATGATGTACAAAGTGAGTTTACATAGAAATCGAGATTCTTATCCGTTCAGCTTGGCGAGTTATTTTGTTAAAACAATATTTTGTATCGTCGGCGTTGAGATTAGCAATAACAGGCAAATCTTCACGCTGTGTCGTTTAATCGATATGCACAAGCCGCCCTTTAGGGCGTCGTGACAAATATATAGATTAGCCAATTAAACTTTCTCTCCTCGCACCTAACGACGTGCTCGGAGTAGTTGACCACACTGCTGATTTTTCCTTTTCGACAATACTTCACACACATTTCGCACTCACACTCCTATTACTTCAGTCTTGTCACCTTAAGGTCATGTTATTCAGTGGGAAGTTTTTCCATAGTAAAGTAAATGGGGCACATGACCACTGAATAACATAACCTTAAAAGCGCAAATCATTTTACTATAAATTTGTATCGCTACAATATCTAACTTATGATTCTTATTCTACGATCCCGAAATCCTTCTTGCAAGCTTATTTTAAATAGATCAGAGCAATTATAAACTATTTATTGGTTTTTAATCAAAGAAATTCTCGTATTTTTCGATTGTAAGCTCTATACACGGAGAAAAAGGAATTTTTGTGGTAACTAAAAATTAAGTCCACATAACAATTCTAGATTGTCAATATAGAACTAGCAATTCAACTTGTTGTTGAGACAAAAAAAAATTGTTAAAAAAGAATTGTTGTGAAAACTATTTAGATTTGTTCGAAGAACAAGCAGAATTGTTATGGATTAGTTGAGGGAACAAACCTAGATTGTCATTTTGACAATACAATTTGTTTCATTAATTATCGTTAATTCAATATATAAATTAATAGAAATAATCAAATCAATATATATAATTTAATATAAAATATATTTATAACTTTGTCTTACAATATTTTATCACAAAAGAATTTTTTTTACAAAAAATATATTTAAGTTTGATGACGCTGCAATAATATGCTGCAGAGCAAATAAATCCATAGAGTTATCTAAGAAAGGTGAAAATTAATTAATTTAAGACCTGCACGGAATAACGATCTATTACATATTTAAAAAAAATACAATTGTTATGAAATATGTTCACGTGAGTCTTCAATTAATTTTGCATGCACGAAAAAAGTGAGGTTATGTTTAGTAGAAATTGCGTTCAACTTACCGATAAATGAAGAAACTGTTTCTTCATCGATATTCCACTTTTCGAGCAGTTCGCGCACTGGTTCCTTATTGCCCGGTATTGCCATTTTTGTTTAATTTACTTATTTAAATTTAAAAAAAAGAAATGAAAAGAGCGGCACACATCCGCGAAATGTTGAGACGCGCAAATTTCGGTAATATACAGGGATGACAACGTGACAACAATTAACCTGTCAGTCCAACAAATCCGAATTGTTACATTAGCAATCGGCAAGAGATTTGCTTCTATAACAATACGGAATTGTGAACTGAACAAGCTTATCGTAACTAATTTGTATTGTTGCTAAAACAAGATACATTTGTAGCGACAACAATGCGAATTGTAATCTCAACAAACATAATTGTTTCAACAACAAATTTACTAATAACAATCCAAAAATTGTTTACACAACAACACCTTTTTTCTCCGTGTATCTTAGCCGGCATCTTGGATTTTTAAAATTCGACCAACGGCATACAAAAGTAAACATATTAAGCTAATTTTTTCAAAAGGTTTTCCATTTTTTAATGAAAACCAAAATTGAGAGATAGGGTTGTCCGCTAGGCAAAGAATGTCCCACCTATACGCATAGAAAGGGTTTGCTGTGTCAGCGAACATTTTGCTGCCACAGCAAACCTTGTTCGTTGAAATGGGGGCAGCGAAAAAGTTCGCTGTGAGATCAAACAAGTTCGCTATGACAGCAAACACGCATAAATTTTTACTAATGTTTGCTGTCACAACTAACATGTTCGCTGCTACTACAAACTTCTTAGCTGTAGTATCTAATTTTCAGAGATTTCATAGCAAACATCTGTTTACTGCTGCAGCTAATTTATTTTTTTCCGTGTATATATTAATAAATTATGAATCAATTAATTATTTAATTATTAATTCATTAGAAGGCTTTTTCTTTATGTAAGATCGTTCAGAGTTCATATAAAAAGTAATAAATTATTAATTAATTACATTAAAGTTGTGAGGACAAAGTTTATTTTAAAGCAAAATGGATTTCAAAACTAAATTCAAAATAAATAAAAAAAACCATAAAAATTGTAATAGTAATTAAAATAATACTATTAAAATATTAAAAAATAAACAAACACAAATGGGTCCTTTTATAAAAAAAACAGTTTTTTATTAATAAACCATTTCTCACGAAGTTAATGATACGATACAATTTTATTGTGTCATTTGAAAAAAAGAATAGAAATTGAGCACCTGGATAGAATAATCCGCTTTCCGCATGAGAGCTTTTGAGTTAAGAGAAGGCAACGATAAAATAAAAAATTAAAAGATCGTCAATTGTTTAACAATTTTGCTTTGTTAATTAAGAGAGTTTAGTAATTCTACTTTCTCAACTTTGTTGATAAACAGTCTGCGATGAACTTTTTAATTGAAAAAACTTCCAGTTTTGTTTATTAGCATTCAAGGAAGTTGTTTGTAAAATTAAAAAAATATTCGTTAAAAACTAAGGAAAATATGGATAATTTTTAAAAAATGCGCTGTGTGCGTGTGTAAACATGACATTTTCATAAATATCTCCAAATTATGAATAGCTATTGGGCTGAATTTTTTTTTGAATTGTTAGTCTTACCTGCGGACATAAAATGAGAGTACTTTGTGATAGATTAATAAAGTTTACCTATATTTTTTTTATTTTTAATTTTGCAAAGAAAAGTTTTTTGTACATAACTTTAAAAAAATGTTAATACACCTATAAATGTTTTCTCTAATATTGCAGAGTTTTTTTAAACGCATTTTTTAAGTCTTCAATAAACATTTTTTGTCCACATTCACCGAAGATATTAAACTTTTAAAATTAAAAATATTGGAAAATAATACTTTTTTAAAAATTTTGTTGAAAAATGTAAAAGGAACTTTGTAAATATCGTTGCCAGCTTGTAGAGCATTAAAAAAACGCATCGATTGACCTATTTTTGAAGCTAATTCGATTAGAAATAAAGAAGTTATTGATATTTTAAAGAACAGAAATTGTGAGGAAATTAAAAAAAATGTATGTGGAAGTATCAAATAAAAAGTTGTGAATTAAGATGTTCATTACATGAACATTTTGCTTCCTCTTTACGATAAGCAAAAAATTAGCTTTAAAGTGAATTTTTTCATTTTATTTAATTCTATTAATGCTAATAAAATATATTCTTTTTATACATCAATCGATTCGTCTTGATGAAATGAAGATTTTAAGTTTGTTTTTAAGTCTAGATTAACATTTTATTATAAAGCAACATAATTTTTAAGAAGGAAATAAATTTCTAATAAAAGTGCGAATTTTTGGTTTTAATTATGTTTAATTCTATAAATTCAAATAAAATATATAATTTATATATACCAATCGATCCGTTTTAATGCAACGGATAAGATTATTGAAAAAAATGAGTAAAATCTTATTGTACTGGAATATAATTTTGATGAAAGAACTAAATTTTTGATAAAAAAAGGTAATTTTTTTGCTTTAATTGTCATTACCTCTATAAACTCTCATACAATTTATACTTTATATATATCAATCGATTCGTCTTGATGCAAAAAAGAAGATTTTATTGTATATTAACTTCAATATTCAATTAAAAAAAAAATTTTTTAATAGATTTTTTAATGTCCATCAATCCATTTCGAGATATTTTTATGATAAATATTCCTAGCAATTTTCAGCCGAATTCGTTGAAACCTCTTCGAGTTATCGTGTTCACAAAAATCGGGATCCACACACACATACATACATCCGGACAATTGTTCAGGGTCTTATATAACATAGTCCTATATAGAAGAAAATTTGTCAAAAGGATTTTTAAACATTTTGTAAATTAAACGACTACAAAGCTTCCTCACGAGGAAGCAAAAGAAAAAAATATTACAGTAATTGAGAATAATTTTTCAAAATTTATACTTTATTGTTATTAACATCTCTATGAGGAAGCAAAGTGGTCATGAAATGAACACAACGAGATTTACGAAAACGAATGAAATGAGCACCATAATTATAACAAAACATGGTTGTGTACAAACATAATAGTCTTCTAAATAAATAATATGCTATTAGAAACAATATTATTTTAGACATTGTAATAATATAGATGTTCAATTCCTTATTATTGTCTTACAAAAAAGCTTTTGAATTAAATACTTAAAATTTTAATTTCAATTATGTTTAAAATACTTTAAAAATAATACGTGGATTTTGTAAAAATTAGATTTTTAATTAGTTTCATAGTTATTACTTAATAATGTAATGAGTTTAATTTTTGTAATATTTAATAAATAAACAAATTAATGTAAAAACAAATATAATTTAATTACTAAATAAATGGTTACATTGTTATTATTTTTATTAAAATGTTGTACACTGAAAAAAATGTATTTGATTTAAATAATTCATATTATTTGAAAAATATTTAATTGATTCAAATACTTTTTAGTTGGATCAAAAAATATGTATTTGATTCAAATAACTTGAATTATTTGAATCACACTTATTTGAACCAAACAAATAGTATTTGATTCAATTAAATAATTAATTGAATTGAATAAATGAATTTATTTAATACAAATAATGAGTAACTTAAAACTAATCTTTTATTTATTTTATTCAAATACTTCGTATATTTGATGCAAATAAAAATTATTTGACACAATAAATTTATTTTATTGATTCTTATAAACTTAATTATTTAATCCGAATAATTCATTATTCAAAGCAAATACACTATTTTATCAAGACAAATAAAAAAAAATATTTGAATCAATTAAATAATTATTTGAAACGAAAATAATGAAT
Organism: Leptopilina myrica (nomen nudum); assembly: GCA_032872475.1. Classification (NCBI taxonomy): domain Eukaryota; kingdom Metazoa; phylum Arthropoda; class Insecta; order Hymenoptera; family Figitidae; genus Leptopilina; species Leptopilina myrica (nomen nudum). Next base: position 24,985,807 of record CM065460.1, on the reverse strand, counting down.
TACTTGAAACTGTTCATTTATTTATTTTACTTAAATATTTCATATATTTAATACAAATAAAAAATATTTCGACAAATAAATGTGTTATTTGGATACAGAATATACGACAACTGGCTTTGATATAGTAGATCAGCCCGAGTTCTCACCAAGTCTCAGTGGCGGTTTGGCTTAAATAGGTGCGTTTATAGGCCTGCGGTCTACGTTATAAGCGGGGGGACGTGAGATCTATGCCACGTGCGAGCGAATATTTTCATTCTTCGTTTTAAGCGTTATATAAAATAATAAAATTGTGTTTTATGTTGTGAATAAAAATTGTGTGAATATGTTTATAAATAATGTTAAAAGTCTGTTGAAAAATCAGTTAATGTATATGGGCGATTCCACGTGAGATTTAAGTCGACCTCTTAAAATCGGCGGAAAATATTTTTTTTAATTCTGTATCGAAAAAAAACAGATACGTATTTTTTTAATTATGTTTAATTGTTCAAATTTTTGAGTTATGAATTTTCGAAAATTTGGACTTTTAATTGTAGACCTCTATTCAGTAGCTTATAAGTCCGAAAATATTGAGTTTAGGAAAAAGTTCTTAAAGAATGAAAGTTTTAGTTTTCTTTTGACTTTTAAGAAATGTAAACAAAAATATATTTTTTTAAATTTTTTATTAAAAAAAAATTTTTTTTATAAACAAATTAATTTTTTTTAACTTTGGGCCGGATTTTCTTATATTTTTAAAAAATTTTTTTGTACCTTATAATATAGAGAAGATTTTTCAAAAAGTCCCGAAATGGGCCTGATGTGTTAAATGAGTTTTAAAATATTTTCAAAAATCACTTGCAAGCATCACAGTAGGATTTTTTTTACATTTAACTTTTTAAAACTGTTTACAGCGCAGACCTGTAATTTAAAACAAAGAACTCTCAAATATATTAAAAATTATACCTTGTAGACAGTTTTAGAAAGTTAATTGTAAAAAAATCCCACTGTGATGCTTCCAAGTGATTTTTGAAAATATTTTAAAACTCATTTAACACATTAGGCCCATTTCAGGACTTTTTGGAAAATTTTCTCTATATTATAAGGTACAAAAAAATTAAAAAAATATATAAAAAAATCCGGCCTAAAATTAAAAAAAAATAATTTGTTTATAAAAAAAAATTTTTTTTTAATAAAAGATTTAAAAAATATATTTTTGTTTACATTTCTTAAAAGTCGAAAGAAAACTAAAACTTTCATTCTTTAAGAACTTTTTCCTAAACTCAATATTTTTGGACTTATAAGCTACTGAATAGAGGTCTACAATTAAAAGTCCAAATTTTCGAAAATTCATAACTCAAAAATTTGAACAATTAAACATAAATAAAAAAATACGTATCTGTTTTTTTCGATACAGAATAAAAAATAATATTTTTCGCCGATTTTAAGAGGTCGACTTAAATCTCACGTGGAATCGCCCATATAATATATACTTACATAAAATATAATAAAATATTAATGAATTAAACAAATACTAAATATTTTTTTAAAAAATTTGAATTAAATATAGAATGAAATAATTTTCGTAATTGATTCAAATAATTATTTACTAGCTTGAAATGTTACATTTATTTGATTTTATTACTGTCAATAATTGATTCAAATAATTATTTATTAGATTGAATTTTTTTATTTATTTGATTTAAATAATTTGTATTTGATTCAAATAAATAGTTATTTGATGCGATAAAATCAAATATTTAGGTCAAATAAATACCTATGTATTTGGTTCAAACACACATTTATTGGATTATAACCAAATAAATGATTTATTTGGATCAAATAATTTTTATTTGATCCAAATAAATTTTTTTTCAGTGTATGTAAGAAGAAAAAACAGAAACTGCATACATCTGTGAGTATATGGGCAAATCCATAAAACTTTCGACTTTTAAGAAAAAATTTTTTTAAATTAATTTGTCTGCACATAGATGTCACTTTACATACGTGTTAAAGAATGTTTTAGCACCACAAATTCGTATGCGTAATTCATTTTTAACTCATGCCCCCAATGTTTAACACTTATTTTATTAACCCCTTTTGGAACTAAAATATTATAAAATGAACCAAAAATGTGTAAGACCTTCCCATCAATTAAATCAGTTGAAACTTTTAACTCGGAGGTTTTTGGGATCGCCGCTGGACAATCGGAAGTCGGTTTTTCAAAATTCAAAGTAACGGCTCTATTATGATGAATGACAAATTAAAATATTTGGATTTGATTGAAACTCGTTACTCATCGGTTTTTGGGGTTGCTGATTACGAATTTAAAGTTTAAATTTAGAATAAGTAATTAAAGTTTTTGATTTTTAAGAATTCAACTTCTGAAATTTTAAGCATACTCTTAACTTAAAAAAAATGATAGTTTTCAAAAATGTATAAGTTTAAATAAAATCACGATTTGTATTAACATCTTTAAATTGTTTCTGCAGGAATACAAATACAGGCACACTAACAAAAAAGGTCTTAAAATGTTCGATTTTTACTGTCTATTTAGAAACTTATTGAACTTTTATTTTTATTCTACTCCACACTAGGTATTTTCATAAGAAGACGTTTAATTAAATTTTCTTAAAAAGTGTCATCATTCGATCAAACCTTCATATATTTTCTTACAATCGTAGCACACTAATGGGATAGTGAAAACAGTTTGAAAACATACGTCTTTTAGCTATTTTCCTTGTATCTCAATTCAGGTTAGTGTCAATTTCTGTCAAAACATGAGCTCTGTAAATAACGTGGACAGTACTTTCGGCAAAGGGATACAAAATTTTTTTTTGTTTTTCCGAAATAATTTTAATATCGTTTTCGAAAATTGTGTTTTTTGCTCGTTTGCAGTTATTTTTTGTTATTATTCTTATTATTCTTTTTAGCATTGTTTTTATTTTGAAAATATTTAAATAAACGAAATTGTTTTTTGTATTACATTTTTGTGAAAACCACAAAATTAAATTAAAATTTTTGTAACAAAACATTTATTTTATTAAAAATTAATTTTTTAATTATAAACCAGAGAATATTTTTTTAATGAATATTAAAAGAATCAATAAAAATATTTCAACTGTTTAAATTTTAGAGACAATTTGTTGCAATTTGATAATTTCAAATGTTTAGAATATAAATATTGCAATAATTTTTTATAAACAAAATATAACATTTTCGAGATGAACGAGTTTCTGTTCTGCATTGAGCAGAATCGAGGAAACGACCTCGTCCCTTGGTAGCAGGATAAGACGAAGAGAGCCGCCATAAAAGTGTACAGCTTAGAATTGCGGGTTGGCAAGTTCCTGGAGTAGTGCAGTGGGTTTGTCTGAATAGAGGTGGCTGATATACATATGTATAGTTCCTACTTCTCGCCCACTGTCAGACTTCGAAGCCGATATAGACGACCTAGAAGTGAGCCTCAAAGAATTCAAGCTGGATGCCATCGTCACTATAGATTTTAATGCAAAATCGACAGAGTGGGGCGAAACAAAGCTCGAAAAAGAGGAACTCTAATCGGAGGGAAGATTAGCCGAACAGTCTGGATTTGGAGGTGAGGACTGTGAGGAGCATGATTGTCATCGCGTGCGACGCGTCAATGCTGCATCTCAAAATCACATTTCCCATAATAAGATCCTTGCACTGGTGGTCAGAGGAGCTGGCCTCCTTGAGAAAAGAATGCTTCAAAGTAAAAGGATTTATACCCTCTGTAATGTGTTAAACCTCTGGATAATGCCTCATCGTATAGGCCTATATGCCTGTTACATACGATGGGTAAACTTCTAGAGGACATGGTTCTCCAAAGAATTGAAACTAACTTGACCGGGTAGAATGGTCTACCCGAATACCAATTTGGTTTCCGCAAGTACCGATCCACAGTTGATTTCACTAATTGTAAGGCAGTAGTGAACCTAGCCAGAAAAGGAAAAAATAGATTGGAAAAAAATAAATTCTGCGCGTTGGTGTCAATTGACATAAAAAACGCGTTCAACACCGCGAAATGGACCAATATAGTTCCCCACCTCGCAATTTAAAGTAGTTATTCCGATTGAGGCAGTAGCTGCTGTCATTGCGCATTGCGGCTCAATTAGTAATATTTTTTGAGAATTATAAATATTTTCATTTAGCGGAATTTTTTGCATTAAAGATGTTTTTGTTGTGTATATTAATTTATTCTGTGCTATATTTGTCTTGTTACAATTTTAATTTATTTTTTTATTGACTACACCTTTCCTCGAATTCACAGCAGAAATCATAATTACGTAAAGCTTAACCTAATATTCAGTATTTATTTATTAAAGAAACTACTTTAGGTACCCGGACTCCATCCGGCGAGCGGATTCCGTAGCAATTAAAAAAATCAAATCAATACATTACATTTAATAATCTTATAGATTTTCATTATTAAATTTCAGTCCACTTACAGAGTCTCATTTGAGCTGTCATGAAGTACGGTCGCATATTCGTGAGCTCCTGTTTACTAGAAATAAAGGCTTTTTTCTTTTGTGTTGGAAATTAATGCTGTTGAACGTTTTCATTTTGCTATAATAAAGTAAATTCCTTTTTTGTCGTGAGTTTAGTGCAGTAACTGTCTCAATATGACTGTGCCTATAAGTTAAAGTGTTTTATTGAAATGCCTAGAAGCTCAAAAAAAATTCAAGAAGGATATAGTGGAAAAAATCAAGAGTGAGATAGGTACACTTTCATTGGAAGTCAATTTGAATAAAAAATAAATTTTATTTACCCGATAATTTTGACCACACATTAATCTTGGAGAATGGAATATCTGCAACAGATAATAAGAGTAAGGATGTTCAAGATACGTTAAGCCCACCAACGTTAAAAAGGAAAAGAGGTCGCCCTACTGGAAATATTAACGCTAAACATAAAAAACAACAAAACGTTTCCCTGGATATATATGTCAATAGGAAGACATCGTTCGAAAAGGATGGAGTCTCCGAAGACGACCAGTGACTACAGTGAACAATAACACACATGTGTAACATTAATGACACAGATGAATCTACAATCTACCCCATTCCAGAGACGAAACTTCTCCTCAACCAGATCAATAGAAAAATAGAAAATCTATAGAAAATTTGTTTTTGGAATGTAATTCTTAATAGTAATGTAATAATATGTTTAGCAGATACTTGACGTTTTTAGGACTCCTAAATGTTTAGAGACGTAACCAATTTTTTCAAGCCTTGCGATTATATATAAGACGACAGGTAGCGGGAGTGTGGAATTGATGGCCTGCATTAAAAATAGATGCTTTGTATCGTGTTCTATACTAGATGTATTAAATATTTGGATATTTGTGAAGTTAAAAACACATACAGAAAGAACTATAGTGGGGAATGTATATTGGCCGCCGTCTGCAAATACAGAATTTTGTGTGGAATCGTTATGTGATCTTAAAAAAAATATGACAGAAAGTTTTAATAATGCATATTTTATAATAGGGGAGACCGGGGCTAAACCGGACGGATCTGGTCTTTGACCAGAAAACTCATACAAAAACATACTTTTTGCTAAAGTGTAATATACCGTTTTGAAGCTTGTACTTTCACCTACAAATCGCACTTGTTCGATTTAAAAAAAGTACAATAGCTTTAGAGATATATTGCTTCGAAGGTGACTAGCTCAAAAACGAAAATCCGAAAATTGGTGGGGCTAAACCGGACACCCCATGGGGCTAAATCGGACATGGCCAATTATTTAAAGAATGAGATACAAATTTTCTTTTTTTTTGTAAAAAAGTCAAATCTATTCTTCTTTTATTTATTTGTAGATAGTTCTATACAAAGAATATAATATAATATGTAAAATCGGTAACTAATATAATATAAAATGAATTATAGTCTACAGGCTTGTCTGTTTGTAGCAACTCGCTTGCGAATTCGAGTTTTAATATAAATTCTTTATTTATTTATTTATAAAGTGGTTCTAAGCAAAGAATAAAATATTACAGGTGGAAGAATTTAATCAATTATCCGAATCAAAATCTCTCGAAAATAAATTTCTTGAGTAAGCACTAGATTTCGTTATGAAAATACAATACTTTTCATATGTATCGACAGCACATCCGTCCTAATACAGAAACCTGCTTTTTCTGAAAATTATTTTTTCGAAATTAGGACGGCTGTGCTGTCGATACATATGAAAAGTATTGTATTTTCATAACGAAATCTAGTGCTTACTCAAGAAATTTATTTTCGAGAGATTTTGATTCGGATAATTGATTAAATTCTTCCACCTTTAATATTAATACTACCGAATGATAAATTCACTCTCTTCAAAATATAAAATAGTTAATTAATATAAAATAAACTAAAGAATTCAAAGATTTGGTTGTTTTTAATCACGATGTCCGATTCAGCCCCACACCGTCATCTAATAATTAACCTGCAATATATTTTTTCATCTTAATGTTTTCCATTAAACTTTTTTTCTACTAAACTCAGTACACCTTGAGCTAAAAGAAAAATGACCGTATGATATTTGCACTTTAATTTTAACGATAAAAACCCAAAAAAATGAAAAATTTTTTTTTTTACTTTTACATCAAGAAATGACATTTTTATATATTAACGGCAACTATTATTACAAGAAAATTGACACGTTCCTAAAACCTCATGCAGCATATGCATCACGAAATTGCGCGTTCATAGGTTATTTACACGATTTGAAATTCTTCACGGTTTCGGAAATATTTGACTTGTCCGGTTTAGCCCCGTGTCCGGTTTAGCCCCGGTCTCCCCTAATGGGTGATTTTAATGCGCGACTATGTAATCTAAATTGTTTAGATAAAGAATTGTTTTATTCGACTAATATGTTTAGTAGTAGAACTTCATTAAATTAATTAACGACAAGAAGAGGCAAGTTACTTAAGGAGACAATGGAACAAAATAGCCTCATTTTATGTAATGGTCGGGCGGGCATAAAATCAAATAATGTGTAGAAATTCACAAAAATAAATTTAAAAATGTTTGAAGTACGTTAAAATATAGTCTAAGATCAGAAATTAATTGGAATTTATATTTATTTTAACAAGCAAAACATATATTCTTATTGCAGAAATTTATATTTATTTAAACAAGTAAATAATTATTTCTTATTCCAATCACATAAAGTGACGTTGAAGACACAATTGTTAAAAGTACAATATTCGAACTTTAAACGATCTTTTTTCAGTGTTGTACCTATGTCATCGCTATTTTGGTTGTCCAAATCTTCTTTACCTCCTCTGGTTATTGGTAGCTGAACAGTTGATTCTTTTTCAAATTTTAATTGTATTCCCGGTTTAGCAGAAAACAATTTACTACTGCCCATTAATTGTTTATTTTGATTTATGACTGGTAGAATTATTGGTTTTTTGTTTGCAGTAGTAAAACCACTTTCTACAACTCCACCTAAATAGAAATTATTTATGATAAAAAATTCGATTTCAGTGTATTTTTATAACAAAATAAGAATTTTTTGGCTCACTAGGAGTTGGGTAAAGAGTTGTAGGACAGAAATCTTCCGGAAACACCGACCAATTCAAATTAAAATCAGATTTTTCATTCTCCTTTTCGGAATTTATCTTTACAGTAGTCGATGGTCTTGATCGTTTAATTGTGCTTATGATATTGTCATTTTGTTTATCTAAATCATTGTTCTTTTCTCTTTTTCTACTTTCTGATGGCTGAACAATTGTTCGATTTTCACAATTTAATTTAATTCCAGCTTTACTAGGAAAAATTTTACTGCTTCCAATATCTGGCTTATTTTGATTGGTTACTGGCATAATTATTTGCGATGTACTTGCTGCGGTAGAAGCACTGTTTACTGTCCCTGAAATAAGATACAACAAATTAAAAGTGGTGTAGTTTTTTTTAAATAAATTGTAAAAAGAAATTTTCGTAATATTAATATTTTTTCACTTACTTGGAATTCGGTTCAAGTCATTTGAAAGAAAATCGTCAGAAAAATCTGACCAATGCAGATTGTAATCGACTTCAACATTTTCGATAATTACTGGCAAACTTTTCGACGGTTTTAAGGGAGTATTTTTCGCAGCTTTTTGAACAATACCATCAAATATCATTTGCCTATTATGCATTGAATTTTCAATATAACCCTGAGCTATTAGATCGGACCGCCATATCCCCAGCTGTTTCACCATTTGCATGTTCGCACCAGAATTGGAAAAAAGCGTTGCCGATGTTCGTCCTGCGTATTCGTTCTTGTTATAATTTATCGATACTAAATACTTATTGCCTAAATCTTCTACATAATATTCAACCTTCATATTCGTAATTTCGTCGCAGCGTAGAGAGCCGCAGATTCCGAATATAAGTGTAGTATTATTTGGAAATCAAAAAGTAAACAATTATTATCTTCATAGATAAATAAATATAATCTGGAGCTTCGTTCATAAATTTCATGATTTGATTCCATCTTAAAACAAGCGATTTTTTTGGTTTATAACCTTTGACATTTATTTTTATAATGCTTTTCAAATTTAAAAAAATTGCTGATATCAATATTGTCTTTTACATTCAATGTCTATCGTAACATGCTCCAAATACTCCACAAAGTTGGTGGTTTTAGTTTTTCTTTTAATTGATTGAAATAGACAATTAAATTGTTTTCTTCCGATCCGGATAGAAAATTTTTATTCTCCTCTCGCCACTTTTTGTACGCGTTGTAAATTAGCAGGTAACGATCCGAAGATTTTTTTGGTAGTGATTTACTTTGTACAATAATTCCTGCCTCTTTGTCAAAGTTTCACAAAATTTCTTCTTAATCTGAAGAACCTTCCGACGAGGAGTTTTCCATTTTCAAGGGTTTGTACTTGTTTATACACTACAAATTCGAAACTTGAGGTTTTGTTTAATTCACGTGTCAACACGGGATATGCAATTTGCGTTGTTATGTACAAAACTCACGATTTTTTAATTGAACCTTTAACAGAAAATTCTAATCACTTGTCAGTTACATTGATTTTTAAATGGAATAAACTAGAATATTGTAATTTTTTTCATCTCTCTATGTCATCAAATTTATATTATAATAGTTTACGGAGTGAAGATTTGTATAATAATTTTGTTACGGCAATTCATCATTCAGCACATGAAACTAATTATTTGAAAGAAAAATATATCCCTTTAAATGAGCATGTAAATAGTAATAATAATAAAGTATGGTAAAAGATCAAACGACTTTTGATTCAGCGTCATTATGCCTATAAACTCATCATGTTCAAAAACTGAAAAATTTCCAACTCCTCTTTTTTATATGAGAAATTCTAAATAAAAACACCTTTTTGAATATTTTGGGGAAAAAGTACTCTAAAAAAAGTGGGAGTAGAAAATTCTACTTTTTTGTGGTTCCACACCTAAAGAAATATCTTACGAAGAGAATGTCACTTCGTTATTGTTTTATCTGTTTTAGAAAGTTTGGATTTGATCTTACCACCGAAAATGGACATTTTCAAAAATTGCTTAGATCGTCGCCATTTTGAAATAAAAATGAAATTTTTTTTTACAAATTCTTAGATAAATTATTTATTACATGTAAAAGAAATTTTTAAAATAGATGTCATAGTCATTTTAATAAAATATACTAAAAAAGCCTTCTTTTTGCCAGTTTTGAACTGGAATGTCCCCTTAACTAGAAAAGTTCAGTAATTGACACACATTTAATTTTAAGAATATTAGAAGAATTTGAACATTTCTATTTCTGTATAATCCAAAATTGTTAAATTTTTTCATTTTTTTGAAAATTATAAAATTCTTTTTTTAAAATGTTCAGCAAATAATTCCGAGTCATTACCAGGTATAGTGGTCTACACTGATCCATTTCTCTTTTAGTCCTTTTATGGTTTAAAAAGTGCAGTAATTGAAAAATATTTAATTTTAAGAATATTGGAAGAATTTGTACATTTCTATTTATGTATAATTAAAAGTTGTTAAATTTTTTTTTAGAATTAAAAAATTCTTTTTCTAAAATGTTTAGCAATAATTCCGAGTCATAACCAGGTTTAGTGGTCTACTGTGGTCAATTTCTGGGGGCGCATAAAAATACCCTAAACCAGACTTGTTAGAAATGTTATTTAATATAATTTTATTACCTAGAATATAATTTTAGTAGAATATATAATTGTTAGAATGTTAATTTGGCAGAATGTTCATTAGATCGATTATTAATGTTGTTGAATATTTATTCGTATGAATATTAATGTGACAGAAATGTAATTTGATCAAATTTTAATGAATGTAAAGAGTTGATTGATAGAATTTGATAAATTTGGTAATTTAAAGAAAATTAGTCATGTTGTAAATTTTGTTTATTATAAATCCATAATTTCTTTTTCTCCCAGCTGAATAAAACTCAAGCTTTCGCCCTTCAACGATGGGCCTCTTCAGGAGTTAAGTACTGCAAATTTTAATTTTATTCACAAAAGTACTGTTTAAATAACAAATATCAAATAATAGAAAATGAAAAAAGAAGAACAAATTACACATAACCTCAAAAACTTACCAAGCGGATATCTGTCACTAAACAACAATCATCGAACAGATATTTTTACATAAAGTGAAATTTTTACATATTACAAAATTAAAAAATCAAATATAATATTACGATCAAATATAATATTACGATGCGACTGGATTAACATCATGCCGTATTTATTGAAAAATCTCCATGAATAATAATCACATAATTTCAATTTAAACCAAACCTGTAAGATTTCAAAACCCAAATCTATGTATGATATGCGTGATATCTATGTTACCAACATTACCTGAAGGCGCCAAAATCAAAAAAGTTAAAAATCAAAGAAGTAAAAAATCACATCACAACATCATACAAAAAAATAAAAAACAACATAAAAACATCAAACTATCAAAAATTAACATTCAAACCATCAAGAAATTAATTCGTATTATGGATCAATGAGTGATAAATATTACTCACAGAAACAATTTCAGACTTTTTATTAATAGAATTGTTATTTTTAATAATATGAAAACTTTCTTTAAATTTTCTACGTCTGAAATTGGTTTCATTGAAAATTATTCTCACATTATCAAAATGAAAAAAATGGTCATTGTCTTGTGAATGTACCACCAATGAGGATTTCTTTCTGTCGCCATTTTTGCAATCTCTCCTATGCTCATTCATCCGATCAGCAATATATCTACTCGTCTCTCCAATGTAGCATACACCACATTGACATGGAATATTATATACTACATGGTTTCTATATCTGAAAATAGTCTGATCTTTATTCTTGGAAAAACACTTGAAAGGGTCTCTCTCATACGTAAAGACTACTTTCAAATCTGATTCTTTAAAAAGGTTTTTATAAAAATATGATAATTCGTCAACAAAAGGTAAAACAATAAATTTGTTTGTATCAGAAAGTAAACTAACATCATTATTTTCAATAAATATTTTTTGAATCTATCTATCTATCTATCTATCTATCTATCTATCTATCTATCTATCTATCTATCTATCTATCTATCTATCTATCTATCTATCTATCTATCTATCTATCTATCTATCTATCTATCTATCTATCTATCTATCTATCTATCTATCTATCTATCTATCTATCTATCTATCTATCTATCTATCTATCTATCTATCTATCTATCTATCTATCTATCTATCTATCTATCTATCTATCTATCTATCTATCTATCTATCTATCTATCTATCTATCTATCTATCTATCTATCTATCTATCTATCTATCTATCTATCTATCTCTGTATCTATCTATCTATCTATCTATCTATCTATCTATCTATCTATCTATCTATCTATCTATCTATCTATCTATCTATCTATCTATCTATCTATCTATCTATCTATCTATCTATCTATCTATCTATCTATCTATCTATCTATCTATCTATCTATCTATCTATCTATCTATCTATCTATCTATCTATCTATCTATCTATCTATCTATCTATCTATCTATCTATCTATCTATCTATCTATCTATCTATCTATCTATCTATCTATCTATCTATCTATCTATCTATCTATCTATCTATCTATCTATCTATCTATCTATCTATCTATCTATCTATCTCACTATCTATCTATCTATCTATCTATCTATCTATCTATCTATCTATCTATCTATCTATCTATCTATCTATCTATCTATCTATCTATCTATCTATCTATCTATCTAACTATCTATCTATCTATCTATCTATCTATCTATCTATCTATCTATCTATCTATCTATCTATCTATCTATCTATCTATCTATCTATCTATCTATCTATCTATCTATCTATCTATCTATCTATCTATCTATCTATCTATCTATCTATCTATCTATCTATCTATCTATCTATCTATCTATCTATCTATCTATCTATCTATCTATCTATCTATCTATCTATCTATCTATCTATCTATCTATCTATCTATCTATCTATCTATCTATCTATCTATCTATCTATCTATCTATCTATCTATCTATCTATCTATCTATCTATCTATCTATCTATCTATCTATCTATCTATCTATCTATCTATCTATCTATCTATCTATCTATCTATCTATCTATCTATCTATCTATCTATCTATCTATCTATCTATCTATCTATCTATCTATCTATCTATCTATCTATCTATCTATCTATCTATCTATCTATCTATCTATCTATCTATCTATCTATCTATCTATCTATCTATCTATCTATCTATCTATCTATCTATCTATCTATCTATCTATCTATCTATCTATCTATCTATCTATCTATCTATCTATCTATCTATCTATCTATCTATCTATCTATCTATCTATCTATCTATCTATCTATCTATCTATCTATCTATCTATCTATCTATCTATCTATCTATCTATCTATCTATCTATCTATCTATCTATCTATCTATCTATCTATCTATCTATCTATCTATCTATCTATCTATCTATCTATCTATCTATCTATCTATCTATCTATCTATCTATCTATCTATCTATCTATCTATCTATCTATCTATCTATCTATCTATCTATCTATCTATCTATCTATCTATCTATCTATCTATCTATCTATCTATCTATCTATCTATCTATCTATCTATCTATCTATCTATCTATCTATCTATCTATGGGGAGAGTGGGGCAAACCGCACCGGTGGGTAAACCGAACCCCCCTCAATATTTCCGAAATGGCGAAATTGTCAAAAGTGCTATTTAGAAATTTGAACAACCTTGTGTAGTATACCTTATTTTTTCAATTTGACATTTTTTACTTTTGTTTGTGCAACGCTGGGAGCAAAAGTTTTTTTTTAGTTTTTTTCTACACTTTTCCGAATTTTTTCTTAAGGAAATTCTGAGGAAATCGTGTAATATTTCCAAATATTAGGTCTTGGGTTTTGAAGGTACACACCTCAGGAATATTTACCACCAAGAATTAAAAGGTACGTATTAAGGGAGGCAGTATATTAACACGAGGAGTTGCGAAGATTATAGTGTTGGCTGCAAAAGAAGAACAGCACTGTTGTTGTAGTCAACACATACTAAAGGGGGAGGATGTTTCCAAAGACATCTGGTGATGGAGGATAGTAGCGGGGGAAAAAGGGAGAGTCAGTTTCGTGAGGCAGTGTTCCAGCGCGATTGCTTGAAACCACACGGGGAGTTTTTTGAGAAAAGTGTTGAAGTATAGTGCGGTTTTTTTGTGTAAGTTTTCTTTTTTGAGTTTACTTTCAGTATTGTTTTTCGTTTTTTTTTTACTTCTGATTATAATTTTGTTTATTAGTCTTTACTTGACCACGTGGCTAGTTTTTGAATTTTGGCTCGGGGGTGATTTTCGGTGTTGCCTTCCAAAAATTTGAGGCCTGACCACGTGGCCAATATTGGATTTTGCTCGTGGGTGATTTTCGGTGTTGCCTGCCACATGGTTAGGGCCCGACCACGTGGCCGGCGTTGGGTTTGGCTCGTGGATGATTTTTGGTGTCGCTTCCCGCGGAGCGGAAGCCTGATCACGTGGCCAATAATAATTTGGTGCGTGAATTGTTTCTGAAGTTCTTTCGACGCGGTGTCGGATATCGCTCGATTGTGCTTGTGATTTTCGACCCACAAGGGAAAGATTGTGTGCAGCGGAGTTTTCAAGCAGTGTGAAGTGCGACGGAGTTTTATTTTGAATAATAGATTTGTTATTTGTTTTGTATTTGCTCTTCAAGATTTCTTCGCAATAAACAAGGATTAGAAATAAGTTTGCTTATGTCATTATTATAATTACCCCTGATATTCCCGGACACGGTGCGTAATAAAATGGTGGAGGGAAGGAAATCAAAATGCAGGGAGTGTAATACGTAGTGAAAACGATGAAATTCAAGTGCCGCCTTGGAAATCCGGAGAGTTAATGACCGATTAAAATCAAGTTTAATGGAAATCGGAGATGGAAAGTCAAGTGTAATCCGAAGAAAGAACAGCGAAATAGAAACATGGCTTCAAAACTCTGTCAAAGGTAATAGGTCGAACTCCGATAATCTTCGAGTAGGAACGTCAGATGAGATATCACGTCGTCTAATTAACCACATGGCGATGAGTAAAAGACTTCCGATATTTGACGGGAATATTTTAGAATGGCTATGTTTCAAAAGAGCCTTTGAACAGTCGACTCACAGCGGACAACTCACAGAAGCAGAAATGATGCAGGAGACAGGAAACGAACCCAAAGCAGGAACATCTACAGGTTGACAAGGAAATACATACAATAAAAATAACAATCGTGATCAACGAAAAAGAAGATTTACCTTTACTACGACAGGAGAATCCATGGAGCAATCACCTGATGCAAAGAAACAAAATACTGATTGTACCTCGTGCAGTTATTGTGGAAGCATAGAGCACAAAACAAATTAATGTGAAGGTTTTACGCGAATTCCAAGTAGTAAACGAATGGAATGGGTAAAATCTAAAAAAGTGTGTTTTAGGTGTTTAGAATCCAACCATTTTAGTCGAGATTGTAAGTCTGCAGTGTGTGGGTACAAAGGGTGCAGAAGAAGTCATCATGCCTTGCTTCACGAAGAATTCCGATTAATGAACCAACAAAAACCTGTGGAAAGCTCGATCGAGGATGAACAAGAAAATTCTATTAATACATCATGACAAATTCTTCTTAAAATCATCCCCGTTAAACTTTACGTACCAAAGGAATTTATAAATATTTACGCAATGATGGAGGATGGTGCTTCAGTAATGCTGATTGGACAAGATCATTCACACATAATTATACTACGCGAAATTCGATCATCCACGATAATAGAACCAGTTGCTTCTTTCACACTCTTAGGTTGGATTATTTACGGAAATATGTGCGCAAAAATTAAAAGAAAAATAAACGCCACTACGATAATAAAATCAAAAACTTGTGATATTGAACAAGAAGAGAGAGAGACAGGGAGTTAACTTCAATAATTAAACGAAGCTACGATACAGAAGCATTAGGAGTTACTACAAAAAATAAACGGAATATTGAATATGAAAGAGTTGACGAGCTGCTGACGCGGAACACGCGAAGAATTGGAGAAAGATGGGAGACTGGACAATTATGGAAGTGTGACAATGTAAAAATGCCCTGCAATAAAAAGTATGCGTTTCAACGACTAAGATCAATTAAAAAAAAGGATAAAACTCCTGATTATGGAATAAAATATATACAAGAGGTTAAGAAACTGTTAAAATAAGGCTATGCAAAAAAGGTAACCCACCTGGAGGACAACGATAGAAGGTGGTATTTGCTGCATTTTGGAGTAGTAAATGTCAATAAACCCGATAATATGAGACTTGTATTTGATTGCGCTGCAGAGACTTGCGGGGTATCATTAAACAATCTAATACTCAGTGAATGTGATATGGTCAAACCATTGCTAGGAGTACTGATGAGATTTCGAGTCGGAAAAATCGCTTTTGTGGGAGACATTAAAGAAATGTTTCTACAAGTTAAAATCAATAAAAGAGATCAGAATTCACAATTGTTTTTATGGAGAGGATGTAATCGAGTTAAGGAACCAAATGTATATGCTATGTCATCAATGGTCTTCGGAGCATCATCCTCACCTCATATTGCTCAATACATCAAAAATAGAAACGCAGAAGAATTTAAAATCCAGTTCCCCAACGCCATTAAAGCTATTTTACATAGCCATTACGTCGATGACTGTTTATACAGTGTAGATAGTGAAGAAGAAGCAATGAAATTCCGAAAAATGTTAAGAATGGATTAGTGAATCCTACCAAAAGAGAAATGTTAAGGGTGATTATGTCAGTTTACGATCATTTAGGAATGATATCACCCTATACTATCAAGGGAAAAATATTACTTTAAGAAGTTTGGAGAACTAATGTTGGATGGGACGATCAACTTGAATGCAACGAAAATTCAAAATGGCTGGCGTGGTTGTGCGGGATGGATGAAGCAGAAAAGTGTACTATACCTAGATGGTATCAATCTCGTAAAACTCCCTTAGAGATCGAATTACACGTATCCTCTGATGCGAGTAAAAGCGCGTATTCAGCTGTCGCGTATTGGAGGATGGTGTATCATGACGCTCCTGTTGACATTTCGTTTATTGCTGGGAAAAGTAGAGTTGAGCCACTAAATCCTGTATCCATTCCAAGAATGGAATTACTTGGAGCAATAATAGCTTGTAGACTTGCGCAAACTATAATCGATGAACATGATATGCAGATAAATAGAAGAGTGTTCTGGACCGACTCAAAAAATGTGCTGGGATGGATAAAAACTGACTCACGCAAATACCAATCCTTTGTAGCTCATCGACTTGGAGAAATCGATGAGTTAACCAACGTGGATGAATGGAGATGGGTTCCATCAAAATTAAATCCAGCGGATAATGCTACACGGGATCATGGAAGGCTAAAAGATCAAATGGAAGAATGGATATTGGGACCAGCGTTTCTTAACAACGAATCATCAAGTTGGCCTAATCAATTGTTAATAAGTGAAATTCCTGAACCAAATGAAGAAATAAGAAAAGAACTCGTTTCCATCACCACCGAAAAGATGGAAACCCCTTTACCTGATATTGAAAGATTCTCCAAATGGTTGCGCCTAATAAAAAGCACGGTTCGTATGTTGCTCGTACCGGCAATATGGCTCCATAAATAGAATGCAGAACCAACGGTGGAATTAATGGATAAAGCAGAATGTTTATGGATAATTAAAATGCAGACGGACGCTTTCGGATCAGAAAAATCGGTTTTAATGAGAGCGGAAAAATACCGAAAAATAGTAGAATATATAATTTATCTACTAATCTAGGAATAGATGGTATAATAAGAATAGATGGCAGGATATCACGAGCTAAAGGGATACCACAAGATACCAAAACACCAATTATTTTAGACGGCAATCACCGATACACCAAATTATTGATCCAACATTATCACGAAAAGCTGGGTCATAGATCCTCAGAAATAGTTTTAAACGAGTTACGTCAAAAATATTGGATTATAAAAATCAGACCGACTGTAAAGTCAGTTACGTCTAAGTGTCAAAGTTGCAGAGTGAGAAAGGCAGAACCAGAAATACCAAAAATGGGTAACTTGCCACATGGAAGGGTAGCCCATCATCATCGGCCATTTACATTTAGTGGGATTGATTACTTCGGGCCTATGTTTATAACTGTTGGACGAAAACATTTAAAGGGATGGGGATTGATAATAAAGTGTTTAACAACACGTGCAATACACCTTGAAATAGCTGCAACCTTGAGCACAGATTCGGCAATAATGGAATGCCCTCGGAAATATACTCCGACAACGGCACCAATTTTGTGGGGCCAATAGCGAGCTAAAAAGGGCTATTGCGGAGGTCAACTTTGATGTTATCACTACAGAGATGGTGAATCGTCGGATAAAGTGGAATTTTATACCGCCGAATACACCACACATGGGAGGGAGTTGAGAGCGCCTTGTGCGGAGCGTAAAGACAGCATTAAAAACTATACTCCATGAGAGATTTCCAAAAGAAGAAACGTTAATGACATTAAAGCAGAAGTGGAACACATAGTTAACAGTCGCCCACTCACATACGTTTTAATCAATCACATGGATGAGGAAAGCATAACTCCAAATCATTTCTTAACCGGATCATCATCAGTAGATTCCAGGCCAGGACTATTCACCAACGACGATTTACTAATAAGGAAACAGTGGAAAATAGCCCAGCGTCTGGCAGATATGTTTGGAGTAGATGGGTTAAAGAATATCTGCCCAACTTGATCTGCAGAAAAAAATGAAACCAAGATGTAAGAGCATTGCAAGTGGGGGATTTAGTAATAGTGGTGGATCCTTTAGCACCTAGGAATAATTGGCCAAAAGGAATTATTGTGGAGACTATTCCCGGAAGTGATAAAAGAGTTCGTGTTGTGAAGGTACGTATTAAGGGAGGCAGTATATTAACACGAAGAGTTGCGAAGATTATAGTGTTGGCTGCAAAAGAAGAACAGCACTGTTGTTGTAGTCAACACATACTAAAGGGGGAGGATGTTTCCAACGACATCTGGTGATGGAGGATAGTAGCGGGGGAAAAAGGGAGAGTCAGTTTCGTGAGGCAGTATTCCGGCGCGATTGCTTGAAGCCACGCGGGGAGTTTTTTGAGAAAAGTGTTGAAGTATAGTGCGGTTTTTTTTGGTGTATTATTTTATGTAAGTTTTCCTTTTTGAGTTTACTTTTAGTATTGTTTTTCGTTTTTTTTATTTTTTACTTCTGATTATAATTTTGTTTATTAGTCTTTACTTGACCACGTGGCCAGTTTTTGAATTTTGGCTCGGGGGTGATTTTCGGTGTTGCCTTGCTCAAATTTGAGGTCTGACCACGTGGTCAATATTGGATTTGGCTCGTGGGTGATTTTCGGTGTTGCCTGCCACATGGTGAAGGCCTGACCACGTGGCCGGCGTTGTGTTTGGCCCGTGGATGATTTTTGGCGTCGCTTCCCGCGGAGCGGAAGCCTGATCACGTGGCCAATAATAATTTGGCGCGTGAATTGTTTCTGATGTTCTTTCGACGCGGTGTCGGATATCGCTCGATTGTGCGAGTGATTTTCGATCCACAAGGGAAAGATTGTGTGCAGCTGAGTTTTCAAGCAGTGTGAAGTGCGACGGAGTTTTATTTTGAATAATAGATTTGTTATTTGTTTTGTATTTGCTCTTCAAGATTTCTTCGCAATAAACAAGGATTAGAAATAAGTTTGCTCATGTCATTATTATAATTACCCCTGATATTCCCGGACACGGTGCGTAATAATATTCACAATAAACCATGCCCCAAAGACGATACATTTTCCATTTAAAATACATAGGATTTTGCTACTTTTTACAAATTAATTTTTTTTTCGTTAAATATTTTATTTTACATCAATAAAAAATATATATTCTTATATGAAATTTAACGCATTAAAAAAAGTTTTCTTATGATTTTTTGATAAATGATGTCCTTTAAGAGTTATTTAAAGTTAAAGTTCAACACTGTAAATTTTAAGATTTTTGTACTTTTACGGCAAAATTATTATAAAAGGATCCATATTAAATCACGCAGACATTTCGACGATATAAATTGAGAATTATTTTCGCAATGACATATGTTATCCTACTTAAATAATAAATAATTAATTAATAATAAAATGCGTATTTTATTTAATTTTAAATAGGATTCTGTTTGCACTTTTTACGAATATTTTAAGATTTTAGCAAACAATTACTTTTTTGTATTTTCTTCTATAAAATTGCATAATTTTTATATTTATTGTTGCTCTTGAGGCTCATTTTTTCCTTTTATATACTCTTTTATGTAAAATTACGCTAAATAAAAAATAATAAAAAAACAAGTGATACAAATTAAATTTTTAAAAAACATTTCTAAAAATGGACATCTTTTTTCTCTCTTTATTTTTAGGATTTATTGGTACTCATGTGTAGTATTTAACATAAAAAAACCATTTTGTATTTTTTTGTTTATCTATTAAGAGACAATATTATTTTCAATTTTTTACTAAAAATTCAAAATTCTCGCAACTTTTCAGGTTTCTATTTTCGTACGATCGCTTAATTTTTTAAATTTCAACATCAGTTTGATGTAAAAAGGAACATATGAGTAATTCTAACTTAAATGACAAATATCATAATGCCATTACTAACCATTTGATAAATTCTTATAGTGACACTTCTCTACATTTTATAAAATGGGATGATTTTTATATTTTGGATATTGAACCGTCTTAACAAACGATTACTCTCAGAAATGTTTTTCATTAAAAAAGAGGGAGAAAATAGTTTAAATAAAGTTACCGATTTAGATAATTTTTATAAATCTTACGAAATGATTCTAAATTTTATTTCAAGTAATTAACGTGATAATACTCATTGTGTTTCATTCTCTGTTCTTATTCATCTTATTGTTTTTATTTGTTTTTGTTTGTCTCCCTTCAATTAATGTTCATTGTAAAGTGTCGTTAGAGTTTAGAGCTCAGTTTTAAATTTAACTTTGCAGTTTGCAATACATTTTATTTTATTATTTTGTAATTTTTATTTTTTTGTATTGTGATTTATAATTATTTATTTATTTATTATTATTTATGTGTTTCTAAGACGGATTATTTATTTATTATGGTATGTTAATTTAATTTTTTATTTCTTTTCGCTTATTCTTTATATAAAATTTTTATTGATTTTTCAAAAATTTATTTATTTATTTATTATTGTTTCTTCTTTGAGTTTATTTATTATTTACTTATTTTATTTCTATTTTTATTTTTGATTTTTTCTAATCCAATTTTTAGTATTTTCTGACTCCAGACTCTACTCCATCGTCAGGGTTTAAATTTTAAGTCTTCGTTTATTTAATTATTTTTTTTACCTTTGTTTTGCTTGTATTGACGGTCAACCTAAATTCTTCACAATGTTTCGATAACACTTTCAGCTTGCGAGCACATTTCCATGGAGTATCTACAAACAATACCAAATCGTCGGCATATGCAAATAAAAATTTTGCTTTGATTTTATTAATTAATATTCCCCTACAACCCTCTTTTATCAAAAACTCTTCGAGGTCATTCACGAACAATGTAAATAACAAAGGACTTAGCGTTTCGCCCTGAAGTACACCTTTTGAAACATTCACTGATTCAGATTTTCCATTTTTAGTTAATATACATATATTTGCTATTTTATAAAAATCTATCAATATATTAATAATTTTTGAGCTTATACCTGAGGCGTGTAATTTCTTCCATAATATTATATGGGGAACTGACGGAA
The DNA here is from genome assembly GCA_032872475.1 of Leptopilina myrica (nomen nudum). Taxonomy (NCBI): domain Eukaryota; kingdom Metazoa; phylum Arthropoda; class Insecta; order Hymenoptera; family Figitidae; genus Leptopilina; species Leptopilina myrica (nomen nudum). Next base: position 24,964,477 of record CM065460.1, on the reverse strand, counting down.
ATGCATTTTTAAAACCTACAAATATTGCAAAGAGTGCCTTGTTTAAATTATATTTGTGAATTTGAACCAAAGATATAAAGGTAAATAAATGGTTGATTCAGCCTCTTCCTCTTCTAAAACCCTATTGAAATTCTGCTTACAAACTCCTGTTCGAAATTCATTGAGCTATTCTATCCGTTAGAATCTGAGTAAAAAATTTTATAATGACATTTACTAAAGTTATAGGCCTATAGTTTGATGAATCAGATAAAACTCCTTTTTTAAAAAGCATACACATTTGAAGCTGTCCCCAATTTTGCGAAACCCTCTCCTCCTCGAAGATTTTATTGAAATATATATATAAAAAGGCAATCCAGGATGGTGGTAAATTTTTATAAAAAATTTCTTTTACCCTATCCATGCCAGGCGCCTTATTATCTTTACACTTCAACAAGCTCTAAATTATTTCGCTTATTGTTATATGAGCATCTAAATAAGGATCACATGGATAAGTTAAATTAAATTCATACAAGTTCCGAGGGGAGAAAGAATCCCGCAAATATTGATTTCAAATATCCAGACTCAACTCATTAGAAATAACTTTTTTAGTTTTTGCTTGATTTATTATTTTCTAAAAATTAACCGGATTCTTTGCCCTTGATAAATGTTTAATTCTTTTAGATATCAAATATTAAATTATAATCTTTAATCTTTTTATTATTTTTATTCTTATTTCTGCAGCTGAATAAATAAAAATTAAACGAAATTATCACAGGAAAATGATCAGAATTTGTTAGTATTGGAGAAACTTTTAAATCATCGATCAATCGTACACCACTCAACGATACCCATACCAAGTATGGGATACTACCGTTAGAACTCACATAAGTGAAACTTCCCTCAGAATCATTCTTAGTTCTTCCATTAAGTAACAAAATATCATACGATTCCAGCATCCTTGTTAATTCATTACCATTACTGTTATAAACCATATCACAAGAAAATCTGGATGACGCAAAATTAAAATTATCCAATAAAACTATCATTTATTTGATTCAGATGCGCAACGCGACAATTAAAATCCCCACCTAGTATAATATCTAAACCCGGAAATGAATAAAATAATTTTTTTAATGACAGATAAATCATCCAAAAGATTCTGTATTTTTACTGATTGCGAACATTTAAAAAATGAAATGTCAGATTTCATTATCACATTAATTGCATAATATTTTTCATTATATAAAATTAAAATTCCTTCGCTTGCTCATCCATATAACATCAATTTCCTTGCAGAAGCAACTCACTCCTCTTTGGAACGATCTTGAACCAGCGAGTTTGACTAAAATAGGATGCATAACACCCTAATTTTTTTACTCAGACGATAGAAATCTCTAACCGCATAATCTGGAATATCCAATTCATGTTTCTCAAAGATAGAAAAAATGACTTTGATCAGCTCCAAATCATGTTCCACATCTTCAAGAATCTTATACAAAATAATATTATCTTCTCACATTTTTTTGAAATAAGAGAAATATTTGATTCCAACAATTTCACATTTATTTCAATACTCTCACAGTTCTTAAATGCTTTCTTTGCATCAAAATGTAACTCCGAAACCTCTGCGGCCGCAGTTCTGCATGGAATGCAAAAAGTTTTGCTATTTTAGATGTTAGCTCCTTTAGGGAGGCTGTTAAATTGGTATCTGTTTCATTAGCCATAATGAAACTAAACACAAGAGAAATCACAAAATCGAGACACTTAAAAACTCTATAGCAAAATCACATGCGATAGAACGAAGAGCTTTAAAATAAAGCGTCTATACTGTTTGACTGCTTAAGTAGAACTCCTTTTTTTCTCTCAATTTCGCTATAGAATTTTTAAGTGTCTCGATTTTGTGATTTCTCTTGTGTTTAGTTTCATTATGGCTAATGAAACAGATACCAATTTAACAGCCTCCCTAAAGGAGCTAACATCTAAAATAGCAAAACTTTCTGCATTCCATGCAGAACTGCGGCAAGAGATTTCGGAGTTATTACATAGCAAGTTCTCTATATTTTTCTTGTAATATTGGCGTTAAAATATACCAGTATGCTAAATTTTAACCCTACATGTTGAATGGTTTAGAAGTTAAGGGGGGTGATGATCACTTTTTATGCATTTTTGGTCGCAAAAACCTTTTTCAAGTCAAACAGATAAAAAATTTATTCTCATGGCTTTTAGGTTTTATAAACAAGAAATTATCGTCTCGGTGCAGTTTTATAGAAAATATAATCGCGATTGGTTAATTCGTTTGTTAAATAAGGCCGGTACCCCGTCTTGACCGACTCTCCCCTACGAGGCGCGATTTGACGGTTTTCTTGAATTATGGTTTTCTAGTCAGTCTTACAGACATTTTTAAAATCTCTAATATCTTTTAAACCGCTTAATATTTTTAAGCTATTTAGTCTACTTTTAAAGAGGAGATTTCAAGCTTTATTATATGTGAATTTTAATTTTTTCTAACCTTGTTTAGAGCAATCCTGAACTGGAAGTTGGGATAATGGAATTTTCAAAAATCAGCAAATTAGATAGTATTTCTCAGAATCAAACTTAGTTTCTATTTAACGAATAGTTTTGAACTTTAGCTCATTTTATGCGAAATTTTATAAGCTTTCCAGTGGTTATTTTAACAATTTTCTAGACTTATTTTTAACTAAAACTAGGGGGCTTCGTCCCCCTGCGCGCCAGCCCCCTGTTTTTAGTTGAAATAGGAGTTTAAATTTGTTATAAATTGCATATTGGTTTTTTAAATTTTTATAATTTATTATTGTCTACAATTTATTTTATTTTTTTTCAACTTGTAATGTGAAATAAATTTTGAATATTATGGAAGGTAACTTCAGATCAAATTAAAATTTTGACACTGTTGACATAAATTGTGACGTACGAAAACGACTCCTGAATGGCCTTTGATGTCTTTCTTACGTTAAAAAAGGTTGAATTTCATCTAAATTTTGATCTCTTGGAAGTTAATAAAAAGGTCAAATTTGACCTAAATTTGACCAAACTCCAAAGGGTATGAGAAAATTTGTTGATTTAATAGAGCCTTTTTTATTTTGAGGTTATATTCGTCTCTTGACATACACTGTAAAAAAAGGGAGTTAAATTTTAACTCCCCAGGGGATTCTATAAAAGTCTTTCCCATTGGGGAGTTATTGCTAGGGAAGTTAAATGAAGAGAGTTACAATTTTACACCCAAATGCTAACTCCCCATGGAAAAAATAACTCGCGCGGGTGTTAATGAAGTGGTGTTGTAAATTAATTCTCTTTTGGAGTTGATTTTTAACTCCAAAAATTTTATTCCCAACTTCCGAGTCCGTTAACTCCCTAAATTTCTTACAATGTATAACCTATGATCTTTGACCTAATTTTGAGGTTATGTTGGTCTACGACAGGAAGTTATGTTCAATATACTATGTTTTTCCTTTAACTGACTTTTAATTTTGAGAATTTCTTATTTATTAATTAGAATTATTAAATTATTAAATTATTTAAAACTATTATTGAAATGACCTCTTGGTAACTGTTTTGTTTTTTGGTTATGTTATTTAGAGATGTAAAAAAAGAAAAAGTTTTCTAATTTAAAATAACATGTAGGGTAGAAGTACCGTTTGTGGCCACTGCACCGGTTGTGGCCACTTTTGGATTAAAGTTGATATTATTAAATTTTCTAAAGTTGCTAGTGCATTGTAGATATATTCCTAGAATCCTAATATAAGTAGATGACACTCTGTAAACTTACTTTTGACAGAAATTTAGTTGGCTTAATTTAAAATGACAGTAAACTGTACGAATGTATTGACAGTGTCGAATAACTACAATTCTTAGTAAATTTGATGAAATATCACTGGTCAGTAAATGATTGTTTTTCGATATTATTGGCAAAATTTTTATATTCCATCTCTTATATACTATATATAGGAGTTAAATAACTATAAAAAATACGAATTTTAAAAGAATTAGGTCAAATATTTTTTAAAAAGCCCATGGCCACAAACGGTACAGCAAAAGTATCAAAACACCCTTTTTGGCCACACTACATTTCATACGTTAAATTGACATAATTTTAGTTTAACAACTCGTATAGTTTTCGTATTACAATTTTTTAAATAAATTAATTCACTTTTAAGAATATTTGAAGTATAATATAGTATTTATTCTGACTCCACTGAATTAATGAGTGAATAAAAATAACAGTTATTTAATGTTTAAGTAATACATTTTTTGATGCAGCAATTTTTAATTATTTATCCTCTATAACTCTAAAAAACAAATTAAATAAAATTAAAGTTTATATTTTTTGTATAAAATAGAGTTTAAAATAAAAATTTTATTTATTATTATAATCAATAATAAATAAGCTTTGATTAATCATGTTAAAAAAACATTTGTGATTTTAAATAAAATATAAATTTATTGATTTTAATACTAAATTTTGTTCTTTAATAAATTTTTTAAATTGTGCTTGATTGATTAATCAATTCTAATTATTTATTAAAAAATATAATTCACTTAATAATACCATAACAGTTTTTTAAGCAGTGGCCAAAACTGGGACAAAGGGTGGCCACAAGGGGTGCTTATGTGGCCACAACTGGTGAAAAAGGCTTTTTGAAGCAATTTCATTTTTTTAAAATAATAAATATAGTTAAATCATGTTTTTGATTATAAAAATTAAAATAATACAGTTCGCTAGATATAATATAAAAAAATAATAATGAAATTAGTGCTTCAATAAATTTATTTTCTTAATGAAAGACGACACACCGCTTAAAGTGTCCACAACTGGTACATCTACCCTATTTCAGTTTAAATATCTGAGGATGCCTATCGTCTATAGGAGGGTGCTCAGCGCGAATGCTAGTTTCAGACGGCTAGTTATACATATATTTTGTTTTAAATATGAAATTTCTCTTTCTAAAACTATAAACAATTGTTTAATAATCAGAATTTTTTCAGTTTTTCAATGTTAATTTTAAATAATGAATTTACACAATTACCAGCTACACACTGAAAAACTGTTGGCAGAACTGTTCGCCCAATGCGATGAACTGTTGCGTTAAAAAGAAACGCACAGCTCACTTTAGTTTTGGGAGAGTAACTCTCCTTTTTGGTAGAGCTGTCGAACTATTTGTCAAGCAGCCGCTGACTTAACGCCATTGGTAGTTCAGTTTAAGAAAGCAACTCTCCTAATTTTGATTGAGCTGTGAGTTTAAATGTCAAGTAGCGCTGCACAACAGTCAACAGCGGAACTGTTCTATCAACAGTTTTTCAGTGCACTGTAAAAAATTTAGGGAGTTGACGGTCATGGGTGTTGTGAGTAACATTTGGCGAGTTAAAAATCAACTTCAAAAGATAATTACTTTAAAAACTTGTCATTTTGAAGCCAATAGGGAGTTAAAATTTAACTCCGTTTTTTATAGTGTATCCAAAAAAATAAAAGTATCACCACTAAATGACACTAAGTGCTACTGTATTTAACTTAGTGACCGACTATTTGCTTCTGACCCAGTTATTTTTAACTGATTTAAATTTAGAGAAAAGATTAACTTTATTTTGTTGCATTTCAAACATTAGAAAAAATCGTTTTTTGCCTATAACTTTTAAAAAATATTTTAACATTTATAAATAGTTTCTTTTATTTTTTAGAGTCTTTTCAGACGCGTATTTCGATCCAATATTCAATAGTTTTCGCCCTGGTTAGCCGATAAGATTAACTTTTAAAAATCTAAATTTTTTAAAAATATGACTTGAAAAAAAATTTGTTAAGAAATGTAGATGTAATTTTTTATTAAATTGGATCAGAAAATAATTAATAAAGGCTTTGGGATCGAATAACTCGTCCGACGCTTGGAGACATGCACTAAAGTCAGACTCTGAGCAGTGAGCGCCTCTGGGTCTGTCACTGCTACCGACTAGTACTAGAGTATGTCTCCTAGCGACGGGCGAGTTATTCGATACAAGGCCTCATTTATTGATATTTTAATAACTAAAAAGTGGACAAAATATAATTTTCTGAACTTCTTTGTTTAAAAACAGTTGACGTTCATTTTAAGGGCAGAGAGAATTTTTTGTAAGTTTTTGACATCTAGATCGAAATTGCCCTTATAATTGACCTAAATTTGAGGGTAGAGGGAATTATTTGTCAATTTTTGACATATAGGTCAAAACTGCCCTTGAAATTGACCTACATTTTCAGGGCAGAAGAAATTACTGATCTATTTTTGACGTGTAATGCCGTTATTGCTCCCCGTTTTGACCTATAGGTAAAAAAAATAGATGTAACAAACATTTTCCCTCTCATGGCAGAAAATATTAAGAATCATAAAAATTATAAATTTTTATTCTTTTTTTGTGTTGTTTTAGTTATTGTTTGATGTTTATAAATAGTTATTTAATGTCTTCGTATTTTCATTTTATATTTTTGATTTTTTATATTATTGTGTAGACTCCCTGAAGAGGAAATCGTATTGATTTCGAACGTTATAGTAATTTCTGTATTAAAAACCACGTGTCCGAATGTATTCGTGTAAAAAGTTATTTTACCTATTAATTTAACAAAGTCAACTCTGACGTAAAAGTTTTTCAAAACTATAAACAAGATGATCATTAAAAATAAATTGGAATAATTTTAATACGATTGATCGCATTTAATAAATAAATAATTAAATTAATATTATTGAATAATGATTATTAGACTGCAGTCTCTATACAATAATTACATGAGTTTATAACGTCAATAGAAAACTGTGATTTACAAAAATATAACTGAAATTAAATGAATAAATACAATCAACGATTGAGGGGCTAGATGCTATAACGAGTTACGCGCTATTTACTTAACATGGCTCGTAACACATTATAGCATCCAGCCCCTCAATTATAATCCATAGAAAAATCAATTATATCCATTTAAAGTCAAACACGAAACATACAAAATATATGGGCAATTCCACGTGAGATTTACCTATGACCTCTTAAAATCGGGCAAAAATATTTTTTTTCCATTCTGTATTGGAAATAAACAGATACGTATTTTTTATTTTATTTTTGGAGGCCCAATTTTTGAGTTATGAATTTTCGAAATTTTTTATTTGTAAACATAAACCAATTTTCAGTAGCCTATGAGTCGGAAAATATTGAGTTTAGAAAAAAGTTGTCAAAGAATAAAAGTTTTAATTTTCTTTTCAACTTTTTAAAAATGTTAAAAAAAATTTTTTTAAATTTTTTTTATAAACAAATTAATTTTTTTAAACTTTGGACCCAATTTTTAAATCTTTTTAAAATTTATTTATATCTTTTAATGTACAGAAGATTATCCAAAAGAAACTGAAGTGGGACTGATGAGTTTATTGATGAGTAAATTGACTAAAGGTTTTAAAATTTTATTAAAAATTACATGCAAGCTGATCACTTGTTAACCAAAATTTGTTAACTATTATTGTTGATAACAATTTAAAATTTTGTTAACAAAAAGAGTTATATTCATTAAATGAATCTAAAGTACAATATATTTAACAAAAGGCAAAGTGTTTTATGGTGACGAACCAAAGTTAACTATTCGCTAAGTAATATTGTTTATAACAATTTACATAAATTGAGGGTTCACGTACAATAAGGGGACGCGCAGGCTATTCGTTGTCCTCTCGCGCAGCCGCAGAATCGCTATACGCGGGGACTCTCACTTCCATGCGTATCCCCTTATTGCACGTGAACCCTCAATTAGTTTACTATTTGCTGTTTATCTGAAGATTATATATCGTCAACCGGGGTAATTATGGAACATCAGGGGTAAATATGGAACGAGTAATTCTTTTTTATTTAAAATTTGTGTGGTAAATTATTTCAATTTGGTTCTTGTTTTAAATAATAGTTTAATATTTTGCCTACAAAGTTACTCAGATGTTTTTATTCTTATTGTCATTAGCAACGAGAAAATAATTATTAAAAATCGAAAAAGTGGAAAAGTTATTTCAAGAAAGTGTAAAAATCTACTAATTTCTTGGAATTAAATTCGCGTTTAATTTACTATTATTATCTATTATTATTTTACTCTGTAGTACTAAATAAAGTTTTCTTAATATACACACAAAGAAAATTTGTTATACCTGCTTTTATAATGAATTATAATAATTTGTTCTACAATTGCCCCAAATTCAAGGCAATTATGGAGCAATATTTATGTTTAAATAACTCCGTCAAAAATTTTTTTTTGTAAATGGAACTTGAAGGAAATCTTTAGAGGAATGTTCACAATATATTTGAATAGCTAATACAATTTTTTTGTACATTTTAGATTTTTAGTGAAGAAGAAACTCAAAAAATCGCGTTTTTTGTTCCATAATTACCCCTGTTGACGGTAGTAGTAATTTAAACTGATTTAAGACATGAGTAGTAGCGGAATAAAAAAAAGAAAATTAATTTTTAAATCAAAGTATATGTATACAATTAATTTGTTAACTTTGATTTAAAAAAATTATAAACAATTAAATATTCTTAGGTTTTCATGGAGGGAAATGTTAAAAAATTATTCTGCTTGAATTTAAAATCCATCAACAATTCTAGGCTGTAGACATTTTTGAAAAATTAATTAAAAGAAAATCCCACTGTGAGGCATGCACGTGATTTTTGAAAAGAGTTTTTAACTCAATAAACTCATAAGGCCCACTCCAGTTCCTTTTGGATAATCTTCTATACATTATAAGAGATAAACAAATTTAAAAAAAAATAAAAAAAATTGGGTCCAAAGTTTAAAAAAATTTGAAAGAAAACTAAAACTTTCATTTTTTGACAACTTTTTTCTAAACTCAATATTTTCAGACTTATAGGATAATGAAAATTGGTCTACGTTTACAAATAAAAAATTTCGGAAATTTATAACTTAAAAATTTGGCCTCCAAAAATAAAATAAAAAATACGTATCTGTTTATTTTCAATACAGAATGGAAAAATATTTTTCTTCATACCTCGGTCGAAAGTACATACTTCCCTCTGCGATTTCGCAGAAGAAAGTCAAACATTTGTGCTCTGGTCGATTTTCATACCCAACCTCTATTACAGCGGGAGTAAAAGAATTCTCTGTCGGTAAAAATACCACTGTCGGTAAATAAGAAAATTTCAACTTCCATGGCAATTTTAACGAGTAATTGTTATTGCAATGCAAAATGAGAAAAAAAATTATCAAGAATACTTTTTATACTTTATAAATTTATTATCCACAACCTCTGAATATTAAAATGAACGAAATCTTTTGCTGATATAATTATTTTGAAAAATTATTTTAATAAACATTAGAAACTAAAATAAAATAATTAAAAATTTTGTAATTTGTTTTTTAATACATGCCGAAATGTTATAATAAAATTTTAATAATTTGAAGAAATAATGAAATTTTGTTTATTAGAACGTTTAGAATTTTAGAAACATAAAATTATAATTGTGTATCAACAGAAAAAGTTCTTTTAAAAAAATAATATTAATTTATCTTTCACATTTTTTTCGTGCCTGCCCCCGACCAGAAGCACTCGCTTCGCTCGTGCATCAAATGTCGGGGCAGGCGAATGTTGTTTGCAAGAGAGAGACAGATAATAAACCAAAGCTTCACGAAAGTCCGCCAGAGGCGTCGAAGCGAGGAGCAAAAGTAAATAAAGATGGCTGGCTGTCAAATGAAACACGATTGCAATTTTCTTAAAAAATAAATTAACGAGCGTACTTTCGACCATATATAAAGAAAAATAGTATACATTACACGGGCAGAAATTCGAAAGCCCTAAACTACGCGATGATCATTTCGCGCAGTGCAGGAATTTCGAACTTTCTGCCCTTATAATGTAATATACTATTTTTGACCGTTTTTAAGAGGTCATAGGTAAATCTCACGTGGAAATGCCCATATATGGGTAGTTCTACAAACGAAGGAATTTTTTATGTTCAAGGTTGTTTCTTACATTAAATTTGAAAAAAATAAAATTATTTTTAATGGGGATTGTAAAACTTAATGGTTTCTACTATGTCACAAAACGTAACCCGATTTCGAAAAGTTTTTTTTTGACAAAAATGAGCATTCAAGTGCTAAATTCTCAGTTTCCTGGCATGTCCCAATGCGAAAATGAAAGTTAAAAAAATGGATAAACATTATTTTTAAGCATTTAAATACAAATGAACACTTGGATAATAATTTCAAATAGTTGTACTTTACAAACATTTAAATCATTGTTACATTAGTTTAAATTTTATTTAAAAAATTTTATCTTGAATGTTGGTCCTCGAATTCATTCTCAGTTTCCTGGCACAACAAAAAACGTTCAAATTATTAAGAATTTTTATTCCGATTAATTTACCATTTTTCACACTGATTAGTAAAGGTTAACTAAAGATGATAGCACATAAATTATACCTAATTTGCAGTTCAATTAACTAAAATTGTGTATTTTGTGGTCGAAATTGACATATGGTCAGACAAATTCTCAGTATCCTGACACGCAATTAAAAAAAATATATTTTATATTTTTATAATTTTGTTTCTCTAGGTGTCGTAGAACCTTATTCCCTTTTGACCAGTAAGCTGAAATTCTTTATTAAACGTTATTTTTCAATTTTTTAGACAAAAAATGACCAAAATTCTCAGTATCCTGGTTCTCAGTATCCTGGCAGATTCTGCCAGAATACAAACGTGCTTATGTTTAAAATAGCGTATAACCAACAGTTTTCAATCCTTTCAAAAAAATTTTTTTTTAAAATAATTCTAATTAAATTTGTAAAAGGTTGTAAAAACTAATATTTAATTTTTACTTTGCATAAATATTTATATTGTTATTAACAAATGAAAAAAGTACTTTTCTCATGTAAAACGTTTATTTTAATGAATGTAAAATTTTTCTGTTGTTAATACTTAAATTCACTTTTATAGATAATTTAAATTTTGGAATTGTGCTATTAAGCAAACGCAATTGGTTATAAAAAATGTCATAAACAATTTATTAATTTAGACTTTATCATTCATGAATCTCTATAACTTTTGTTACTCGGGGGTTTTCGAGGTCGCTGATTACGAATCTGGTGTCAGATTTCCAAAATTCAAAATGGCGGATCCAATATGGCTGACGAATTTTCAAAAATTGCATGCAATTTACACAAAACTTGTTACCAGGGTGTTTTTGAGATCACTGATTACGAATCTGATTTCAGATTTATAAAATTCAAAATGGCGGATCCAATATGGTAACCAAATTTTTATTAATTTGTCGGATTTATCTAAAATGTATATTCAGACACTTTTAGGGTCACTAAATCCAAATTTTTGGAAACTTTTATTTCAACTGCCACTTAGATATTAGGGTGTGCCTTAGTGTTAATCAAGTGCCTTAAATGTGGTCTAAATGTTATTCATAGTAAACAATATTTGTAAGTCTGATTGTTATTTTTAAAAAATAATCCTTTGATAAGTTATATAAATCCTAGATGGATTAAAGCAATGCATCTTATTCTAATTAATTTTGGTATTAAAATAACACCTTGCCATTTATTGCGATAATAAATGTTAGGTTTTTATGAAATTTAATTTTAATACTTAAAATCTGACGTTGGAGTTATAATCAGCAACACCAAACACCATAAAACATTTCGTTTTAAACAAAGCAACAAGTTCCGTGTAAGTTTCATACAATTTTTAAAAATTCGGCGGTCATATTGGATCCGCCTTTTTAAATTTTTGAAATCTAACACTTAATTCGTAATCAGCGACTTAGAAAACCCCCGAGTAACAGGTTTCGTGTAAATTGCATGCAATTTTTCAAAATTTGTCAGCCATATTGAATCCGCCATTTTGAATTTTGGAAATTTTACATCAGATTCGTAATCAGCGACCTTCAAAGCCCCTGAGTAACAAAAGTTATCAAAATATATACATTATTTTGTGAGCAATTGTTAATTTTCTTTTCATAACCTGGGTCACACGGTTAAATTATTAATTATAAATAGCTGTAAAATATGTAATTTGTCATTTTTTGACTGGACACTTTTAGGTATCTTTGATAATACTATTAACTTGAATTTAAATTACTTTTTAAGACCTGAACGTAAAAAAATTGTTGTGTCAAAATTTTCTCCATTTTCTTCCTTCGTTTGTAGAACTACCCATATATGCAAACATTTTATAATACACGTAATGTTTCACGGGAGAGGGGGTAAAACTGATAGCTGTGCGCACGAAATGCAATAAACCACAATTCAAACTAGCAAAGCTTGAACAGAGATATTTAGTAACTTCCATTGGCTTAACTAACAAAAGCCAACAAATAATGTTACCTCTGCTTCTTAACCCATGGAGTAAGAATGAAGAAGGAGAGAAGGTTAGTTGAAACTTGGGAGTCGAACTTGCGTGCCAACTTATCTCGTTAACTATACACCCACTCCCACTACTCTTCATTTTCCTCCTCAAGTAATTATTAAAACATAATCAATAAAAACGTGAGTTTCTTGGCTTAGAAGCATGAAACACACACTTAATTTTAATCTTTCCCTCCCACCAGCCCTCAAAATCCCTGTATAGTTAGCTTTAACAAATTTCACACATAAATATAATAATTAGGAACTTTCCCTAAACTGGAACTTGATTATTAACTACCTAGTCAAAATTCTATTAAATAACAGTTATTAGTATTTTGAAACAACAATAATAATAATAATAATGAAATAATTTAGTAATTATAGTGAATTATTACTCTCACAGTGGTAATCGATATGTTTGTATTTACAATATATACCTACATAGCACCATGTTTTGAGGTAAGGTTACAGCACAGGATATGTGTAAACTTTGTAACGTTATTTCTTAAACCTGCAGTAAATATGAGACGATTTTAAAATTTCTGCCTTACAGTAAGCTTACACATAAGATCAATAGTAAGGATACAACTGACAGTCATGGTAAGATTACGCCTAAAACATATGAATTACTGAATGCAATAACTAGAAATCCAGTAGTTTCTTTGCTCTAAGCAGAAATAAAATAAATTAGTTTATTAAAGTTACCTAAAAGTGTCCAGTCAAAAATATACAAATTGTAAATTTTACAGCTTTCTGTCAGAAATGGCCATTTCGATCACAAAGTACACAATTTGAGTTTATTGAACTGCAAGATGAGTAAATCGGAATAACATTTCTTAATAATTTTAACGTTTTTTATGACGCCAGGAAACTGAAACATTTTTATGTTGTATGCGAATGGTTAATTTTAAAATTTTGGTCAAATTTCATTTCACAAAATCGGGATAAAATGTTTTTAATTCCTGGCATCTTCCTGCAACTTTAAAAAAAAAGATTAAAATAGCTAAAAGGGTGTCAGAGATAACTTTTCTTTTTCAATAAAATTCAGATAATTTGTTTATTAACATTTTTCATTTTTTTTATGTGGATTGTAAGATCATAATCAGTAATTTAATTTTAAAAATCCTGAAATTTATTCCTTCATTATTAATCTTTAAAACAAGAGATGAAAGTATAAGTAAGAATTTATCTACAGTACGTGGGGTGGGGGACCCAGCGGCTAGCGATCTTCGCTCGCGTCAGAATTGAATTCGAGCATTTAAATTCGCAAAAATTGATGTAGGGGAGACCGGGGCTAAACCGGACGGATTTGGTCTTTGACCAGAAAACTCATACAAAAACATACTTTTTGCTAAAGTGTAATATACCGTTTTGAAGCTTGTACTTTCACCTACAAATCGCACTTGCTCGATTTAAAAAAAGTACAATAGCTTTAGAGATATATTGCTTCGAAGGTGACTACCTCAAAAACGAAAATCCGAAAATTGGTGGGGCTAAACCGGACACCCCATGGGGCTAAATCGGACACTGCCAATTAATTAAAGAATGAGATACAAATTTTCTTTTTTTTTTGGTAAAAAAGTCAAATCAATTCTTCTTTTATTTATTTGTAGATAGTTCTATACAAAGAATATAATATAATATGTAAAATCGGTAATTAATGTAATATAAAATGAATTACAGTTTTCAAGCTTGTCTGTTTGTAGCAACTCTCTTGCGAATTCGAGTTTTAAAATAAATTCTTTATTTATTTCTTTATAAAGTGTTTCTAAGCAAAGAATATAATATAAAATAGTTAATTAATATAAAATAAATTAAAGAATTCGAAGATTTGGTTGTTTTTAATCACGATGTCCGATTCAGCCCCACACCGTCATCTAATAATTAACCTGCAATATATTTTTTCTTCTTAATGTTTTCCATTAAACTTTTTTTCTACTAAACTCAGTACACCTTGAACTAAAAGAAAAATTGCCGTATGATATTTGCACTTTAATTTTAACGATAAAAACCCAAAAAAAATGAAGAAAAAATTTTTTTACTTTTACCTCAAGAAATGACATTTTCACATATTAACGGCAACTATTATTACAAGAAAAATGACACGTCCCTAAAACCTCATGCAGCATATGCATCACGAAATTGCGCGTTCATAGGTTATTTACACGATTTGAAATTCTTCACGGTTTCGGAAATATTTGACTTGTCCGATTTAGCCCCGTGTCCGGTTTAGCCCCGGTCTCCCCTAACTTTTGAACAAATTGGCCGATTTTGATCATTTTTTTAAATTGGGGTGTTTTTTACTCAGCGTTTTAAATTCAAGATTCTTTTCTAAAAAAAATAAAATTTCTACTTCTAAATTAATATTTAATTTTTTAAATAAATTATTGTAAAATGAACTGTTTCTTTCATAAACTATATAAATTTGATAAATGCAATTAAAAAATTAATTTAGTGAATAAAATCGTATATTTTTAAATTTTTGTACATTTTAAATAAAAAAACCTACTTTTCAAAAAATAATTCAATATTTGGATGCTATAACATGTCACGCGCCATTCATTTAACATGGCGCGTAACACATTATAGCATCCAGCCCCTCAATTATAAATGTTATTTTTTTTTAAACGAAAAATGGGCGGATTTTTTTTGCATGAACTTGTTACTTTACTTCCATAGAAAAATTTTATGAAGTACAAAGAAATATTCATGCATCTAAATCGCCTAAGAGTGACTGTTTACATTTAACCCAAGATTTTGAAATTTTTCTAAAATTCGGGGTAAATGTAAACACCACTGTAGTTAAGCGTGGTTTCAGAAACAAGTTATTTCCAGTATACTACTGTTTTAAGGAATAGAAAAACTGAAAAAAGTTCTTTGTAGATGTATAGAAAAATTAGTCGTTGACTGATAATGTATCATATAAATAAACAATGAACCATTACAAAAATCGTAATGTAAAACTTGAATACCTTGAACTTTTAATAGATTTTCAATTAACTTGGTAAAAAAAGTTTTTAAGGTTGCTAAATAAAAATCTTAAATCGAACTTTTAAATTTCCAATTGACAGATCCAATAATTTTTTTTTACACTCGGGTTGCAAAGTTTCAGTACATTTAGACTTTTACTTGTAAATGCTCGCTTTACTTCAAATTCAAATATTTCTGTAAAAATAGGTGCTACAGCTATCAAACTAGGATTATTATTTTAAAGCTCAATAAATTTAGAGTCAAATGGGCAAAAAAATAACCAATTTAATATTGTAAATTTGAAAATATAATTCTTTAAAGTTAGAGATTTTTTATGAAAATTGCGATTTCGTAATCTGGAGTTTAAGCAAACGCCAATTAATGAAAAAATTTCTTTAAGATTTGACAGTTTTACAATATAATGTACAAATTTCACTCTTTAATTCGAGACTAAAATCTTTTATAAGTATTCAGTATTTGCCTTAAATTCTGTAAAAATAATTACTCTTGCTTTCTAAAGTTTTCAAGGAATATAAATTGCAAATTCGTCATTTCTGTTCACTTGTTTTATCAATTAACCAAATTTTTGAAAAATGTGCATCTTTTTTTTATTGTAAAATTTAAAAAATTACACCTTGAAATAAAATAAGTAATAATGCGAGTTAAAATTTGTAACATTATAAGAAGAGGGATAAATTTCATGTAAATAATTTAAAGGGCTTAGGGGGTTAAGTATGCAAAAACTGCCCCCGCTTCTATTTTTCTCAAATTTGGCCCATATGTTACTATCCATATGACTATAACTTTCTGCTATTTTGAACTCAAAATTCGCTTTTTTGGGGGAGTTATGGAGGGGGAAAGCAAAATCAAAAAACTTATTTTTGATTCGGGGGTTTTCGGGGTCTCTGATTACGAATCTAATGTCAGATTTTCAAAATTCAAAATGGCGGTTCCAATATGGCGGTCGGGAAAATAGAAAATCCAACGGATTTGTTTAAAACTTGTTACTCGGGGGTTTTCGGGGTCGCTGATTACGAATCCGATGTCAGATTTTGAAATCCAAAATGGCGGACTTAAAATTCGATCAAATTGCATGAATCTTGAAATTATCCGTTATATTAGATTCACCATTTTAATTTTGTAAATCTGACATCATATTCGTAATCAGCGACCCCGAAAACCCCCGAGTAACGAGTTTCAAGCGTATTTGATAAATTTTTAAATCTTCATAGTCGCCATTTTGGGTCCACCATTTTGAATTTTGAAAATCTGATGTGAAATTCGGATTCAGCGACCCCAAAAACCATAGTATGCACTTGGTCATTGAAATCGAATTATGTTTAGTATTTTATTTTTGAGATGGACATATATGGCCACAGACTGTCAAGGTGTTAATGAAATTTTAAAAGATTGTAAATATATATGAGACGATTTTAGAAAAAAAAATCCAAATTTTTTTTAGGGTAATTTTTTTAAGTGACTACTTTCTCTTTTGTTGTAAAAAGTACTTTATAATGTCCCCTTCAACATATATTTTTTTCAAATTTTTTAAAAATATAGTTTTTGAGTAAAATGTCAAAAACCATGGTCATGCTATTTGTCACGTACGGTAATGCACATATATACATATGGGCCATATTAATGTGATAGGGTATAGCCAAATAAGTATGAAGAAAGTGACCCGAATATATTTTCCCATTCATTCCTACCCACTTAAAAATAACTTTTTCAAATTCTCAACTCAAAATTTTGAGTTTTTTGGAACTTATGGAGGAGAAAAAATCGAAAAACGCATTTTCCTCAAAAACTACTGTATATATTTTAAGCAGGTTTGGATATGTTGAAAAGACAATTAAAGAGATTCCAGAAAAAAAAATTAAAAATTTTTTTTTTCAAAAAATTCCAAAAATATCTTTTTTTTAATTTTCAAAATGAAAATTTTTCGAAATTTTCAAAAAAAAAATTTTTTAGTTCTATTAAAGTGACATTTTTATGTATTTTCTCATTTCATTTTCTTATGTAATCTATTTAATAAAAAATTTTTGCCCGGCATGATTTCAAGATGTGTCACGGTAAATAACTCAAAAACCCTACCCGGAACATTTTTATGTTGTATGCGAATGGTTAACTAATTAATTATTTATTTAATTGCAAAATAATACTTAGGGGTTTTCTGAATACAAGCCTGAAATCGATGTCAAGAAAATTATTTCCAAAGAATAATCCAAAAATTTTTATTTCTACATTTTTTTCTTTTTGGATCGTTGAAGAGGTACATCACACTTTTTTTATTTAACTTCTTTAACAGTCATTTTTTTTAAATAATGGCCTAGATGATTTTAGAGTGCGACACGGTAAAAAAACTCCAAAAATCCTAAAATTTGATTTTCAAATTTTCGAAACTTTTTTGTTTGTCTAAAAATATTTTTTTATATCAACTTCAGATTTGTATTTATCAACCTTCATAAGCCACTAGTAATAAGTTGCAAAAATATTTGACAGTTTTTTTTTAATTTAACATTTGCATACAACATAAAAATGTTCCGGGTAGGGTTTTTTGAGTTATTTACCGTGACACATCTTGAAATCATGTCGGGCAAAATTTGTTATTTAGTAGACCACATAAGAGAATGAAATGAGAAAATACTTAAAAATGTCACTTTAACAGAACTAAAAAATTTATTTTTGAAAATTTCGAAAAACTTTCATTTTGGTAAAAAAAGTTTTTAAGGTTGCTGAATAAAAATCTAAAATCGAACTATTAAATTTCCAATTGACAGATTCAATAATTTTTTTTATGTAGTTAAAAGATAACTTGTAAAATTAAAAAAAAATGTGTAAATAATATGTTTTTAATTAAACTGTAAAAAATTATAAATAACATTTATAATTGAGGGGCTGGATGCTATAATGTGTTACGTGCCATGTTAAATACATGGCGCGTAACACGTTATAGCATGCAGATACTGAATTATTTTTTTAAAAGTAGGTTTTTTTTATTTAGAATGTACAAAAATTTAAAAATATACGATTTTATTCACTAAATTAATTTTTTAATTGCATTTATCAAATTTATGTAGTTTATGAAAGAAACAGTTCATTTTACAATAATTTATTTAAAAAATTAAATATTAATTTAGAAATAGATATTTTTTTTTAGAAATAAATCTTGAATTTAAAACGGTGAGTAAAAAACACCACAATTTTATAAAATGATCAAAATCGGCCAATTTGTTCAAAAGTTACATCAATTTTTGCGATTTTGTGAAATGAAATTTGACCAAAATTTAAAAATTAACCATTCGCATACAACATAAAAATGTGCCGGGTAGGGTTTTTGAGTTATTTACCGTCACACATCTTGAAATCATGTCGGGCAAAATTTTTTTATTAAATAGATTACATAAGAAAATAAAATGGGAAAAAAAATTTTTTGAAAAAAAAATTTTAATTTTTTTTTTGGAATCTCTTTAATTGTCTTTTCAACATATTCAAACCTGCTTAAAATATATACAGTAGTTTTTGAGGAAAATGCGTTTTTCAATTTTTTCTCCTCCATAAGTTCCAAAAAACTCAAAATTTTGAGTTGAGAATTTGAAAAAGTTATTTTTAAGTGGGTAGGAATGAATGGGAAAATATATTCGGGTCACTTTTTTCATACTTATTTGGCTATACCCTATCACATTAATATGGCCTATATGTATATATGTGCATTACCGTACGTGACAAATAGCATGACCATGGTTTTTGACATTTCACTCAAAAACTATATTTTTAAAAAATTTGAAAAAAATATATGTTGAAGGGGACATTATAAGGTACTTTTTACAACAAAAGAGAAAGTGGTCACTTAAAAAAATAACCCTAAAAAAAATTTGGATTTTTTTTTCTAAAATCGTCTCATCTATATTTACAATCTTTTAAAATTTCATTAACACCTTGACAGTCCATGGCCCATATGTGGCCACAAAAAGTCGTACCACCTTTACGTCTGTGGCCATATGTGGACGTCCACATGAAAAGGGCCCATTTTGTCGGTTCTAGTTTTCGAGTTATTTGCAATTTAATACTTTTTTGAGAAAAATCTTAATTTTTTTTTATTTTTTATTATCAATCTACATGTTTTGACAAGTCAAATCATGAGGTTTTCATTAACTTATCGTTAATTTAATTGTTTAACTTTATTGGTTCTTTAGAAAAAGAAAAGGGCCCATTTTGTCGGTCCTTTGCAAAAATATTCCGTATTTTTTAAATGGATGGTCAAAAAAATTAAAACCTCTTGATTTGTCATCTTTAAAGTACCCTGAATTCAAAACAATTACTATCTAAATAACTTCCGAGAAGAAGCAGAGATATTAATGTTAGAGTCATTGATTACGTAGTCGTAGATGTAAAAAATGTCCATATTTCGTCAAAATTTCATAATAAAACCTGTTAAAATTTTTTTAATAAGTTTAATTTCTATTCTTTACCTTCAAATGACACAATAAAATTGTTCTTAACCATTAATCTTGTACAAAAATGGTTTATTAATTAGAAAATCGCCTTTTTAGAAAAGGGCCCATTTTGTCGGTTTTTCGTATTTTCAAACAGAAAAGGGTGTGGGGTGGTTTTAAAAATTTTAAACCTATTGGTTTTTCATCTTTATTGTGCCCTGGACTGAAAACAATTATTATCTGAATAACTTCCCAAAAGAACCAGATATATTGATGTTAGAGTCTTTGATTACGTAGTCGTAGAAGTGAAAATTTCGATATTTCGGCAAATTATTCATAATAGAGACATTTAAAAAATTTTTAATAAGTTTATTTTTTATTCTTTACCTTCAAATGACACAATAAAATTGTTCCCAATCATAAACCTTGTAAAAAAATGGTTTATTAATAAGAAAATCGTCTTTTTTAGAAAAGGGCCCATTTTGTCGGTTTTATGTATTTTCAAAATTAAGGGAGGGGGGTGGTTTTAAAAATTTGAAACTTATTGGTTTTTCATCTTTAAGGTGCCCTGGACTGAAAACAATTATTATCTGAATAACTTCCCAGAAGAACCGGAGATATCACAATTAATAGGTATCACAATCTTTAATTCCGTTTTTCTCGAAATGAGGTATTTGTTACTATAAACTTTGAAATTCTGTAACTCATCGAATTTTTGACCAAAAAAGTTGTATGACCACTCAAAATTTTCGTAATTTTGCAAGGCATTCGCGCATATAGATAAGTCCAATAGTGCCAAAATGGGCCCTTTTCATGTGGACGTCGACATATATGTCCACCTCAAAAATAAAATACTAAACATAATTCGATTTCAATGACCAAGTGCATACTATGGTTTTTGGGGTCGCTGAATCCGAATTTCACATCAGATTTTCAAAATTCAAAATGGTGGACCCAAAATGGCGACTATGAAGATTTAAAAATTTATCAAATACGCTTGAAACTCGTTACTCGGGGGTTTTCGGGGTCGCTGATTACGAATATGATGTCAGATTTACAAAATTAAAATGGTGAATCCAATATAACGGATAATTTCAAGATTCATGCAATTTGATCGAATTTTAAGTCCGCCATTTTGGATTTCAAAATCTGACATCGGATTCGTAATCAGCGACCCCGAAAACCCCCGAGTAACAAGTTTTAAACAAATCCGTTGGATTTTCTATTTTCCCGACCGCCATATTGGAACCGCCATTTTGAATTTTGAAAATCTGACATTAGATTCGTAATCAGAGACCCAGAAAACCCCCGAATCAAAAATAAGTTTTTTGATTTTGCTTTCCCCCTCCATAACTCCCCCAAAAAAGCGAATTTTGAGTTCAAAATAGCAGAAAGTTAAAGTCATATGGATAGTAACATATGGGCCAAATTTGAGAAAAATAGAAGCGGGGGCAGTTTTTGCATAATTAACCCCCTAAGCCCTTTAAATTATTTACATGAAATTTATCCCTCTTCTTATAATGTTACAAATTTTAACTCGCATTATTACTTATTTTATTTCAAGGTGTAATTTTTTAAATTTTACAATAAAAAAAAGATGCACATTTTTCAAAAATTTGGTTAATTGATAAAACAAGTGAACAGAAATGACGAATTTGCAATTTATATTCCTTGAAAACTTTAGAAAGCAAGAGTAATTATTTTTACAGAATTTAAGGCAAATACTGAATACTTATAAAAGATTTTAGTCTCGAATTAAAGAGTGAAATTTGTACATTATATTGTAAAACTGTCAAATCTTAAAGAAATTTTTTCATTAATTGGCGTTCGCTTAAACTCCAGATTACGAAATCGCAATTTTCATAAAAAATCTCTAACTTTAAAGAATTATATTTTCAAATTTACAATATTAAATTGGTTATTTTTTGCCCATTTGACTCTAAATTTATTGAGCTTTAAAATAATAATCCTAGTTTGATAGCTGTAGCACCTATTTTTACAGAAATATTTGAATTTGAAGTAAAGCGAGCATTTACAAGTAAAAGTCTAAATGTACTGAAACTTTGCAACCCGAGTGTAAAAAAAAATTATTGGATCTGTCAATTGGAAATTTAAAAGTTCGATTTAAGATTTTTATTTAGCAACCTTAAAAACTTTTTTTACCAAGTTAATTGAAAATCTATTAAAACTTCAAGGTATTCAAGTTTTACATTACGATTTTTGTAATGGTTCATTGTTTATTTATATGATACATTATCAGTCAACGACTAATTTTTCTATACATTGTGACGCGGCATTTTGCCACGCACAATGTTAATCTATTTTTTTGATGTTGATATTAATCATACGATAAAATTATTATCAAAACGAGAATCTTTCCTTGTCTTTCTAAAATAAACCAAAATTATTATTATTGAATTTTAAAACTCTCTAATTTCAAGTAAATAAATCATTCAAATTGTACTATTCAAACCTGCCAACTCGTCAGATCGACAATTGTAGAACGGAGTTGTTCGGAGCAATTTCTGCCGAATCGTTTGTTGTTTTTCTTTTCATGTTCGTCGAGAGGTTCCTCGGATTGTTATTCCACTAGCAGCCGGTTAATGGGCTCAATCATCAAGGGAAGTGTTTCCTGGTGCATATATTCGGACGTGATTCCCGAATATTCAAGAGCACCAGGAAGACGAAAAACTACTTTGTTTTGGTCCTGTCAAATTAATGACGGTGGCCATATTGGATTAAAGGCCGATTCAAATTCAGCGACGGCGGCGAATAAGATCGCGCTCTACTTTACCGTCGGCGACCCAATTACCCTGGGAGAGTAATTAAAAGACTAAAAGACTATGAAATAGTGAAATTATTGTGCGCTTGGGACTCACCAGGAGAAAACGAAGCGCGCGCGTAGCGACGCGTTCGTTGTAACCGAGTCAGCCATTTTTTTATCATTCTCGTTTTGATAGTTGTAACAGGCGCATCACGCCAATTGAAATTTAATTTGAAAATTTATAAAAGTAAAAAAAAAATAAATAAATAAAAGTGCCATGTCTGGACGAGGTGCTATGCGTGGTCGGCGTCGAATTGACGGTGAGTCCCATTAAGTTTAAAGATAGTGATTTCTCGACGGATTGGCAATAATTATTCGAAAGAATTATAATTCTGAAAGTGATGCTTGTCACCGCATTGTAATGCGGCATATTGCTAATTTAAATTCGGCCTTCTGCCGAATCATTAAATTGTAATTGTTAGTAATTAAAATGATTAATTAATAAAAATCTATTAATTGTTAACTTAAAATCAGTGAAGTGAAAATTAATGTGTTATCTCCTTACCCCTCCCCTCTCCTCGGTTTGTAGGGAAAACTCTTTCCTCACAATTTCTGAGCAAGTTAGGCTAAATTTTCGTTAGTGAAAAATTTATTAAATAAAATCTTTTGGATATTTTTATGATAAATATTCTGGCGCTTAAATATTAAAAATTAAAATTCCCCTAAATTCAAAGTGTAAATAACCTCAAAATTAGTCAAAATTAATCAAAAACTTAAATAAAAAAGAAAGGAGAGGTTATAAATGGCGCCCAACGTGGGGCCCGAGAAAAACACATTAAATTTCTCTAATAAACAAGCATCTTTTTCAGTAAAAATAATGAACTAAATTTTGATATAAAAATTTTACTTTGATGTGAGGATTTGTGCTTTTTAAGCAGTAGCAGTTATAATCAAAAATACTTTTGAAACGTAGTGATCTTGTGAGTCAAGGTTACTCTTATCTCACAACACGAATCTTCACAACAATGTGAGTAGTGATCATAAATCGAGAATCAAATGTCGAAAATAATTTTCGAAAAATAAAATAAAAGTGTTAATAATAACAAAATTGGTTTTATTTTGAATAAAAATTAGTTTTATTCGTAAAAAAATAAAATTTTGAAGGATTTGGCTGAGTCATCGCCGCCTTTGTTTGGATTAAAATAATAGAATTGTGTAGTCAGTTCTTGATTACAAACTTAATATAAATTGTTATTTTTCATATAAAAATAAATCAGGAGAGGATATTCTCCCTGATAAAAATAATAATAATAATTTTGAGAATTAATTTTTTTTTCTTGGTACTAAAAGAGAAAAATAATAAATAAAATAATGAAAATAATTAAGAATTAATTCAAATTCAATTGATTAAAAATTTATTATTTTTTTTCCTGTCATTTTTTTCCTCCTTGGACAGTGAACCATGATTATTTTTAATTTTTTTTTTGTACAATTAGTAATTTTTTTTTCTCACTTTACTGGACCTTTACTCCTAGACGGAATAGCGCTGCAATGGTTTCGATTAAACAAAAATAATTGGTCTTTGTGGGATCAATTTAAAGACGCGTGTAGAACTAATTTCGGGGACAAAAATTACCAATGGAGACTTGAAGAACAAGTCTCAAATCGTGTACAGGCGATTTAGATGCATGAATATTTCTTTGTACTTCATAAAATTTTTCTATGGAAGTAAAGTAACAAGTTCATGCAAAAAAAATCCGCCCATTTTTCGTTTAAAAAAAATAACATTTATAATTGAGGGGCTGGATGCTATAATGTGTTACGCGCCATGTTAAATGAATGGCGCGTGACATGTTATAGCATCCAAATATTGAATTATTTTTTGAAAAGTAGGTTTTTTTATTTAAAATGTACAAAAATTTAAAAATATACGATTTTATTCACTGAATTAATTTTTTAATTGCATTTATCAAATTTATATAGTTTATGAAAGAAACAGTTCATTTTACAATAATTTATTTATTTATTTGACCATGGTTTTTGACATTTTACTCAAAAACTATATTTTTAAAAAATTTGAAAAAAATATATGTTGAAGGGGACATTATAAAGTACTTTTTACAACAAAAGAGAAAGTAGTCACTTAAAAAAATTACCCTAAAAAAAATTTGGATTTTTTTTTCTAAAATCGTCTCATATATATTTACAATCTTTTAAAATTTCATTAACACCTTGACAGTCTGTGGCCATATATGTCCATCTCAAAAATAAAATACTAAACATAATTCGATTTCAATGACCAAGTGCATACTATGGTTTTTGGGGTCGCTGAATCCGAATTTCACATCAGATTTTCAAAATTCAAAATGGTGGACCCAAAATGGCGACTATGAAGATTTAAAAATTTATCAAATACGCTTGAAACTCGTTACTCGGGGGTTTTCGGGGTCGCTGATTACGAATATGATGTCAGATTTACAAAATTAAAATGGTGAATCTAATATATATTTTGGATTTCAAAATCTGACATCGGATTCGTAATCAGCGACCCCGAAAACCCCCGAGTAACAAGTTTTAAACAAATCCGTTGGATTTTCTATTTTCCCGACCGCCATATTGGAACCGCCATTTTGAATTTTGAAAATCTGACATTAGATTCGTAATCAGAGACCCCGAAAACCCCCGAATCAAAAATAAGTTTTTTGATTTTGCTTTCCCCCTCCATAACTCCCCCAAAAAAGCGAATTTTGAGTTCAAAATAGCAGAAAGTTATAGTCATATGGATAGTAACATATGGGCCAAATTTGAGAAAAATAGAAGCGGGGGCAGTTTTTGCATACTTAACCCCCTAAGCCCTTTGACATCCAATATAAAAAAAAGTTTATTAATTAACAATTAGATTTTGGCAAAACTATTTATCCGATTCGGTCCAAATTTTGTATACTTATTAAGGGCCTTGGGAGCAGTAATTTTACCAAGTAAGAGATAATTTAAATAATAATTAATGGAATTATAAAATATTTAAAAATATAAAAAATATATCAATTAATAAATTTATTTTAGAACCGTTTTTAATAATATTGATAGTAGTATTCAGAGGCCTTTCACTGTTAAAGATGTTCATTTATTACAAAATATTGTATAAATTGCTACAAGTTTCGACTTTATTAAGTCCTCATCAGGCAATTCTCAATGATAATAAAAAATAAAATTTAAATCTTAAAACGAACATAAGCAAATCAAAAAACAAATCTGTAATCAAAATTAATATAAGATATTAATTGTCACCAAAGAGAAAATATATTTAAAAAAAAATTTTTTTTTGAAAAAAAACAAAATAAAGGAGAAAAAACTCACCTTGTGTTTGATCACATTAATAATCATATAATAAAAGATTGAAAACCAATTTTTTTTTGAAAAACATAATGGTAAAAAAGTTCATGGTAATAAGAAAATTCATGGTAAAAACCAACGTAATATAAATCATGGTGAACATGATAATTATTTTAAAGGAAAACCATTTTCTAAAAGTGTATTTTTAACAATTATTAAATTATCTTTATGAAAAGATGGATGAGATAACTTAACTGCTCTATCAACAAGAGAGCAATTCTTCCATGAAATATTTGTGTACATAGATACCACATCCAGTGAGAAAATTTCAAAATTGTCAGGAATAAATTTAATGTTATTAATCCTACGTTTGAAAGACCAAGAATCTTTAATAAAATGACTATTTATTATATTTAAAGCTTTATTTAAAGATTTAGAAATTAATTGTAATAATCTGTAATTAGCATTACTATAGTAAGCAGTAATTGGTCTTAAAGGTATATTAGGTTTATGAATTTTTGGCAAACCATAAAATCTAGGTCCATATGTATTGGTACAATTTAGATAATCATATGTGTTCTTATCAAAAAAAATTTTATTTAGAAATCTTTTAAGTAAAGTATTTAAGGCAACTTGAATATTTTGAGTTGGATCTTTTTTAATTTTTAAATATGTTTTTTCATCATTTAACCCCTTGACTGTCGCGGACGCATATATGCGCGGATTTAAAACTGGCCAAAAGTGCTCTAGACGCATATATGCGCAACTTAAAAAAGGTGGTTTAAAACTTCTTAAAAATCGCTGAAACTGGTTACTCGGGGGTTTTTAGGGTCGCTGAATACGAATCCGGTGTTAGTTTTTCAAAATTCAAAATGGCGGATCTAATATGGCCGACATCATTCTCAAAAATTGATCCGATTTGCCTGAAAATCTCTACTCGGGGGGTTTTCGGGTTTGCTGATTTCAAATTCGAGGTCGGTTTTTCAAAATTCAAAATGGCAGATCTAATATGGCAAACATTATTTTGAAAAATTGATCCAATTTGCCTGAAAATCTTTACTCGGGGTGTTTTCGGGGTTACTGATTACGAATCCGAGGTCCGTTTTTCAAAATTCAAAATGGCGACTTCAATGTGATAGAATCATGGAGCAAAATTGTATGGATTTGCTTGGAACTCACTGCTCATCAGTTTTTAGCCTTTCTAATTAAAAATCTCAATTTACATTATCAAAATTGAAATTTAAGCTGATACCCAATAAATTGAGTACCAATTTTAATTAGAATTTAAATTATATTATTTCTAGCCAATCCGCATATTTTTAGTAATTTTGAACCGTCATTTTGAACTTTGAAAAACGGACCGCGGATTTGTAATCAGCGACCCCGAAAACCCCCGAGTAACCATTTTCAAGCGAATCCTATCAGTTTAAAAAAATTGTCTGCCATATTGGATCCGCCATTTTGAATTTTAAAAAACCGACCTTGGATTCGTAATCAGCGATCCCTAAAACCTTAGGATACCAAGTTTCATAAAAATAAAAAAATAAAAATTTACAACACACTTTTGGCTAAAACAGTGGAAATCTCGTCGACAGCCAAGGGGTTAATAAATCTAAAATTTTTTTATTATATATAAACTTGTTAATAAGAACCGTTTGATTACCCATATCTGCCGAAGTTACAATCAAATCTTTATGAGAAAATAGAAATTGTTTAGTTTTATAAATTTTTATAGAAAATAGTTTTTCAAAATAGTTACGATTGCAAAAAGATAAATTATATAAAAATTGCTGTAGATTAAAGACAAACTTTCCTCGCAAATAATCCTTTTTATCTGGTGAAAATTTCAATAAACCATATTCAAAATATAAATATCGTTTTAATTCTATAACGTGTAAACAAATTGATGGAAATAATCGTGCGACCACTCATTTTTAGGTATTTTTAAGCTCTACAACTTTTAATAACAACTTTTTTGTCTAAAATTTCATTGAAAGCAGCAATCCTCAAAAAACCATTAAAATTTCGATTTTTGAGCCTTAAATGATATTTAACAACAAACGCGCTAAGTCTAAGTTGGTGCAAACTGTGGACCTTTGTTTCTGTACCACTAATCTTTCACATGCAATTTTTTTCATTTGGGTTGGATTTATACTATTGCCAGGGCGTCTGGACTAATAATGAAATGTGTAAAGTAGGACGAAAACCCATACAAACCGCTGTCTACCCAGGTAAAAATGATTCGTATAAATTTTGTACGGAAATCCGACCAGAATCATTTTTACCTGGGTATTCAAGGGGCGATGATTTTAACCATATCACTTCGTCATCGTGTCTTGGATTGGACAGCGGGGTCCGCACTACATTTTCATGTGCCAACCGCTGACAGTGATACGTAGGAATGTTTTCTCGTGTTTTATAAATTTAAAAATAAATGTTTTGTGAATAATTTTCTCACGGTATTTACATTTGTTTTTCTTTATTTATTAAAAGTGTGGTGTTTAAATCATGGGCAGAATTAAGTCCTAGTCAAATAATCTCTTTATGATACATAATCCATACCATTGGAAAAATTTGTAAAAAATTGGTAAAATTAAAATTGTATAAAAATTTGTCTTTGAAGTTGCCGGACCTTATCATGGTACGAAAGAGAGAGAACTCAGAATATGGTTTCACCCACTGCTGTCCAAAAAGTATTTTATTGTTCTGCACATAATGATTTTATTTGATTAAATTAATGTATATATTTATAATAATGGATTTTATATATTTGTATATGTATGTATAATTGGTATGTGTACGCTACCGACGGAAATTGTGCGAACGCTTCTTTTTTATGACTATTCAAAATCTTTTAGTGTTTAAAATAAAAAAAACTAAATTTTTTTCTTTGTGTTACGTCCGTAACTTCTTCCTATATACTCAATTTAACTATAATATTTATATGTTTTATTCCTTCTAATTTTGCCTGTATATTATATTGTTGTATTTAAAATACTCTTTCATATTATTGCATTGTATTCAGTATGTTTTATAAATATGGTTATTATTGTATATTCTATATGTATCTAAACAAATTTATAAATTATAAGATATTAAAGAAAGAAGAGTAATATTTTAAACAATGTAAAAAGAATAACGATCGCGCATCAAGCTACACGACCTACCACAAGTTTCACTACACGAAAAATGAAGTATTGTGGAATCACGTAATTAAAATAATGATTGTGCATCAGTTCAATGATCTTCAACAACCTTCGACACGTGGAAGAAAAGGAAAATATGTATGACATACATGTTCTATAAATTAAGTCGAAACAGCAGTAACAAAACTCAACAAACTTGAATGAAGATCTTGTCGCACGAGGAGGAACCAAGGACATTCAAACATTTGTCGGTGGAGCGCGCGTCAACGACAACGATTCAAATAACATGACTAATGAAGGAAGTTCTAACTAGAAAAACAGCTAATTTTTGGTATAAAAAGGGGTACCTTTTCTGATTAGAACAGAGAGTAATTTGTTGGAAATCAGCAGTATACATCAGATCGTCTACAAGTGAACACAAAGTATATCTTTAAAAGTGAGCAGTATATCCCCAAGTATTATTTTTAAAACATACACCTTTAAAAGTGAACTATTCCCCAAGTATTGAATTTGAAGTGAATCGACCTCTTATAATTCATCAATTTTCAAAGTATAAATTTTAACTATTTCCAAAAAATATAAATTTGGAAATAAACTCAACTATCAACAAAAGTCTAATATTGAAACAACACATTCCAAATTTCGAACCATCGAAATTTGCTCAGGAGGCGACAACCGTCTGGAAGAAAGCAGATATTTTTACAATACAATACACTATCTCATTAGTGTAAACAAGAGGACTAATACCGAACCATTAAGGACAACAATCCTAAGGCCCCTTTTCGTCTACTGCTCAACACCATTGAGATAGGACTACCAGATAATCATCACACACCAGTAATCGTTATTCTTCAAGTAAGATCAATAAAATTAAATTATACTCATTGTATTTTTGTCAACTCTTTTCTTTCTTGTTGGTTTTTTAATAAATTATTCTCTCAATACATTTAGTAGGCTCATTGACTTATCCTCATCCCAAATTAGATTCATTTATGAAACTAATTTAAAACGAGGAACGTTAGGTATATTTTAAAAAGGTTTCTTGTTTTGACGTAACATTTGTTATTTTCAATAAACGTATAAAATTCTGCAAAAAATGACTTATTAAAAATAAAAAAAAATAATTTTTTTATACGATATTTAAGAAAAACCACATTTTTAGTGATTTTACTAATTTTTTTATATCTTCCCAAGAAATTAATATTTTTAGCGTTCATAGGCTTATTTTTATCGAATTTTAATGTAGACTTGAGATTTTTTTTTTAATTTGATCTACATACATTCCTCTTAAACATGCGAGTGATTAATGTTAAAAGAATAATTTATAAAAATTTTGAAGGTACTTTTACAAATGAAAAATAATTTTAAAAAATCTAATATATGTTTAATTGAAAAGTATACTGAAAGTTTTAAAATTTTTTTTAAATAACGGTTTTCCCTAATTACTTTCTAGCATTCTAATAGTAATTACAGTTTTTTCAATTTTTTTAGGTAACTTTAATCACTTGAATTTTCTAGAGAAATGTATGTAGATCAAATCTTTTAAAAAATCTTAATTCTACATTAAAATATGATTCAAATGATGCTATAAACGATAAAAAATGTTAATTTCTTCGGAAGATATAAAAAATTAGTAAAATCAATGAAAATGGGATTTTTCTTAAATATCTTATGGAAAAATTAAAATTTTGTTGTTGTTAATAAGTAATATTTTGCAGAATTTTATATGTTTATTGAAAATATCAATGAAAATTTTTTAGTTATTTTATTGTCAAAGTTAAAAGATTTGGGAATAGTCATCAAAAAGTAGTGTTCGCACAATTTCCGTCGGTAGTGTATATAGGCAATTCCACGTGAGATTTGCCTATAACCTCTTAAAATCGGGCAAAAATGTTTTTCTATTTTGTATTGAAAATAAACAGATACGTATTTTTATATTTTCTTTTTGGAGGCCAAATTATTGAGTTAAACATTTTCGAAATTTTTTATTTGTAAACATAGTCCACACATACATATGAATCACATTCACAACACAACATTATTTTTCTTTATCTGTTTACAATATAAAATCAGTATTTTAGTAGAACTTATTATAGTTTATCTAAATAAATATTGTATGATTTCTTGTTAATTTTGGGTGTAGAAAAGTAATTTAAATGTCTTTTATTAATAAATATTAAGAATATTTTTAATTGTTAATCAATAATTTTAGTTATTGTGTTTGGGTGAAATAAAGGTATTTTAATAAATATTATACTAATCTGAAGTTAGAATAAAAAGTGTTTTATTGAGAATTTTTTCTTTTGTCTTTTATAAATAAATACCGTCTAATCAGATTCACTGAATAATAGTAAGATTATCAAAAAGATTCACTACCTTAAATAAATAATTATTCTGAAGAGCAATCACGCTTACATAACGATATTTAATTTTTGACTTGATTCTTATTTAATTCATCAGAAGTGTTTTATTAAAATATAGTTGAAGTGGAATTATATTAAAAATGAATTTATTTTGTTAATTAATAAATAAATAAATTTATATCTAACAATTTATAACTCAAAAATTTGGTCTCCAAAAAGAATTTTATTTTAAGATTTTAATGGTCATAGGTAAATTTTTATTGTCCAACTTTCATAGACTGTAACTTTTTGAAAAGTGTTCAGAAAAATTTAACATTTGTACAAAATGAGAGCTTGTATTTTTAGCTTTAAGGCTATGTCCAAGTTGCAAAATGTAAACAAACCAAGCACTAATTTACCTTTTTCATACATCTTTTTCTCTCACAAACATTACCATTAGAAAACTTTTTTTTACAAAAATGATAAATTAGAGTGTAAAAGTTTCCAAAAAAATCATTTTTGAGTGTGATCAATAAATAGCAATTAGTAAAATAACAAACTAAAATGACCTGCAAAAAAGCATTTTTGACGCGTCGCGAAAAATATACTGTTTGAGTATATCAACCGCACTGACGATGAAGAAGTCTCATATCAGCGATTGGACCTTCAACATGTGGAAAGGGAAATTTTTCTCTTTCCTCCATGAAATTACAAGGAAAGACACATTTTGTTTTACTCTAAAACGCAGTTATTTTCACATGCTTTCAGCCATGCTTGGTGTAGTAACGGAATTCAACACTTCAATTTACCATTTTCATAAAGAAATTGTAATTTTATATTCATTTGTAAAAATAGGAACTGCGCAAAAAGTACACAATTCGGTCTTCTGTTACTGCTTTTTTTCGCGGTTCCTATTTTTACAAATGAAGAGAAATGTACATTTTTTTATAAAAATGGTAAATTGAAGTGTTGAATTTGGTTACTACACCAAGCTTAGCTAAAAGCATGTGAAAATAACTGCTTTTCAGAGTAAAACAAAATGTGTCTTTCTACATAGTGTTGGCAATGCTTCCTTGGCATGGCCTGCGCGTGCGCGGAGAGCAATCATCTTACGTCGTGAAAAATTAAAGTCTTTAGCTATATCAACCGCACGGACGATGAAGAAGTTTTTACCCTTTCTCCTTGTAATTTCATGGAGGTAAGGGAAAAATTTCCCTTTCCACATGTTGAAAGTCCAATCGCTGATATGAGACTTCTTCATCGTCAGTGCTGTTGATATACTCATAAAGTTTATTTTTCGCAACGCGTAAAAAATGCTATTTTACAGGTCATTTGAATTAGTTATTTCACTAATTGCTATTTATTGATCACACTCAAAAATGATTTTTTGGAAACTTTGACACTCTAATTCATGATTTCCAAAAAGAATGTGTTGAAATGTTAATTTTTGTGAGAGAAAAAGATGTATGAAAAAGGTAAATTAGTGCTTGGTTTGTTTACATTTTGCATCTTGGACATAGCCTTAAAATAAGAGTAAGAACACTTTAATCTATGCATTGGTTTCTAAGTTATGAGTAAATTATTTTAACTATACACAAAAGATTTTTAATGCAGTGATTCAACTGATTGCTCGCCCGGCGCTTGTCTCAAAGGGCCGAAATAGGTTATTGGACGAGTGGCGATTAATGAGGCAACAAAGTTTACAACGAATATATTTATATTTTAAATGCCTTTTTACCAATAACAGTAATGAAATAATTATTTGTTAAATTTTCAAATTGGAAAAGGAAATAGTAAATTATATTTAATTAAATTAAACTAATTTTACATTACATTAATTAATACATTTTTTAAATTTATTAACAAAAATATGTATATTTAGCACTTTAGAAAAAACGTAGTTATATACTTTACTTTACGAATAACACATATATTGTTAATATTCTTTTTTTTTATTATTGTATAATACATGTATAATACTTTTAATATTCTAAAGAATTTACGTTACAAATAACTAAATAATTAATTTTAATATTTTCAGTTCATAATATTTTGTAAAGGACCCCGCACTTTTACTATTGAATTTGGCTCTTAGCCAATTTTTTTGTAACTTTGCAGATTTGTAGTTTTTGACCTTCTGAACAAAAAAAGTATGGGACAAAATTCAAAATAATGACCAGTTTTTGAGATACAGACGGTCAAATTCAAAAAAATTAAATAACGAGTATTAGTCGTTCAAGAATGTTTTGTTGACAAAAGTCAATTGAATTCGCTTGAAAATGGTTA
Source organism: Leptopilina myrica (nomen nudum) (assembly GCA_032872475.1). Classification (NCBI taxonomy): domain Eukaryota; kingdom Metazoa; phylum Arthropoda; class Insecta; order Hymenoptera; family Figitidae; genus Leptopilina; species Leptopilina myrica (nomen nudum). The sequence goes on along the minus strand of CM065460.1, from coordinate 24,930,849 downwards.
CTCGGGGGTTTTTAAGGTCGCTGATAACGAATATGATGTTGGATTTTTAAAATTCAAAATGGCGACTCCAATATGGCGGACACATTTTGAGAAAAGTCAATTGAATTCACTTGAAACTGGATACTCGGGGGTTTTTAAGGTCGCTGATAACGAATATGATGTTGGATTTTCAAAATGCAAAATGGCGACTCCAATATGGCGGACATATTTTAGAAAAGTCAATTGAAATCGCTTGAAACTGGTTACTCGGGGGTTTTTAAGGTCGCTGATAACGAATATGATGTTACATTGGTAAAAACACACTTAGGTAGAAAGAAAAATAGACAAAGAGAGGGGAAGAATCTAATAGCTTAATAAAATGTTAGAAAGAAACGTTGAAAGATATACAGATAGTTGTAACATTGCCTTAAACTGCTTTATCACCTTATTTTACAACTATCTGTATATCTTTCTACGTTTCTTTCTAACATTTTATTAAGCTATTAGATTCTTCCCCTCTCTTTGTCTATTTTTCTTTCTACCTAAGTGTGTTTTTACCAATGTAACATCATATTCGTTATCAGCGACCTTATAAACCCCCGAGTAACCAGTTTCAAGCGATTTCAATTGACTTTTCTAAAATATGTCCGCCATATTGGAGTCGCCATTTTGCATTTTGAAAATCCAACATCATATTCGTTATCAGCGATAACGTTATTTGATTTTTTTGAACTTTGACCGTCTGTATCTCAAAAACTGGTCATTATTTTGAATTTTGTCCCATACATTTTTTGTTCAGAAGGTCAAAAACTACAAATCTGCAAAGTTACAAAAAAATTGGCTGAGAGCCAAATTCAATAGTAATTTATAAATGACATTTATGAACATGACAAATAATTATTTAATTACTGTTAATTTAAATTCTTTAGAATATTTTATTTATATATTTTCTTAATGAAATTTTGTGAATTTATTTTAATTTTTTATTTTATTCAATATTTTATAATATTGAATAAAATTATTTTAAATCTTAATATTTTTGTTGTAATCTTTGTTGCCTCGTTAATCGACACTCGTCCAATAACCTATTTCAACCCTGTGAGACGAGCGCCGGACGAGCACACAGGTGAATCACTGCATTAAAAATCTGTTGTGCATGGTTAAAATAATTTACTTATAACTTAAAAACCAATGCATAGATTAAAGTGTTCTTACTCTTATTTTAATGCTAGAAATACAAGCTCTCATTTTGTACAAATATCAAATTTTTCTGAACACTTTTCAGAAAGTTGCAGTCTATGAAAGTTGGACAATGAAAATTCACTGATAATGAAAATTACACCTATCTTTATTACTTCATATTTCCGATTATATTTTTTAATAAGTCTTAAACATAGAATCATTTAACGACAAATTTTATAATCTTTTCAAAATTGTCTCTAAAATCTTTCTACGTTAATATTTAACCAAGTTATCAATATTAGGATGTCATGTTTTTAATAACACTTTTGCAAGTGTCCTCAAAATTGAACCTAAAATTTGAAGAAGAAGTAGGTCAAATATATATAGTTATCAAGTTTTTACATGTAAGTCAAAACTGCCCTTAAGATTGACATAAATTTTGAGGATAGAGGGAATTGTTAGTCAATTTTGGACGAACAAGTCAAAATTATTTAAGTGAAATAATGTAGGTCAAATTAAACATAGATTTTGACGTAATGTATAAATAACATAAATAATGTAAAGTGTTAACGAACAAATAATTATAATTAAAAATTTTATATATTTATGTTCGATTACAATTTATATATAATTGTAAGTTTTTTTTATATATTTGAATAAATTTTGACACATGATTTGTGTGTTTTGAGGTTATCTTTTTATAGTTCGAGTGTGAAAGAATTTTATTTAATTATAAAATTTATTTTACAGTTTGTAAAGCTCTGAGGAGGCTGTGCGTCGTAGAGTGAAAGCTAAGCTAAATTTAAAAATCTAAATATATTGAATATACACGGAAAAAATTAGTTGCTGAAATTTTCTTCTACTTTGTAGAAGACTCTCGGATATAGTCGAAAGTATTTAAATTTTTAAAATCACACTGTTTTAAAAATCATATTGAAAGATCGAAGAAAAAATGTACTACATTCGAAGAGAATTTAGAAAAAGGATTAGAAACTTTCAGCGGCAGTCGAGGAAAATGAAAACATAACCAGCGTGAACAATTCGGCCACAGTCGAGGGAAAAAGACGTGTTCAAATTTTCATCTACAGTATTCTAAACTTTCAACGATAGTCGCGGAAAATGAAAAATTCTGCGTACCAGTAAAAAAAATTCTTTTAGTTCTTATTTATTTCATTCCTTTTATGCCTTATATTTAATTACAATCCTACATTTATACATAATCACGACACTCATCACATGTAATTTGACACTATTTAATCACTAATCACCTACCTAAAACTAAATAGCTAACACCAATACGCATATTATTGCGTAAATTATTATTATTATTATATATATTATAATTTTAAAGAGTATTTCAGTATACGCTAAGGACTATTTTACAATTACTTTTAATTTATTAGATGAATAGAAAAATGATAATATTTAATTAAAATAATAATTAACGAATAAAATTATTTTCTGTTCATTATTGTAAAAACTTATTTAACGATTAATAATTATATTTTATATATACTTACGAAAAGATTTAAATGCTCCAATATAATTCACAAACACTGTGCACAAGAATTTGTAAATGAACGGTGTTAAAATGACTGCAGGTCGCGTTTATCGCCTAAGAGATTGCGCATCTTTTCTGCGCACCGTTTTCCTCGACTCGTCGACAAAACTTTCTATTAAAGTGTTACAATAATTCCACGACTTCTTTTCCGCTACTCGGTTTATAAAAAGTCCTCGAATTTTTTTTAGAGAATTTCTGCTAAAATCATAGAGTATTTCTATAACTTTATAAAGTATTTTTTCATATCGGAGAGTCTTCGAGTGGTAGCTGAAAACTTCAGCTACTAATTTTTTCCTTGTAAAGGCGACAGAAATCAGGATATCCACTCAAGAAGTATAAAAATTAAATAAAACATCTAGTAATAAAAAGTGAATTTCAAAATTTGTCTGTAAGAAAATATATTATATTTTACTTATTATAAATTATAAAGTTTGAAACAAATATTTTGCAATGTTTACAAATATAAAATAGGTCAAACTTGAAAACTGTGACAGTAGGGAGACAGACTTCTCAAAGGTTTTTCCGTGTAGGGTATTCCGACGTATGTCTGCTGACTTTGCCCTTAAGACAATTTTTGTTTAAAGAACTGATATTTTGCAAATTTATTACTTTCATATAGAACAACAATTTCTCAAAATACCAAGCCAATCCCAAAACTTTTAAATTTGGGATGGACCATTTGGGAAATAACGCCTCATATATGAGGCATTCCATGTCAAGTGATCCAGGGGTCTTACGGTGTAATGCTTATTTCGATAATTTTTTACTCTTAAACTATTAAACATAAAAATTTGGCAAGGTACATTTTGGAAAAATTATTTCATGCTCTTTCGATTAAAAATGAGCATTAAAAAAAAAATGTTGACCCAAAAAAATAAAAATTAAATATAAATTTTAATTTTTGGGAGGGAAAGGTCAGATTTTTTTTTAAACGAAAGCTGAGCTTTTTTCTAAAAGGATATATAAGGACATATTTCCGTGCTTGAACGTTATTCTGTGCTATCATTTAATACTTATTAATATAAAAAATTATTAAAATATTTTAGTAAAATAAAACCCATAATATTAAATAAATAACAAAGTTTATTCTACAATTTTCCACTTGCTAAAATATTTAACCCATTCCTTATTTTAATTAGTAAAAAAAATAGCACGGAATAAGGTTCTAGTACGCAATTGTGTACACTTACCTTACACTGAAAAAAAATTGTAATTGAACCAAGTAAATGCATTTACTTGGCAGAGTTTACTTGAATCAATCCCATATTTATTTGAGGAGAGAAATTATTTTTCTTGTGCCAAGTAATTATTAGCATTGGACAGAGTTCTTGAATTAATAATTCAGTATTTGGTGGAAGTAAATATGTTATTGATCAAATCAAATATTTTACTTATCCGAAGTACCAAAAAGGATTGAATCAAGAATATTATGTTCTTAAGCGAAATAGTAAAGTATTGTCTGGAGAAATTGTTTTTCTTAAATCAAATCATTTCATTCATTTGATTTGAAACTTTTTTTTACTTAATACAATGCCGGTGTTCTTGATCCAAGAAAATATTTCGCTTCAAATGGATGTGCAACTTAAATAGCAGTTTTTGAAAACTGTCCATTGAGGCTTGGATGGCATAACAATTATTTAATTATTTAAATAAAAAAATTAAATGTTAATTAATTAAATAATAAAAATGTTTGACCTAAGTATTAGAAATAATGGAATGGGGGTAAGGGGGGGGGAGAGTTCAAGTAAATAATTTACTTGAATTGAGAAAATTTTTTTTTATTGAAATTTATAATTTTCTCAAATCAAGAAAATATTTTCTTGATTTGATACACAAATGTTCTTGAATTAATATAATCTGCATTTCTTTCGTGTAACTTAATTTCTTGACTGGATTCTATATTTTCTTGGATCAAGAACATATACTCTCCTACCAAGTATACTATGTCAAGAAAATCGTTTTCTTGAATCAATACTATAATACTCTTGGCCGTATTCAATCCCACCATTTGCTTCAACCAAGAAAAATTTTCTTGGTTCAATACTATTTTTTTTTTCAGTGTACATGAAAAAGTGGGACAAGAATGTTTAAACATTCACTGAAAAAACCTAGTCTCAAAATGAGTATCATACGCTACTCATTTTGAGTTGCAACAAAAATGAGACTCTTAGGTGGCGCCACGTTCTATGGCGTTTAACATAGTCTCATTTTGAGATGCAACAAAAATGAGACTGGGTTTTTTGTGTGTTTCCAAAATGTACCTTGCCAAATTTTTATGTTTAATAGTTTAAGAGTAAAAAGTTATCAAAATAAGCATTGTACGGAAAAACCTAAAAATTTAACCCCCTCCTCCTAGGAAAATATTGGACTACGTAGAATAATATTTTCACGAAAGTTACTATCTATTAGTACTACAAAAGCCCGAAGTTTTGCCACGATTGGAAAAAAAATTTTCTCCACCTGGATCACTTGACATGGAATACCTCATATGCGTCAGCGACAGTCAACGGGTTAAGCGAAAGGGAATTAATTTTGCAATGATTGGACAGAATTCTTTTTATAATTATTTTTTAAAATTTATTTTCTATTTAAACCTATGTTTTAAAAAATGAACCTCATTCGAAGCAATGTTTTATTGTATTATAATTTGTTTTCCATATTTTTATCTCTTTTTTCGTTTACAATTTATGATTATAATATTCTGAAACTTTCAAATGAACGAAATTTATTTATTTTTTCTGAAAATAAAATATTTGTAATAATTTGGCATTAAAAAATTTAAAAAAATATTTAAAAAATTTATTTTAAAATAATTAGTTTTTAAATTAAAAATTTTTCTTGTTATTCTAATGTAATTTTTTTCTAATCAAAATTCATGAAAATATATTTCATTCAAAAAGGAGAAAAATGGAGTATTCAATTATTTATTTGGATGGACAAACAGACTATTTTTATAAGGTTAAACTTTTCGACAACCATCTTGGAGAGTTAAATAGACTCTCAAATTATTAATTTGACTATCGCGAAGGGAAAATTTAATTGTCCAGAAAATCAGACTAACACTTAAAAAGTTAAAACGTAACCTTCTAAGTTTGACTCTACAGGTTTCTTACTGTTGTTTAGAATTTCTTTATTGCCATTCTTATTTAAAATAAATTTTTATTTTTCTCTTTTTTGCTCTAGTTTTCTTTTAATGAAATTAAAATTCATTGATACTAAATGAAAAATAATTTTTCTTTTCATGGGAATTGAGATCCTTTGAATTTTGATCTACATATACACACACTGGAAAGAAATAGAAGTTTTAGCATCGAATTTCGTGAGTATTAATGTTTGAAGCTTAAAATTGTTTTCGTCCATGCAATGAAGGAAATACCGTGACAGATACGAATTAAAAAGTTTTCTATTTTAGAATATTTTTGATAAATAAAAGAAAACATTTTTAGAATTTGCTTGAAAAGTTTTTTCTCATTTCTTTTTATAACTACTTAAATCATGATTAGTAGTCGCTATACCAATTTAAGTCTTCTTTATAAAGTTTATTTAAAATTTTATTTTAAAAAGGAAATTAGATTTTATAATTAAAATAAATTTAATTTTTTTTTCATTTAATAGTTTCTTTTGAACTTTTGTATAACTTTTTTCTTTTCTTTCATGAGGGTTGAAAGGAGGTAATTTTCTGTAAATAATTTTTTACATATAACTTTTCTTTTGTAAAGTTCTTTACTTATGTAAACTTTTTTTAGAAAATTTTTTTATTAGGAGAATAATTAAATAAAAATTTTTTTCTGGGAAAAGTTGGTTTTTAAACCGGCATCAGAATTTGCAGTATTTTGAAGAATCCTCAATCGACGGGGATTATTTTGAGTTCCGACCACATCCACCAGAGCGGCGACTTTGTTCCTTAGGTCCTCCGAAAAGAGGAACATGTGACAAGCTTAAATATAATTGGCGGGGATGGGATGACCGAAGTTCTAATTATTGTACTCGAGGATATCAAAACAGTATGGTCAAGTCATCCTCATTGGGATATATATATATATATATATATGAGCGATACCACGTCAATTGATCAAGGGGTCTTTTTGTGTAATGTTTATTTCAATAATTTTTTACTCTTAAACAATTAAACATACAAATTTGACAAAGTACATTTTGGAAAGGTTTTTTCATCCTCTTTCGATTGGAAATAAGCATTTTGAAGAAAAAAAATTTTTCATCCAAAAAAATCAAAATTAAAAATAAATTTCAATTTTTGGGAGAGAGAAACGATTTTTTTTAACCAAAGCTGAGGTTTTTTCCTAAAAGGATATATAAATGATAAAGTGGGACTAGAATGTTTAAACATTGAAAAAAAAGAGTTTTCTACTCGCCGGAGCGCTCAAAACACGGTTTTAAGCTCCGTTTAGGAGAAAATTCTTTTTTTCAATGTTTAAACATTCTAGTCCCACTTTACCATTTATATGTCCTTTTAGGAAAAAACCTCAGCTTTCGTTAAAAAAAAAAAAAAAATCGTATCCATCTCCCTCAAAAATTGAAACTTATTTTTAATTTTGATTTTTTTGGGTAAAAATTTTTTTTTTAAAATGCTTATTTCCAATCGAAAGAGGATGAAAAAACCTTTCTAAAATGTACTTTGTCAAATTTGTATGTTTAATTGTTTAAGAGTAAAAAATTATTGAAATAAACATTGTACTGAAAAACCCAAAAATTTAACCCCCTCCCCCTCGAAAAATATTGGACTAGGTAAAAAAATATTTTGGCGAAAAATTACTATCTATGAGTACTACAAAAGCCCCAAGTTTTGCTAAGATTGGAAAAAAAATTTTCTCCACCTTGATCACTTGACATGGAATCGCTCATAGATATATATATATATATATATATATATATATATATATATATATATATATATATCTATCTTATAAAAAGATATCGCCGCCGCCGCCGCTGTTTCAAGATTCTATAGTATATTTAACATAACTTCCTGTCAAAGGCGAACATAACCTCAAAATTAGGTGAAAGATCATCACTCTGAAGTAGGCCACAAATGGCTATAGTATATTTAACATAACTTCCTGTCAAAGGCGAACATAACCTCAAAATTAGGTGAAAGATCATCACTCTGAAGTTGGCCACAACTTTTTTCAGACCTAAAACAATTGTAAGTTTTCAAAATCCAAAAAATATTTGAAATGGAGATATTGAATTTATTTACCTGCAGTAAAGCCTATTTATTACTCCATGTCGAGTTCCAATTTTATAAAGGTCATCTTTGCATTCCATAATAACTCCAATCACATTTCTTAAGTCACTTTTCGCTTTGTCCGAGATCGTTTTAATTTTTTTGCCTGCTTTTCCAATCTATCAAATGCTCGTTTTCTTGCACAAATAATTTCTTGATGCCTACTATGAATAGAGTTGTCTTCGGATGAACCTGAGTTTGCATTTGCTGTGACTTTTATATCTAAATTTAATTCCTCATTATTTTTGGTACTCGTTTTATCAATTTCCAGCACGTTGAGAAGGTCGTCCTCGGTTAAAATATTTTTTATTACTTCGCAGGGCAATGTCAAAGTTGAAAGTCCGATTTTTGCGTCACAAACGAACATGGCTTTGTAGAGTGCTGGTTTTATTCCTGAATGTCGTGCTCTGTTTTTTGAGAATTAAATGAAATTCAATCCTTCAGTCCATTTCGTTGTTTTGTTATCCTTCATCCAGACGGCCAGCATATTTTCTATGTCCTGATTTGCTCGTTCCACTGATCCCTGACTTTGCCTGTGTCTGGGTTGTCCATGAACGAGTTTTAATTCAGGACATACAGATGCTAATTCGGTAATTATGTGATTAACAAATTCACGACCGTTATCTGACTGAAAAATAACAGGGGCTTCAAAGGTGAGAAAGATATACAGAAGTTAGTATTCAATCTATAAAAAGTATTGATTTTTGTTCAGCGTATGCCCATAAATATAAAATAATATCATTAAATTAATATTAAGTGAGTTTTTTTAAGGAATAAACGAATGTTATTAAATTATCAAAATTAATATAATGAATTTTGTAGTTGTACAAAAAAATGGGGTAGGCGGGTCACATGGACTTTTACTCATCTAACCTGCAAATACAATATGGGGTCATTCCATTATATTTCACCTAAAGTCGTTGCGACCTATTTTCAGAAAAACATGATAATTTGTAAAAATTATTTTTAATATCAGCACAATCCATTTTTGGCAAATTTTTTATAAAATTATTCGTATTTGCTTTCGAATTTTAATTTTTAAGTGGACGTGCAGGGAAAAAAGGTTATTTTGACAGCTCTGAAAATTTAATAAAAAAACACAAAAATAATTTAGATAGTATACATGTTTTGATTGAAATTTAATCACAATAGTTTAAAATAAATAAGATTTAAACATTAAAATTCATAATTATTTTTTAAAAATATTATTTCTAAAATATATTTAAATATTTCAATTATATATAGTATTAAAAAATGCTTAGTAAATAAAATTTTGATTTTAAATATTTTATTCATCAATAAAAAGTTTTATGAATAGCTATTAAAAAAAATTACTTCATGGTAAATTTTATTTAAAAAATTGATTAGAACGTAATTGTGAGGAGCAAGTAATAACAAATTTTAATTTTTTTAATTTATACATACGATGAAATATAAACGATTTTTATTTTCATATTTTATGGATTAAATTGCTATAGCAAATATAGCTATAATTGAAATATTTAAATATATTTTAGAAATAATATTTTAAAAAAATAATTATGAATTTTAATGTTTAAATCTTATTTGCAGACTTAAATTTTAATTTAAATAAATAAATGGCTATTAAGACAACTAACTTCAGTTTCGTAGAACTACTTGCATTTTAACCTTTAATTTCGTTTTTCGAAGCTGATTTTCTAATCTGAATGAAACTATAAAATAGTGTGAAATCCATCGCCAAAATTTGACAGAATGGAAAACAGGGTCTAATTTAAATGTAAGAAGAAAAATTGGATTTTTTTATTTTGCACCTGAGGAGTTAGAAGTGTTCAAAATCACCGAAAATCCTGGAAAGTTCAATATTCAAGGTAACATTTTTCATATTTCTACACCATAATATTAAAAAGTCAACTCATGATATGAAAGTACTTTAAAAGTACTTAATATTAAGTAGTAATAAATTTTTAAATATTTACAAACTTTCTAGAAAAATATAATAAAAATATGGTGAATTTTGGCATATGACAGATAAGATTAAAAATCAATTTTCATCTAATATTTTGGACTTTTTTACATAGCAATCAATTTATATAAGTAAATTGAACTATTGTGATTAAATTTCAATCAAAACATGTATACTATCTAAATTATTTTTGTGTTTTTTTATTAAATTTTCAGAGCTGTCAAAATAACCTTTTTTCCCTGCACCTCCACTTAAAAATTAAAATTCGAAAGCAAATACGAATAATTTTATAAAAAATTTGCCAAAAATGGATTGTGCTGATATTAAAAATAATTTTTACAAATTATCATGTTTTTCTGAAAATAGGTCGCAACGACTTTAGGTGAAATATAATATAATATCGTATCGAAACGACACGCCTGGTTAAAGACAAGCTCGTAACTTATCCCCACTATCGAAGTTTTACCTCCTGCACTGAAAGAAATGCTTATGAGAATTCATCCATAAACTTCTGGTTAAGGATTTTAGTTGAACTAGTCATACAATCTGTCAGATTACCACATAAGTTAGGTAATGTTAGACATGTGAAGGCTGATTCACACTTACTGTCCTTTGTTTCTGTCATTCGGATGGCTGGATTAACCAAACTGTTTTGGCAGTTGTATTTCATTATAATACAGTGATTCATTCTGTCAGAATCAGCCATAATTATGGCAGTAATGACGGAAAATTTCTTTCAGTTCGTCTCTAGTCTTCTTGGGGGTTACCCCTGTTTTTCCATAATAGAAACTTTTAATCTTTTATCCTCGATATATATCATTCACATTAATAAGAAAACGATATTAAATATGGAGGCACTATGAAACAATTTTTTTTAAACTTATACAATAGTAAAGATTTATGAAAAAAATATGACTATTTATCGAAATTAAAGCGCATACAAAACTTTTTGGGACAATGTATTTAATTTGGTAATTTCCAATAAAATAGATTGTTATATTGTTTACAAAACTTGGAACTATTTAAAATCAATATATTATGCATATACAGTAAGAAAAGCTATCGGTCAGTCATAGGAAAGTATGGGAATCGCATAAGTCTGTCTCACTCGCACTCATGGGCGGTGACTGACGTATAGCTTTTCCTACTGTATATGAATTTCCCGTGAAAGAATCGATATTTCTATTTTGAGTTATTTATACTATTGATATTTTGCACTATCGACGTTTTTTAAAATTTTAATAAATATTACTTGTCATTTCATAATAATAAACAATGCTACTACCTGTTTGTATACAACAAGAATTTAATAAATATTGAAAAAATATTCCAAGTTTTGTATAATTATTTGATACCACCCCATTTTGCCCCATGCGTGGGTCAAATAGGGTTTAGCACACAGAGAGAAACATCAAGCGTTCGTAGTATGGATCTTATTTCGAAAAAGAATGCACATGCGCAATAAACGTAAAATTTGTGCTGTATTTGTATCAATTTCTACGTTATCAGCATAAAAGTTCTACCTTTAACGCAAGGGTCGTCAGTATACTACGATTGCAATATATCCATGCTTTTTTCGTATATAAGCGATTCCACGTCAAGTGATCAAGGGGTCTTTTGGTGTAATGTTTATTTCAATAATTTTTTACTCTTAAACAATTAAACACACAAATTTGACAAAGTTCATTTTGAAAAGGTTTTTTCATGCTCTTTCGATTGGAAATAAGCATTTTGAAAAAAAAAAATTTTTGACCCTAAAAAATCAAAATTAAAAATAAATTTCAATTTTTGGGGGAGATAGATACGATTTTTTTTAAAGAAAGCTGAGGGACTAGAATGTTTAAACATTGAAAAAAGAGTTTTCGACTCGCCGGAGCGCTCTAAACTCGGTTTTTAGCTCCGTTTAGGAGAAAATTCTTTTTTCAATGTTTAAACATTCTAGTCCCACTTTTTCATTTATATGTCCTTTTAGGAAAAAACCTCAGCTTTGGTTAAAAAAAATCGTATCTCTCTCTCCCAAAAATTGAAATTTATTTTTAATTTTAATTTTTTTGGGTCAAAAAATTTTTTTTTTTCAAAATGCTTATTTCCAATCGAAAGAGCATGAAAAAACCTTTCCAAAATGTACTTTGTCAAATTTGTATGTTTAATTGTTTAAGAGTAAAAAGTTATTGAAATAAACATTGTACTGAAAAACCTAAAAATTTAACCCCCTCCTCCTCGGAAAATATTGGACTAGGTAGAAAAATATTTTCACGAAAGTTACTATCTATTAGTACTACAAAAGCCCGAAGTTTTGCTACGATTGGAGAAAAATTTTTCTCCACCTGGATCACTTGACATGGAATGCCTCATATGTTTCATGCAACTGAAGTATGAGGGCACGCCTCTTTAACAGGACATTAATACAAAATTACCATAGAAAGTCTCCATACTACAAACGCTTGATTTTATTCTCCGTGCACTCTCTCAGAAAATATAAGTTTTTAAAACAAAATTTTCTCCACTATTATTATAATTTTCTCAAAGCTAAGTGTACAAAGAAGAGTTCTGATGCTTAGTTAAATCAATTTATTTGTTTGGTTCTCTGTAAACAGCTAATTACAAAAAGGTACCCCTTTTTGCCCCACTCTCGCCTAATCTACACGTAAAAATACATAAGTGTACCAATTTTCATCTCTCCAGGTAAAAAACTGTGAGCCTAGGGTGAAATACACGCTTTTCTGGCGAAATTTTTAAAAACTGAGTATTTTGATGAAAAAATCCAATCATGTTCGCTTATATATTTCCTGAAATCTACACATGAAAATACATAAAATAAGGGAAACTGCAGTCCAATAGGTTAAGAATTGAATCAGAAAACCTTTTTGCAGATAAAAGAATTATTTTGTCAGACTAAAACTGGCTTATTTATTTATTTCATTTCTTTTATGCCTTATATTTAATTACAATCCTACATTTATACATAATCACGACACTTATCACATGTAATTTGACACTATTTAATCACTAATCACCTACCTAAAACTAAATAGCTAACACCAATACGCATATTATTGCGTAAATTATTATTATTATATATATTATAATTTTAAAGAGTATTTCAGTATACGCTAAGGACTATTTTACAATTACTTTTAATTTATTAGATGAATAGAAAAATGATAATATTTAATTAAAATAATAATTAAGCCAATAAAATTATTTTCTGTTCATTATTGTAAAAACTTATTTAACGATTAATAATTATATTTTATATATACTTACGAAAAGATTTAAATGCTCCAATATAATTCACAAACACTGTACACAAGAATTTGTAAATGAACGGTGTTAAAATGACTGCAGGTCGCGTTTATCGCCTAAGAGTATGCGCATCTTTTCTGCGCACCGTTTTCCTCGACTCGTTGACGAAACTTTCTATCAAAGTGTTACAATAATTCCACGACTTTTTTCCGCTACTAGGTTTATAAAAAGTCCTCGACTTTTTTTTAGAGAATTTCTGCTAAAATCATAGAGTATTTCTATAACTTTATAAAGTATTTTTTCATATCGGAGAGTCTTCGAGTGGTAGCTGAAAACTTCAGCTACTAATTTTTTCCTTGTAAAGGCGACAGAAATCAGGATATCCACTCAAGAATTATAAAAATTAAATAAAACATCTAGTAATAAAAAGTGAATTTCAAAATTTGTTTGTAAGAAAATATATTATATTTTACTTATTATAAATTATAAAGTTTGAAACAAATATTTTGCAATGTTTACAAATATAAAATAGGTCAAACTTGAAAACAAAAGCAATCTTGACCATATAAATCATGACTAACTCACAGCGAAAATGTGTATCCAACTTGCAGAATTGACGGGATTTTTTTAGAAAGCAAAAAATATTTTTGGCAACAATATATGCAGCTAATTCTTTTTGCACCTTAAAGAGCATGAAAATTACTCCAAAAATGCACGTACGAAATTCGTATAAACAATGGTAGTCTTTTTATTAACGCTTAGAAGACGTCATTTTCACTTTTGAAAACAATTCTTACATTAAAAAATATTTTTTTATACGAGTCTCAAATAATGCAACTATTTTTTCAAATCAAATATAAAAGTATCTTATATCATCATGACAAAAATTTTGCAGTTTATATTCTGGGACAAACTTTACGCATTTTCGAAATATCAAAGGGTTTTTAACTTGCAGCAAACTTCCCTACTGGTTCAAACCATTTCATTTCGCCTAATAAATTTTTTATAAAGGTCAAAAATACATTAGGCGAAATAAAATGGTTTCACCCTACTACTAAAAAAAATTAACAAAATAAACTTTGACGGAAAGTATTTTTTCGTTCTGAATTCTTTGTCTGACTAAAAACGCATTTGACCACTGAAGAGTAGTCAGTTCAGTGCTGAATATGCCAAGGGTTTCTTTAAGATTCCTATATAGTGTTTAATCATTATTATACAAATTGTTTAACAGTTTATTTCATTGTCAATCAATCATATCACTAAATAATTTACTTGTACCATACAAGACCTTCTACGTATTTTTCTTTATTTTCTGTTCCATTTCATAGAACGAATTATAGAAATCATTTTTTAATGACCAGGTTATGTAGAGAAGCAAATGATGTTTAAAATGATATTAATTTTTTGATCGTAATTCTACGAAGTTTCACATACTTTTGCGTCAACTTGTTTTCAGAGATATGTAAAATACTGTTTTGTCAGCCGCACAAAAATGAAAAAAATAAAAACTAAAAATTTTAATTTCTAAAATTTATAACACTATAAAAAGTATTTTATTTTGCTGAAAACTTGTTTACATAATAAGGAACGAATACTAATATTAAAATTAAAGAACTCTTTCTGACTAAATGGTTGTTTTTTTATTGACAAAACAATTTATAAATTTCCAAAAGTAAAATTTTATTAAACAAGTACTAAAAAGTCAAATTTTAAAAAACTCACAATTATAACAGTTAAAGCAATTTTCTGAATTTATTACTAATAATCATAGTTATTTTTAAAAATTATAAATATATTTTGATAATAAATTTTTTTTGTTTTTCTCGCCTAAATTTAATTTTACTTTAAAACAACAATTTGATTTTGAAAATGTAATATTGACTGTGAAAATTAACTAAATTGCATCTCTCTCTCCATGAAAGTTAATGAAGAATTCAGACAAATTTTTACATGTAATTTTTTCAAGGAAAAGAGGGTAAAAAAGAAAAACACTGAAACTAAGGAGAACTTGGGAAAAGTTTTAATTCTAGATTCTCGTTTCTTGAAATATCGTCTTTTTAAGGTTGTTGGAGTACAAAAAAGCTGCGGGAAACTCGCCAAATAAAAGTTTTGAATCTTGTTTTAGTCGTTATTTTTTACGCATGTCTTGAATTTTTTTTGCTTGATTTTGGTTTTGTTGTCATTGCGAAACAAGCGGGAGAAAAAAATTGAAAATTTTAGATGTTAGATATTAAATTTATCTTGTAAAATATACGAAATAGTTTTTACAAAAAATACTTTTTTCCAAATTATCTTTTTTTAGATATCTCATAGTCAGGTTCAAGCTTTCGAGACTTATTCTTGATGGTATAACTGACTGGTTATCGACCCTTCTCAAAATGCCTTGGGTCTCTATTTCTCCAATTATTTTTTCTTTTTTTGAGATCACTCTCGCTCTATTGCTGCGCGCCTTGAAAAAGCTCTTGATTTGCACTTGGAATCAAGCTAAGGTTTAAGCAGCGAGTGTCGAATATTGACATTCACAATCCTCAACGATTGGGTTTCTGTAAGCTCTTTTTCTAGGGACAGTATCTCGTCTGGAATAATATTTCTGCTCGGATGAAATTTAACATTTTTTTTTGTTCAAAATTAAAAAAACACAATTTTTCAAAGAAAGAAAATATTTACTTCTTTAAAGTTCAAAAATAGTAAAAATTTTCTGTTTTAATGTGAAAAATTATTTTTTCATTGAAACCAAATATTTTTTTAGTGATTTTTCTTTATTCGTATTTATTTTATTTATCTTTAGACGTTTTTAAAAATATTAAATAGTCCATGTAGAAATTACAGTAGGATTCTCATTGCGGCCTTGTAAAATTTCCTTTTCACCTATTTGATTCTAATAAGGAAAAATGTAAGGAACTGGTTGGATCTCGGGATTTTGTGTGTCGCTCGAATCTTGTTAGAAATGTCGCGAGGACGCTATGAGAACTTCACAAGAAAACTGATTTTTTCTATTTAATAACTTAAAGTTATTTGCTTTTAAATAATATTATTTATTTATTATTGCAAAATATACACGAGAGAAAAGTTATTGAGGTAGTAACAAAATGCTTTTAGTAACCTAAAATTTTATCATTTGAACCGTTCTATCTGTAGCTTTAACTAAACAGCATTGAGTCAGGTTAGTTAATGATACTTATAACAGTGCAGTATTGAGTGAATGCTACTGCTAGTGTTCCCCCACTTTTTTCTAGTATTAAGATATCAAAATGTCGGACACTTTTCTCTGCTGCGGATCGTTTGACAGTGAAAAAACAACAATGAACATAAAAAATCTATTAATAAATTGGGGATTCTAGAATTACATGCAAGTTATGTATTACGTATGAAACTTTTCTATTGAAGCTGTTTTTCCTAATGTCAATTTTCTCATAACTTTCATTTGTCAGCAGTTAGTTGAAAAGGTAAATAAAATAGAAAAAAATATTTGAAAAGATGAAAGAAAAGAAAAGTTGAAAAGATGTAAGTTTATTATATAAATTTGCCTATCTTAATTAACTGCGCTATATTCAAAACAAAAGCGGCTATCTTGGTTTTTAACAGAATTAATTATTTGTTAATATAATAAATTTTATTTATATTTTATGTGATTTAAATGCTGTTTTATACAATAATTTTATTTTGTCCTTAAATTGAAATGTAAGTACTTAATTCATTTCAAGATTGTATATGTATACTTCCACGTGCAGATTTCAGGAAAAATATATTGAAAATGTTTACAATATTGATATTCATTGTTATTATAGAAAACCTAAAATCTTATTTTAAATTATGCGATGTATTTAAAGAAGAAGGACATAGACAACATTTCACGCTTTATTAAAATTAACAATAAAATAGATGTAGATGTCCTTGTGGAGTTTTTGCTAGATTCCCTTATAAGACAATTCTTACAAGATCTGTTCGAGTCGAAATTTAAACCCTACTTTGAGGATTTAAACACTGAATAGAGTTTCCTTTACCGCTATTAACGCCTTTAGCATCTATTTTACTGATATTTTAACCTACAGGTCTATCATGTTTCAAGAAACTTATAATCCAGAACCTACTTTGACTTTCTTTTAACCTATTATTTTCGCTCACGAAGATTGACTGAGTCTTGAATCGAGCATGGAACGAACATTGGTGTCCCATGCTGAATCAATGTTGAGTGATATAGTAGATTAAGCAGGATCCCTTCCAACCTTCCTTGGCCGTGCGGTTTAAATAGGTGCGTTTATAGAGGTGTCGGGTATGCGTCGGGGGGTTCGATCCCACATGCGAGCGAATATTTTTCCGTTTTCGTTTCTAAGCGATATATAAAATAATAAAATTGTGTGTTGTGTTGTTAATAAAAAATGTGAATATGTTTGTAAATAATATTAAAAGTCTGTTAAAAAATCCAGAAAAAAATGTACCGATTAACAGAAAAATTATCTTATTTTACTAAAATTATTTTTTTAATGTTACTATTTCAAATGACATTTATTTTTAATAATATATTATTTACATGAAAATAATATATATAATTGTTCTAATAGTTAATTAAATAGTCTTTAACGTCCGAGATACTTAATAAATAAGTCAAATTAATGAAAACGAAAACTAATAGTTCTAATAGTATATTGCAATTAAATTTATACACATATATAATATGAATAAAAATAATGTCAATAATATTTATTATTATTACTATTTTCAATTGATATTTTCATATTATATTGAATGGGCGCGAGAGTCGCGTAATTTGGGGAACAGTGGAAGCAGCCTTGTTTCAGTCTTGAATTAGGCTTCCGCAGCATTTATTGAAGATTGAACGCCAATCTTCAACAAGGACTGGAGCGCGAGACTTAAATAAGTGTTACATTATGGCTAGAAGCAACCTTGCTTCCGCCGTCCCGTCAAGGCTTGATCAATATTGACCAATCCTCATCCAAGCTTCAGTAAAGCCTGAATCCAGCGTCAGTTCGCGCCTGGGCGTGATTTCTATAAAACAAACGTGGAAGATAGGTGTAACTTCCAAAATGGTTTTCAAACATAAGTACATTATACTTGGAGTGAACGATTTAATAAATTATAATTCACTTAGTGAATATTTTTAGTAATTATTTAATCATGCCCAATGGGAAATAGCCATTAGTCTACCATTTGTGCATTAATGGTCCAATATTGGGAGCCATTGGTTTTCTCTAGGTTTATTATTGGCACCCAATAGTGGACCAATAATGGTAAAATCGTGGGATGTCCACGCCGATGCCAATAATTGGCAACCACTATTGGCACATTATTGGCTGCCATTAAAAAACCAATAATACCGAGACCGAGACCGGAACGAGTGGCACAAAAATCATCGTAAATAAATTGGCAGCCTTTAAGTCCCGTGTTACTTACGATATTTTTTATTCCAAAGGCACAAAAGTGGCGATTTCAGATAGCAGACGACAGGGAGTAAAAGTCATTCACTTGTTCGATTTGTATGAAAATGGCGGCCTTTTTTTCCCATGAGCACAAATAACGCATGGGACTAGCTGTTTTTTTGCCCATGGGAAAAAAAGGTCGCCATTTTCATTCAAGTGGACAAATGAATGGCTTTTAGTTCCTGTCGGCTGCTATCTAAAAGCGCCTATTTTGTGCCTGAGGTATGAAAAAAATTTTATTAAATTTTATTCGATAATAAAATTTATTTAATAATTATTTCATTTATTATTATTATTTATTATTAAAAATATTAATTTTTTAAATTAATTATTTTATAGAAATGGTTATTATTTTCTATCACATCGAAATGTGAATAACCCTTTCGTTCAGAGTCTAAAAATTATTAACCTCACATCCTTTAGTGCAAAAAATAGGAGAGGCCGGACAGAATAAAATTCCACAAATATTTGTGAGAATGCTGCCTCCTTATATACTATTCGAGTTTCATGTTAGTTGCAAGAGAGTTTTAGGCAACACCTCCTATGAGGCGTTGAGCGAACTACATACTTACCTCATGATAATTTCTGCAGCGCGGGTAAGTACATAGTTCGCTCAACGCCCCATAGAAGGTGTTGCTTAAAACTCTCTTGCAACTAACATGAAACTCGAATAGTAAATAAGGAGGCAGCATTCTCACAAATATTTGTGGAATTTTATTCTGCCCGTCGTCTATATTTTTCAGAAACTTTATTCAAGCTCTTTCTCATTAATATGAATAGAAATAATAATAATCAGGATTAATGCATAAAATTCTATCTAATTTAATTTTAACCAATTTTTAAATAAACGAATACCTTTTTAGGAAAGGGTAATTTCATGTTTCAATTATTATATACTTTATAAACAATGTTTTAATAAGACACTAGCGCCATCTGTTTTTGTACTTAAATTCTTGCTACTAATGCCAGTCAACTTTTCACATGAGTTTCAGTCAAGTATACGAACGTAGATTTTTGTTTTTTGCGAGTCATTGTTATACGCTCAACAGAAACTTTTTTGTGGTGTCAAAAAAGAGAAGTAAATGTAGAAGAAATATGCCAAAGACAAAGTAAATTTATTGAAATTGTTTATTAAGATCTTATACGAAAATGTGAAAAGAAATTTGGAGTTTTGTGTGACGCGTTTGTGTTCTGTGTGGTATGTCGCAAAACGACTCGTGTAGAAATTGCCCTACTACGGCCGTATTAGGGATGAAACACACGGCCCGACCTGGGCCAGATAGGGGCGACACTCAAATGTGGATTTCCTTATCAGGGCCATATCGGGCCGTGTGTTTCATTCCCTAATAGGGAAGGCCCGATCTGTCCCTGATCTGGGCCATAGCGAAATTTCTACACGGGGACGCGTGAGTTAGCGTTGAGCCAGGCGGTGTCGTCAGGGTTGAGCCGCCCAAAATATTGCAATTACGAAGCGTATTTGCAACAGAAATTCATTTTTTGACTTGAGGAGGTGTCAAAAACTTTATTTCTAACGAAAAAAGAGGGAAAAAATTTTTTCGATAATCTTTTTTCTATTGTTTTAATTTAAAAATTTTTGATTTCATTCTTAAGAAATAAAATATCTAATCTTATGCAAAAATGCACAATATGGGATTTTATTTTAATTTCATGGTTCCTTTCCTCATTTTCAAGTGTCATTCTATTATTTGAAGGACATTTTTAACCATTTACCTAAATATTTCATTGATTTTCTACAGTGGCTCAACCCTTATACCCATGTTCAACCCTTACAACATTATTTTTTTTTTAAATTGCTTATAACTTTGAAACTTTTGGCCGAATTTTTTTGCAATGTACAGCAAAAACATTGCATTTGAGTTGATCTTTCCAACAATATGCGCGAAAACGTAAAATTCGCACTGCAGAGGAAGTTATGAAGAAAATTCAAAACTATGTCCAACCCTGACAGCACTCCCCTATTAATTATTATTATATTTTTTTAATTTTAATTGTTTTAATTTTTTCCTTTGACTTGACTCGGAGTAATCGTTAACTTCAACACTTAATTAAAATTTTAATAAAATAATTTTTTGTTTGAAAAAATTACTTTATTAAAGTCTTGTTTATAAAATAAATAATAATTAAAACATGATATTACCCTTTCCTAAAAAGGTATTTTTTTATTTAAAAATTGGTCAAGATTAAATTAGATAGAAATTTATGCGCATCAACCCTAATTATTATTATTATTACGGTTTTGTCGGGTCTAGGAGTATGAAAGTAGGTTATAAAAGGTTTTACAATGTAGGGTGTAGGAGAATGAATGTCGGGTTTAGTGAATTCGAAATAGGCCCTCCTTTACTTTTCCAAATGAAAGATTTTGAATTTTCCGCCGGTTTTGGGAGTCAAAGTAGGGTCTAAATTTCATTAAAGTTAGAACCTCCTTTACTACTTCTAACTCTCAACAGACACTGAAAATTCAGGTTTAAAGTAGGGCTTAAATTTCGACTCGGGGAACACCGGTCTACCCCCTTAAAATTAATTTATGCCAGAATTAAATTTTATTTATATTAATATTATAATAAAGTTTGTAATAATTTTGAGAAAAAGAGGAAAATAAAGGTGAGGAGGAAAATTTCCGACTATAATTGACTTTTATAACCTCTGACAGAGAAAAAAATTACCTCCAAACAATTCAAGTCTGATTGAAATTTTCTCTTATTCCTTCTTTTTCTTCTACTTTTTCCTTAAAATATAAAGAGTTTGAATTATCAGGGAAAAATTATGTCTTACTAGAAATGTCTTCTACTACTAATGTTTTTTCGCCCTCATGAATTCTTCAATGGGATTAGGTTTAAAACCTTAGGCAAACCCCGCGCACGCGACTTCCGGATTGCAACCTTATTGATTGTCCTTATAGATAGCGACTACTCTGTTTGCTCTCTTTGTCTACTTTTCTCGTATATAAAACCTGAAAAAACGTCGAAGTAACGACTAAAGACGTCGCTGCTTTCGTTTTAGGATTGGTCTGAAAAAGAGAAGGAGAGAAAGGGAGAGAGGAAGAAAGTAGTATGTGGATGTAAGACCCCAGGTGATTGGTAAAAAGTGACGTATAAAATAGAGAGTGGGGTCGGGAAAAGGAGAACTCGGAGAGTTAAAGGATTGAGGAAGTTGGAGAGTAGGAGTTTCCTTTTATGTAAATGATTCAAAATGGAATTGGAATATTTTGCATTAAAGCAGTTAATCTTTCGACTCTCTGGATATAGAAGGGAAAAAAGGACTTTTTTAAATGTTTATAAAATCATGGAATTTTATAAATGAAATATTAAATTTTTAAAAATAAAAAGAAATACTGTAGTATAGTAGAGGTGCCGCGTAACTGCTGAGGTCTCCCCCACCGCGCCAAAAGATGGAGTCTCCAAGCCCTCCACC
The DNA here is from genome assembly GCA_032872475.1 of Leptopilina myrica (nomen nudum). Classification (NCBI taxonomy): domain Eukaryota; kingdom Metazoa; phylum Arthropoda; class Insecta; order Hymenoptera; family Figitidae; genus Leptopilina; species Leptopilina myrica (nomen nudum). The sequence goes on along the minus strand of CM065460.1, from coordinate 24,908,821 downwards.
GCCTCGCGACAGACCAATCACTCGCTACTTAATTTGTGTAGTGTGAATATCAAAAAAGTGGACAGGGCTATAGTTATTATGTTATTACGTAAAGAATACCAACATGATGGAACAGTAACAGGAGAGAAATAATAAACAGAATTTATATATTTAAATTGTCAAGCATCGGTGATTCAAGCCTGATTTATTCACAGAGCGGAAGGCTCTGATATTGAGGACAGACATATTTTACAGATTTCTCTGTAAAATTTCTCTTTAAAAATCATTAATGTTTTTCTGTTCTTTGTCATTTAGAAGCACAATTGATTAATATTTCTCTCTTTGTAAATGTTGGAAAATGCGGATGCACGCTAATTACACACGACCACACACAGACACATACATATCCACTCATAGACTCATTTTTCTTTTCTCGTGTCTATTGTCTAAAAGTTTTGAAAAACTTTTAAATATACTTTAACAAATATGACTGATTTCCTATTGCTCGAGTCACGATTTCGCGCTTCTCGTTTTATAAATACGACTTATATTTTAACACGAATAGAATTATGAAGTTTTGAAATTCTGTTTTCAAAAACTTTTTGTTAGCTTAAAGTGCAAATATGCTTGTGTTTGTCAATGCCTTTGTTTGTGTATTTATGTATATGTGTGCGTGTGTGTTGAGAGCCGAGAGCTGGTGAAAACCATTTTGTTGAAAATTTACAGCCGGGAAATTCGACCAAACGAGTCATTGTGGTTTGAAACAAATAACAAAGCAGTGTGTGCTCTTAATTGATAACGTGGTCGACATAAATTTGACTAGGATTTTAGTAAAACTTTTCTATTTACTTGAACGCACTTTATTTTTTTCTCTCTTTGCCGAAAAAGGTTATTTATTTGAGAAAAATGTGTTATTATTATCACAGCAATTACTGATATTTTCAATTCGGATTTGAAGAGTGAATTTAAATTTCAAAAAATAATTTTTTTGACACTCGATTAACTAAAAATTGATTGGAAAAGTTTCTATCACAATTTTAATCTCTCCGAAGAATTCAAATATAAAAATAATTTATTATCAAATTTTTTATTCTTATTTACACGATTTGTCTGTAGTGATAATTTTTTTCTTTTATTAACGTTTTTGCAATATTTAAAAAATTAAAAAATACAAATTACATTTCAAATATTTTCCAAAAACGTATTGAAAATTTTTTTTTCAGTTTTATTAATAGGGTATTATTTTATCTGTTAGAAATTTTTTATTTAATTATTTATAATTTGAAAATTGCTCCAATAGGAAATTATATACTATAAATAAATTTTTTATAATTCAATAAACTATTTCAGGAAAAAAAATTAATTGTTAAAAATTTTGTTAAAATGTCGAATTAGAAAAGTTAAACTGAACAAAAAAGCAACTGCAATAAAATAAAAAAGACTTTCAAAACATTAAATAAATTATTACCGGCAAAAATTAATTTTTGAAAATTTTTTAAAATAGTGATTTATAAATTTTTTATTTTTGGAATTAAATTAATTAAATGTAGTTTTATTCTAGGATGTGAGGGATTTTAAAACACTTTTAAAAACCTTTTTAAAAAATTTTGAAATATTTTATAGTTAAATACTATAAATCAGAAAGCGACTTTAACCAAGACTGTTAAGAACCCAACATTGGGTCGTTAACTTCTCAGTGCAAAACAAATGCAATTTGTTACGTAAATTATAAAAAAAAATTATATCATCTATACAATATGGGTATCAATTATACTAGATTAAGAAATAAATAAATATTTATTTATTGTTTTGAAATAATATAAGAATTTAATTACAAATAAAATACATCTACTAAATTTTTGCTCAACATTTTGGGCCAATCATATGAATATTTTTCCAAACAGCGAAGGGGTTAATAAAACAAAAAAATTTAACAACGTTAAATAAATTATTTCCGAAAAAAATTGTTTGAAAAATTTGCAAAAATAGTGATTTATAAATTTTTTTTTTTTAATTAAAGTAATTTAAGTAAATTCAAATTCTAGTATATCGAAAAATTATTTTAAATAAATTTTTGAAAAGGTCAAAATTTATAAGAATTGTTTCATATATCTTGTTTTCTCTATTTCTGATGACATAAAACTTAAAAGATAAACTAACTTTTATGATCAGTGAGGTTCATTTAAAATACGAAAAACAGCAATTATTTGTATCTTTCTTTTTTTAAGAGAAACTTTTCTAAGGAATTTGGAAAAATTTGTTGGCACTCGTCAAAAAGTCGATTTAGAGATAAAGTCAAGGGGAGAAAGTCGATTGTAAAAGGAGAAGGAATTTGAAAAAGTAGAAGAAAGGGAAATACTAGTTAGATAGGAGACGTTTGCCAAGGTTCTATTTAAAGCCCCCTCCCCCTTTTCTCTTCTCTGATCTCCAAAAAGGGGTCAAAAAGGGAGATTGTATAGTTGGTTGTCTGTAATTTATGAGTTTATATCCGAAAAAAAGTTGGACAACTTCGCATTTTGACGTGTGGCCCAGTTTTATCAAATGTTAAATTAATATTGCGATTCCATGCCACTTCGACAGTTTGTAGAATAAGCAAATGAATTTAATGAAACTCTGGGATTTTAATCTGTATATAAAAAGCAATATTTTCGCAAACAATGAAGTCAAAATATTCGCTACTTATTGAGATAACAAAATTAAAAAAAAAATTGAAAGCGTTATATCTCCCAGATAACTTCATAAAAACTAAAATTTTTTTTTGTAAAAGTTCAGGATGAAAAAACGAACAAAAAATGTTTATAATCTTTTTATAAAATTTTGTTAATTAACAACATAATTTAAATAATTTTACTTAAATTATAAGCGGCTAGATAAAATTCTATTTTTTAAAGAGGAAAATTAACTTGATTGTTACGGTAGCAGCTGATTCGGTTACGGTAACTAACAGTTAATCATTGATGGTCCAGAAGTGTTAGTTCACTTACTCGGTTACTGTAGTCACTTAAATAAGCTACAGTAATAATATGACCTTGAGTAGTGTTGTCGATTAACTCTGTTGTAATATAAAAGCCGGTTAATTAATTTTAACCACCCAACTCGATCAAAATATTGTTTATGACTAATAAAATATTCCCTTGTTTATGTTTTATGTTTTAATTCAAAGATAACATGTCGACGTCCATTTTGGCACTATTGGACTTATCTATATAGGCGAATTCCTTGCAAAATTACGAAAATTTTGAGTGCTCATACAACTTTTTTGGTCAAAAATTCGATGAGTTACAGAATTTCAAAGTTTATAGTGACAAATACCTCATTTCGAGAGAAACGGAATTAAAGATTGTGATACCTATTAATTCTGATATCTCCGGTTCTTCGGGGAAGTTATTCAGATAATAATTGTTTTCAGTCCAGGGCACCTTAAAGATGAAAAACCAATAAGTTTCAAAATTTTAAAACCACCCCCCCCCCCCTTAATTTTGAAAATACATAAAACCGACAAAATGGACCCTTTTCTAAAAAAGACGATTTTCTTATTAATAAACCATTTTTTTACAAGGTTTATGATTGGGAACAATTTTATTGTGTCATTTAAAGGTAAAGAATAAAAAATAAAATTATTTAAAATTTTTTAAAAGTCTCTATTATGAATAATTTGCCGAAATATCGAAATTTTCACTTCGACGACTACGTAATCAAAGACTCTAACATCAATATCTCTGGTTCTTCTGGGAAGTTATTCAGATAATAATTGTTGTCAGTCCAGGGCACCATAAAGATAAAAAACCAATAGGTTTTAAAATTTTAAACCCACCCCACCCCCCTTTCTGTTTGGAAATACGAAAAACCGACAAAATGGGCCCTTTTCTAAAAAGGCAATTTTCTTATTAATAAACCATTTTTGTACAAGATTAATGGTTAAGAACAATTTTATTGTGTCATTTGAAGGTAAAGAATAGAAATTAAACTTATTAATAAAATTTTACAGGTTTTATTATGAAATTTTGACGAAATATCGACATTTTTTACATCTACGACTACGTAATCAATGACTCTAACATTAATATCTCTGGTTCTTCTCGAAAGTTATTCAGATAATAATTGTTTTAAGTTCAGGGTACTTTAAAGATGACAAATCAAGAGGTTTTAATTTTTTTGACCCTCCATTTCAAAAATACGGAATATTTTTGCAAAGGACCGACAAAATGGGCCCTTTTCTTTTTCTAAAGAACCAATAAAGTTAAACACTTACATTAACGATAAATTAATGAAAACCTCATGATTTGACTTGTCAAAACATGTAGATTAATAATAAAAAATAAAAAAAAATTAAGGTTTTTCTCAAAAAAGTATTAAATTGCAAATAACTCGAAAACTAGAACCGACAAAATGGGCCCTTTTCATGTGGAAGTCCACACATAAGATTCTGTAAGTTAAAATTCCTTTTTATAATCAAACAAACTTGCAAATGAAATAAAAGATTTTTAAACTTTTTAACGTACATCGTGTAATGTAGCATCATAGAAAAAGATTTATTTCACTTTATCCATTTCACTTTAATTTATAACATATTTTTAATAGATAAATACTACATTCCATGGTTGCTGTTACGATAATCTATAAAAATTTAAATCACTAATGCACTATTAATATAGCAGTCGGTAAATTCCAGAATTTTATCAACAGGACTCTCCACACTGAAAAAAAGTGCTGTTAAATTATAAATAGCTCCATGCTATTGAATTTCCCGTCATTGATTCAATGACACATTCATTAATCGAACGGCATATTGCTTAAAAAGGAAAAAATGAAACTGTTTAAATTAAAAGTACGGTACCCCCACAGCACCGAAATTTTCCTAAATATTTATTAAATATTTACTTGCAATATTCGGCATATTTAACTGAAAAGTTTAGTGAAAATTGTGTAAAGATTTATATGTCCCGATTAAATAAGTGTTTAGCGCGAAACTTTCCTGAACATTTCAATGAAATCTTCGCCTAATTATAATTATAATTATAATTAGGCGAAAATCTTCAGGAAATGTTCAAGAAATGTTCACACTAAACACTTATTTAATCGGGACATATAAATCTTTACACAATTTTTACTAAACATTGCAATTAGATATTCCGAATATTGCAAGTAAATATTTAATAAATTTTTAGGAAAGTTTCGGTACTGTGGGGGTACTGTAGAATTAATGATATTGTACAAATTGTTTCTATAGTTCATCTATATATAGCAACAGAATAATTTATTGCTTCTTTAACATTATTCATTTAAAGCATCTAATAGAAAAATGTGAAGAAAATGCGTGTAAATTTTAATCAAATGAAAAGTTGTTTGCTTCCGTAGAAGCGCTCTCTGGAAAACGAAAGCATATGCTTTCGTTTCAATGAGTGGTGCTATTGCGGACTGCCTATATATTTAAAAGCATTGACTAAACAGTATGGTGTTATTTAATCGATAGCAACAACTAAAAAAATTAAAAGTACAAATTTTTGAATCATAAAAATGATGCTTTTAAATTTAAGAACTACCTATAGTCATTGACTCAAAAGCATATACTGTTAAATTAAAAAATTTTGATCGTTGATTTAAAAAGATTACCTTCTCTCTAAATCTGAATTAGTAGAAAGTTACTAATGAAATGGTGAAAAGTCGTCCACTAAATGATTTAGTAATTATTAATAATTGATAAAACAGTTTCACTAATTCATTTAGTAAAGAAGTGACTTTTAATTAGTAGAATTCTACTAAACCATTTGTAGAATTTTACTAAAAATTAGTAATATTCTACTAATTAAAAAGGTGAAAAGTCGTTCATGAAAACTACTGAAAATTAGTAAAATCTTACTAATTCTTAGTAGAATTCTACTAATTCAGATTTAGAGAGTTGAAATTAACATAGTATGTTGTCAATTTGAGAAGTATGCTTTTGTTTCAATGAAAGTGATACTATCGAATCTTTAAAATCGGTGCTTTCAAAACAACAGCATATACACAAAATTTTACATAATAATATGTGGACGTCCACGTGAAAAGGGCCCATTTTGTCGGTTCTAGTTTTCGAGTTATTTGCAATTTAATACTTTTTTGCGAAAAACCTTAATTTTTTTTTATTTTTTATTATTAATCTACATGTTTTGACAAGTTAAATCATGAGGTTTTCATTAATTTACCGTTAATTTAAGTTTTTAACTTTATTGGTTCTTTAGAAAAAGAAAAGGGCCCATTTTGTCGGTCATTTGCAAAAATATTCCGTATTTTTGAAATCGAAGGTCAAAAAAATTAAAACCTCTTGATTTGTCATCTTTAAAGTACCCTGAACTCAAAACAATTATTATCTGAATAACTTCCGAGAAGAACCAGAGATATTCATGTTAGAGTCATTGATTACGTAGTCGTAGATGTAAAAAATGTCAATATTACGTCAAAATTTCATAATAAAACCAGTTAAAAATTTTTTAATAAGTTTAATTTCTATTCTTTACCTTCAAATGACACAATAAAATTGTTCTTAACCATTAATCTTGTATAAAAATGGTTTATTAATAAGAAAATTGCCTTTTTAGAAAAGGGCCCATTTTGTCGGTCTTTCGTATTTCCAAACAGAAAGGGGGGTGGGGTGGGTTTAAAATTTTAAAACCTATTGGTTTTTTATCTTTATGGTGCCCTGGACTGACAACAATTATTATCTGAATTACTTCCCAGAAGAACCAGAGATATCACAATTAATAGGTATCACAATCTTTAATTCCGTTTTTCTCGAATCAGTATTTGTCACTATAAACTTTGAAATTCTGTAACTCATTCGAATTTCGTTTTAGAAAAAAAGTGTGTACCCCCCCTGGGTTTTCACAATTCTTGGCCTATTGGACTACAGTTATGCTTATTTTATGTATTTTCATGTGTAGATTTCAAGAAAAATACACCGAATATAAATGGATTTGATCTTCATATTTTTTCAACGAAAAACTCAAAGTTTTTAAAAATTGCGCCAAAAAAGCGTGTTTTTTGCCCTAACACCCACAGTTTTTTATCTCAAGAGATAAAAATTGGTACACTTTTGTGTTTTCATGTGCAGATTACAATAAAAATAGTGTAGAAATAGTTATAATTTATCTTGATAAATTATTCATTCATTGGGGTTTTTGTAAAAAAATTCCTTTTAAATTTAATTTCTTTAATTTATTAAACTTTTAACATTATTCATTTATAAATTAATTAATTGTGTATTTAATAATTTATTTATAACTATTTCATCTTTTCAAAAATAATTAATATATTTTTGCTTCCTCATAAAGAAGCTTTGCATTCGTGACGATTTTCAATTTTTCAAAACATGGTTATATGGACTCATTTTCATCTAGGATATATGTATATTAAATTCTGAGCAAATGTCCAGATGTATGTGTGTGTGTGCATGTATGTGTTTGTGTGTGTATGTCACAAAAAATTGTGTACAAATTATCTCTAACAAATTTTAATGGATTGCCCTGAAATTTTGCAGGTTTATTGCAGTCATTAATACCTAAAATCTGACACAAGGATTTTCAAATTTATCCACAAAATTTTTTTTTATACAATTTTTTCAAAATTAAAAAAAAAAATTTTTTGTATTTTTTTAAATAACTTTTTTATTTCTTAATATTTTCATAAATTATTCTCAAAATTACATTGCTTACAAGAAAACGAATCGATTGATATATACAAAGTGCACATTTCATCAAAATTTATAAAATTAATCAATATTTTTCTTTTTCACAAAAAATTCAAATTTTGCGTTTTTTGAAATATTACCTTAACATATTAAAATTAAATTAAGCAATTGGTTTATGATATTTTGAGGAAGCGAAATGGTCATGAAATGAACAACTTGTTTTTATATTGAAGAGAAAAAAAATTGTAATGCATGAATTATTTAATTTATCATTTTAAGTTCAAAATTGATATTTTCTATAACATTTTTTTATAATTTTAATTATAATTTTATTATTTATCTAACTTTCCACTTAATATATTATATTTTAAAAAATTAAAAATATTTTAATTTAAATAAAACGAAATTGTTTTTTATAATTCAAGGGTTAGGTATTTAAAAATAATTTTAAAAAAATTAAAAACAAAACAATAAGGCTTACCAAATATAAAAAAAGGCTTCGGAGATGAATTTGAATTTTTACTCCTATTGCCAGTAATTTTTTATTAATTATTTAAAGAATTTCTTTTATTTTATATAAACTAAATATAAGTGAAAAATAAACGGTAGATTCTAAGCTTCAATTTAATATGTATTAAGACTATATTTCAAAATTGTTAATTATATTAAAAAATAATTAAAAATATGTATCATATTTAATCTAAAACCAAAAGAAAAAATTAAATAAATTTTTTTTGAAATTTATACTCAAGAAAATATCAATAAAAAGTTGATGCAAATATTGAGTTTCACGTTGGAGACACATGAAGTGGTCCCTTTCAGGAGAATCACCCATGTAAAGTAAGTATTTATATTTTTTTAACCAAAATATTTACTGAAATTACCCTCTCAGCAAAAGGATATTCCAGGGATATCTCAGAGATATCCCGAATGATATTAGAAAATCCTAGGGACATCCCTATTATATTTGTGATATCTCAAAGATTTCCCTTGGATATTTGAATTTCCATCCCATGGGAGACTCGCGCTGGATATCCTAATATTATCCATATGGAATATGCCACATGAGAAATAGTTAGAAAAAAGATTCGCCAAAATAAATTGTGGCCACTGAAGTGTCCCTCTAAAGGTTAAACTCTCATACCTACAAAACGCTTATCATTGCCAAAGTGTCTATACTGGAAAAACCAGCATCTTCCAAATGTTTTAACAAAAGACATTTAGATGTCTTAGATTGAAAATATAACCTCTGAATACACGCATTTTCGATGGCGATTAAGATGCCCATAAACGCATCTTAAAAATGACCACGAAAGAAAAATGGATATATCCCAGGAACATGCCAGTGAAATTCGGTAGATAACCTTGGGCTCTCAAAATTTCCGACAGGTGGGATATCCCATGCGATTCCCCTGAGATATCCTAGGAATGTCGCGAGGTGGAATTGGGATATCAATTTGAATTGAACATTTATTAAAACGAAATTAATATTTATTTAAACGATAAATATTTATTTGCGGTGTTCATTGGAACCTCATAATTATTAAAATAATTTTAATATTGAACTGAATAAATTGTTTATTAATTTTTATTTCTACCCTCACAACAAAAGGATATCTTTAGTAAATTCTTAGGATATCTTCAGGATATGTAAAAGACATTCTCAGTATATCCTAAGGATATAATAAAAATATATGGAGAATTCCCTGAGAATATTTCTAGAGCGAAAAATATCAACAATTTTTTACTTATATTTGAAAAAATATCCGAGAGATATCATAGGAATATATTAGGATACCCTAAGGATATCTTTAAACATTCTAGGGATACTTTTTAATGTCCAGAGAATATCTTATGGATATCCCTATATAACCTGCTGGTGTCCCTGGGATATCCAAACCGACAGTCTCTAGGATATCCTAATATTATCCGTTGAATATATCTAGGACATCCATAGGATATCCAAGGAATGTGCTATGAGGATTGTTTTATTTACCTTTAATATTTGTTTCGCTTTTTCCATTTTTTATTTTATATTTTCTATACTGAAAAAAGTGCTGTTGAATCAAATAGCTCCATGCTATTGAATTTCCCGTTATTGATTCAATGACACATTTATTAATCGAACAGCATATTGCTTAAAACGAAAAAATGAAACTGTTTAAACTAAAAGTACGGTATTGTTACATTAATGATATTCTACAAATTGTTTCTATAGTTCATCTATATATAGAATTAATGACTAGTTAAATGTAAATTTCCTATATAAATTCCCTTATACACGAGAAAAATGTCGCGCACGGTATTTAACCACAAAGTAACTGCTCAATGTAAGAAGCGAATGTATTACATTGCAGCGCGGCAGTTCTCGTCTATCATGAAAGTTAAGCAGCTTTGGTCGCGATTACTACATGGATGGGTGACCGATTGGGAACAGCGTATTTTTCAGACTCAAAAAAATATAAAGTGTGTTTGAATGTGTATGTGTGTGTGTGTTTGTCGTTGTAAAAAATGAAAAAAATAATAAAGATGTGTATGTTAGTGTGTAAAATTGAAAAAAGATGTATATAAGAAGTGTTGTGTTAAGGGTGTGAGAATTAATTATAGTATATAAAAAATATGTGAACAAAAATTTCATTTTTTCAATTTATCGTTGGTATATCTTTAACCCCATAAAAGAATTGACTTAACAGTATGGTGTTATTCAATCGATAGCAACAACTAAAAAAATTAAAAGTACAAATTTTTGAATCATAAAAATGATGCTTTTAAATTTAAAAACTATAGTCATTGACTCAAAAGCATATATGTCGACGTCCACATGAAAAGGGCCCATTTTGGCACTATTGGACTTATCTATATAGGCGAATTCCTTGCAAAATTACGAAAATTTTGAGTGCTCATACAACTTTTTTGGTCAAAAATTCGATGAGTTACAGAATTTCAAAGTTTATAGTGACAAATACCTCATTTCGAGAGAAACGGAATTAAAGATTGTGATACCTATTAATTCTGATATCTCCGGTTCTTCGGGGAAGTTATTCAGATAATAATTGTTTTCAGTCCAGGGCACCTTAAAGATGAAAAACCAATAAGTTTCAAAATTTTAAAACCACCCCCCCCCTTAATTTTGAAAATACATAAAACCGACAAAATGGACCCTTTTCTAAAAAAGACGATTTTCTTATTAATAAACCATTTTTTTACAAGGTTTATGATTGGGAACAATTTTATTGTGTCATTTAAAGGTAAAGAATAAAAAATAAAATTATTTAAAATTTTTTAAAAGTCTCTATTATGAATAATTTGCCGAAATATCGAAATTTTCACTTCGACGACTACGTAATCAAAGACTCTAACATCAATATCTCTGGTTCTTCTGGGAAGTTATTCAGATAATAATTGTTGTCAGTCCAGGGCACCATAAAGATAAAAAACCAATAGGTTTTAAAATTTTAAACCCACCCCACCCCCCTTTCTGTTTGGAAATACGAAAAACCGACAAAATGGGCCCTTTTCTAAAAAGGCAATTTTCTTATTAATAAACCATTTTTGTACAAGATTAATGGTTAAGAACAATTTTATTGTGTCATTTGAAGGTAAAGAATAGAAATTAAACTTATTAAAAAATTTTTAACAGGTTTTATTATGAAATTTTGACGAAATATCGACATTTTTTACATCTACGACTACGTAATCAATGACTCTAACATTAATATCTCTGGTTCTTCTCGAAAGTTATTCAGATAATAATTGTTTTAAGTTCAGGGTACTTTAATGATGACAAATCAAGAGGTTTTAATTTTTTTGACCCTCCATTTCAAAAATACGGAATATTTTTGCAAAGGACCGACAAAATGGGCCCTTTTCTTTTTCTAAAGAACCAATAAAGTTAAACACTTACATTAACGATAAATTAATGAAAACCTCATGATTTGACTTGTCAAAACATGTAGATTAATAATAAAAAATAAAAAAAAATTAAGGTTTTTCTCAAAAAAGTATTAAATTGCAAATAACTCGAAAACTAGAACCGACAAAATGGGCCCTTTTCATGTGGAAGTCCACATATTGTTAAATTAAAAAATTTTGATCGTTGATTCAAAAATAATATCTTCAAATTAACATAGTATCCTGTCAATTTGAAAAATATGCTTTTGTTT